>OX104111.1:42094690-43294690 GCA_944474755.1 Limnoperna fortunei | reverse complement strand
ATAATTCTAAGTACGATAGTTTTCAGATGTAAAAGATTAATTCCTTAATTAAGAATAAATCTTTTTACTGTAGGTTTGTTGGGTACGAATTATTATCTTAAGTTTGTGTTATTGATTCTTATCTATTGAAATCGTCAATTATTTGTTGGTTAGCTGTTAATAATCGTAGATTATGAAGGAAATGTGACTTTTCCTACCACACCTTGAATTCATTTTTTAGCTTGATACTGATTTCAAATTGATATCTTATTGAATGCCGAACCATGAATTTAAGACTTCCACAAAGAATGGTATCAGCACGCTAACAAAAATTGTGTACTTCGAAGTGTCATAAGTGTTGTTATGACTCAGAACGAAACGTACATCCACTACTTAACCCTTGAATTCTTAACTAGCTTATACTGTTTATCATATTGAACGTTATTTTAATGTAAATTTGTCAATAGCAATTCAAACATTTTTGTATATCTGATATTGTGATCGGATCGAGGAAATCTGGTGTCGACTTGCTTCAACTTACTGGTCAAACATATTACGAATTTAAAATTACTTATATTTTTTTACAGATCTTAGAGAGGTAAATACTGTAACATCTTGAATTGAACTTTCTAATTTTCATTATTATATAAACAAACTTAATTAAACTAAACGCATCGCATTAATTTTTTGTTTATGAAGGTGCTCTTCCCACAATACCTACAATCTAAACCAGTTTGCGTGCAAGGATTTACTAATGATTGTGAGCAACCTGGAATATAAGCATCTGCTGTGGAAACGTGATCGTTTATGAGCTGGTATATACTGTAGTTCAATACAAGACTCTGGATATTGTTTTAATAATTATAGATTATTTACGTTTTTTTAACGAGATGTGTTTTCTCGCTCGTCCATATCTCATCGAAGGGCGACAGGGTTTCGTGGACACACGTGGACACAGAAATCCCGACTTGTGAGGATGGAGTACAATTTGATATCAACCTTTAATCGAATACAGAAAATATGTTACGTATCCAGAATGTTGAATTTAGTACGACGTGTTGCCTTTAAGAAATATTTTATAAATTATTTTAATGAAAACTTTATCCAAATCACAAGCGCTCATTTTCCTTATATCAAAACAAAACACACAGTCATGTTACTAATACAATTTTATATACTCTTCAAGAAAGAAACGCATAGTTAGGTTTTACATCTTTTATTGAGCGAACTTCAAATCAAAATTTTACAATTTGACAGATGTCCACTTAAAATGTTTGTTGTATGCAAGGTAACAGTCTTTGCCTCTACAAAATCGCAGTCTCAGTCTATTAATCACAGTTCAATGTCACTTCCGGTCTACTGCAAGTTAGTTACGTGTGTGACCACCTCGGGAAGCCACAGTGACCAATAGTTAAGCTGTATTCTGGGCAAATACTAGTACATTAACAAACCATACATAAATTGGGGAAATGGGAATGGCTTGGATAAGTTTTGAATATCTGATAGGGACGGAAAATAAGACGGCTACAATACTCCTACTCTAATGTCTAAAACTGCAAAAGGATTTTTACAGAATACGAAAAGCGATTGGCACTTTCCAAACAGGTTTTCAACTATAGAATGCGATCAGGCTTTCCGTATCAGTCAATAGCCGTGTTTTGTCACCCGTCACAGAAACAGATAAAAATGATTATTTTTAACGTCAGTTGTATTAATCAAGTTTTTTTCAGCGCACACCTATGTGTTGGATAGGTAAAGCTAGCTAGTTGGATTTTATGAGTCATAATGCCAAAAAAAAATGCCGCGATTCCTGAACGATAAAGACTACCCAATACTCCATTCTGGCTTTAAATGTTACTCCGGTTTCCTCACCAAATAAAAACTGGACGCAATGGTGAACCTGGAAACTTCATGAAGGTCGGTTAAATTCAATTATAACAAATAATCAAACTAATGATGTTTGGATTAATTTCTAGTACATTTGTTACTAGAGTTACAGTTACAGTTGGTATTAATGGTAATATTGGCTAAAGTAGAACTGTCTCCTAAGCCTTGAACAGACCGATGTTGAGATTTATATAGGAATGTAACAATAAACGATAAGATATTTATTAAACTATTTATAAAATGCACAAATAGAAACTTTAGTTTGAATTAGTTTTAAAATATTGAATAGTCTACATTTGAATAATAGGTTATTTTTTATATTGGTCTGCTGAACTTCATCGAAACACTTCATATAACACACGTATATTTATTATTTTGTAAAACAATTCGGACATTTATTAATAATTCCATGACAATAGGATGCTTAGTTATACATAACACAAAAACAGTTACATATTTAGTTGAAATTGTGCCCTCTATATGCGATGTAATATAAGTTATATACGTTCATATCCGTAGATATGAAGATTTTAACACCTGAAGTGCCCCAAGTACGCCCTGAGGCGAGGCGGAAGCGTGTACAGGGGTACTGAAAGTGTTAAAATCTCCATATCTGCGGACATAAATGTGTATAACGTATTTATCCCCGGTATTAGTTTGAAATAATGGATTTTAGGTACTTTGTCAACGCAGTGGCGTACGTTAAAGTAACGTTTTCATCAATATCAAAGAAAGTTTGATTGAAATTTGATAAAAATGAGGCTTTTTTTACAAGGTGTAGGGTACTACCTTTGGTAGAACCCTACAGTTATCAGTAAAGAACAGTATATTGTTGGATTCAAACTGATGTTAAAGAAATACATTTTGGCGCTAAATGTCTTGCAGAGACGTTATAATAGTGTGGCGTCGTTGTTTGTCAAACTGCATATTTTGTGTTTCTTTTCTGATGAAAATACAACACATTTCGACCTTTTGTCCAAGATTTTATCATCCTGTATATGACGCAAATTAATTAACATTTCCAAAATTAACGCATCTACCGTACTATTGTGAAACTAACGGTTAGCAACACCAGGGTAAATGACCTAGCAACGCCCCGCAGGGTACATGTATATTAGTTTTGTAACGATGTGTAATAGACGAATCAAATTCCAGGAATAACACTGATACGAAAATGAAGTCAGTAAACTTTATATCTTTTTTAATTAACTTATTAATATTACAATTTATGACTTCCCTATCATAAATATTATTTCAATTTAGTCTTTGTGTTGTTGTTGATAGTAATAGGAATAATTTCAATATAATGTTGAAAATTTAGATTATAAATATAACATTAATACTAATAATGAACACGACGAGAGCATAATTGCAACATTTCATTTTGATATCTACTTAAGGCTTTATATTATACAAAGGGCATGATATGTTTTAGTTAAAATGCAGATATTTATGGCCTAATTCAGTAGATTGCAGAAAAACCCATATTGTATCAGGAAAGTATACATTGTTCTTAATGTTTAGTACAATGTACAAGTTACAAATATGAATTTTCTTTCTCATTAACTAGATTTATATATAGCATCAACGTCGGATATATAATACTTACACGGTATATTTATTGTTTCAAAGTTTTGATGTGGTACAATAATGACATTTTCAACCAACATAATAAGTCGCAATTTTCTAAAAGTTTGATAATTGTAAATAAACTGCAAAAAGTTAACATTTTACATTAATTTTGTTATTTGTTTTGTGGTACGGTGTAAATTAGCATATTAGCTAAAAATTGACTAAACACTTTGTACTTTACAGATATCGTGTTAACAATAATATCAAAACATAGTGACTAAAAACTACAGAGATAATTGAATACTTCGCCAACCAGGATGATGCAGAATGAAAGCATTTTACTGGACTTCTCAAATCAGTGGTAAGAAGGATTCTTCAGTTTTTAGTTTTTGTATTTTTCAAGAATTCAAAACTAAAAAGAAACCAAACGCTTCATAGTGACATTAGAATTTCAGTCATAAGAGCAGTTATTGAAATCATGGTTGGGTAGAAAGAAAAAGTTACTGCTAATTAGAATCACTCTACTTTGATACTGTAAAATGAAACTTAACCAATTCAACCATTTGCTATTATTATGCTAATGTTAAATATCTGTTATATTAAATTGCAGTGAATAAATTTTAATACATGGGTTTTGCATTTTAAAAAGGTGTTTGACCTATCAAACAGATAATATAACAGTTACTTAATACAACAAAGCAGTTTAAGACGTGCAAGATGCAACGCCATGACAACCTCCTTAGATTTATCAATGCACACATGTCCTCATTACGTATTTTACTAATTATTTTTCAAATGATAAGGTAGCATTAAAAGTATTAGTATTACATGAGTCTGTCTTTAACAAAATACGTGTTTACATATACACTTTCTATAAGTAAAATAGTATTCGGTCAATACGTATATTGTATTTTAATAAAGTAGAGAGATTTAAGATCACAATTACAAACGTTGAAAACTTGTTATAAACTTTTGCTGGCACCATAGGCAAAAAGGTAAATTCTCCGTCTCCACCCATGCTGTTATACTGGCACTCAAAACCTGATGCCCTTAGTCTATTGCGGATTTTTGTGTCGTTTATTAAGGTGTTCTTGCCCTAAATACAGCTGAAATACACCCCCCTTTTTAGACGTTAAACAACCAATCAATATAATCTTATGCCACGATTTCAGCGAATACAATTAAATAAAAAGATGAAACAAAATTGGAATTAACCTGAGAATTATATGAAAACATTCCATATAAATTAAAATAAATAAATTGGGTTTATTAAAATGGTAACAATAGAATGGAACTAAAAGTTAACAATGATTAACTCACAACTAAGTTAATAAAATAAAATAAAATAAAAATTTAGCTTCGTGATAGAAAAGTTTGTATTCATAATATCATTTTACATCCATCTAACTTTCATTTATTTGTTTTGTTACGTTGAAAACAAGGATTGGACGAAAACTAAAAGCAACAATAGACCAGGAAGTTTAGGTAATGCCAACATCAACTAAGAATAATTTAGTATGTACATGAATTTGTTTAGGTTTATGAATATAGGTTGAAACGTTTTAAACATGCAACGATTCAAGCTGATATGTTTTATGACATTCTAAATGATATGGACACTTTTGTTTTATCAGCGTCAAGGTTGAAATGTTACAGGCTTAGTATAATATCATGAGTTCAAACAAAACAAGCTCGTTAATTCGATTTTGTATGAATAAAATATATATAAACAAGACAGACCTAGTAACATTGATACATTATTTTTTTGTTCTATATGATGTTATCATCGTTCTGACGATATAATGATGTAAACGAAAATTTAAAACGATTTTTGTTTTTTGTTTGAATGGTGTTTAACGCCACTTCCAGCAATTTTTCAGCTATATCGTGTAGTCTAGTTATTATTGGGGGGAGGAAGTCGGAGTACGCGAAGAAAGCCCCGACCTGCGGTAGGAAAACTGGCAATCCTTGTCAATTACGATTGGAGTCGAGTACACCCTGCCGGCAGTGAGAATTGAACCCGCAATCTCTGTGTTGACAGGCCACGTGATCAATAGTAAACAAACTACCTTAACCAATCGGCCACCGAGGCCCATAAAAACATTGTAATGAAATGTATAATAAAGAAGCACAAGTTAATCCCCATTTTAAAATCTACAGAAACCGAACCTTATCATTTACGAAAAAAGTTGACACCAGTGATTTTATATAAATACAAAAAGTTACATTTGTAGTACCTAAAGTATTAACTCCTGAATGTACAATTGTACAACAGAAAAAAAGAAAGAACACGACCATTCAGATAGTAGCACGCATTATAGACAATAGCTTTTTAAGAAAGTTTATTAATAGTCTGTGTAGGATATACCAGACAAGAACATGTTATCAGCAGGAAAAACGGGATAAAAAATATTGTTTTAGAGCAGGTATTGTTTTAGAGCAGGTCCATAGATAGACCACTTGGAGGTTTTTTTTAAATTATTCCAGTATTCAATATTTTTCCATGGTGTAATTGAGGATCTGTACCATGTTGTCATGATTTGGAAATAAGGAAATTGTATCGTTTTGTATGTTTTGATTGCATTATATATATAATTTTCAGACAGTTTTGTTCAAGAAGTTAAACCTTTAATATCTTTTTTCTCGAAAATGTTGAAATAAAAAGTTCACAAATCATATATACGATGTTAAAATGTTTGATTGACTGAAGTTAAGGTGTGATCCAATGCACACTTTTCATATATAAAGTTACACATTTAAAAATAATATATTTGCCCTTTTATGGTAGCATTATTTAAAGTTAAATTAAAATGTTAAACTAATCCATATTATTATTTTCTATTACTGTAAGTGAAACAACACCGAGACGTAGTTAGCAAAATCGAAGTACGAAGTCAAACAGTATTCAGCCAATAAGTATATTTCTTTTTTAATTAAGTATAGAGATTGAAGATCCCAATTATAAACATTGAAAAATTAGTATACTGTTTGTTATAATAATCTATTGCTGGCACCATACTTAAAGTCCCTAGTGCTAGACCAACAAAGCTGCCTAGAACCTTCCCAAATTTTTATAGGATGCATTCTTGTTGTTGATCGGAAATTCAATCTATGGAAAGCTTTGTCATGAATCATAGTAGGTGGCGTGGTTGGCGAGTTCCACACTACATGCCTACAATTAGGCCCCATTGTGTACATGTCAATTATGGTGGATTCGTTATACCAACTACAATAGGTAAATTCTCTCTCTCTACCCAATGTGCAATACTTTTTTTACTGACAGTCAATAACTTTTGCTCTTTCGTTCATTGTGGATTGTTTTGTTGTTGGTTAACCTGTTCTAGTCCTAAATTTAGTTGATAAACTACCTACTGGACGTTAAGCAACCAATGAATAAAATCTTATGCACATTTCGAGCAGATACCATAAAATGAATAGATTGAAAATCAAAATTGGAATTAATCTTAGAATTATATGGAAACATTCGATTATAATACAAATATTTAAATTGATTCTATCGGAATTTAAAAACCGAATCAAAGCAAAAGTTGAAATTAACTCATAACCAAGTTAATAATTACAATAAAGTATCTTACCTAAAAATTCTGTTTGTGACAGAAATGTATGTATTAATAATATCATTTTTCATCAATGCATTACTTTAAAATATTTTGTTACGTGAAAAACAAGGATTGGATGAAAACTAAAAGCAATGATAAACCAGGAAGTTTAGGTAATGCGTGCAAGTTAGTATGTGACGATATATCTAGTTTTATTACTGCCTACTTATGAGAATAATTAATCGTATATACATAAATCTATTTTGGCTTAGTCCTGTGTTGTGAAACAAGGTTAAAACGGTTTGAAAATGAAACGATTCAATCCGATATTTGTATGGCCTTCTAAATTTAATAAATGCTACGGACAATGTTGCTCTATCAACGTCGAGTTTTGGCGCAGTCAAAATTTGTCTGTTACAACGGCATATCCGTTGTACGAGTCAAAAAATGTCTGTCGCAGTCATTTTTTCCGCTGACTCAGTTGAAAATCGTCTGTTACAACGGCTTTATCGTTGTATCAGACAAACAAATGTGTGTCACGGACGTTTTCTTCGTAGTATCAGACAAAATATGGCTGCCACAACGCCTGGTAGTTATTATTGTTGATCAATTAACAGCGATCGATTAATATTTTTTTAATTTTAATTTGTTTAAAATGTTCGGAATTAAACAAAAAAACTCTTTTTGGAAATTGTGCGCGCGCACTTTACGATAACAAATGTTTTAACGCCTAGTAATTATAATTTTATTTTGTTACACGGGTCGATTAATTTTTTAATGTCAAGTTATTTTATGAAAATGTTCAACAAAAAAATAAATAAAAAAAAACGAAAAAAAAAAAAAACAAAACAAAACAAAACAAAACCCCAATCTTGTTGGACATTTGATTATCTTCTACATTTTTATAATAATTTTTTCTGCAAACATTGTTAAAAATATGATGACATCGCTTATTCATTAAGTTATGTCAAAAATAATTTTACAATAATTATAAAATTAAAGAAGGACACAGGTGGTTAATTATGTTACAGTTAATACGGCCTCATTTTGTACATCATAACAAGTTTGTGTTTATTTCTACGATCAAAAAGCGTTTCCCCTCCCGTTTTCTCGTATAATTTGTCAAGCGATGTGATCTTAATTTTGTGCCACCCGTTACGATTCGCATCGCTTTTATCTGAACGCTTTCGATTTTGTAAATTAATGTTTGAACTCTGTCGTCCCATCACATTGGTGTGATATATGAAAATTTTTTTTTTAGGTAAATCCATCCACAATTAAACTCTTAGCATTAACAATGTAATCGATATGGTAATGCCATGAACTATCATTCGAAAAATAGATCCCCATGTGTTTATGGCTAGATACTTCCTGAATATATAAATAAAGTTCATCCGCCACACATAGAGGGTGTACTTGTCGAGTATTTTTACTCGATACAAGTATCATTTCGGTCTTCTGGGGAATAAATCTCACGAGACAATGCGAAGCCCAGCTATATCATGGCTTCCGTTTTTTTATTGCAAGAGAAAGCCGTAAAAGTGAAATAAAGGCTATTAGGACCAAATATTGATCCCTGTGGAACGCGTTGGAGTTGTCTAGACAGATAACTGACAAACCAACTCAGAATGTGACACTTAATACTATTTTGCTTTAGTAACATAATAGACCTCTGTGCCAAACTCGATCAAAGGCCTTGAAAATGTCACGTAACCCAACTCGTATTTCTTTGCATCGTCGAAACCGTACCGAACGAGTTCAAAATGTCAGTTGAATGAATATTGAGTCAAAACCAGCGTCTAATGTACTTTGAATGAAGGTTATAACAAAATACCGAACACCGATGAATCAGTCATAAAAGACAATCCACAAATCAAAGTCCGAGAAACCGGCAACTCCAGAACCAACAACCAAAAATATAGTAACTATAGCAATGACCCTGGCTTGGTACAGGCATTTCAAAGGAAATGGTGGGTTAAACCAGATGTTATGGCATGCTAAACCTCCCGCTTCCAATACTGTAGTATTTGAGTTGGTTAGCTGATTAAATAAATAGGTATAATATAAGCACATTCACCAAATATAATACTTATCACTAAAATAGCACGATAATTTTTTTACTTCCCTAGTGTTTCCATTTTTAAAGATAGACGTTACATTTGCTCTCGTCCATGAAGTAGGGTAGAATAATTTTGTAAGCGATAAGTTAAATAGTCTACATAGCGGTGTTTTCAGTTGTGGGTTGACCAGTTGTAAAAGTCTAACATTGATAAGATCCGGACAAGATGCTTTTTTGATATTGAGATTCTTTAGAACGTCCTCCACCTCAGATTCACTTAATACACTATTTGATATCTCATATACGACTACTGGAGGATTAAGAGAAGATGAACATTTTTTCAGATTGAGTAACCAGCTAATTATTAAACTCGTTTGCTTTCGCATTCCCATCAGCTCTAAGATTTCCGTCTTTTATTAATAATGTTTTTTTCATAGCTGAAATTTAGTTGAATATATACCACCATGATTTATTTGACGGGTTACTCTGTTTTAATTTATTAACAAGTTGCTCTCAATCGATAAGCTGCGCTTTTATTTTTTTGTGACCATGTGTTTGTCGAAATATTGCCAATCAGATTTGTACGACGCGCTTTCAAATAAAGTCGCCTCTTTTTTCCTTATAATTTTTTAAATATCATTTGTCATCTTTCCCGGGCCTGCCTTCCAAATCGTTACCATTTTACTAGGAATAGATTTTTCAGCCGCACCTAAGATGACATCCGTAACGTCCGAAACTATCTTGTTCATATACGTTGCCAGTCAATTGCTGATAAAAGTCGTATACATTAGGCATAGTCTCCCCTAGCATAAAGCCATACGTTAAGTCTAACTGAATTAAGAATTGGTTTGGGAGAGTTGAATATACCAATTACAGGACAATGATATCTAATCTGATTCAAAGAAAGGCTGCCATATGCTTTTATAAGGTACAAAAACAATACAACTAGTGAGAATTACATCTTTAACTGTGTCGCTTTATTATTTTTGAGTTTACATTTTTTATGTCATTAACATTACCCGTTAATAATCGCATGAAACATAGTTTATTGCTGACTTTACAAAACGTTCAACTTTACGAACCTCGTTATTGCTATGAGGTAGAAATATAAAAGGTTTTTTTACAAAGCCTTTATGTAACTTATTTTTAACTGAACCCTAACGGCTTCTATATCGTTAGATTTTAAGTCGGAGCGCCTAATCGCATTTATATTTTCTTTGTCAAAAACAATGATTCTTCCCCCTTCTAGATCACCACCCCTTTCCTTCTAAAACTTGTTTTGGTAGTTTATTTGCCCTGTAGAGTCATCCATATCCGAGAACCGCTCTAAAGTAAACACTGGCCGCCGTGATATAGCTGGAAAAGAATAATGTTTCAAGACACGTTAAACATTATTCAAACAAACATATCCGAGGATTTCAACCATGTTTCAGTAAAAGACAACATATGGAAATCGTATGATAAGGTCTGCCTTTGGTAATAAGCTTTGTATATTGAAATGAAGAAAAAATATAGAATAAGACAATCTCGTAAATATGCTAAAATTCGAATGAGCAGTCAGAACTCCTTGTATTATTAGGATCAATTTTTAATTAAAGCATGATTAATAACCATAGGACCGGAATTCTAATCCCGATATGAGCAGTAATATCGGCAAAACATGGAATTGGCCCGCTCTCACCCTTTATTGCTCTGTACCGATACCCATTATTAAGGTACACCCGGAGAGCATGACCATATTCAAGACACGTATCGGAGCCCAATCTGAAAAAACCGTACATTATTTTATAATGCAGGTAGTAGGATAGGTGGGTCAAATATTGCATGCCAGAATGCGCAGGAATAGCAGCTGTCTTAATGCATTTATTCAGCACGCAGTTGCCGACAGTCAGAATTGTACATGCGGACAGATAGAGTCAAACACCCATTTCCTACTTTATTGTCATAAATTTTCAGATCTTGGTCGAAGGACATCCTTTGAATTTTCACGTACAATTTTGTCTTTAACTGGCTTGTGGTCAGATTGCTCTAACAATGGAACAGAATACTGAAGTTTTTTTTAAACTGCAATATTATATTCTAGAAAATAAACGTTTTGTAGATGCATAGACATTAAACACAAAAAAAACATTTCACCAACCTTTTCTTTTTCTTCTCTTATACTCTATTTAATTCTTCCCTCAATTCTGCATAACATAATTTATCAAATCTGTCAGAGCATGTATCTTGCATTTTGTTAAATATGTAATGTCATTTAACTGGAGACGGATTTGTAAAAGCTTCTCAGCTTGTTTCCAAATCCTTGTGTTGTATTAACTGTATGTTCAATAACATACCTATTTATACAATAAAATATGTTAAAATATGAGGATTATATGTTTCTGCTTCGTATATTGTATTTAATAATGAATCATTTCAGTGTTCTACTAGGGATTTCTTGTTCAATTCTTAAAATTAATTGTTTCATTGTACATGTTATTTAAATAGTAAATGAAACATTTCCGAGGTACATATACAGGTACGAATAATTGTTATAATATTGTTTTTATTATAATAAAATAGTGCAATAATTTAGTTAAAATCTAGCTTTTAATGTGTGTTACATCTCTGTATGCCTCAATTAGGTGTATTTGCAGTCTTTGTTAATAAGGCGAATTATTAAAATGTATTGTTTTGTTTTAAAAGCAAGGCAAAAGAGTTAAACAATAATTATAAACAGAATTGTTTACTTTTTTCAAGAAATGCCTAATTTTGGATGTAAAAAAATCGTGAACGTTGCTGGCATAATAGTTCCGTTAGAATAACGGCTTTTCACTTAAAACCTAACTACTTTTTGTCACTAACAGTTTGATAACACTCAAGGATATAAATAAACAGTCTAACATATAATTTTTGTTGTTTTAAGGCCTGACAAATGCCAACAATCCAACGAGTGATAAGTCAATATACTGTATAGCTACGTCATCACTTAAGTACTTCATGGGGAAGTACAAAACATTATGACATCGTCGAAGCTAAAAACGTGAAAGCGTAAAACAGAAAGTATAAATGTTGGTTCACGGGAACAGATTATTGGGGGAATGTTCATATCATACATTGCTGATTAGTATTAATAGCTCAGTGTACATTCCTGTAACTGGTGTCTTTGTTTGAAATGCGAAAACAAGGTGAAATTATTCATACGATTTCTGTTAACAGGATATGCAGTTTATTGACCATTTTCAGAAATATGACGAAATGTCAACGTATATATGATAATATGCACATGTATTATTATGTGTATAAACGCCTTATACCATTTTTTTTCTATCTCCGAGATCTTTGAGAGTAACATTTCGTTGCATTGCATATCGGTATACATGTACCAATAATACACAAATTTCGGGCTACAGTTCAAATCTATGCACCGAGATCATACTGAATGGGTACCAGGTGCTTTATCTACAGAGAAGTGTCCAGCACGTTTCCAGGTGTCTGATAGGGAGACACTCTCGTTGGGGGTTGTAAGGGCATAATATGGGAAGCCTGGGTGGACCACTGTGTGTAACGGGTTTGAAAAGGGCCATGCATACGATAAAGGCAGCGTTTGTAGCTTTCAAAAACCACAAGGGTAAGAATAAATTACTTTCGCCACCCGATACAATACCTTTCCCAGTGGCAGTCAAAATTTTTTCTCCTTGTTCCATCATTTACCTCCGCTGAATACTAATCAAGGATGCTGCAACTAGCCTCACAGATATTAGAATGTTAATTAGGATTGGCAGTGATGTTAGTATGATTGTCCGATTTGTTAATTCAAGTATAGCAGGGAAGGCAAGAAGCTAGTTTAATCTTTGTCAGTTGTACGCAGTCAGTTACGTGTTTAACAATATGTATTAAAATGTTTGTTTAAATTTGGCTCAAAGGCAAACTGATAAATGGGCATTCGTTGTAGAAACGTTATAATATTCTCTTTGTTTTAATTTGTAATCATTCAGTTCCTCAATCTTAGCTTGTAATTAGAGTTGTATTTATAAGATAATTTTCCATGTATCTTTGACAACGTGGTTCATTAAAGGTGTATACCAGACACGTCAAATCACCACAGAATTGGTAAAGAGGTGTGTCTGCGAAGGAGTAATGAATATCAATACAATACGTGCTGACTACTGGTAGACCTTTTTAGATTGAACCAAAGGATCTTTCAGTCATCGTCCAGTTCCCTATTATAGTATTATATTTAACATTACTTTATAATGTAAGAAAGTATAAATTTCAATAACATTTTTTATGTGGTAGTTATTTGTGTCTTCGAATTTTCACAAACATGTATCATGTGGGTAAACATCTATAGATGATGGAGGAATTCCGTTAACAGTTAAGGTTACAGATACGAAAAGCCTTAGCAATTTTTACAAAAAGCTATTTCCAGGCAACAATTCAAAAAGTTGCTTTAGATTTCAATGAAAAGTTGGGATATAGTTTCAAATCAGGTGGATGAGAGGCCTATGGTATTTGGAGAAATTCGTCAAAATTCAAATATCAGGTGTGTAAAAAGATTTTTGATTTTAGAGATATTCAGTTAAATGTCAATGTCACCATTGGAGAAAAACATTGGAGAAATTTTTACAAAAGATTGATTATTGATTCAATGTTAAACTACAATGTTGAATTATGATTCAAGATATAAAAATTAAAGGGATCAAGCGTGGTTTGTCCATGCAGTATTTGCACCAATTGTTAATTCATTTCTTTATTATCATGTAGGAATTTTGTCTTATATAAGAAATATGAATACATTCTAAATCAGGTAGTGTATTACAGATATTTCAAAATGATTGATCAAATTCAGATTGTTCAAATTTTTTTCACACATTTATTCTTCAACCATGTTTTAGACACAAAATCTGCTAGTAAATATTTCTAATTAAATATATACGAGTTATCCAATTTTATTTCGACTTTTTGTGATTTTTCTTTTGCTGTTGTAATGCAAATTTTTGACGTTTTGAGTTTACCTTTATTACCTTTAATTTAAAATATAAAAAAACTTAATACTTGTGATTTCGATTCTTCAAAGTTAGGGGAAATTATAAATTCCCCCTGAATGTATCAGTATTAAACCGGTACTCAATAAAACAAATTCAATTATTCGATTAAAAATAATTGACAACGATGCTCTTTTCCATACCCTGTCACTGACCCAGGGTTACTGTTCTTATTTTATTATTTCCACAGAAATTATTAACATATATCAAGCCAGCTTAATTAAAAAAGCTTATCTAAAACCGATGGTCACAAGTAATAATAGGATTTTATTCCGATTATTGGTTGATGTGCAGTATTAAGATTGGTGTCGTCCATATTTATGTTTCATCTAAATAAAAACGCGTCTGTGTTTTATGTATCTTAATATTCGACAATATACCTTGATTACTCGTTTTGTTTTCGGTTTTATTATCATTAACAAAATTGACAGATTTCATAAATACAATTATGAGTATTAAATCATGCACTAGTCTGAGATTATTCTTGAAACCTTTGATAGTTTTAACTTTGTTGGATTAGCATAATTGTTAGCTGACGATCCTGTCATTTATGTTATGATCTGAGGATATTTTATTTCTCGCGCTACTACTGGTTTGTATCTAGATATGGCCTTTGTATATTGTTGAATATTTAGCTAAATTAAATCGATCGGTGTGTCGTATTTTTATTTCTTTACTTTGGTTGTACATGCGTTTAGAATTAACACCGCTGTTGGATTTATTTTGTGCATCTGCAGTTTTTGTTTTTGTTGGTGTTGTACTTACTGCTGTGTATTCTTAGGATATTTAAAAATAAGAATGGATTAGACCCCTTTAACCAGTTCAACCCCGACACATAATGATTTATGTGACTGTCTAAAATCAGTACTTATGTGGTTGGTATTGACTTACTTTCCATTATTTCGGTACATTTTGTTGACTTGTTGCTTAATCTTCACGTAATTAAATATAAATAGGTTTGTCGCTTTTTAATATGCAAACTAACTTTAAATAATGATATTTACCTAAACAAAACTCATATCTTTTGCCAAATAGTATGCCGTATGGACGTTTTCAATTATGACCATGTTTTTTTACGATTTTAGCTAAATGCCGAATCATAATTGTTTATCTGTATTGTACCAAACATATTTTTTCGTGTACCTAATGTCTCAGTTGCACTTTGTTGTAGTAAAAGTTTAACATAGTTTAAAATAAAAGTATATAGCACTTAATTAGTATTTACCACCTACCTATCAAGTTAATATGGATGATTACAATTTAAATCTTCTGAGAATGGCAGTTCTGGAATATTTAAAAAAAAAAGGCAAAAGCCAAAAACAAATACTCGTATGATTGATTGTTGTTTTACGTCCAGCAATTAATATTTCAGCTATATTCATGATGGGAAAATAAAAAATTAATTACTTTATTTTTTAACGAATATCCCTCCTTTCTACAACGTGGTCGCATACAATAATATGAGCATATATACAAATAAAAGAAAACTACAACAATAAAAAGTATTCAATATCACACTTTAAAGTCCAATTATTTTTTTCTGTATAAATTAATTTTCCTATAAAATTGTCGCCAGCGACAGTTGTAAATAAATTATAATATGAATTAACATAATAAAAACGTTTCCGAATGTGAGACACATCAACACAGTCTATCACGACATGCTTGATGGTATATGGACAGTTGCATGATACACACTTGGGTCTTGGTTCATTGTTTTAAATATAACTATGTGGTCTTCGTATGCTCAAGACGACACCTGTCTACAACATCTGGTTTCAACGACCTCTATAACATTTTAAATTATGTTTGTGCATAAGTGGTTGGATCTTATGAAGTTTATTATGAACTTCCATAGACCTGAAAATATTTATAAATATAAATACACTTAATAATGTCATTATCTAAGGCAGCATTAGCCTCCCTGTCCACGACTGTGTTTCCATGGATTACCACATGACTCCGAAGACAGCGGTTTAAGCAACTTTATCACTGTCTTAAGATCCATCTGTATATATTGTGCCAGAATGTTCCAAATGATATTTAATTCTTAGACCAAAAGATTAACTTCATTTGAATGTTTTTCAAAAAATGTTCTCGTAATTTAATCGCATTTGCAAACCGAGCTTAATTCACATAAACTTTTTACAGGTGTGGTTCTAAAAGCTCCAAGGCATAGTCGTAATCCTTGATGATGAACTTTAACAAGGATTTTGACATATAACTTGCGAGCTGAACCATAAATAAAACAGGTCTTAGGAATTGTTTCGTCAGCAAACGAAATAAGAATTTCATTAAATTTAAAAATCGGATCGGAAATAATCGTCAAAAGTGTCTGAGTGAAGTTAATCTTTACAGAGTTATTCAAATAGAGGCCAATTGACTTTGGTAAATTTATACCGAGCCTGTTTTAGAAGAAATAAAATATTCCAGTATATTTGGAAATTAATCACTGCCACAAAGATCGCCATTAACTTTCCATGAGAAATCGGGCAAGGGTGAAGGTTCTGCTATTGTTAGATAAATTTCCGAATATGATCATGATATAACATGATATAAATAAATATGTAAATATGTATTGGTATTATCATTAAAAATGCACAAATCTTCCTGATTCGCTAAGCCTTTAAAAATCCTACCTTTGTCGTTTATTGTGTTTCTGCCCCATAGGAGGTGGTGTCCGTTGAAGCCCCCCAGTAATATATAAGGAGCTGGAAGCTTATCAGTAAGATTTTTCAATTGATTTAAATTAAAAGAAGAATTCGGAAAGATATACGCAGAGTATAAAGTAATCGTTTTGTAAAAAGATATCATAACAGCAACCGCCTGAAGATCAGTGTTAAGATCTACAGGGCTCTGTAAAACTTAATTTTTTACAAGAATAATAGAGCCGTCAGCAGCTCTTTCATTCTCGTCTAAATATGTGCTGTATTTGGAATAGTTTTTTACAGATATATTATCATTTCGTTATAGGTGTAATTCTTGAAGACAAAATGCAACAGGAAGAAAGGCTAGAACAAGAAATGTGATCTCATTAAAATTAATCTTAAGACCTCGACAATTCCATTGTACAATTTTATTCATTTTCTGGGTAGTCGAATGTTGGTGATACTGATTTTGTTGTATTACTCCGCCAATTTGGTGACCTATTTGGGGTAGAGTATCCATTTTGTCGCCCCAAATGGTCTCGTCGTACACATTGTCGAGACTGCCGAATCTATTGTGGACCTTGACTGGATCCCTCATAGATTTCGGCGTAGGAGTACGGTCGATATTTGTATTTTCCTTGTTTTTGGTAACTTTTGTTGAGTTTTATTTGAATTGATATTTAATTTTTTGTGACTGCTTGAAGAAATGGTGGATGGTTAAATTTATTAGCTGACGTAGAGGTTTGAGTTGTCGAAGATTTCCGGGATGATGATATGATTTTGTTAGAAGTTTACGCTGGTAGTCTAACATGATCTTTTTGATCAAGAGGCCAGTTGATCATTGTTTGCATTTTAGTTGTAGAATAAAGGCGTTTGTTTACACTTGCATATGACTTTGAAGCAGGTGAGGAATTCTTCACCGAACTGAACAAACGACTAGCCTCAGGGTATAGGATGTTTTTACTGTCTTCAATTCATGAATGTCTTTCTCTTTATTAAAATGTTGAGTCTTTTGATAAGCACATTCCACATTTTGGATTGTTTGTGCAGGCAAAGCCCTCATGTCCACATTTAAAACAGGTCAATGTACCTCTACACTGTCCCTTGCCGTGTATAAACTTTTAGAATTTATAGGAGCGCATCGGGTTTGGTATGTAGGAGCTGACATTAACATTGTATAGACATATCTCGATTGACTGAGGGACAGAGGGAGTGTTGAAGCTTAACAGAAAGGTGTTCAATTTAACTTGAAAACCCTGTCTGTTGGCAATAAATCTTTTCATTTTTGCTACACCATGAGGCTGAAATTCTCTGTAGATTTCCTCGTCAGTCAGTTCGGCAAGGTCATCGTCTCGATAATTAATGATTCCATGGCTTGAGTTCAATGTCCTATGGGGTGAGGCCAAAATTTCCAAATGAACAATTTTGTGAGTTTAAGATGATTCAAGAACTGGTGTTTTTATTATATCAAATCAAGAGACAACCATATTTTATTTTCCTTCTTGAAGCAACCTTTACTTAATTTTTCAATGATGATGGGAGATACCTTGGATAATTGTTTACTAGGATCAAAACAATAAATCTGGACCAGTGATCTTCATCCACCGCTTGTTCATGGGGAAAGTCATTTTTTTTGGACCTAAATGCAATTTTTTAGAAGCCATGATAAGAAGAATGCGGTTAACCACCCTTGTCCCCCACCTGCCACGGAGTGCCAACAGGGGCGATGGATGCTGGGTCTTTGCGGATCACCAGCAAATAGCATCGGGTGTTCCAAGGGTGATATACTCAAACAGATGAATTTCTCAACAAATGCAAGCTTCGTGCCAGAGATAACTGGCGTAATAACCGTTCGAAGCTCTACTTGATTGACCCAAGAGCCACCGCTTTCTTTACAGCTTGCAACTGAACAACTTTGATACTAGAATACAAAAACTATTATCAAGTGTTAAGTATCAGTTCACGTAAGAATCAGGAAAAATGCATACAGGTGATGGCACAGGAAGGAAAAACACGCAAAATTTTGATCATGGAATTTGATAAAACCATCCAATATAACAACATTCTAATTTATTAAAGTTCTGAATTATTTTGCCTTTTAAGATATAACCACTTGAAATTTAGTTGAATTGTACAGCGAAAAATGCCGGGAAACTTTCCCGCCAAATTTTTCTCTATGTAACCAGTCACAAATTATCGAGGCAATTGACATTTTTTCAAATGTAAAATGTTAGAATTTGTTTTTATATCAAAATGAATGCATCTAAGCAAAAAAAGCTAAAAACAAAATTTTTGATGTGTCGCCCACTGCCTGACCCTTAGATAAAATACTAATTAAGGAGAATGATGGGCTCGGAGTAAGCAGCCGATTGACCGAATCGGGTCCATCCGGCCTGTCGTCTAGTTGAAGTCAGGGTCAAAGTGGTGTGTTGAAAATCTAAAACCCACTCTGCACTAAGGCATGCAGCAGAGAGTTATCTCTCAACCACCAGAAACCCTTCCCAGCAACACACGGCAAACATCTCGCCTCTATAAAGCTGAGGAAGCTTTGCCCTTCAGCCACCACATTCTTTTCAAATCCTTTAAGGCAGCTGTCTATCAAATGGCAAGTAAGTTTAGTGTATTCATCTGAAAGGAAAATAATTAGATAGCTAATTTAATATAAGCTAAAAAGAGAAAGATTCATGCATCGAAGTAAGGGCTAACTTGATTTCCCGTCTAGAAACAGTTAGGGTTCAGTAGGTCATAGGGACCCTTTACCCGGTCTACTGAAATCCCGTCCTAACGAACCCTGCTTTAAAGAGATGTTAATATGGACACTAAAGCAGTTTTAGTATTCAGTATGAAAGAAAATGTGAAACATACGTGTATATATATTGTTCAAAGACCCTAATGTTAACTTAATGTTGTATAAACGCCCTGATAGCCTTTTACCAATTTTGATGGTATCGACTATTTGACCCCGTGTGGGACCCCGGGCACAGGAGAAAAGCCCCTCGGCTTCCTCAGCCTGCACTAAGAGTATGCTAACAGAGGCTACACGTGTCGATTTTCTTGCATACTGGACACTAAAACTGCATTAGTGTCCATATTAACATCTCTATAAAGCATGGTTCGTGCAGGTGTTCTAAATATCTCCTTTCTCCAAAATTAGCGAACGACTTTTTAACATGTCAAAAATGCATTACAGAAAAACTTCTCTATGAAGTGTGTACATGGGATTTAGTTATAACAAAATATTACGCTATACATTGCTATTCCTATTTTCAGCCCCGTGCGGGATCCGGGTGGCTAAAAGAATAGACCGCAGTCGCGCTAGCTTGTCGTAAAAGGCGACTAAATAGCGCCCAGTACCCTGACAGGCGTGTCATGTCGGTTTGCCTAAAGATAGACTGGGATGTGTGCCCCAGGTGGTTGAATGGGGTACCCCTGGCAAGCTGGGGTTGTCAGGCCATAATACGGAAAACCTGACAGCAAACCATATTAGTGCACCGTGTTGGGAAAAATGCCACGTTCCTCGCACGTTAAAGAACGCTGCTGTAGTATTCGCTATGAGTAGGGATTTCGATCCCGCTACAGGAGGCTAAATTGCCCGACCCTATCCATCCTCCCATTTGCCAGTGGCAATCTAAAATCCGTTACCCCTATATTTCCTTGTGTCCCATCCCATTTTCATCCATCATCATTTCATGTTCATTTTATCATCAATTTCATGTTCATCGCCTGAATATAGCTGAAATATTGCTGCTCGGGCGTTAAACACCATTAATCAATCAACCTATTTTCAAGCTGTAACCGTTTGAAGGAATCATTGCATCCTTCTTGTTTGTCAAAAACGTGGAATGCACAGATATCGGTATATTTAAGAAATAATTCACGGAGGCTGTGGTTTATCATTGTTTTACCACGGGTTGGCCATTTATGTCGTATTATTTTATCCCGAGCGAAAGCGAGGTATAAAATAACGACATAAATGGTCATCCCGTGGTAAAACAATGATAAATCACATCTTCCGTGAATTATTTCTATTCTAATAAGACAATTAGAGTACATTTATAATATTTTCGTACCTATAGAAAACATCATTTCCGCCATAAACTGGCTGTTCTGTCAATGTAACACACAATATATTGCAACGGATAATTATAGCGCGTGTCGCTATTTATAAGATATATACGTCATATGCAAAAGCTTTCCGGTGGGAGTTACAGTTTTGTAATTGGAACAGCCATTCAAAACACGCCCTTCTCAGCGCGTGTTGCTCATAGATAAATCATTTTTTTACCACAGTTGTGGTCTCAAAGCCTTTAAAGCACGTCATATTAGAATTTCCGGTAGAAATAAATCCAGACTTGGTGATCTGCCTTCTTGTTTGTCAAAAACGTGGAATGCACAGATATCGGTATATTTTCCGGTAGAAATAAATCCAGACTCCGATCACCGAGTCTGGATTTATTTCTACCGGAAAATATACCGATATCTGTGCATTCCACGTTTTTGACAAAATGCACAGATATCGGTATATTTTCCGGTAGAAATAAATCCAGACTTGGTGATCGGTCACCAAGTCTGGATTTATTTCTACCGGAAAATATACCGATATCTGTGCATTCCACGTTTTTGACAAACAAGAAGGATGCATTAGCTGCTTATAACAACGCATATTCTAATGACGATATCATCAAAATGCAGAATTTAGCAACCGCAACAAATTAAACACATCAATACTTCGCCTAAATGTTTCGTAATTCATACGAAGGATACTTTACATTACAGAAAACAAACCAAACACAAATATCAAACCAACCAAATAAACAAACGCACAAGTGAAAACAAAACACCCGAACAAACATGCAAAATCGTTTAATTTCCGCTATTGTTAAATTAACGATAATTGATAGTTGATCAATGGTCGTTTTGGATCGCTTTTCCCTAATGTGCTTGAAAATAAAGAGGCAATAGTAAACAATTTGCTTCGTATTTACATATATTTTTGAAATCGACAACAAATTCTGGTAAACTCTTAATGATAGGACAATCGAGGTCAAGTTTGCTTTTCTGTGTAGTAAAATAAGTATTTTTGTAGCAAAACCTACTACTGGAGTGACACATATAAAAAAAACAACATATTCTCGTATCTGTACTTCTAAAAGTAATTTCCTTGACAGAAGATTGTGGCCCATTAAAAAGCTATTACTTAAAAGGTTTCTTACAGTCAAGTCAAGGTCGTCTCGTAAATGTCGTTGGTGCCATCAAGGTTTGGTTGACCTGTATGGGACATATTTCCTACCTGATATCAGAACTTTGATCATATGGGTTCGTGTTGCATAGTAGTTATGTGATTGTCTGTTTTATTTGTATTTTATAATTGGATTTTCTTGCTTTGATCGTCTTTCGCTATTTTCTAGTTTTAAGATTCACTAACAAGAATGTAAATACACATTAATTAAAGATTAAACAAAAGCAAAAAATTATTATGGTTATCAAAAAGGCAAGGATACAGTTGCGTTAATGAACAATATACCTAATATGTGCACATGAATTTAGATACATATTATATTGAGATCTTTTTGTAATAGTCCACAATTGCAGTGTAAGGAAACAAGAATAAGTCATCACATAATCAAAATAATGTTCCACTGTGATGACTTCGAACTCCAGATCGTTACTCCAGGGTAATGCACTTCAAACCTCCAGCTTAAGTAAGGTTGCTCTTGTACAATCGGACATACGCAATAATTATTTTCTTACCGAATAATGACCGAAAACTTTGCGGAAATGTTTTTAAAAATTGTGTAATCAAATTATTATATTCTTTGAAAATTTCCAAAATTAAGTTTCTCTTTTGCATTTTGTTTGGGCCTCAATAGTTAAGGTAGTTCGTCTACTATTGATCACGTGGTCTGTTAAGACTGAGGTTGCTGGTTCGAGTCTTATGTAGACAGTAAGATTATTGTAATGTTGAATGTCTTAATGTTATAACTGTTGCTGAAATGTTGTAAGTTGCGAAACTAGATTTTACTGTTGTATGTACAATTCAAATAGCGATTTATTATTATCTCTCACGAATCTTCCATTTGAAGAAGTTGATCTTGTGTGCAAACGAGGAGCTTGACGAAAGTCCGTTGACGAATTTGTGTATGCGTCATTGGTAAAAGCTCTTGGTTTACCCGTGTAGAAATTCCACCCATCAAAGGTACGAACATGTTCGTCAAGCTGTTTCTGAGTACCGGTGCTGAAAAAAATATATAAGTATATGATTTAAAATGCAATAAATGTAGTTAAGTTGTCAATGTCGAATTAGGAAATCCTCTTTATTTGTCTCCAAATAACACTTTATATTTCGACTGGAGGATATCGAGCTACCAGTTTCCGTTATTATTAAGAAATCCAGTATTCGTCATTCATAATGTAATCATTCATTAAAAATAATTGCTCTTCACACGCGAGTGAAATTCATTGCTTTTGAGGAAAAAAACTGACTAAATATTTGTCAATATCATTCTGTTTAATACTGCAAATATTCAGACTTAAAAAAATCGATTATTCAGTGAAAAAACGTTTGCTTTTTGTTTACATGCTATTTGACATCACTGAGCTAAAGTTATTTTCTACTCTTTCTAGCTTTTACTCAACTTGTGTCTTATAAGAGGAAGGCACTACATACTCCTTTAGAACAATTGAGTGCACCCAGGATTTTTTGGGGTTCGGGTTACTCATTTATCTTCATGTTTTTATTTCGTGTTGTATACGTTTGTTTTAATCTAGATTTGTAATCGACGTTTATTTCTTGTTATCAGTTATTTGCTCGATTTACTTGAAATTTTTTTAAATGTTTTGGTCACAGATGCAATTCTAAGGCAAAGCAGACAACTTGTTTTAATGATTTCATGGATTATACGTACTTTTAATATAAGTATTTTATTACATGTAACAGTTCTACTTTTATGCGAAATAACTAACGATCTCAAACGTTTCTTGTGTAAAAAACAATCTGATAAATGTAACTTATTTGGTCAAAGCTGAAATATTATACAATTGATGACTTTGATATAGGTCGCTACCAGGTATTATCAGCCAGAGAAAATGTAATAAACACCGAGCCGCTAGGCAAGGTGAATATACATTTTTGAGGGCTGATAAATCCTGATAGCGACCGTATATCAAAGTCATTAATTGTTTTATTACATGAATAAAACCACCATTTCCCTTGATCAGAAAAACGGAGGATGGCTTTTCTACTGGAGCATCTGCTTACATTTTGTAATTATTGTAATGCTAGTTACCCTAAATATTTTTTATTTAATACTGCATTTTGATATCAATTTGCTGATAATCCTGAAATTCTAGTTTTAAATATTGAGAAGTGTATAAATGAATCAATATATCGCAGAGCCGACGTTTTTCACATTTATTGTTGACACGCACGATGTATGTGTAGCAGACGTCAATGAATTGTGTACAATACGATTAATACAATCGATTTGATTGGGCGAATAAATTTATTAAGACGACTATTCTGATTGGGTAAACCCCCCAAAAAAAACAGGTCGATATCGGATTCCGGGGGAGGAAGCTGAAGTACCAGGAGAAAACCCCGTCCTTTGATTCGAGTCGAGTACAAATCCGCAGTAAGACAGTGAGACTTGAACCCGCAATTTTAGTGTTGACATGCACGATATTCCACCGAGGCCCCTTTTGTTGTTAAAAAAACAACTCTCATAATTATTAACTTATATATATTTTGTTTACAAAATATAATTACCTTGGCTGTTGCGTCATAACTTTTCGACAAGCAATTATCGCAATACTAATAATAAAAATAAAACCAACACAACCTCCAATTACGGCAGGTACCACATAGGAAGTTAGTTGATCAGTTTCTGAAATAAAACAATATTGCGCGCTTATATAAATCGAATAATACAACAAACGTGAAATTTTGAATAAAACGTAAAGGAATATAAATTATGTAAAGAAGATTTATCCCAGCTTGCTATAACATATCACTAGTAATAAGTATTGCGCGACAGCTTGCTTGATTTCGGAAAAAGTGTGCACATCTGATGGTTAAATATTGGTACATCTTGCACAAGAATGCACTTTGCTTGCCTTTTTATCTATTTAATAATTGTAAGCGGTACTATTACATGTAATTCGAACGGAAATAATCATTGTAATTCGTTCTAATTGATCTTTTATTTACTACATTGACTGAACATTGTATGTGACTATATATGGGCCTATATTTTAGAAGACAAATATATATATTTGCTATACTTATTGATGTTTTTGTTTTCTTGTTAAATTTATGATGTATACAAAATATAAACTATACATTATATATAACATGACGAAAAAAATTGCATACAAAGCAATAATACAATCAATGAAGGACAATATTCAGGCTTGGAAACAATAATTACCAGAAAAACTGCGTTTCATATCGGTAGTTGTTCCTTTGTTTGTTGTTGACGACATTGTCTCAGAAGTTATTTCTTTCGATATTTCAGCCGTTGTTGTAGTTTCCAAAATCGACATTTTAAATGTTAAAGATTCGGTGGTAGTCGCATGAATATCTGTGGTTTTTGTCGTTGCAGGCATTGATAAAATTTTTGCCGTTGTCGTTAACTTGGTCACCGATATCGTTTCAAATGTTGTTTCTGTCGCTCTCATTTCAGGCAACTCTGTCGTTGTAGCTTTTATTGTTGTGGATGTATCAGTAGCAATTGATGTTGTCGTAGTTGTACTTCCTACAGCTGTTGTTAACGGTGTCGTCGTAGTGTCGATCGTTGTTGTTGTAAAGTATGGACACGATTCCTAAAATTTAAACACATAATCGTCAACAACGCTCACACTAATGCTTCTATGTATAGTGCATAATGATATTAAAAAGAATTCGATGCAATAATGTGATTGGGGGAAATTTATATGCATTACACTTTCATGGTCCTAGGTCGCCGAGTAGTCATCTTCAGCTATACTGTTGATCACGTCATGTTAACATTGAGGTTATGTCTTCTAGGTCTACTCACAGCAAGGTGTACTCGACTACAACTTAAATTGAAGATGATTGGTAGTTTTACTGTGGAAGGTCGGGGTTTTCACTTGGTACTCCGGCTTCATTTCCGAATAAGTACTGGATGGCATGAAAAAGCCGAAAGTGTTGTTAAATTTTATACATACAAATATGCAATCATACTCCAAAAATTCTTTGTCTCAAAAGCAAATAATCAAATGAATGATACTTACCAGGACTATGCATACAATATTAGACGAGTTACATGCCATGCACTCTTCATCATAAATGATGATCGTGGTAGACTCTCCGTAGTTTGCATTATCATTTGACAGGCTGATTTCATAGCCATCAGCCATTATTGTATCAGGTATAGATCTTTTCCTTCTCGACGACTGTAGGTCAACAGACACCATGAAGGCGTTTCTGTATTCAGCTTTAATCACTTCTGCATTAGATGTATAGGTCTTGTTGTCGTTTAACAGCTAAAAGCAAATTATTTAAAATTGTAAAATAAAACTCGTCAAAATTTAACTATTAGTTATACCATTGTATTACAACAGTAAGCAATAAAGATGTTTTAAGAAATGTTTCCAGCTTATTAAAAACATTTGCTAAAAACTGAAAACTATGTTTAACAATTGTAAAAGTATTGTTTTAGTATGGAATGGAATATTGAATCATGGAAGAAGAAAACAATATGTTCCTGTGTAATTATTGTCTTTGCGCCGTTTCTATTTATTTATTAAGTCGCTCAAAACAAAGTTTTAGCTTACTTTTTTTGCACCGTTTCTTATTTATTATTCGCACTTGCTCGTCTTCACTTGTGGTACAACCAGTCACAAAAATATGATAAATATGAGTATATTTACCTCTGTTTCCCAGATAAGTTAAAGGTTGCACAAGTTGTACCAGTGCATACAAAGAACACAGTCTATATACAAAAGGTAATTATAGACCTGTTAATGTCTTACCAGCAATTTCAAAATTTTTGAAAGGGAAATGTATGTTTAATTTAATGACTTTTTAAAAACTTTTATAATGTTAATTTGTAGTCAGCTTTTAGAGAAGGTTATAGTTGCCAATATACTTTAATATAAATATTATATTACTGGAGACAAGAACTGGATAAAAAATAAATTTATTGCCGCCATCTTGATGGACGTATCAAAAGTTTTGGTTTGTATACTAGATAATCTTATGGTATTAAAAATTAAATCATATTGTGTTTCTAATATTGCACTTAAACTTTTTGACAGTTACTTGAGTAATAGAAAAAATTGTGAAAATTGGATCTACATATAGTTTTTTTTGTTTCTGTATAACGGTGTTTCGCAGGGATCCATATTGGGTCCTTTGCTGTTTAATAGTTTTATTAACGATACTTTAAACCATATTGAAAAGAGTTCCGTGTACAATTATGCAGACGATAACACCTTGTCAGTCTGATGATAATGTCTAAAATCTTGTTCAAACACTTGAAACCGAAAGCAAAATACTTATTAACTGGTTTTGTAACAATCAAATCCAGGTTTATCCAAATAAGTTCCAAGCCATATGTATTGGAGAGGAAACTTTTGATAAAAATATATCTTTTGATTTGGATGCTAATATTATTAAATGAGATAAAGAAGTGAAACTCCCGGAAGTTACTTTAATTTCTGTCTAACTTTCAAATCTCATGTCTCAAAAAATTGCCAAAACCTACGTTCATTTCCGTATTCTGCTCCCAAATTTTGGAATAAATTACCACCAGTCTTTGGAACATTTTAAGGGTCTCATTGGCAAGTGAGAAGGGGATGTATGTAAATGCAGTTTCTGCAAATAGCATTTACCTTCTGGAGTAGGTCATACTTGGCGAGTCATGTTTCACATGTTTTATTTGTTTTATGTTTCTATATTGTTTTTATTGTTTGCATGGATACTGTTCTTTTTAGTTTTTCAGCTTTATGTGTCTTAAATAAGTCTATGGCTGTGTATCGTTCATCTATATATGGTGTTATATATGTATGTGCTGACTGTGTATGTCCTCTTGCATGTGCCTTATGTAGTGCTGTGTTTTAATCTCATGTTATTTATGTTATGATATATGTATGTAATGTTTGTAGTGTCGGTTTTAAAAGCTCATTAGAGCTTGTGTTGTTTGTTGCAATAAGTACCGACTTAAAAATAAATATTACTTGACTTGAGATAGATCATAAACTAGTCCAATACATCTCTCATAGAGATGGCGTAATGGAATCTTAAGACTTGGTACAGTTGTAGATCGACTTTTTGAGGGTTGCAGCCAATAATTTGACGAATTCAATTAAAAATATCTCATTTTCTACACCCACCAAAAATTAAGGAAAAATCTTCCCGTGGTTCATTTTCCACGAAATTTGGAGTAAAGGTGGATTTTAATGTTTCGAGTGAAACGCTTCTTTCGAATATTTTTTGTCTGTGCGTTTCAAAACTGTTAGTCCGATTTTTATGCATTTTAACTAGCCCCTTTAGATTTTAGTGTCCCGACTGAAACGCTACCTTTCAAATTCTTTTCTGACTGCGCGTTTCAAAATGGCGGCCAAAAACACGTCAAATTTTACCGTTGTTGAATTTCAATGAAATTTAATGTGTAGGTAGATTGCCGTCACGTTACTACACGTACCAAAAATTCGAAAATGTTTCTTGGTCAGATTTCAGCGAAATGTTGTGTAAAGGTAGATATTTTCGCTCGCTCAATGGTAGAGAATCTTCGCAACCGGAAGTTTAAATATAATCTCCATTTTCTACAAAAAGTCGCAAAATCTCTGATGTAGCATAAATGTGTGCAACAAAACAGTTTCTGGGTTCCAAGAATTTAAATTTCGTAACCGAAAATATTTGAACACAACTTCAAATGTTTTCTCTTAATGTTCATGGAAATATTTTTATCAGGTTTCCTTTCACTACATCTGGTTAAACTTGACTTCTCGTTACCTTTGAACCTAGAGCATCGCAACTACGTAAAATAAATGCAAAACACGACCGAGAAGAAAATTCAGACGTAAAATGTTTTTTTTTAATGTTATATTTATAAAACATTTACTCTTTAACCAACTTATTTTAATTTTTTTGTTATAAAAAACGTGCAACGATAGTCGACGTCAATTATTTTTATTTTTCGTCTGCTTTGCTAACATGGATTCTGACGAAACTTGACGTGAACTGATATTTATTGCTATGACTTGTGATCGTCTCCCGTGCAAGTTCGTTTGCCGATCCTGGATCATAAAACAAACACAATGTTGTTAATTGGTAAGTATTTATTTCTTATATTATGATGGCACAATTTGTACACGTTTCCAACTGAATTTAAACAGACTGCGCATTGACGTTGCAATTTCCTATCGCTCTCTTTGCTCGTCTCGGTAATGGTAAAATAAACGCTTTCCGCTTCTCTAACCCAATCTCAGCATTTAACTGAATTGAAACAGCCCCAATTCAAAACTTGACAATCTAATTAAAATTTAATCTTACACCTTCTCCCTCCCCACATTTTCGGTATTGGTCGTTGCTTTGTACTGTAGTCTGTAGCGACCAATAACAAAAAGGGGGAGCAAGTGAAAGATTAAGGAAGTGAATTATTAGTCTAACCAGTCTACTATAGCCAGCAGCAAGTAGTTCCTGCCATTTAGCTTGTATCGTGCAGACAACAATTATTTTTACTTTCAGTATCCCTGGCCTTGTTTACACAAGAGGCTGGTACAACTGTACTGTACCTTGATAATTTTCAAACATTATTATGTTCTAATTGTAGTTTAATATAATTAAAAGGAAAAATTGTGTTCTTTTAAGAAATAGCTCTTGTTCAGCTTTGACATTTTAATAATGTAATGATGTTATTGTCAAATCTTAAACAAGTGTGGACAGAGAAAAATGTCTCCGCATCAGTAACGGGAAAAAATAACGTCATAAGCATTACACAAATAGCATTGAATTGTTATGATTTAAAATATACAATACATGGTTACAGAGAAACAGACCTAATCCGAAAACTTTAACGTTGTTGCCGGACCGTTAAATTGAGGTTGTAGTCAGATGACACGTAACAGACACTCATGTACTAATCATTAGCAACATATACAACAAATTGTCATCCTACCATGCAAGGTTACCAAGGAACTACCCTAATTCAAACTTTAACGTAGTCGCTGGGCCGCGAAATTGAGGTCAAGGTCAGGTAACACCTACCAGACAGTCATGTTTTATTCAATAGAAAAGTATCTAATGGATTTGAATGAAAGAAATAATTTTCAGTCTATCTCTCTTTTTTATTGGCCTCAATGATATGTTTGCTACAAGTGCCATAAACAAAACCAAAACGCAATTTTGTTTACTTGAAAACTTTTGTTTTTCTTTGGATGGTAAGTCCAGGGTTAACTTATTTTGCACCAAAAATTGAGTTCTATCTATTTTTGTAAAATGAGGATTATATTCTAATGCTTGATTGTTGCGATTCGTGATCTACACACACCGGTCTACTCTGTACATATCGTCATTGAAGTTAACTGTAAACTTGAAAATATGGAAATATCTAAAAGATTGTATTAATAGGTACATATCTTAATATCAGCTGGTTATAGATAATTAAAAAACGTTAAACTAAAAACATAGTTACATGTATATGTTTTAAACAACAATATCACCCTTGTATTGACACGGCATGAAATGACTGTCTCTGACTTGTCTTTGGATCAGAACATTTATGTTTGTTTGTTTGAATGGTGTTAAACGCCACGCTTAAAAAGTTTTTAACTATCTAATGGCGTACAGTTTGTTTTAGGAGGATGCTGGAGTACCTGACCTTTGGTAGGAAAATTATAAATCTTGTCAACTAAAATAGCAGTTGAACATTGAAAGTCTAATCTTCAAACTCAGTGTTCCAGAAAATTTACAGGTGTGACATTAGTACTATCCACAATAGTGACTCTCTTACTTGCTTCTCCTTTTATGGTATTAATGAAATAAAATGATCTATAGTATAATTGTAAACCAATTACAAGGATGGTTGGTTTATTTGTTTGAATGTTTATGAGCAATGTTTCAGCTATATAATGGCGTCCAGCTTAAATTGGGGGTAGGAAGCTGTAGTACCTGGAGAAAAACTTGACATTCGGTTGGAAAACTAGTAATTGTGTCAATCAAAATTTGAGTCGAGCGCATCCGTCAAGAAGTGAGACTTGAACCCGCAATATCGAGGTTGATAGACCATGTGATTAATATTAGACCAACTACCTTAACCACTCGGCCACCGAGGCCCCAGGATAGTTGGAGTTGTTTTATTAAGCAAATTATGTTTTTGAGGAAGTTCTATATTATTTCATCTGGTGACCTCAATAGGAGGGGGTGCACATAACATAAAACTTGCGGGTGAATTATTCAACAAGCATCAAAATAAGGTAAAACATATTATACTATAGAAAGCTTTCTTATGATTAATACTGAAAAGATATCGCTCACCTCATAGTTGTTTAAATTGTAACGCTACCTTTGAATGAGGACATTTTTCGTATCCCGAGTGAAAATTTGTTTCGACCGTCTTTTTAAAAATGCACCCAATAACCAATTTTGCAACGTTGTCGGATTTCAACGAAATTTGAGGTGTGGATAGATTTAACGTCCCTAGTATCCCGTGGGTTTTATATATTTTTAATTATGTATTGGCAACCCAACACAATATTTCTAATTTCATTTGCTTACCAATCAAAATTGTCTGACCATTGGCCAATTATAATCAAAAATTAAAACAGCTGTTACTACATAATTTCTTATTTCTTAATTTTTTAAATACAGCTAAATTGCTTTCTAGAAATTAAAATATTTAGAATCAATAATTATTTTTCCTCTTAACTTGCTATTTGAAATGGTTAGTATGGAAGCAGAGCATTTTATTTTAATACTCCGTGCTTTTCAACCGTCAGTTTGTTCTACTCAATAAATTTTGACGTAGGTCCATTTTACTATTATTGTGCTGTTTATCATGTGTAAAAACAAAATACTAAGAATTATAAAATAGATATCAGTGAGATGGTATCCATCTACATGGGTCCGCTACTAATAGGGTCTGCTTAGAAAAATGTTAGAGCATATGCTTATACAGGAATTTTTATTCCAAAAAATATAATGGGACCTTGAGGTCAAAATTCAATTTTAAAGGTAAGCAACCATTGTACGCAATACTCTGCATTGAAAAGACCTATTAACATGCTAAATATCAAATGCCTAACTAAAAAAAGAACGAAGTTCGATTTCAGATACAAACTCGTCATTCAGAAAGTAATAAAACCTAACAAAGTTGAGGTCAAAGGTCACCAATTATGGTACGTAACATGTTAACTTGAAATTATATACTCACATTCCAAATACCAAAAACCTACCTAAAACATTGACAGCCTGGATACTGTTTTCTCAGTCAGAAAGCAAAAATGCAACCTCGAGGTCAAAGTTAAAGGTCAAACGTCACCAAAGATGGTCTGCGACACATCGATTTACCAAAATACCAAATACCAAAAGCCTAGCTCGTGAAAAAGGTAACAGCCCGGACAACACAAATTTGTCAGTAAGCACTAATGTGACCTTGAGGCCGAAGCTGATGGTACATTGTACAAGGTCGTTAACCATGGTAAAACTATCTACCCAAATACCAAATATCAAAAGCCTACCTCAAAAGACAAACAGTTAACGTCCAGACACGATTTCGAATTGAATGACGCACGGACGGCCCACATACTGATTACTATTGGGCATCCGCCTCTTAGTGTCGGGACCGTTATTATGACTAAGCTAAGAAATGTGTACATTGTATACAAATGAACTTCAATTAACATAGAGAACTATTATATAACAAAACCTGAAAATGTCTTCGTTTGCACCAGACATTAGTGGAAGGAAATGTGCCATAAATGTTTGTTCTTTTACAAGCTCGAGATCTTGTTCCACAAAGTCCATCAGTAGGAAGACTTATATTTATAGGCGGCGTTGATACATCTATTGAGCAATCATCACCAATAAATCCCTTAAAGCACGAACATACACCTGAAATAAGCTTTTTAAAATATAAAAGAAGCTAATAATAAACATATTTACTTTAACTAAATATGTATATGAATTGCATGGTACTAGAATTGTAAACAACGTTTTGCTAAAGGTATTGAAGCCTTCTTGGAAGAAGTACTTGTTTAACTGAGTTTTCAAGTGGGTGGGGGGTTATCAAAGGGAACTTGATGATTATAAATGATGCCGTATTGTAGATAAAATTAAATTTCGAACTTGTTAGAAATTGAGGAAACCATCGGAATGTTAGGAACTTGTGCAAACAATATTTTTACATGTATCCTTTACAGACTACAAAGTCGTAAATAAAAGTAAATAATAACAGTCCTCTCGAATTTAAATGTAGATTCATTCGACACATAGTTTGTTTTTTGTTTCAATAGTGTTTAGCTATATCATATAAACCCCCGACCTTCGGTGGGTAAACTGGCAATCCTTGTCAATTAAGATTGGAGTCGAGAGCACGTTGCCCGCAGTGAGACTTGAACCCGCAACCTCAGTGTACACAGATCAGATGGTCAATAACAGACGATCTTCCTAAACACTCGGCATCTGACGCCTTTCGACAAATAGTAAAACACGTATTAGCAATATATACCTTGTGTACAATTTCCGTTTCCACTACAGTTACTAGGACAAAGGAGACTTGTGATATATTCTAATATTGTTTGTGATCCGTCCTCTGTTTTATTGATAGTGAGAGTTTCGTTTCTAGATGCTTCCATAATAGTAAATGTTTGCATTGCACCAACGGTATCTTTAAGAAACTGAGTATTTGCCGTTAACTATTACGAAAAAAGAAAATAGTTTTGTGAAATAATTTCTAAAATATTAAGATAAAATTTCAACCAGGATAGTACACTAAGACACTTTTGCAGTACTAAGTAAATAAAATTTTGAATATGTATATGTTCAATCAATATAACTAAAACTTAATTAAACAAGTGTGGACACAGAAAAACGTCTCGCCTGAATTCCGCATCAGTAACGAAAATAAATTTCGTCATAAGCATTACGTAAATAGCATTAATTACGAGCAGCGGCCTGTATACCAATTATTGTCACCATACTATGCATAGTTACAGAGGAACTGTCCTAATACAAAAACTTTAACAAAGTCGCTGAACTGTTAAACTGAGGTCAAGGTCAGGTGACACCTACCAGACAGTCATTTACTATTCATCAGCAACCTATATACCAAATATTGTCATCCTACCATGCTTGGTTACAGGGGAACAGCAGTAACCTAAAAACTTTAACGCAATCTACCAGACAGTCATTTACTATTCATCAGCAATCTATACACCAAATATTGTCATCCTACCATGCATAGTTACAGAGGAACTGTCGTAACCCAAAAACTTTAACGTAGTCGCTGGACCGTGAAATTGAGGTCAAGGTCAGGTGACACCTACCAGACAGTCATGTACTAGTCATCAGCAACCTATACACCAAATATTGTCATCCTACCATGCGTAGTTACAGAGGAACTGTCGTAACCCAAAAACTTTAACGTAGTCGCTGGACCGTGAAATTGGGGTCAAGGTCAGGTGACAGGTGACTGACTAGCAAGTACTCATCATAAGCTACCTCTGGACCAAATTTGATGGACCTAGGGCTTGGGCTTACAAAGATATGAAGCAAGATGTCAAGTGTTTACGCCGCCGCCGCCCAGGATTCCCATACATATGTCTCGCCTCCAGCGACTTTCGTCGCAGGCGAGACAAAAACAGAACGACAAGAGTTAATTTGACTTAATAATTGTTTTTGTGTGTAGGAAAATATTTACTTTGACTTATGTCATGCTACAATTTTATTGCTGAAACCAGATAATTGTTTATACCTCAGTTCAAACTCTACAAACTCTAAAATTGGTAGATGACATACATATTTTTCAAAACCAGTCACAAATTATGATTACTAGACACTTATTTATCACAATAAGTGTATATTTATCAATGTAATATGATCAGCAACGATACCGCAGTTTGTTAGTTTTTTAATCTTTGACAAAATGGATCTGGAGATGCATAATATTGCAATGTTGTATGTTTGTAATTGTATATGTAATATGTTTCTACGAAGTCGTAAGGGTTTTATTTTACTAAACGTCTTCAGCAAACCTTAAGCTTGTAATATTTGTTGCTAATAAATATTAGGAAAATCACATGTGTTGCCAAAATGTGATAAATATAATTTATATGTCTATTAAGAAAAGTAGGAGTATTATCATGATTAAAAGATATTCTAACGAAACAATTTCAGAACGTTCATTGCAAATACTTACGTCTGAATGGCAACTACACAAGTCTTTTGTAAAAGATAAATAAGTTTGTCCTACTTCATTCAGTTGATCAACTAATATGTTTGCTTTTCTACTTGTTAAAATAATTATGTAATAGTTTTTAAAATGAAAGTGTAATGGTTAAAAAGGAAACATAACTGTTGTATTGAAAATTTGTCACCATAAAATATAACCAATATTACTTGTAGAACAATGCCATAAAATTTTTTAATTGCTAGCCGATTATGTTGTGCAATCTTAAATATTGTTTTGCATCATTATTTTTATATTTTAGAAATTTTATCAAATTTCTCTCTGTAAGTCTATCTCTGTTCAACTTGATTGTGACAATATTTAATACACGTGTATTTTATTTATGGTTTTCTCATACCAAGGTTTCTTTATTATCATACATGTTTTTTTTAAATTTCAGTCATACAGTCTTCCATGAATTTCGAGTAAAAAATATTAGAACATAGGCCTTTTTGTCGCCAATTGACAACGGCTCTGTAAATGAACTTTGACTGAGGAAAATAGTTCTTATTTTGATATTTGACTGCGCCAAACTGTAGCATAGACAGTGGATTTATTATTCAATGGAATTTTAATATTGGAGCTGTATTTAAAAAGCAGTTTCATATAGAATTTCTAAATAAATTTATTCAGATAATTTATTAAATGTATTGGGTATTTTTTTATCTGATTGTTCAAAGCTTATTTCTGGACTATTTTATGGGTGTAAGGGAGTTTCCATGAGTACCCTTCGGATTTTTGAAATTTGCAAAAAAAATTATCTGACCCCGAAAATTTAATGTGATATTCGTGAAATTATTCCGGTCGTTTTGAGGGGTCTCTCATTACTCAACGAAACTTGGTGCCTAAGTGAGAGCAAAAAATGTCAATAGTTTCCCCTATACAAAAATAATTAAGAGGCCGTTGTCAATTATATCCGAAGAGTAGTACCAATCTTTAATTAAAAAGTACTTGTTTTGTTAAATTTGTTCCGATTAATATTGTTTTTGACAAATAAGTGAACTATACTAAAAGGTTCGGGTCTAGAGAAGGTATTGATGTTATATTGCAATAGTTATTTATGGTCAGATTGTTATGATGGATTACATATTTTAAAAGGTAGATTTCATGTGGAGAACACATATACGGGCTAGAGCATAGTCCATTTCACTTGAACCTTTATGTTTATTAAATTCACGTTATTCAATACATCAGTCAGACCACACAGTATACAAATCTGTGAGGCGATGCAGTGCAGCTTTTGACAATATATATATATGTATTCATCGTGGAATAAATTATATTAATTATAAAAAATAATACCTTAATGTCTAAAATACATGATGCGATATAATCCGTGTCGGATAAGCCGGCCATATCACCAAATAGATCTGTCGGAATAGCCTGATGGATACGTTCATAGCATGTTCGATTAGCTAATTCTTCTGTCCAACCATCTCTAAACGTAGGAACCTATACAAATATCAAATAGAGGCATACTTTATTGTTGATACAAGTTCCTGTTGATGTCTGTTTTTAATAGTTATAAAGCTTACTTTTTTTCTGGAAAATAAAAAAAAATACTAATTTAGGATTATACTTTATAATGCAATAATCTAAGGGTCATTCCTTAAACAAATTCATTTAATAATACGTAGACGTCTTTTAAAACTTCACTCTAACACGATTAAACAAAAACTAGAAAATCTGCACAATCTGTATCTGTAACAATACATGAAGGCCAATACAATAATCTACAATGGTAAGATAATATATCTCACCATAATTTCCGTTACCGTTACATCACTGTCATATTCCAAGGTTTTAACATCCACCACGTCATCACTGTCAGAGATGCTACGTCGAAAAATTCTGTGAGTAGACCTTCTTCCTCGGTAGCTTGGGGAACAAGTTGTAGGAAATGCATTTATAACATTATAAGTCCCAACAGGAGATTGTGATTTAGTCGAACATTGTTCAGTACTTTCAGTTAAATTACACTGAACCGTATAGAACAGCTTTATGTCATCTGTAGGCTTAGCTTGTTTTTCACAGGCACAGTAATGTTTCCGTGCAGAGTTACTGACATCAACAGAATTACCAATACCTATAGTTATTTCTTCAGTCAGAAAAGAAGGTTCTGCTATAAAAAGCTGTTCATTTATCATTGTTGTTGAATTTATCCTGCGAAGATATAATAATATAAATCGAAATGTATAGAACAAAAACAATTAAAAAGGAATACACTTTACTGTTTCCTAACTGAAGATACCAAGACGGCACAAAGTACGTAATCAACGAAACAAATTTAACAAACAAAAAAGTAACACGAGCCCTTATAACCTATTTTGGCCATTTGGGCATTCAGAATTGTCAACTTACATGTACCAGGGTCGTCTTTACCTAGGGATGTAGCCAAAGGAAGACTCATGCAAGTTGACAATATTGAATATCCATCGAGTAAGAATTAAGCCACAATTCTTTTATAAAACCGAGCAAATCAACTTAACCCAATTTTGTAGACTAAACATGCTTTAAATGGCGTTATTTCTAGTAACTCTATTGTCAAAAATTCTTTGCAATCCATAATTGTAAATGTTAATAATGCAACTGTTTCCTGTTGTTAATCAAGTGAGTTTTAAAAAAGGATTGTCGCCAAGTTTCAGGTTGCTGATCTAACCTTGATCACCCAGATGCATAAAAAAATTGCGTCTGGGATCACGTTGTTGTAATTTCGCTACCAATAGGTGGGGACAAAACAATCATTCTATTCGTCGAGGGGTATTTTTAGACCAGGAAAACCATGAAAACATGTCTACACTTATAAAATGACGTCACAGTGTGCTTCTCTCTTGATTCTGCATAACAATATTAATTGTTTAATAAATTGATAAAGTAATATTTTATAAAAATATTCCAATGTAAACTGGTACAATTTTTTAAACACTTATTATAATGACCGGAAGTAATTTTTTAGACAATAAAATATCATCCAATAACAAACTCATGCCAATGCCAATTTTTAAGCGTAATTATAATAATATAGAGATGAATCCAGACGCACAAATGCAATTAAAGCGTCCGTGTCAAAGAGCATAGTTGTCGATCACGTAATTTGGGTGACAATAATATTTCCCCGTTTCATGTTTAGGTTTTGAGGTTTTCACCCTCTTCAAGTTAATTCGGCGTCGTCCATTAAAAATGTCATTGATGAAAGTCACCTAATATTATTTTGAGCTAATCAGTAGTGGTTTCAAGTAAGGGTTTATAACGTGTTTAAGAACAGTTAGGAAATTGTATATTTCAAAATTGACTCGTGGTCATACAATATCAGGTTAGTAAGGTGATTAAGAATATTCGTCACCTACTGCGTAACACATGTACAGTTACTCGATAACGCAACCCTATTTAAAATGGAGACCATAACATTTATAAATTTAACAGTCAGGCAGTCGTGTTTTATTGGTCTTTAAGTGAGCATCTATGTGAAAAGTATTCACAAGCCTGGAGCTTGACCGAGACACCTCCTTTCATGTCTTTTGAAGACATGGATCAAAATAAAGAACAGACCTACAACTGTCTTTAGTGTCTTTAATCATAAGCTCATTTGCTAATGGGTAAGTGCGATCCAAAATGTTAACAGTACAATTTTAAACGAAATGACTGTTATGCGATAAGCATATTTAATATTCCCTGTTTAGAGCAACTAAGTTATTACTGTAATACTATGTAAAATGCATCTATTGCAAGTCTTTTTTGAAATGAACATATGTTGTTTCTGACTTTTTCGGAACAAACGTTAAAATGTAAAACACATTTCTATTTCTCTAAAATCTAAGTTATTTATAGTTATAAAGACTAGTACCGCCAAGAATCAGCAAAACTTCGTTCATCACTTATCGGACCCTGCTCTCTGTGTGTGTAATCGTCACTAGTGTCAAGTGCTATACTTGGTACTCCACACAGACCCTTGGCTTCATTTATGTCGTAAATAGACGGTTTTATAGAAATCATTGTTATGAACTTAGAATATGTGTCAACTGAAAATCTTATTTCTGTTCCAATTGGCAAAGTTATCTGCAAAGAGAGCAGTATTAATGAGTGATCAGAAATTTACAAAAACAATCGCAGTATTAATAGATAATTAAAAAAACTTCGTATTATAAATGGTATCTATGACTAATGAATAATTGTTTTATAATTCAAGAGTTTCCTCTTTTTTGAATAAAATTTAGTTTTAATGTTATTTTAAAAGTTCTTTCTCGATTCATTTGGTTGAGATTTTAATGGCTATTCTGGTTTTACTCAGTCAAAAGCTAATGGAGGGAAACACAATCTGATTTTAGTTGTAATCGCAAAACTTCTATGTGAGATACATTTAGATTTCTTATCTGTTTAAACAATGTCTGGTACCTTTTGCTTTTATTGCAACAGACAAATTAAAATGTAAACTAAAGCTTTAGTAATTATTAATTTCAGGTGATGTTACCGTAGCTCAATATTATATCTGGTGAGCCTACACGCGAACTTGATACGTTACGGCACGATTAAGTCTGTATCAAATAGAAAAAATGTCATCGGTTATTAACCTACTGACCTGATAAATTCGTTAATACGTGCCAGTGCGTTGTATTACAGGGAAAATGTCTAGGGTACGAATAAATTAAGCTATAACTACAATTTAATCAAACTAACTAACATGACTATACCTTGTAATTATTCCCATTGTGATCTATAGACAAATCACTATCATCACAACTTTGGACTTCAACGAGTGGTTGATCGAGTAGATACTTGTTGGATCTGGAAATCTTTTCACATGTTCTTAACACAAACATAGATTTACGGCTTCGTACTGCAATGCCACAATGACACGAAGAACCTTGCCATCCAAATCCACAATTGGTAAACAAAGAATGAACCTAAAATGGTAAAATTGCATAGAATTATCTGGTTGTTTTAAAATATTTCTCGTTTGTTTTTTTTTTTCATTCTTCGTAATAAATAAGAGAATAAAATCTACGAATAAGTCAACTTCTGGACGTGACAGATTTTGCAGTTGAAGTATAATTAAGGTTTAATGTGTCACACACAACGTTAAATGTATTAGAAAGCCTATAATGTCGACCAGTTTCTTTAGAGTAAATTTTGAGTATTGAGATATGTAGACCCCAAGAGAATGGAATGTAGTTACATGGTAATTCTGATGTAAAATTTCTGCGTCAAAGTATACAAATAATTAGTATTGTTAGGCTTCATTGAAGACAACGATAGTATGAACCTGGCTCATAACAATTGTTTAAATCGAACTATTCCGATGCGCTGGGTGAACTTCACTAGAATAGGTGGAGCTGTGGATAATTGATGGTACCCGAAAGTGTAATGGACGGACAATCCTCAATATTTTGCAAGAGGATATTGCTAACGCAAGATATTGTTTTTTAAATTAAATGTATCATATCGTACATGCATATTTAATGAAAACCTATTTCTAAAATCACCAAAAGACATAGAGAGAAATATATGTTGATTGTACTATATGTCATTGTAAATCTGAATGATTTCTTTAGCAAAATGTAATTATTATTATTTAGTTCGGTACATCATCTTCTGGATAAAACAAATAAGTGTCAAACTGCATGGCACTTGTGTCATTTAAATTTAATTCAGTATATACCCATACCCAATATGGCCCTCTGTTATTTCTGTACATAACAAATTCACCGACTTCCATGTAGTGATACTGTTTTCCATCGAATGTTGTTATATGTGGATCATTGTAAGACTGGCACAATCTACTCGTCAGAATGGAATCTTTATCTAGTACAGTAACCTAACATAAAAACAACCTTAATCAGTTACATTGGACCTACCTTTCAATCAGGTGAGCAAAAACAACTGATCTAAAAGGTTAAGAGAAGGAAAATTAAGTAACGTTTACCAATTTAATTATTTAAAAACTCTCTCCACTAAATAAATTCTTTAAACATCCGGAACTGTTATATTGTTCCACATACTATTTTGCGTAGTCGTAGAACTGGTATCAGATGAGCTAAAACAACCTTTCTTAAAGGCTAAAAGAACGGAAACAAAGTAACGTTTACCAGTTTAATTATGTAAAAACCATTCTTTCTCCCCTAAATACATACTTTAATATCCGGAACTGTAATATTGTTCCACATACGATTTTCAGCAGTCGTAGAACTGGTAGACAGTCTAATATATGTGGATCGATCCTGATGATTGTACAATCCATCACTAAACCCATAGACTTGTAGATTCCTTTTCTTATTCCAATCAATACTTCCGAACTGAATGCCACAAAATTCAGCATTGAACACAATGTCCCGTTTAGCAATATTATTTAAACATGTCACTGTATCTTTTTGATAATTAGGTTGGAATACATAAAAAATCTGATTACATCTCCGTGATCGTATATCAAGGTTAGATGTATAACAGGCCACTGGTACCGTAGAGGTTAATGAAATATTAATTGGCTCGCCTTCGACGACGCTATACTCGTATTTTTCTGGCTACAAGTAAAACAATCGGTTTAGGAAAACATCCAGAACACTTCAATACTACTACTACTCCTTTTCGTAATGTCACTGTTATCGCGATTTGTATATGTTACATGTGTGTTGGTTTTAACTTAATAGCCGATATTTTGCATGAGAGAGAACTCGAGCAACAAAATTTATGTTAGTGTGAAGATCAATCAAAGTAATACTTAGTTATTTTTCCTCGCTGTAAAGTACAAAAATCCTGACAATATAGAAAATAACTTAATAAAAATAAATTATTCGGTTAAACACCCTCTGAATGTCTCTATGTAAGTGGCTAATTCGTTTTAATGATTGATTGCTTGTTTGCGTAACGTATAGCAAGCAATATCTCAGCAAAAACGTTGAAACATTCTGGACAATTGCAGAACTTAATATAGGGTGTGTTGGATCATCGAGTTAGAGTTCAACTTTGTGTTGGAGTTGGAGTAAATTTCAAATCCAAGTTGGAATTAAAGATATTTATGAGGTTGACCATCTCAGTTGATCCCCGAGTTACAAATTGAGTTTTACTAAGATTTAAACGTAGCGTTAAACGTCATATATATACACTTGGCCATAAGTTAGGGACCACCAGGATTTTAGCGGAGGTGATGTTTTTAAAACCAATATTTTTATCACTTAGACCTACTTCTAGAAATAGACTCAGGAAAACTACAAACTAGACTCTACGACAAACGTGATGACTTCAACTTTCCAATTGGCAACTTCCCGTTCATCGACAGCAACATTCCAGCAGCTCCAGCGTATGGTGTGTACACTTCACAACTTATACGTTATTCTAGATCCTGCGATCGGTATTCCGATTTTCTAGACCGATCCCTGTTGTTGACTGCTAAACTTGCTAAACTACTCAAACAAGGGTTTGTTGCACCTAGGTTGATGTTATCTCTTCAGAAATTCTATGGTCGTCACCGTGACTTAATTGATCGTTATGGGAAATCAGTGTCTCAAATACGATCTGACATGTTTGCGGAGTCATAGGTAGTGATTCCTATTCCTGGACATGACAATGAGTAACTCGACGGGTGTCTAATTAGAGGCATGCACTGCTTACTCGTCCGGAGCACCTGAGTGCACCCATGGTTTTTATTGGGTTCGGGTTACTCTCTTTCTGTTTTTTGGTGTTTTTGGTTTTTGTGTTGCGTTTTGTCTATATCCGGATTTGTAACTGTCCCTTGACTTTTGGCTCTTGTTGTTCGGTCGGTTTTCTTTGCTTTTTTTCATGTAACCATCTATTGTTCATTTCCGCGTTTCGTTTAAAATAGTCGACTATTTTAAAGAATTTTATGAGTTAATTATTCAAAATGTATAGAAAAGACCAACAAGATGTCGTTTGCAAAAATATGCCATAAAACTGCAAAATCATAACTCAAAAAAAGTAATGTTACATACAAAAAGTTGGCAGGTTGAGGATTATTAAGATGTAAGAAGAAATCAGTTTTAAACATTTATTCACAAGAAAAGAGTCAGTATCATGTGTATCCACCACGATTCCGGTGCAATTCTTGAACTCGTCTCCTCATGCTCTGGACAAGTCTCTGAAGACTACGTTGGGGGAATTGCCGCCACTCCTGAATTAAAGTATCACGCAATTTTTGAATGTTCTGACATGGAGGGTCACGTTCATTCACTTTCCGGCCGAGATGGTCCCAAACATGCTCTATCGGATTCATATCCGGAGACATGGCAGGCCATGGTAATGTCTCAATTGTCTCATTTGCAAGATAATCTTTGACGATGCGTGCTCTATGAGGTCCTGCGTTGTCGTCCATAAACACGGGTCTGTTTCCAAGTGGATACGCATCAAAATGGGGCACAATACGGGGTCCAGAATCTGATCTCTGTATTTTAAAGCAGTTAGTGGATACAAGTTTTACTTACAGTCACATGAGAAGCAGCCCCAAACTGCCACTCCGCCACCACCAAAAGCTGTAGTTCCTAGAACATGTGCAGGATCGAAAGCTGTGTTACGTTGACGATATATACGAACATTCTACCATCAACTGGTTTAAGAAGAAAACGGTTCTCGTCGGGCTAATGAATTCTTTTCCAAGAGCGAATATTCCACCCGATATGGTCACGCGCCCACTGCAGCCGGGCATCCTTATGTCTTTGTGTAAGTGCTAGTCGCTTTATTGATCTCCGTGCTCGAAGTCTTCCGCAGTGTAGCCTTCTGTTTACTGTCCGTCTACTGATTCTAACATGGACATTCCATCGACTACGCAACCTGTTTGCAGTGGTAAAAGAGTGTTGTCTATCAAGTCTTCGAAGTAGTCTATCTTCTCTCTCTGTTGTCTTCTTCGGTCGCCCTGATCTTGGCCTTTTCCCAACAATACCAGTTTCATTATATCGTCTCATTAGCCTACTGATGACAGAATGGCAAACCTGAACCTATCTGAAAACTGTCGCTGTGTCATTCCAGCCCTTATCTTACCAACTGCTTGCCATCTCTCTGCATTTGCTAGTTTTCTACGTACCATGTTGAAATGATTTCAAAACTGGATACATTTTACCTGTTACGCACGTGCACACGATGAAATGAAAAAGGCGCCAAACTTGGGTTTTCAAAAGCTGAGGGTAGTGATTTTTAAATCTAGTATTGTATCGTGAATCGAGCGATTTAAAAATTTTAACAACAGATACTACAAACCTAGCTTTTGTTGATAACATATGTACAAAGAACCAGAAACAATTAATGTTTTTATTTATTTGAAGCAAAACCTGGTGGTCCCTAACTTTTGACCAAGTGTATATACTAAGTATTTATAGTTATTATGCATTTTTATTTTATTATATCGTTAACGGGATTTAAAAGTATCGTTTGTCATTAAAACTTTGCTATGTTGAATATTTTTATAACTTTATTTATGTACATATATAAATATGTATCTAATATTCATGGAAGATGAGCAACATATTGTCAATAAAAAATACGAGAACATCTATTTAATTAATCAAAAATCCGGTAACGTTTTATGATAATAATTTTAAACAGGGACAATAACTCCTCTAAGGCATCGTCACACAACTTCACCTCATTTGACAATCTGGTAGAGCTTTTGATGCTGAGAAGAAGATTTACTTCAAATTTCCCGTATCTAACTACTTGTTTTAGTCAAAACTATATCTTTGACCCTTATTCCATTTTTAACCAAAGGAGCCATGTTGGTTGCTCAGCTGTAATGATTTGTCTAATTTTCTTAGATGACATCCTAAAGTTAATGTTTGCAATGGTTTAAAGCAGTCCAATCCTTTCAGTTCCTTAAGAGGAGAATATTTAAAAATAAATTACATTTCACGGGGAATAACTTCTGAACGGTTGATCAGACAATCTTGACCCCAAGAAATTTTGTAGCAATCATGGACATGGTTGTAGCTCTCAATAACTCCTACAAGGAGTCGTTATAAAACTTCTTCTCAATGGAAAGTTTTATAGTTTTTTTGACTGAAGAAGAAAGATCTCTTAGGTATTAAGGTATATATAAGCCGAAAACTTTATTTTACCCTCCTGTTGTATTTTTAGCCACAGCAACAATATTGGGAGTTCTGCGGCCATGATTTATATAATTTTTTTAGAGGATATTTTACTGTTGATGTGTTCACAGTTTTTAAGCAATCCTTCAGTGGATTTGGAGTAGATATTTTTAAAAGAAACGTTAACGACGATGACGACGGAAGCCAATTGATGGCAATAGCTCACATGAGCCTTTTTGTTGTTATTAAGTTTTCCGGTTTCATGGACTTTGTCGGATTATTCACATATTCCTTGGTGTTACATTCAATTGTATAGAAGAAACATGCATATACATAATAAATCTTGATTATATATTGCTTATATCTATAGCATATATTACAAATGTGAAAAATATATAAGCAATACCTACATATAAACCAGCAAGAAATGTATTACTTTCGTAAAATGGACTTGGAATTGAGTCGACTCTATAGCGGATTCGAACTGAACACTTCACCTGAAATAATCAGAAAATTCGAAACAGAAAAAACATATCAAAACATTACGCTCAAAAGGATTTCTGCCTTTTTTCTGCACAAGTTTTGAATGATCTAATTATTTCACCGAAAGTTCTACTTTCCTTTGTAGATGTATACTACTTTTCATCTTACTAATGAAAATAAGTTGATTGATTGATTTATTTATTTATTTATTTATTGGCTGATTGATTACATTTTTAAAATCCAGCGATGGTTTCAGAACGAAAACAGGTTGCAAACAACAAATTAACGGGATGACTGTCAATGAGTGCGTCTCTGTCCAGACACGATACTATAGTATGATTCACGGTCAAATTTTCCGTATAATAATCTGACAACTCCACCCGTTAGTTCAACGGTTAGACTTACTTGTCTTAACCCATTCATTTAACTCTTAATATGAATTTCACGTTTAAGGTTATTGATACCTATAGATTAATTTTGGTGTTACAGTGTTTTTCGTCTTGAATATAATGTTACTAAACTATTGACCAGTTTAAGCTTAACATCAAACTACCAAGCATAACTAGAAAAATAACATAGAAAGTACAGTTATTGTTTCCAATCCAATTAAAATTAAATCTTTCACAAAGTTCCCCCTTTTTGTTATTGGTCGCGAAGCAACCATAGCAAAAAGGGGAGCAAGTGAAATATTTAATTTTAATTAGATTGTTATTGTTTCATGCATGGTTGCTTAAGGTCATAACTTATATGATCACATATTTAGTGTAAATATAGTGAACTTCCATTTAATAAAAGGATGGATGTCGGTCTTTAATATTATTTCATCCATATTACTTACGTTGTTTAGGATGTGCGAAGTAAAAAACAAAAGTTATACTTGATTCACTGAATGAACAGAATTGATCGAAAGGTTTTACCTGATTTTTGTTATGAGAGTCTAAACTTATGATTTAAATATCAAGTCTATGTTTTTTTCCGTATGTTTTACGGAAATTGCGAAACTTGAACCTAGCACATTTCATCAAAATAATAGTTTTCCGATCTTGTAGATTGATACGAGTTAATATTTCGATCCACTCAGATTGGACTTAAGAGCTTCATTAAAATAACAGTTATAATTATACCTTAGGGCAAAAAACTTTAGACTGCAATGAGACAACAATCTACAAATGTAGACATTTGTTTGCAGCTCACACATTTTTAGTCTTTACTACTCCCCCAAAACAATAGTTTTCCATATAAAATACACATGTAACCTAGCTTTTCCATGGTTGTGAGTCTTCACTGTCGCCGAATGTAATTCAGCTTCTTAAAGCGGATAATGGGGGCAGGCACTCGGGCATCTTACGTGTCTCGCAGACATAATACAATTTCTAATGTATTGCTATTTTACTATCACTTACAATACAGCTATGTATACAGCTGTGTCAAATTAATGTTGGGACATTACTTTGTTCAGGTTTTATATGTAATAACAAAATTGGTGTTTATTTTTAGCGGTTAATAATGTAGGGAAAACATTTTATTATGAAACCTAACCCTTCCTTTCAGTAATAAGGCGTATTGTAAAGTTGTATTTGTTGACTACTAGTACTCATAATAATACTTAAGTAAGAAATGTTTGCATAACGTCTTGTGAGTAGTATTATAGTCATATTAAGTACTAGTCCGAGTTAACAATCCAGGAAACCATACTGGGATAAACAAGTGAAAATTGTGTGACTACCACTAGAAAAATATGTAGAGCTGGCATTTTGTAGATTACCAAGACTGTTGTAAGATCACAACAACAAAAAATTTTCTATACTATGTCTAGCTGAAACACGTTAAAAAAATCTATTAGTTAAGGTAGTTCGTCTACTATTGATCACGCGGTCTGTCAACACTTAGATTGCGGGTTCTAGTCTCACTGCGGCATGATGCGCTGATTCCAATCTATATTGACAAGGATTGCCAACTTTCCTGCGGAAGGTCGGGGATTGTTTCCGGGAATCCGGCTTACCCCCAATAATAAAAACTGGACGCCATGATATAGCTGAAAATTGCTTAAAGTGGCGTTAAACGACATTCAATATATAATCAATTTAATTTCACATATTAAAAAAATATTTCAAATTTTTAACCTTACCTCCATATTCATGTGGTATTTGACGATCCAATGTTCTTCTTTAAGAACGGTTGAATTAATATTCGTAAACCGTACATTTTTGAAAAAAGTTACAATTTCGCCATTTATATACCAGTAAATGTCATAAAAATAATCATCATCTGAAACCTCAAGTCTACATCTGAATACAGATAATAGACTGGGCGAAGGTTCTATATTTGGAATCTGGTACGTTTTCCCATCCATGAGTTCAGCTTTTACCATTGGCGAAGCAGTTTCATTTGGAAACGATGCTAAAATATAAAACATTATTTTGTCGATCTCTAAATGCTGTAATAATTTTCTATGTTTCTGAACACTGATTTCATTTTATATCTGAATTCGATTGATTTCTTAAATTGAAGAACATTTTAATAAAACTGCTGTCATCACTTTAAATGGAGACGCTGCATTAACAAAACGCACAAACTGCCATATTTGGTTAATGTTATCAGATTTGTATTTTGACAACGGGTTAATTAAGGCTTTCAACTTTCCGAGAGGGAAACCTTCTGTTATTAGTCGGTTTCTTTTTATTTTTTCACTAAGGTTTTGTTTCCTATTTTGTTTCACGACAAGGCTTCAAGATATTTTATACCATAAATGTATAAAACATTACGCTTTCGCAGTTAACCTTGGCACATCGAACACTTTTTTACGGAGTTATTCCCCTGTCACAAAAAACCATGTGCTCTCATACTTTGAAACAGAAAAGATGTTGCAAATTAAAGTTTTCCCAACATGCTCATTACTGGAACGTGATACTTTATTACAGGTTAACCTCTACGAAATAGATTTAAATAGCTGACCATTTTAACATTTTAAAGAATACTGTATTTACCTTGTTCACTTTTAGTGACGACCTGATTTTCTCAAAATACCATGTCTTCCCTAAAACATTTCTGACCGGCGCAACAAGTTTAAAGTCTAACTAATAATGGGATGCCAACACAGAGACGAACCCCCTTTGCCACTATAATCTTCAACATGTTGAAAACACCACAAATACAAATTTTTACCAAGATAATGCAATGTCCTATTTAATGACCCTTGATCCCCGTTTCCATAGAAACGGCAGCAATTTTGAAAATGCCAAAAGTCACCCTTAACATGTTCTCAAAGTTTCATTTTGATTGGACATTGCATAGCAGAGAAACTGCGCGGACAAGATTACACGGAAAGAAAAAAAAGAAAAAAGAAGAAGAATAATAATAAACCGGACAAAAACAATATGTCTCCCAAAACTTCGTCTGGGAGACATAATAAGAATGTTTTGTAATTTTACAAACTAATGTCACAAATAGAGCTAGTTTTAGTTGTCCGATGGATAGAAACAGGTGCCAGTCTGTGAAGTTTCCTACAAAATTTGGATTCATTTCACTTCTAAAATATTTGTGCATCATATAAACTTAATTTTAAACAGGTGGTTCATTCAGAAATACAATTTTTATGCAAAGTGGTTCTTTTAAGCAATACTTTTGACGGAATCAGCTGATTGGTTATTTAGTAGAGGTTAACCTACATATCGCGCAAAGAATTTTTACGACTCCTTATGTGATTTATTTCCCCTTTTTGTTGCAAGTATATTTAGACCATAGTAACTCATGAATCTGATGTGATATAGAATTGGGGGATTTCACTGGTGATCATCAATGAGCTTTACCTTGTAAAAGGTCAAAGGTCAAAGTCACATTCTAATTTTTGACATTGTTGCAAATCTCCTTAACTGTAGGTTTGAGAGATCCTTAACTGTAGGTTAGAGAGATCCTTAACTATAGGTTAGAGAGAAAAACCTAAAACCTTGATCAAAATGTAGTTCTTGTTCAGTTCTTGAATACAGAAATGAAACCATGAACAAAATGGTCTTCAAGTGTCATATAGTATGAATGACCCTTTTGTAAATGATATCTCCCTGGATTCATAAAAATGTATTTTAATAAGCCAAATCTCAATAACTATAAAAATATATTGACATAGGATTTTTTATGTTGTTCATTGTTAATCGTCAACACGTTTAAGGTTATACTGGTTTAGGGCATGGTCAGTCCAGTTTTTCAATTTGTTCATTTACCATGTATTTTAAGTGATTCATTCTTAAAAATGCTCATTTTTTATGACGAATATATGCTTTTATCAAAAAGTCAATGGTCTAGGTAACACGTCCAATTAAATGACTTTTTATTTATTTTAAGATATTTGAATGCCTTTTCTGACATTTGTTTATATGCAATTTAAATATGAAAAAGGTCAGGTCAAGGTAATAACTATCTACAATTTGACATTGGTAAAGGTCATGTGTTAAAATTTTGACACTGGGTCATGGTAATGTTTTTCAATGTGACCTTCTTATATTATCTGATATCGAAGTTTTTCTTTCAAATATTTTTATTTCTAAAACATTTCTAATGTTGTTTAGAGATAAATTTCAAGGTTATTTAATAAGGTGCTTGTTTTTTAAATCCAAAACTGGAAAGCCTATTAATCGTTCTTCAGAACGGTTGAAGCTACATGTATATTGAAATAAGTATCAAACTTAATAAATGATAACTCGTTAAAAAGTATAGTACTTACAGCTGCAACCTGGATAAAACCCCGACTCCGAAGATAAACCTGCAGGACAACGGACACGACCTGAACCTAAATTAAATTAAATTTAATAAATTTAGGACTTTTAAACAATTTCCATTATAATTCATTATATGATACTGATGTTATAATTTAACATTACACAAGGCGAGGAACAATACATATACGTGGCTTTTAAATACACACACTAGGAACAGCTGACGATCCCCAATGCTCAAATAACGGAGCTGCCTAACGAATAACCAAAGGATGATAGGGAGGTGGTCAATTTATAAATGAAAAGACCACCACGCTTATTGCACGAAGACCTCTACAAAAAGTTTTATTATCCGCCATTACTTCTCTCCCCGCCAAAAGGTTTTTAGCGGTAGTAGAAATTTAGTCTTTATTGACCCATATCATTTTTTTTGCTAAATATCAACCAGTTTAAAACGACACAAAACAATAAACCTAGACGTTAGTAGATTTTATATTTTGTCGTTTTTGAGGCATTCCGAATGCTTTCGGTATTCAATATCTCAATAACAATTAAATCCACTTTCTTAAAATTTAGGCGTTTAATGACAATCAGTATCATTCGAAAGAGCATGTAAGTCGATTTTTTATAGGTCCCTGTGACTGGTTCTTGTCCAGAATATTACTGCATTATTTCTCGCTGACGTTAAGAACCAATCATACATTCTATCGAAGCTTACTCGTATAAAATGAAATGCTTACACAGTTCGGAATGATAAACGAAATATTTATTTAAAAAAAACAATTAAAACTTCTTACCAAAACAATACGCAGAATTAGCTGTCGTATTCTGCAAGTTATATACGTAGAATGATCCACAGTTTTTTATTGTAATGGTGAAGGACTTTTCACATACGTCACTTTCTGTTTGCATACAAGCTTCCGACGATACGATACCAAACCGATGAGTTGGAAGAGAACCTATTTACAACAAAAATCGACTTTAAAAAAATATAACCACTAGTAAGATTTACAATGTTGTTTACATCTTTTAATGGTTGTCTGACAACCTTAGCATAGGTACTGCCCATAGAACCGTTTGGTTTACAATGATTTTATTAACTGTTACAAACAAAACTCAGTGACTTAGATTATACTGTAATACACGTCCCTCGATAACTCACATTTTACCACTTATTTCAGATTATGAACAGGATTGTAACCAGCGAACCATATGCTTTGATTATGACTTGGAACATAAAGAGGAGATAAATATTTCATAGAATTTCGACTCTTTCTATATGTCCAACGATGCACAATCATGTTCAGAAACATAAATTCAAGTGGTTAAGCAAGTCATTTATTTACTATTGGAAACGTGCCTGTTAACACTGAGGTTGCGGATTTGAGCCTATCTGCGTGTAGGTTGCACTTGACTTGAGCTTTCATATACAAGGTTTTCCTGTTGAGGTTTCAGAGTTTATTTACAGGATACTCCTCCCATACCCCCATTAAAAACTGGACGAGTTAAAAATAGCTGAAAAATTGCTAATAGTAGGGTTTAACTCCATCTATACATGCAAACAAGTAAATAAATTCATTATAAGCCAACTTCCTAAAGGTTATAAAATTTCGATTGATGATTATTCTTCATTAATGTGATTTCGAGTTCATCAGCATAAGTAAAGCTTAATAGTGAAGATTTATATTGAACAGCGTTGAAAGATTGCCATAATCTTAGGTTATGAAATAAATGCAACTTTTGCATGCCATAAATATGTATGCATGATAGGATTAATCTAACGATCTAAGATTTTAGCCAGCCTTACATAATGACGGCAATGCTTAGTCTACACGCTTTGTAAAACGTTAAAAACTACGAAAAACGTCTATAAAATATATACTTTTTATTAATGCTTAATCTGTTTCTGTTAGTTAAATTTAACGCCACTTCCCGCAATATTGCGACCTGTGTCAGTTCATCTTGAAGTGAATCACAATTGGCCTCAAGCCAGAATTGAATTTACAGACAACGCTGACAATCAGGTTTTTCAAAATTTAAAAAAGAACATAATTTTTTTTTAAATGTTTAACCAGTTCTGTTTATATCTAATATATTCTAATATTCTATTTCATCTAACTCAACCGAACATGAAGTATTTATCCATTAACAACAAACACATGCTTATACAGGAATTGCTCGCCTGTGCGTACACCAAATTTTATTCATATTAAAGATAATTTCGCGAACATCATAGGTTCCCGTTGTACAAGGCAGTCTACAAGTATAAATTGGATGGTCCTCTATAAAGTACATTCAAAATGGTCGCCACCGTAGTTTAACATAGGACCCCAATGGAAATAGTTTTAAAAGGCAACTTCTCTGAAACTTACTAACCAATCAAAACAAAACTTGGTATAAATATTGCTTGAATGATCCTATATAAAGTTTATGTTTTTATGTTAATTAAAAATTCAAAATGGTCGCCACCGCAGCACTTAATCAAACATAGTACTATTAGGGTAAAAGGTATAAAAAGGCATCTTGTCCGAAACCAGCTAACCAATCGAAACAAAACTTGTCACTAGTATTCATCGGAGGGTCTTCTATAAAGTTCGTGTTTTGTGCCTATCGGCTATTCTTATATGCTAGTAAGAGATTAAAATGATCGCCATTACTATTTCAGAATAACTTTAACAGAGACTCTTGTTCAAATGCAATCTTTTCTGAAACTGCCATGCTGGTTCAGGTCATATGGTATGTAAATGTTTATCGGATGGTTCTCTTAAAAGTTTAAGTTTTATTTGATCAACAATCCATGATGGCTTTAATTGTAGCAATTGATTTAACATGCGAACCTACAAGATAACTTTTAAATAGCTTCCTATTTGTAACTATTGAACCAGTGGAAACCGAACATCAAGATTCATTGGATAGTCTTAAGATATTGTTATTTTTGCCGGTATAAAATAAAAAATTCGTTACCTATAAAATTAGATGAGCGATACAGGCTCTTGGGAGTCTCTGGTAATGGATGTTGTGTCATGTACAATTATTCAAGATCCCATTTTGATCTATTTATTGTAGGCAGACATTGATGACGTCGTCATCAAGTGGAATTTGCATCCAATATGAAAGACATGCTGAAAACTAGCTTCAAAACAGTAGCTCTTTAGGTCCTTGGACATTTTTATTTGGCGGTCTGCCAAATCAAAAATATCCACAAGACCTAAAGAGCTACGGTTCCGCAGCTAGCTGGAAATATGCAGAAAGAATCAAATTTAAAGAAGAAAATACTTGCGATGAAGACATCTAAATGCTTTGTTACAACATAATAGAAGAAAATGGATTGTGTACGACAGAGGACGCGTTAAGTAATAGATGGTTATACTGATTAAGGCAGAGACTTTTTATCTTTTGGAAGGAACAGAATTATCTGATTTAAAAAAACCTAAGACACGTATTTCATCATGCCATGTATGAATTCATCTGTTTTGAAATTTATCATTTAATCATGTCATTCATTTCTAATTTTTACATGTTGTTTTTGTTGCTTTTATCACATTTTCGGTTTATTGTTTTACATAGAGGAACTCGCTACAAACAAATTAAGCCACGTTCTCATAACTACAGTAAAAAGTACTCGGTCACTTTTCATTTCTCCATTGCTTTCTATGCATTTATGACCAATTTTCATAATATTTTCTCAGTTAAATTTGTAAACATTTGTAGTTTAATGGTTTTTAAAGTCAATTTGTTTCTGATACATGGTTTAGAAACGATAAAGATTTTAATAAAAATGTCTTGATGACATAAATATTTACATATGTATGTAATATTTTTATTTTATAAAATCGTATAAATTTAAACAGAGTCCATTTTAAATTAAAATCACAGGAAAAGGTTCAAAAGTAACAAATAAATTGACCTTGCGATTATCCTTTTTCCGGAATAACAGCACGTGAAAGTTTAGTATTTTTCATGTGAACATCACCGTGTTAATCCTTCGCCTGTTTTTACTTGTCATGTTGCTGTTCCTTGTTGTTTGTCTAGAAGCAGGTCTTCTATTTGTAAGTCTTGAATTAAGTGTTGAATAATTCGATCACTTTATCAATACCAAAAACAACTATTACAGCGCACGTTTTTCAAAGTTGATGGCTATTCAGTTTAGTGTTTTCGTTTCAAATTTTTAATCTATAATTGTCTTAGATCATTTTTGTCAAGTACATTTTTCTTAATCTTAATATTTTCTATATATCATGCGTAATTTCAGTCATGATGATGTGCACAGTATCTCTCCTCAGCATTAAAAACAATGTAACAGAAGCACTTGTAACCCAGTGTTCAAAAAGAAGGAAAAAAAGAAATACCAAAAGATACTTTCGAATCTAATATTTTGTGAAAAACATACTAACAACAAAACCAGAAAACAATCAAAACTTGCAAACAAAAATAACTAGACAAACAAAAACATTCACGACAAAACCAGAGTGACTTCTTACAAGTACAACTCCTCCCCCCTCGCGCGAAAGTGGTGAGTATTTTCAGCTTTCTGCAACACATCCGTTGGTTGCCGATAGTTCAGTTCAAAAACATGGATGAATTTTTTTTATCTCTATTTGATTAAACACAAAAAGGCATATATGATTTTTGTTTTCTTACTGTATATTTTTCCGAATATTTTGGAAAATTTTTATAAAGTTATAATAGATCTGTTCTAAATTTATATATAAAGTCTCATGTGAAACAAATGCACGTCGAACATTAATAAATACACGTGTAAAATGTGAATGATTTAAACATTAATAAATACATACCATTTAACCAAACTGGGTTATAGGTCCCACAATGTAACACTCCAGGTGGATGGGTTGGCATTATGTCACCATTAGCACTTTTAACCCTATACCATGCACCTTCTATTATATCATCACTATAACCATTATCCACTGTTTCATCAAGAATATATTCAAACGATCTTTTCTCTTGATTCTGGATGAACTTGTCAGTATTGCATTCTCCTGCAGATCATACATCAAGTACATGCTTATTTTATCGTCCACAATTTGATAGTACCGACGAAAATTTCGGTTACTTTAAAAAAAACAGAATCATGCAAGCTTTCTTGACGCTGTCGATTATTCAACGCTTTTTATCATTTCACGAAACCATAAAATTACAAAGAAAGCTATACGTTTAGCTTTGTTCGGCATTTATTGTTATAAAGATACAAATATATTGAAATTTTGACGAGAGATTTTGAGTCGTTAGAAGTAAACGCATTATAAATTGATCAAAAACATTCGCTCGTCTAATTTTTAGAGCTTTTTGCATGGTCTGATTGTTTTATAAACAACTGGCATAATTGCCGAACATACTTGATTTTTAGAATAAGGTTTACAAGATTGTGTACCAAACATTTAGTGTATAACAATTTATTCAGACCTTGCAAAATGAAATTAGGTTAATTTTTTATTTTACAAATTTAGCATTTATGTATGTGCAATAATGGTGTACAATGTGGATTTAATACTAAGTATTCCTTATTGATTTAACTTAATAACGAACGCAGGCGATATTAATCAGAAATTTCTTTCTTGAAATGTTTTCAGCTTGGTGTTTAAAAGTGTGCAAAGAAGAAAAGTCTATGTACAGAAAATAATGTGCTTAAGCGATATGTAGAAACAAAAAAGATAAACTAAAATAGAATCTCGTTATGAAATTTATAACGCTAGACTCGAGTTTGTAACCAAATGTCATCAAAGATACCAACGTAATAAAAGCTACTCTTAGAAGTCAATATAGTGTTTATAATAAATATTTGGTTGTCAATAAATTAGCAGAGTTATTCAGACAAGTCTATTTTGACCAATGAAAACCTAAGTTAAACATTAGGTATAAAATGGACTGCACGAGAACAAACCAAAAGTAACGATGAACAGAAAACTGAGAATAATGGATAAATATCAGTTCAAATCGAAATATATGGCAGTTAGATTTAATAATTTCTGCAAATGAAATGTAAACACTTATTCCTGTCTTATTAAGCTAGTTTTGCTGTGCCCAATCAGCTGGAGATTCGTAAAGGTCAAAAAAATTTGTTCTTACAAATACAAAGTCCAAAAATGGTTACAAAGACAGGACTCGCACAGTCTAAAGTTACTAGTACAAAGAAATTTCAAATCATCCTGACCAGTTTAGGTAAGCGCTCTGATATGGCTTAATTGTCAAGATCTAGTTTGCAAAATATAGCTAAAGATGCACTTCACAAAGTTCAAGATTGACACATTAAAATACCAATGGTTTAAAGGGTTAAAGCATCAAAAAAGTGAATTTGTACCGGAAGCCTTGAAATTTTTGTCAAATGTAAGGAGGTCACCAAAAAGAATTTAATCTCATACAAACTAAACATTCAGATATAGATAAGCTGAATCACCACTAAACGTCAGAAATATCTACAATTGTTATTTTCTCAAAAGCTGATATCAGTTATACTGAAAGAATATTCAAACTCATAATTTAAAAGGTCTATAGAGATTTCAATCATAATTAAGCATACCAGAGAACAATAAGTATGGCTCCAGGTAAGATGAACAAGTTAACAGAAATGTGGTGAGCCCATTAATGGACCGACACCCAATATCGACCCACAGAGATGCCCAGGGCACCCAGGTGACGCATTAGGCAGGCTTTGTCGTTGGAGGCTGTCAAGACATAATAAGGAAAGCACCGTTGTGAGTGACGAGTTTGACAAGTGGCATTTCCCTTAATGATTGTGACCCCATTGTCGTTTGAAAAAAGGTGATTGTAGCCGCTACAATGCTAAAATTTCCTACCCCAACAATACTCCATCCTTTTTTGTGGCAGCCAAAATGTGTTCCTGTTGACCCATCCAATTTTCCGGTGATTTATTGAATGTTAACTTGTTCTTGTCCTGAATATAATTGAAATGCCCTTCTTTGAACGTTAGGGTAACAAAAAAAAACAATTTATCAAACAAAGGTGACATGTAGTTAAAGATCTCTTAAAACAATTGAATTGAGTTCTGGTATCCAAGATTGAGAATTCATTTGTTCATTGGAACCATTATTTTAAAATCGCCTTTAATTTGTTGATTCAAATATCCTCTAAACTTTCCACATATCGTTTCACTCTCCCAACGTTTGCGTTCTGATTGATAAAAGGTTTTAAAATGTTAAAACAATAAGATGATTTTCCCATTTTCAAGTCTCTGCTTATGTACACTGACATTACATCACAAGGAATGCATGCAGACACTTAAAATATTACTCTAATCCACTTTTGTCGTTTCTATAGTGGTTGGCGTCCAGATGTATGTAATTCTTACTCAGATTTTAACTAATCTAGTGTTCTTATTGTTATCGATTTTAAAGATTTCTATATAAATGTTTTGGTCAATAGTGAAATACACAGGGAAAGTTTACATAGAGTCTCGATAGGTTATGCCCTGTATTAGACATATTATGCATATCGGGAGATAGTGAAATGTTGCCACTCAGATCCGTGCCTACGAATCCTAATACTTTGCATATGGACACTGTCGATTTCGTAATTAAACTAATAACATAACATTTATCTACACCTGAACACAAATGTTTACGAGAAGATCCAATAGATCACTTATTGCGCAATAATTCTTTACTTCACGTTGATCATTAGTCCAGTAATTAACCATATTTGGTTCCCTTAACGGTTAAAAAACTGAAACACATGACACTTGGCAATAATTTGTAAAGTATAAAAGAATAAAGATTTAAATTAGCGCGTTGCTGGTATTGTCTTTACGGTAGACTTTCAGTTTCTACATTATCAGAGTAAAAGAAGTTATATAGCTAACTAAGGAAATGGAGAAATTACAACGGATTGTACGTGCTTTTCACTTTTTTCTTAATACGCATTTACCTCTACTATCATAAACTTTCACAGCATGTATGAAATTGACAGTTGTTATCAAAGTCAGCTGGTTACTTCCGGTGACTTTGTCTACTCTAACTATTTTTCCACCGTAGTAGGAAATGAACAGATATTTGTCGAAAATATCAATGCCAAAAGCATTATAAGGATAAGTACGTCCCACAATTATTTTTATATCAGTTCCAGCCAGTGTAGCTGACCTAATATCGTCTGATCCATAATCAGTCCAATATATTCTTTCTTCTTTAAAATCTGCAAACAAATAATTGCAAAGTCGCTGTACTATATTAAAACAATTTAATAAATCTCAATTTTTAAACATAAATACACAAATTATCGACGACTGGCAAATCATCAGATACTAAACATGTATCAGTATTAATATTGTGCTGAAAAAGTCCAAATTTTCATTGTTAATATTGTTAATAAATAAGTTACTTAATAATACATTCAGTTACACTACAGAGAACACACTCAAAAGACAAAAAAGGCAAGTAATTATATAGTTCAATTTGGGAATTCAGGACACCATCTGCCTTTAAACGAAAACAGTATAATAGATATTAAGTAAATAGTTAATTTATTTCATTATTTACTCATAAAGTCTACAAAATGTAAAGAAACTAAGAAAAAAGATAAGCAAAGAGGTCCAAAGAACTAATACAAAGCCATGGGACAAAGCAACAGCACAGAATAAAAGAACACACAACCAAAACCAAAAGACATGAAAATGAGTGAACTCGGTTAAGAGTAAGCAGTTCCTGCCTTTTGCAACACGCCCGTTACGTTTTGACCAACAAAGCCCTCATTTTGTACTGTTAATTATATGGCTCGATCATGGAAACCGTGCTCTTTACAATAAGCTTTGAAGTAACATATTATGTAGGAAACGTAAACTTCATACCCTGGATCGGATGGAGTGTTGCTGCACAAGAAAGTAAAGCTGAACATTCGAAAGATGACGTTATCACGTTCGTCGTAAAGTTTAGTAAAGAAAATACTTCTTGTTGTGAGATGTAAATCCAAATATAAAACATACCTACAAGTGTCCGATGTGACATAATCTCAGACTCTTATGAATAAATAAAAAGTATAAAGTATAAAAAGTAACCAAATCAAGAATTATTTATTGAAGGTTAGAGAAGCGGAGATTGAGGGACTGAACTCTTTCGTATCCAAAAGTGTTTGGACAAAGTGCGCTTCATATAGAGAGGAATATCTGCACGCAATGGTGCAATTAATGTCGGTAGAAATATCAATAGTCTGTTTAAAAATACGTCCAACAAACTAAACAAATATGTTTTCAAGCAGAATATCAAGCATTTCCATCATTTGGTCATCCGTTTGTTTTTGGCTTTGAACTCATTGATGTCAAAATTACCGTAACCAGATACGTTTTCATAGATGCCAATCTTGACTTCAATAGAGTACATGAAATAGCAGTGTTTTATACTACAACAAGAAGAGATCTAGATCGAAGCACCTCGAACAGAATTTTTTATGATCTACATTTGATTTTTCTAGAGTAGTAGGGGTCAAAATATTTTTGAAGGCCGGATTTTTATTGCTCTTACAAATGGATGTTAACAGGACTTAAAGATGTTGGTGGTTAATTTAGATGAACCAGCAAAACATGTGTTGTTGGTATGGACCTCTGTGCAATTGGGAATCCTATACAAGGATGGAAGTGATTGTTTTCCTCACTGACACAGAGCCCAAAAGATATAACAGTTTTGTTACTGTCAATAATTTCATCCTTGGACAGAGCAGTTGCTATACAGGTAGTATTGCTACTTGTACAACCAACACGTAATTCGTTAGTCGAACAATCAATGAAGTGTTTTTGCACACAAAAATGATGTTATTTAGTGCCTTATCTGTAGGGACGTCAACGTATTTGTCTGTAAATAAGACCATGCTTTGCCAACATCATTGTTATTAAAAATAGATTTTGCTTGAATGCTCATGAAGTTTTTTAAAAAGTTGATTGTCTTTAGTATCAATGACATTAACGCGTTGACCCATTATGAAAAGACATCAGGTCCATTTTCTAGTGTAGTTTTCAAAAGAATCCCTAACAACTTTGAAATTGTGTTTTTACTTGGATCTTGGTTCCCGATAGTTCGGTTCTTTAGCCAAAACATCTTAAAGTCATTATCGAAGATAAATGTCTCCGGTAATAATGTGGCAAGAAGGACTTTCACACAACAGTCAGAAGGTTTCGTTTTCAGGTCATTTTGGGAAACCTTGCAGTACCTTCTATAGTTACACAATGTAGGTGGAATAGAAGAATAGGTATAAGAAATATGAATGCTTTTATCCTTGAAATGAAAAGGAATATGTTCTAGAAAAGATTTATGGTCTGACATTTTGATACATTTATTGCATTTAAACCTTTGGAAAACGGTGTTCGTTCGATTTGTTGGGTTAAACATCAACAGGTATAAATAAACGGTAGTATCCAATATCGAGAGAATGGTTTAAATACAAAGTTAAAACGAGTAACAGATTTATGGTCTCACATTTTGATACATTTATTGCATTTAAACCTTTGGAAAACGGTGTTCGTTCGATTTGTTGGGTTAAACATCAACAGGTTTAAATAAACGGTAGTATCCAATATCGAGAGAATGATTTAAATACAAAGTTAAAACGAGTAACATATTAGCAAAAACCTGATAATTAAATTTTTAGCAAGGCAAGGTAATACCATTCCAAAATACAAATTTTTACTTCGTTTGGACTGTTTATTTTCCAACAGACAAACATTTAACTCCCTTATGGTTTTCCTGTCACTAAAATGTATGTCAATTTCTTAAATTAACATAAACTCCGAAATTTCATTGGATAGAATTTTTTAATCAATTATCATAGTGTCTGTTGTTTTCTTCTTTGTTTACAATGTTTAGATATTTTGAAATTTCGAGGCTCAAGCATTCAAACATTAGCTACAAGACCGTTTTAAAATTTGTACTATGAATGTAATAGACCGGGTTTCATGCTTTATTTTCCAGTTTTATAAATCTATCAAATCAGTCACAGTCAAGTTGTCATCATAACTATACAAAAATGTTGACGAGAAATATAATGCTTCCTTCTACATCAATATGTCCGATCTATCTGACAAAATTTACAAAAACTACTCACAAAACGCATTCATTCGTCAACTTCTAGTGCAATTATAAATACTTTATTAATTCAACTATTAAATAATCCATGCATGTATTTCTACAATTCAAATACAATACAAAATGACTTCCACGTCATTTACATTCTCCTCCGCTGCGGAACGTAAAGAGCGTGCCATCCTTGGCAAGGCATATCAGTTGCTCGATGTCCAATATGGTTCTGTACAATTCGTTCTCTAATTCTTTAAAATGTCCTTTCTCTGCTTGTGACTCTAACCAGTGGATTTTCATCAACCAGTCTGGATTGTGTTGCTGGGTTGCTTGTTTACATGTAACATAGTTATCAAGATATTTAGGTGGTCTTCTTTCTCTTTGAGGTCTCACTAGCGAATGTCGTGGCGGTGGCGGTAATATCCTTCTCCTTCTCTGTTGTCGTTCTATCGGCGGAGCTCTAGGCGTGGTGGGTTTGTCTGCCTCCAGTGATGGTTCAGTTGGCGCACTCTGATTCTCATCATGGTCAGAAGACATGGCTTCTGCATCCTGAGCAGTCGCTTCAACTGGTTCCAAATCACTATAAGGGTTGGTTCTGCAGAATTCTCTCTATCCACAGGAAAAGCGTCCCTTTCTAAACCGATGCCTTCATCTCTACTCCTGACTCCATCGTGGTCGTCACCAGAGAAACCAAGAGTTTCTTCCTCCCGTCTTTCCACAGTTGGCACTTCACTGTCAGTGGTGTCCTGTGTGCTCCTCCTGAGTATAAATACGAAGTATTCCTGCTCCGACTCCTCGCCTGATCCCTCTTCAGTGGTCCTGTTCTCACTATCAATGTCATACTTCGTCGTTTGTACCACAAAACGCGCCAATAGCTCAACTAGCCAAAAGAAGTAGTCAAATGATTCCCCCTATTTTTATGTAAATTTTTAATGCGCAATACAAGTAAAAATACTCGTATTGTAGATTTTTCTAGAACAATACTGTTCATTGGGGAGAGTTTTCAAAATTAAATTAACTCGTCAACTTCTAGAGCAATTATAAATACTTTATTAAATCAAATATTAAATAATTCATGTATTTCTACAATTCAAAACAATACAAAATAAACACCCTGCTACCTGAACTTGTATAATGAACTAACTAAATGGCATGTTGCCAGAATATTCATTGACAATTTTTTTTCAGTGTAGGCGTTCCGCACATCATTAACAGGTAACAGGGAAAATCTGTATATTAATTTTTTATTTCAACGGTTTCCTGGAAACGCATAAGAACTTGCTTGCAAAAAGAGAAATTGTAGTAAATAGTAAACCTCAAAGTGCATTATTAACATAACATTTAATTGTGAATTTCTTTGTAAATCAAGGCGCTATGTACGAGCCATGTAATAATAATTGCAGCCACACTACAGCAAATGTTAGTTTCAAATCCGGTTGGTTTTGTATCATCGGCAATTTATTTTCCATTGAATTTCAATATTGACTTATTGTTGTTTTGGGCTATAAAGTTTTTCAGTGACAGGCAAGAAAAAAAATACATTTCTTTATATTATTTTTACGAAAGCCTTGAAGGACCAATCATATTTCAGAATTCCAAATTCACAATTCTGAATTTAAAATTCAAAATTCACAATTCTGACTAACATTCACAATTCACAATTTAAAATTCAGAATTCAGACACAAAAATTTCCCGCTATTTTTTGTTCATGTGCAAGAGCGTATTGATTTCATTCAAAGATGGCGACAGGTTCAGAGGTGAGTTTATTTTGTAAACTTTTTATTGATTTGTTTTTAATTATTGCAATTATAACGAATATGTAAATTTGTACACGTACATTTGCCAAGGAATTTAATTCTGAATTCTAAATTTTGAATTCTGAATTCTGAAAAATTAATGATTTACGATTTTAGATTTAAGATTTGTGTTTGTTTATAACTTTATTTATATAACTTTATTATCTTGGGTTTAGTTACACCCGTTCTATTGAAACACTATTTTGTACAATATTATACTTGTCTGTTTGAGTTTGACACCATTCCTATTCAACAACGATCAACACATTTAAAACTTTTCAAAATGAATATTATTCACTCAGTGATACCATTGGTGTGTGCCCAAATCGTACTAAAATAGTTAACATTTTGCATTGAAAGAATGTTGTCGATCAAACAAGATGACAAAACTATTTTGTTTGAATTCTTAGGCTGCATATTGTGTTTATTATACTATTATTTGTGAGGATACAAATACTAGCAAGTTTTTAAGATACCCAAACATTGAGATATCCTGGAGATGCAATAATTCATTAATTGCTTTAATGTCTTGTCTTATTTCCAGAAAGCGCGTGAAATTTTTTAGTCGTCAATTTCTGGAGTTTTCCATTTTGAAATCAGACTTTTGAATTATCCTTTTCAGCTTTGATATCTTTGCCTAATCTTCTTTCTACAGAATTGTGACATACATGTAAATTGTAAACAATAAATTGAAAAATACTCAGACGACTACTACTGTGTTCGAAACCCAATACTAAAATCAAATATATATGCAACAAATTGCAGGAATTTCTTGTATTATGACATTATCGTTTGTTCTTCGTAGCTGAGGTCTGACACGTCTTTATAGAATAAATATCTGTATTTGATTCAAAAACCTTTGGTTTGGTTTTGGTCGTATTACAGTGATTTTTTTGGGGGGGGGGGGTGGGGGCAGCGGGATATTTCATATTGAAAACAACCAAACTAATAATACCACGTTTTTCTTTGTTATGTGCATAATGCATTCAATTTTAAGTTCATTTAAGTTAACGTTTAACTAAAGAATTTCTATTTAATATTTTTTAAATAAGGAAACGCAAGGTATAAAGAAAACATAATTTACTTTTTTTCACATAATTATAAACACAGAAATAAGCATCACATAATGCTGAATGTTATCTGCTTAGACTTTACAGGTCCTAAAAGATCAAAATTTATCACATTTACAGAACATATCGATCAGAAACCAGTATTTCAGTAGCTAAGTATTCATTAGTTTTTCAATGTATTACTGTATGGTTGTTTCTCGATATAAGAAAAAGTCCATTAAATTCTTTAATCTACCATCTAATAATTTTCAGTCTGGAATTCGAAAAGTTATTTCTTGTCTTATTCTCAGAGTGAACTTGTTATTTGATTATACTGTACGAGGCTTTTGATACGGCATAAACATAAGATAAATGATATGTCGTGACATTGCACCATGCCTTATTATTGTGTATTCAGTGAAAATCAAATATATCAAGTCTATTAACACTAACCTAAAGCCAGTTGATATGCATTGACATGCGCTACCACTGTTTCTCTGTTATTACCGTTAAATCGACATTTTCCTATTCCTTGCGAATACATCATTGAAAAATATATCCACCTATTTAAAACAAATATTTAAAGATATGTTTTGTTAATGAATGAAGGTTATAACAAAATACCAAAGAACAAGTAAACTGTCAAAAAGACAATACACAAATCAGTCCAAGAAACTGATTAATTCAAACACGTATGCTGACGCCCTAAATATAATCAGAATTTATCTACAACATATTTTTTCATTTCCAATTGAAAGTCGTTCTTTCTGTCTTTTTGATTACTAGTATTACATTTTCATTCTGTCGTCTTTGAATATATAAAGCAATCAATCACTGAGAGTCCAATTAACAATTACCTAGACCACTCGCGCACCGGTCTCTGATGTTCAGTTTACATTTGAAATCAGTATCAAACTGATGTGAACTCGTGTGTTATTATGAACACCTGTGTCTAGAATTTTTCTTAAATTATAATCATATGCAAAACAATCGCTATATTTATTTATCTACTACTGATCACTACATAAAAAATATAAATGTGTATTGAACTTACTCATTAATGACGTCCAAAGCAATTCCATAAGGCAATGATCCCTGTCCCGTGTCTATAATTATTCTAATGTCTAAACCATCCAGTTCTGATCTCTTAATAACATGGTTATAATAATTGCACCAATATACATGGTCATTAACATCATCAATGGCAATACCTCTCATATAGTCTTGGTCTGATACAAGTGCATCTGCTGTTGCATTTAATGATGGGTAATCAATCCTGAAGATTTTAAGAATCTTTTACACAACATAAACATTTATACATTTTAGTTTACTTAATCAGTTTTATTGTTTTAATGGCAGAGTATTCATCTTAACTTGTGACGAGGACCAATCAAATTTAGAACATTTAAGAAAAAAGTCCTGTTTTTCTTAGTGCAAATTAAAAAACTACTGACTTGATTTAAATGAATGAAAGTTTTTCTGAAGGTGAATATATTTGAGAAATTTTGAGTCCTAACTTGCTCTGTTCTAATGGTGTTTAGTATGTTTTATGGCACATTCAATACATGACTTATATACCAAGATTTTCTGAAAAGAAAGTGCTATTTTTAGAGTGAGGTTTACCCCGGAAGCTGGTTTTCACTTGGAAGGTTTTAAAGAGGTCATGACATTTTAAAAGAACATAGGCTTGTCACGTACGATTCTGGATATATATGTCGGTCAAGTTAAACTTAAGGTAAAAGAGCTGCGATAATTAAAAAAATAACAAATTTAGTAGAAAATCTTAAAGAATTGGATTAGTGTTTTCTTCCCTCAAATATAGGAAATTGATAACAGTTACATGAACTGTCAACTTCGAGTCTCACTGCGGGCAGTCCAATCTCAATTGACAAGGATTGCCAGTTTTCCTACCGAAGGTCGGGGGTTCTCTTCGGGTACTCCGGCTTCCTCCTCCGATAAAAACTGGACACCATAATAAAGCTGAAAAATTGCTGAAAGTGGCGTAAAACATCATTCAAACAAACAAACATGAACTGTCATTTGAAAACAACAACCTAAAAGACAAGTTAATAGAGCAACAGTCCAGATCTATAAGGGTAATCTTATATTCAAACGAATCAAAGGAATACCAGATAGTTATGATCCAGATATAATCGGCAGAGGAAAAAATTGTTCAATTCAATAAAAAATAGCTTGAAAATCAGTATCAAATAAACTTTAATGTTGTTTATAGACTAAAGCCAAAATCTGAAAAATCTCCTTGAGGATAGTGGAAAAGTTTGAATAGAATAGAAGTATTAGAGGCGGCCATTACAAAGATGCGCTTTATGTTAGATGCCAGGGATGTGGTCATCATGGTGAAATGAAAGAATACAAATGATTTATTGATAAAACACTGTTTATTCAAAGGGGCTACCACTCTCTTTAAGACAGAAGAAAGGGGGACCTCTTCAAGGGACAGGAATGGAAAGGCCACAAAAATCAGGACTATAACAACACAGACCCTAGACAACAACATAAAGACAGGTTATATGACAGGTGTACAGAACAGAACCTAAATTCGCAATTTAAAATAACACTATTAAATTCAAGTTATTATTTACCAAATAACACTAGTAAATTACAGTCATTATTTCTAAATGTACGTGATGAAAAAAATCTAAAATGAGATTTCAAGAATTTATTGATATAGTGTAAATTATGATATCTGCATTTTTTGCTGAAACAAAAATATACGTCTGCCAATAAGGTACAAAAGTTTTCATGAAAATAAGTCTGGTGGTATAGCTATCATACATGAGCATGAGCTAGATAAATTCATCGTCAAAAGATATTACTAGATCAAATTGTTATAGCTTATTATGTTGTTTTTATATTCCACCAGAGGCCAGAGGGCTCACAATATTCGAATATTGAAGCTGGTAGATTTACTTAAACACTCTATATGCACTATGCTTTAGTGAGAGATTTTAATCTTAAAACCAGTATATTTAATGTATATATCATGCCAGACGATACTGTACTTTATTTGTTTAATTTATAGGGGGATAGTGATATGCTTTCTTATATGATGCATTATAAAAAAAACTTACAGAACTAAATATACCATTGGAAAGAACGACTCAGTGAACTTATCAAGTTAATACTTAAAGTTATAAAGTGCTGAGTTTATGTAATACAAATAATTTATATATAGCTAACTCAAGATTTGGGCTAGCAGGGGTAAGGTAAAAGAACCTGTAAAAATGTTAGTGTCGTAGATTACTTTTTATTGTCTTCTAGCTTGATGTCAAACGTAACTGAACTGTATAATAATGACTTTGACCCAATATTGTCCGATGTGTACTCAATACACATCACTATTGGCCAAAATACACTCATACAAAACGAATAAGTTATTGGAAACAAAGAATTGCCTAATGCCATTTAAGTGAACGACAATACAAACACTATTTACAATAAACAAATCGATTTTGACAATATACTATTTGACCTTGAAATGTTAACCTCCTCTGATATATAACGACAACAAGATATTTAACAAGATGTTACAAATAAAATATCCTATTTATTTATTAGCAGTAGAAAGGGAGTGTTTAACAGACGCCTTATAAATACATTTTAACCTAGATCTAAATCATGGTATACAGGTAAGTGCTATATGCTAAAAGAAAGGCTTATAATACCAAAGAAAATAAAGCCAACCGAATAAATTTAGTGAAATATAGTAAACAGTCTAAGCGTATAATAATTTCCGATGAAAACTTGAAAAGAAGTTAAGACATACTGCTAAAAGTAGTAGTAAAGAGTTTTGGAAAAAGTTTAATTAATTAATGGTGACAAAAGTAATGATATTCCAATAATTACTTGTATTAGTATTTTGAAAATCTGAAGACAAATATCTCTGATGGTGAAAATGATATAGATTTCGATATTAATAAGACAAATCCTTAATCTAGAGTACTTACTCTATGCTCAAATACTATGAAAGCGATCCAGAATGTCAAGTATTCAAGGGAATTTAAGATATTTTATGTTATTCATTGTACGTATCAAAACATAAAGACCTGTAGAAGACACGGAAATGAATATTTCTATTTCTTAATTGCAAAGTAGGTGTTTAACTTGTAACCCTTTTATTCTACCTAAATACCAATGATCTAGAAACGCTTTTGTTTCAAAATAACATAAAGCAATCTGGAAAATTATCAGAAAAATGTGTAGACCATTTACAATTTTATGTTTTGATTTGTGTTATATTATATGCCTAAGACACAGTTTGCAGGATGCATTGTAACAATTTACCGAATATTGTGGAATATGGAATGTAAGTGTAAAGAACAAAATAATCTAAAACATATATATCTGATTCGTCGTAAATTTTAAACGGATGCTAACCTATACAATGTATTTAGGTCGCACCAGTATATCAGACCTTTAGCATGATGGTAAGCTACATATGCTACATAACGGGTATTTTTCAGAGTATAAATTACTGTCACTTTTCCTGTGTTCATGTCTAATATTGACACCTCGCCAACTGTTCCAAACAGCAAATGAGCTGGTAGTTCTGAAAATAAAATATTAAATATGCAGGATGCTATTATTAAACAATCAGTGGTATAATGCAGTGCTTAATACACATTCCAGTAATTTATTTACCAAACACACAACTCAGAACAATAAATAAACAGACTGATTAAGTTATACAGGTTTATAAAAGAATTGTTGTCTTCACTGACGATACCTAACATGTCGTTGCTCGGAAACATTAGACCATCACGGCTAGCTGTTTTGTGACAACAAATGGTGCTAATCAGATTCAGCAGTAAAGGCGACAAATTCTTTTTAACAATAATCATTTAACCTTTTTACAGGTACGATATGGAATAAGGAATCTATGATTCATTTCTAGACGATCGAAACTTAAATTTAAATCAAGTTCCACTTATGGCTCAGTATACTTTTCCATTAATCATTCGTTGATATTAAGATTTCAACACTGATGAATCCCTGGAAAATACACATGTAATAGTGTGTTCCTTAACTTATGGCGAGGTGTATAGTAATTATTTTTAAATATACATGTACATTTTTAATTATTTTAATACAACTATTTGTTTAATAATTTTACAACAATTGACGTTAATAGAAAAAAGATAGCGTAATGTAAGTTTAAAAAATTAGTTAAAAATTAGATACTGAGACATAGACAAAAGGACAGTCTAGAAGTATGAAAAAGTTTACAAAAACATTGGTAACAGAAAACACATAATTACAACAAGTAACAAAGAAATACGTATTACTGTGAGCTTTTGTTCCCTGATGATATCCTGCTCTAATACTTACACAAAATAATACGGATTAATACGAAAGCCCAGAAGGCTCATTCGATATTCGATTCCGAAATTTATATGGTAGTTATGGCTCTTTGAACTTTTCAGTAATAATCAATAATCATGGTTTTTGCTTTAAATCCCTTAAAACGACTCAACCAAATTTTATGTAGTTTCGATATAACAAAGGAATTCTGATTGGTAGGGAATATGTCACACGCAATCTTATTGGCTAAAACTATATTGAATTTCGAATCTCGATTTTCGAATTTCGAATCTCGAATATATAAAAACTATTCTGATTGGTAGACGATTATTCACACGCAATCTGATTATAACTATATTGAATTTCGAATCTCGAATTTCGAATGAGTCTTCTGGGCTTTCGTAGATTACGGAAAATTGTTACGGACGACTAAAAAGTCGGTTAACAGTAAGTACGTGTCGGAGAGGTCTGGAAAAGTTCCCACAATAAGGATGTGCGTATCCATGTACGGCTGATTGCGGGTTCAAGCTAACGTTTATGTCGGATTTTTAAATGAACTTTAACTCGACTGCTTATATCAACAATATCTTGGGCAAGATATCTGTGAATCCATTCTTACGTCCAGCAAGTATGCGCTCTCAGTACTCAGTTTTTGCTAGGTTTGTATGAAATTTAAGTAAAATATCAACAATATATTAGACAAGTTAGAAAAATCAGTACCGGTCGATGGATTTTGAGGGTTATCTCCCTTAGAATTGAAAATTGCAAGCCCTCGTGTTTAAATGTCTTCCCATATTAAAACATTACGTCAAATTTTTATATCAATGTCATCAAATCCGCATTATATCCAATTAGCGTAAAGGTATTATATAGACGCTGTGTATAAATAGAAATAGTTTATATAGCACTTTTTATCTATAACATATTATTAGTAAAATATAAGACTGAACGGTCAAAATATCGAAAACCAAAGCGCAGAGATAAAATCCAGATTGAGAGAAAACACACATGAAATAAAGAAGAAACCAAAAAGAACAACAAACATCAAACATATGTAACCCGCATTCAATTAACAAATGGTGCACTTTGAAAAATATTCTAATTAAAAATAAGAACAAAAATTTTATAGAATTTTTTTGCAATCTTTACATCGCTCTGTTAAAAAAACTGACATTTATATGACATTCATGCGACGTCTCCATTACATAGAAAGACGTAATGTGACCATCGTAATTTAGAGGCACTCGAAGGGTGTTCGGAAGTAACGTCAATTATGAAATGTACATTATATATATACAAAATTAAGGCCTTTATCAAAAAGACGGATGCAATTTCAGATGAAGAGATTCTATAGTCATCTGGACTATATGACTTCAACAATACCAAGTTTTGAAAAATCAAAAGGATAGCAAGTCATCACAGTCAGAAACCTATAAAAGAACATACTTTGGAAACGAAAGCACGAAATAATTTTTAAAGCTTTGCCATACGCCTAAAACTACAACTACAGTATCACACTACTTCAATACAACTTATGGCGAGCCACACAGAAAAGTATTTCAGATTTATTGTGGCTTTTAAAACATTTGATATTGAAATAATGACAAATAAAATGAAATCTTGTATACGTGACGATAAAATTCACTTTAATGATTGTTCATTTTTGTTATTGTTGCTTTGACGATTATTTGAGCATAAATTTCGTTCTTTCAAAACTTGCTTTTACATCGAGCTATTGTTTTGTAAATATAAAAATAATAAACTATTTATATAAGCAAACATGTTAAAATAAATGATGTTTCAAGGCAGTTATTCATTTGCGATTGATCATGTTCCTTTCATCATTCAGTTTGCGGATTAAAGCTTTACTGTAGGCAGGGTGTGCTGACTCCTATTTTCAATGCCGAATGATTTATTTTAATTTTGCAATATGAAGAAAGTTTATTTTTTAAAATTAAATATCTTATTAGTTTAATTCATGTAACAGTTTCTCTAGAATGGATATTATTTTAATCTCTTGTCTGGGTTTTTGTTGATAATGAGATAATTTAATTTAAATTTTGGTTGACATTTATATTAACATATGCAGAAGCTCTCTCAGTTAGGTATTTACATGAAGATTAATGAACATATATTTTGAATATTTAAGGAAATGTTATAAATCTTTACATTTCCATGTTACCAAAATAAAAAAAAACGAACAGTTTAAGTTTCCCGGAATTAACAGGGAAGATATATATAAAGATAACATATAAACACTGTTAGTTATTTTGCAAATATCTATGGCTTCCGAAGCTTTCATGTGACATTGTTCTATGGGCTAAATACAGTTAGCTGCATTTTAAGCTTACTCAATCGAATACACCAAAGCACAATAAGGGTTGCGGTAGTTGCTATGTACTGTGTTGTTTAACCATTACATTAACTAAAGGGGTTTTTCTAAATGTTAATGGTTGCATGTGGTAAAGACCTTGTACTTTGCTCAGAGTGTTTGCATTCAAATGGTCATTTCAAGCTCATGTTTACTTATGGTGAATGTTTCAGTGGTGGTTTCATTGATATGTAGTCGCTGAAATCAGGTGGTTTCCTGTGCTCCTTTCAGTATACTATGCTCAGGTTGGTCATTTAATGCAGGGGTTGCATTTAAAAAGTCATTTTAAGCTCATGTAACCTATAGTCAATGTTTCATTGGTAGTCTCATTCTTAGGTAGTCGCTAAATCAGGTTGTTGCATGTGTTTTAGACAGTTTAATATGCTCAAAATTGATTCTTAATACAATTGGTTGTATTTAATGGTCATTATAAGCAGTTCTTATGATAAATGCTTCATGGGTGGTCTCATTTATTGGTGGTCGCTGAAAATATGTTCATGTTGCATGTTCTCTAGACAGTGTATTATGTTCAGGGTGGTCGCTTTGTACTGGTGGTTGCATTAGGCTCAAGTTTAGTGTATTTATTGTGGATGTTACTTTGGTGGTCTCGTTAATAGATCGTCACTGAAACCATGTGGCTGCATGTTATCCAGACAATGTTCATTGCTCAAGGCGGTCACTGTATACAGATGGTTGTACTTTAAGCTCTGTTGTACCTATAGTAAATGTTTTATGGGCGGTTTTCTGGAAAGGGTGGTGGCAGAAACCAAGTGGTTGATATGCTCAAGAGTTTTATGAACAAATTGTTCGCTTATCACAGTTAGTAGCATTTAAAATTTCCTTGTTTTCTTGTGTCTCAAGTAGGTTTTTGGTATCATCGAGAGAAACATGTTTGTCATCTGTTTAATGGAAGAAAAAAAAACAATCCAGATGTTACAGATCTGACAGTTTAATTCGTTTGTTTTAGTTATTTAAAACTCCATAATCTATATTTGTTAGGTTTTTCGGTGTTTGCTTTTACAATTCTATTTAAAGTATTGTATCATACACCACATTCAATTTATAATGAAGATTACAGTGGAGAAAAACAAAGTTAATTATTAATCATTATCAATCTCGACCACTTATATATGTGGCAATGATTAAAATCACTCATTCACACCTGTATTATACTTTGTTGTAATGTATTATGTTATTAGCATTGCTACACCAAATAAGAATGCACGTTATTTTTGCAATGCATAGACATTAAAAAGGAAAATCACTGAAATTGTATACAAAAAATTAGAATACTTAAATCTTACCATTATCGGAGAATATGCCAACCACACATAAAGAAAGTATGAAGATAAGACCTGTCGCCATTCTCCATCTGTTTAACCAGGAAGCTGTTCATCAATTTAACTTGACACCAGTAATGACCTATAAAGTAAGTACAAGAAAACCCCAAATTATTTTGTATTTTCCTGAATTATCCTTTATTTTGAATGGTTTTTTTAAGTTTAAAAAGCACTCAAAACATTAAATCTAAGCTCCAGGAGAAGTCACAACATTAACTATGCTCACATGTTAAAAAGCGTGTTTTAAAGTGTTTTTTTCTAAAATATTTAAGTACATGTATACAATAAGCAAACCGAAATGGCCGTAAATAAAGATTGATTAAAGATACAGCAACCTTTGTTTATTTAATCTACAGGTAGTATTTATATTGTTCTTTCTTAATTGCTTTGTAAATCCGCAATAGGAAACAACTGACTATATGCCTCAATGTAATGTATGGCCATGGAAATACACGACAAAAAAGGAATCTACAGTATATAAACACCGTTTAAACTATTTTCCATACAGTTATGTTGTGCTGTCTGACATGCGGTTCCCGCACTGAAAATAAACGATAATAAAAAAGATTTATAGTCTGAAAATACTTGCTTTTAATTGGTACTTGTTCGGAGAATAAAAAAGTAAACTAAATAAAAATGAAACTATACAAAAAATTGTTTGATAGAAAATCTGTGAGGACAGAGAACTAAATCAAAACTATAGAAAAAGCTGTGAGAAATCCTCACTAATTGATTCGCCCGCCATGGGAAACCCAACCTATCTTTAAGATAAAAAGTATTAGGGTATATTAGATGTACAAGAGTGTATGTGACAAAGATTATGTGAAAGTTTCATCAAATTCCATGAAGTTGTGTAGGTGGAGTGGCGGATGAGAACACTCAATAGTTCATATTTTTGTATGGGGGTTCCAAATATCATCCTGGTAAAACATATAAAATATATGGTGCACTATGGCACTATTTGATATAGATTCTATAAAAGTGTATAGTATAATGGATGGACATCCCATCAATAATAAGAAACGCTACACAATTGAAACTTAACCGACAATAGATTATTTTACACCAAGTTTGTATTAACAATATCATTTCATTTAGTACTTTTATAATGTATTTTAATACATATGTTTTAAAATGACCTGGGAAATGCACTGGACCTGTAAAGACAGACAATATGATGTAGTTAAGCCAGTCGTGAAAGCCAGTCGTCAATGGTAGATGACTAACTTTCTTTACAACCCCACGGAATATTGAAGAAAAACATAAGTATTATGAGTATATTATTGTGTCCTCCGCTACACAAATTCGCGGGAAAATATCAAAGTAATCAAATAAAAAATGGAATTGTGGATTACATCGAAACTTTTTTTATTAAAGTGAAAGGAGGATAAGTAATTAAAACATTCGACTGAAGTAAAATGTTTTAAATGTTACTGAATCAAATTTAAAAAAAAAACGAGAAAAAAAACAGTAAAATGTAGTTTTAAAACCTGAGTACGTAATAATATCGAATTGCGGGTATATTTTATATTACTAACCAGGAAGTTTGTAGAAACGCGTGTATGCTTCCTCCCCAAATAAAAACTGGACGCATTGGTGAACCTGGAAAATTCATGACGGTTGGTTAAATTTAATTGAAATAAATAGTCAAAGAAATGATGTTTTGCTTAATTGCTAGTACATTAGTTACTAGAGTTACAGTTAGAGTTGATATTAATGGTAATATTGTCTAAAGTAGAACTGTCTCCTAAGCCTTGAACAGACCGATGTTGAGATCTATATTTGAATGTAACAATAAACGATAAGATATTTATTAAACTATTTATAAAATTCACAAATAGAAAGTTTAGTATGAGCTAGTTTTAAAATATTGAATAGTCTTCATTTGAATAAAGTGTTATTTTTTATACTGATTTGCTGAAATTCATTGAAACACTTCATATAACACACGTATTTTTATTGTTTTGTAAAACAATTCGGACATTTATGACTATTTGCATGATAATAGGATGCTTAGTTATACATAACAATAAACAGTTACATATTTAGCTGAAAGACTGGAAGCATTTGTTTCCTCTAAATGCAATGTAAAATGTATTCTACTTACTAACAATATCTGAATTCTACAATAAATGTTGGTGAGTGATGCTTTTTGACTGTCATATAAATTACGTAATATTTGTTTTTCTGTATTGTATTATAATTCGATTTAATGCATTTATTTCGGAAAATGAAGTCAGTAAACTTTATATCTTTTTTTATTAACTTATTAATATTGCATTTTATGACTTACCTATCTTAAATATTATTTCAATTTTGTCTTTTTGTTGTTGTTGATAGTAATTGGAATAATTTCCATACATGTTGAAAATTCAGATTATAAATATAACATATTCTTTTATCATTATTAATAATAATGAACACGACAACGAGAGCATAATTGCAACATTTTCATTTTGATATGTACTTGAGGCTTTAGATTTTACAAAGGGCATGATATACTTTAAATAAAATGCAGATATTAATGGTTTAATTCGTAGATTGCACAATGAAACACTTATTGTATAAGGAAAGTATACATTGTTCTTAATGTCTAGTACAAGTTAAAAATATGAATTTGCTTACTCATTAACTAAATTTAAATAGAGCATCAACGTCGGATATATAACACTTGGACGGTATATTTATTGTTTCGAAGTTTTGATGTAGTACAAAAATGACATTTTCAACCAACATAACTAGTCGCATCTTTCTAACAGTTTGATAATTGGAAATAAACTGCAAAAAGTTAACATTTTACATTTATTTTGTTATTTGTTTTTGTGTTACGGTGTAAATTAGCATATGACAATGCTTAAATTGACTAAACACTTTGTACTTTACAGATATCGTGTTAACATTAATATCAAAACATAATGACTAAAAACAACAGAGGTAATTGAATACATCGCCAACCAGGATGATTCAGGATGAAAGCACTTAACTGGACTTCTCAAATCAGTGGTAAGAAGGTTTTCAGTTTTTAGTTTTTGTATTTTTCAAGAATTCAAAACTAAAAAGAACCAAACGCTTTATAGTGACATTAGAATTTTAGCCATCAGAGCAGTTATTGAAAACATGGCTGGGTAGAAAGAAAAAGTTACAGCTAATTAGAATCACTTTACTTCGATACTTTAAAATGAAACTTAACCAACCATTTGTTATTATTATGCTAATGTTAAATATCTGTAATATTAGATTGTAGTGAATAAATTTAAAAACATTGGTTTTGCATTTTAAAAAGACGTTTGACCTCTCAAACAGATAATATAACAGTTACTTAATACAACAAGGCAGTTTGGAAAAACGTGTAAGTTGCAACGTTATGACAACCTTCTTAAATATTTATCAATGCACACATGTCCTGATTAGTATTTTACTGAACTAATGTTTTTTTCACATGATAAGGTAGCATAAATAAACATTTTAGTATTACATATATATGAGTCTGTCCTGAATAAAAAACGTGCTTACACTTTACATAAGTAAAATAGTATTCGGCCAATAAGTATATTGTATTTTAATAACGAAGAGAGATTTACGATCACACTTATAGACATTGAAAATTAGTATACTGTTTATAAAAAGCTTTTGGTGGCACCATAGGCAAAAAGTTAAATTCTCCGTCTAGACTTGTCTAAATATAGCTGAAATACCCCCCCCCCCTCTTTTAGACGTTAATCAACCAATCTATATAAACTTATGCCACGATTTGAGCGAATACAATTAAATGAATAGATGAAAATCAAAATTGGAATTAATCTGAGAAGTGGAAGAAAACATTCGATAATAATTAAAATAAATAAATTGTTTTTATTGGACTGTAACAATTGAATGAGACTAAAAGTTAACAATGATTAACTCACAACTTAGATAATAAAATAAAATAAAAATTTAGCTTCGTGGAAGAAAAGTATGTATTCATAATATCATTTTACATCAATTTAACTTAAATTTATTTTTTTTTTTGTTACTTTGAAAACAAGGGTTGGACGAAAACTAAAAGCAATAATAGCCCAGGAATTTTAGGTAATGCAAGTTATTATGCGATGATACATGGTTTTGGTCTTATTAACGCCAACTAATCAGAATAATTTAGTATGTACACGAGTTTGTTTAGGTTTATAAAAATAGGTTGAAACGTTTTAAACATGCAACTATTCAATCTGATATGTTTTATGACCTTCTAAATGATACGGACACTTTTGTTATATCAGCGTCAAGGTTTAAATGTTAAAGGCTTAATTTAATATTATCAGTTCCGACCGAACAAGTTCGTTAAGACTATTTTTGTATGCCTAACAAATATTTGAACAAAAATTGTCTGTGACAAAATCAGTCTATGGACCACAAAACATTGAAACATTATTTTTTGTTCTATATTATGTAATCCTCTTTCTAACGATATTATTAAATGAACGCAAGTTTAAATTGATCTTATAAAATGTATAATAAAGAAACAACAGACCAAACAGTAATTCCGTATTTAAAATCTACATAAACAAAACCTTATCATTTACGAGAAAAGTTGACACCAGTGATTTTAAATTAATACCAAGCGTTACATTTGCAGTACCTAAAGTATTAACTCCTGAATACACAATTGAACCCAGGGAAAAAAGAACATTGCATTTAAAAACATTCAGATAGTAGCACGCTAGCCCACTTAAAGTTTTTTTTTAATTAATCAAGTAATCAATATTTTTCTGTGGTGTAATTGAGGATCTGTACCATGTTGTCATGATTTGGAAAATAAAGAAAATTTATCGTTTTGTACATTTTGGTAAATGCATTATATTTTTATACAATTTTCAGACAGGTTTGTTCAAGAAGTTAAAACTTTTAATATTTTTTCTCTCAAAAATGTTTAAATAAATAGTTCAGAAATCGGATATTCGATGTTAAAATGTTTTGTTGACTAAAGTAAAGGTGTGATCCAATGCAGACTCTTCATATATCCAGTTACACATTTAATAATAAATAAATTTGCCCTTTCATGGTCGCATTATTTAAAGTTAAATAAATGTTAAGCTGAACCATATCATTATTAGCTATTACTGTAAGTCGAACAACACCGAGACGTAGTAAACAAAATCCAAGTACGAAAGTGATAAGGCAAATAGTATTCAGCCAATAAGTATATTGTATTTTATTCTAATATGACGTCCTGCTTTAGCTATGTAAACAAAGCCGTGTCAAAATTCCAATAAGTTTAGTTCGCACATGCGTAAACTGCGTGTTTTGTGTAAATGTAAAAACTGACTTACAAATGCCGTTTGTTATGTGTTATCCATAATTATCGTTATTGTTAATAATTCAGTTATTTTTAGTCTGAATTCTGAGATTTATATGATTTAAACTACTCCCGATACATTATTTTTTTAACAATTCTACATTCGAATTAATATGACGTCACAATTAGAATTCCGACGTCATATTACGCTGAACTGAAAATTTCAAACTGGAACGACGCAATTTCGATAAGATTTCTCAATATTTTTGTTTAAAAGGTACGTACATTCAATAAAATGACGAGAAAATATGTGTATGTCAATTTTATTTGCTTAAACATACTGTTTTTGGATATATCGTATTAGTTTCAAAAAAACAATATTACCACTGAAAGCGTCCTCTTAGAACCGCTTTGAAATTTTAAAACATTTGTTAGACATATTAGAATCGAAATAGATTATTGCGAGCGGGCTTTATGGGAATTAGAACATGGTCAGACCTTATATTTGTCTTCATTTTATACCTCGCTATCGCTCGGTATAAAATATTGACAAATATAAGGTCTGACCATGTTCTAATTCCCATAAAGCCCGCTAGCAATAATCTATTTCTTAAATAAAGTATAGAGATTTAAGATCCCAATTATAATCGTTGAAAATTATTATACTGTTTATCATAAGAATCTATTGCTGGCAACGTACTTAAAGTCCCCAGTACTCGACCGACAGAGCTGCCTAGAACGTTACTAAGTGTGGGTGACGTGGTTGGAGAGTGCACGTGCCATACTCCATGCCCATATATAGGCCTAGCTTGTCAATAAGGGTGGACTCGTTACATCAACTACAAAAAGGTAAATTCTTTGTGTCTACCCAATACAATATGCTTTTTACTGGCAGTTAATACCTTTTGTCCTTTCGTCCATTAAGATTTGTTTTTTTGTTGGTTGACCTGTTCTAGTCCTTAATATAGCTGAAATACTGCCCACTGGACGTAAAACAACCAATCAATATATTCTTATGCCACAATTTGAGCGATTGATTGATTGATTAATGGTGTTTTACGCCCGAGCAGCATTATTTCAGCTATATTCAGGCGATGAACTTGAAATGGATGATAAAATGAACATGAAATGATGATGAATGAAAATAGGATGGGACACAAGTAAAAATATGGGTATCGGATTTTAGATTGCCACTGGCAAATGGGAGGATGGATAGGGTCGGGCAATTCAGCCTCCTGTAGCGGGATCGAAATCCCTACTCATAGCGAATACTACAGCAGCGTTCTTTAACGTGCGAGGAACGTGGCATTTTTCCCAACACGGTGCACTAATATGGTTTGCGGTCAGGTTTTCCGTATTAAGGCCTGACAACCCCAGCTTGCCAGGGGTACCCTACTCAACCACCTGGGGCACACATCCCACTCGGTCTTTAGGCAAACCGACCTGACACGCCGGTCAGGGTACTGGACGCACAATTTGAGCGAATACCATTAAATTAATTAATTGAAAATCAAAATCGGAATTGATCTGAGAATTATTTGGTAACATTTGATAATAATACAAATATATAAATTGAATTTACCGGAATGTAACAAACTGAATCAAAGCAAAAGTAAAAGGTAACTATGATTGACTCAGAACTAAGTTAATAATTAAAAAAAATATCTTTACCTAAAAATTGTGTTCGTGACAGAAAAGTATTTATTTATAATATTATTTTACAACCATGCATTACTTTAATGTATTTTGTTTCGTGAAAAACAAGGATTGGACGAAAACTAAAAGCAATGATTCACCAGGAAGTTTAGGTAATGCGTGCAAATTAGTATGCGACGATATATATTTTTATTTTTATTAATGCCAACCATCATAATAATTTCATATATACTTGAATCTATTTCGGCTAAGACACGGCTATGAACCAAGGATGACAAAGTTTGAACATAAAACGGTTCAATCCAATATTTTTATGACCTTCAAAATTTAATAAATGCTATGGAGACTTTTGTTTTATCAAGTTTTTAATGTTAAAAGTCTTAATATAAAAACAGAAGTTCCGACGGAAATAAGTTTAAGATTAGTTTGAAATCTACACAAACGGAACGTCTTGACTTCACGAGAAAGGTTGACACTAGTGATTTTAAATTAATAACAGAAATTACTTTTGCAGTACCTATAGTATTAATTCCTGAATGCACAAATTTATCCCAGGGTTAAAAGAAAGATTTTTTCTTATTAGGATGTTCCAGACAAAAAATGTTATCAGCAGGAAAAATGGGATTAACAATAATGATTTGGAACAGATCCATAGACAGACCACTTGAAGGTTAATTTGTTTCAATCCATCTAGAGTTCTATTTATCCATGGTGTAATCAAAGATCTGTACCCCGTTGTCATGATTTGGAAATGAAGAAAATTTATCATTTTGTACGTTTTGCATGATATATTAAATTTTCAGACAAGTTTGTTCAAGGAATTATACAAAGTTACTTGTCATACTGGCATAGTAAATAAATTATATACAAACGTCTTAGTATTATGACAACTATATAATATATCTATCCAGCGGATTTCAAAATCATTAGAAATACAGCGTTAATATCAAATATTTATATATATATGTCTACAAATTAAGCCCAACATTGTTAGATAAATACCCGTGTGTCAACGCTGAGGTTGCGAGTTCAGGATGTAATCGTCTCCAACCAGTCAGTAGTTTTCACTCGGTGGCTTAATAGACTTTTTTGTTTGAATGTTGTTTGACGACGCTTTCAGCCATTTTTCAGCTATATCATGGCGTCCCAAAGGGGGGGGGCGGAAGAAACGGTAGGAAAAATGGCAATTCCATAGAAGATATGTTGAACCTTTGTTCAATAAAAACAGAAAAATCAATTTTTCTGATTTAAAAAAAAACGCTCTTTTATTAATTTTGTTGTCGTACAGGCATGCAGGTTGTAGTCTTTTGACTACTTACCTGTTTAGAGGTCTTCTTATCAATTATTTCAACCGTACGAACATACCGGAATATAGTTTCCATTATTAAAAAACATCTCCAGGATGTTTTAAAAACCTTTCAATACACAATTGAACCACAATAGTTGTATCAATCTATAGTATCATTGCTATCATACAAACATTGAAATCTGTATTTTTGGTATCATTTGGATTCATGCTTCGATTGTTTCTTTCCGATATTCAGAACAACGTCCTGTTTCGATTTTTTCCAAAGATTTTTGTTCCTCGAAAGTGTGTAGAAACTAAAATCCCCCATTCAGGGGGAACACGAGTACATATATGTAAATTATTAACTCTTATATTTTCACATGTAGCTATGGTAAGTAGTTAACAATCATGCTCCCAAACAGTACTACCTAGACAATAAATAAAATAAAGAGTAGAGAACCGACAACAATATATAGCATGAATAAAACAAGAACTGAAAATAAATTTTGCTAAGCACAATATGGGGCCATATATTAGGGATAAGAGTTGTAGAAACAAAGGCCACTCAATAGGTTTTTTAACGGTTTAATGGGATTGGTCAGTTAAAATGAAAATATTAATTACCACTGCTTATAGGTAAATGGATACTGCGAAAAATTGTACTTCTTTCTTGTAAATTCCGCAAAAGTCACAGTCCACATTTTAGTTCGGAGAAAGTCGCGTTCTATTTCAGTACCTCAGTGTCCCTGTCTGGAGCAAGTTGGCAATATATTAAAAACTAAAAATACTTAGCATTATAGATGTAGCATCTTTATGAATACATGTAACTTTATCTCAAAACTATGTGCACAAAATATGGCATTCTCTCTAAATAACGAAGAACGTCTATATATGAACACATAGCTTACAAATGAACTAACGAATATACACAACAGTCCAACATGAACTTTATAACATATAAGGCAAGCAAACTGAAATAAAAAACACAAGGTTGAAGTTGTTAAAGTAATACGTCAGACAAGCGCGTTTTGGGTAATCTTAGGGCGCAAACAAAGTTTAAAAAAAAACACTACGGGTCAAATATTTCAGATGTTGAAGCGATTTCATAAAAAAAAATTTTGCAAAATTATATACTAAGGCCTTCCACAGCAATGGAATAGAAAAAATCAATAAAACTAAAAAAACTGAACTTTTTCCCGCCAATAAATTTAAAACATGCAATAAAAAAAAACATGTTAGCGTTAGGTTATGTAAAATCAATGTAAATCTTTTCCAGTACAGTATCTGTAGAATTTACTATGGTTTATTTTGTTTAAAAAGGGGGAATAATACTGTGAACTTAACAGGTTTACATGTTTTTTGAAAAGTTTATTTTTAAGATTATCTAAAACATTGGCTATCGTTCTAGACCGATGTATTCTCTATATTATTCGGACATTTCATGTGTGTGTTCAAATTTTGGATAAGAAACAAACATGTCTCTAATACTTTAAAGTACTTATAAGGACATAAATAGACTTATTTCCATATAGATAGGTCAGGGTTATAAATATTGGTAATTTTATACTATGTAAACATCAAAGTTAATATAAGAAACATGCACGATAATTAGGTCTTTCCACCTTTCTGTGGAAAGACCTATGGTTATTGTTCTGATTATTATTATTATTATTATTATTATTATTATTATTATTATTATTATTATTATTATTATTATTATTATTCTTTTCTCTTTTCTTCCGCCAACTTATTTCGGTGTCTGGTTTTTTCACTTCGCGACATGTCGCTTTGATATTTTATATTATATTTATATTTATATTATATTTATTTATTTTTTATAAAAGTAGTAAGTGATATTCAAACAAATCTCAACTAAAAGAGATAGAGGCCTGGGGTCTTCACCATAGATCATCTTGACCTTTGACCTTGAAAATGGACACAAGGTCAAAGGTCAAGGTCACGTTCTAAATTTTGACATTAGCTTGTTTGCGCTACTCCTCTGAAACGGTAAAAGATAGATAAACACTTATTGAGAGTAAAATGTTCGTCTTAGTAAGACGCAACTTTGTCACATTTGGAGCGAAGTAGATTGACTTCATTTTATAGGAGTTATCTCCCATTATATATGTAACTGATTGGTTTTTCACATGGTACTCATTAACTATTAATGATAGAGGGAAAGTAAAGAGTGCAAAATGTTGATCTCTTAAAGGAGCAACTTTGTTACATAAACAGGTAAAGGATTTGACTTCATTTTATAGGAGTTATCTGCTATTATATATGTAACTTATTGGTTTTTTACATGTTACTCCTTAACTGTTAATGATAAAGGGAAACGAAAGATTGCAAAATGTTGGTCTCTTAATGGAGCAACTTTGTTACATTTATAGGAAATGGATTTGACTTCATTTTATAGGAGTGATCTCCCATTATATTTTTAACTGAATGGTTTTTCAAATGGTACTCATTACCTATTGATGATAGAGGGAAAGTAAAGAGTGCAAAATGTTGGTCTTTTATAGGAGCAACTTTGTTACATTTGTAGGGAAAGGATTTGACTTCATTTTATAGGAGTTATCTCCCATTATATATGCAACTGATTGGTTTTTTTTCACATGGTACTCATTAACTGTTAATTATAGAGGGAAACTAAAGAGTGCAAAATGTTGGTCTCTTAAAGGAGAACTTTGTTACATTATAGGAAAAGGATTTGACTTCATTTTATAGGAGTTATCTCCCATTATATATGTAACTTATTGGTTTTTTACATGTTACTCATTAACTATTAATGGTAAAGGGAAACTAAAGAGTGCAAAATGTTGGTCTCTTAAAGGAGCAACTTTGTCACATTTACAGGGAAAGGATGTGACTTCATTTTATAGGAGTTATCTCCCATTATATATGTAACTGATTGGTTTTTCACCTTGTACTCATTAACTATAAATGATAGAGGGAAACATAAGAGCGCAAAATGTGATCTCTTAAAGGAGCAACTTTGTTACATTTACATGTTAAGGATTTGACTTCATTTTATAGGAGTTATCTCCCATTATATATGTAACTGATTGGTTTTTTTACATGTTACTCATTAACTATTAATGATAAAGGGAAACTAAAGAGTGCAAAATGTTGGTCTCTTAAAGCAACTTTGTTACATTTACAGGGAAAGGATTTGACTTCATTTTATAGGAGTTATCCTCCCATTATATATGTAACTGATTGGTTTTTCACATGTTACTCATTACCTATTGATGATAAAGGGAAACTAAAGAGTGCAAAATGTTGGTCTCTTAAAGGAGCAACTTTGTTACGTTTACAGAGAAAGGATTTGACTTCATTTTATAGGAGTTATCTCCCATTATATATGTAACTTATTGGTTTTCTACATGTTACTCATTTACTATTAATGATAAAGGGAAACTAGAGAGTGCAAAATGTTGGTCTCTTAAAGGAGCAACTTTGCTACATTTACAGGGAAAGGATTCGACTTCTTTTTATAGGAGTTATCTCCCATTATATATGTAACTTCTTGGTTTTTTACATGTTACTCATTAACTATTAATGATAAAGGGAAACAAAAGAGTGCAAAATGTTGGTCTCTTAAAGGAGCAACTTTTTTACATTTACATGTTAAGGATTTGACTTTATTTTATAGGAGTTATCTCCCATTATATATGTAACTTATTGGTTTTTTACATGTTACTCATTACCTATTGATGATAAAGGGAAACTAAAGAGTGCAAAATGTTGGTCTCTTAAAGGAGCAACTTTGTTACGTTTACAGAGAAAGGATTTGACTTCATTTGATAGGAGTTATCTCCCATTATATATGTAACTTATTGGTTTTCTACATGTTACTCATTTACTATTAATGATAAAGGGAAACTAGAGAGTGCAAAATGTTGGTCTCTTAAAGGAGCAACTTTGCTACATTTACAGGCAAAGGATTCGACTTCTTTTTATAGGAGTTATCTCCCATTATATATGTAACTTCTTGGTTTTTTACATGTTACTCATTAACTATTAATGATAAAGGGAAACAAAAGAGTGCAAAATGTTGGTCTCTTAAAGGAGCAACTTTTTTACATTTACATGTTAAGGATTTGACTTTATTTTATAGGAGTTATCTCCCATTATATATGTAACTTATTGGTTTTTTACATGTTACTCATTACCTATTGATGATAAAGGGAAACTAAAGAGTGCAAAATGTTGGTCTCTTAAAGGAGCAACTTTGTTACGTTTACAGAGAAAGGATTTGACTTCATTTTATAGGAGTTATCTCCCATTATATATGTAACTTATTGGTTTTCTACATGTTACTCATTTACTATTAATGATAAAGGGAAACTAGAGAGTGCAAAATGTTGGTCTCTTAAAGGAGCAACTTTGCTACATTTACAGGGAAAGGATTCGACTTCTTTTTATAGGAGTTATCTCCCATTATATATGTAACTTCTTGGTTTTTACATGTTACTCATTAACTATTATTGATAAAGGGAAACAAAAGAGTGCAAAATGTTGGTCTCTTAAAGGAGCAACTTTGTTACGTTTACAGAGAAAGGATTTGACTTCATTTTATAGGAGTTATCTCCCATTATATATGTAACTTATTGGTTTTCTACATGTTACTCATTTACTATTAATGATAAAGGGAAACTAGAGAGTGCAAAATGTTGGTCTCTTAAAGGAGCAACTTTGCTACATTTACAGGGAAAGGATTCGACTTCTTTTTATAGGAGTTATCTCCCATTATATATGTAACTTCTTGGTTTTTTACATGTTACTCATTAACTATTAATGATAAAGGGAAACAAAAGAGTGCAAAATGTTGGTCTCTTAAAGGAGCAACTTTGTAACTTTTCAGGGAAAGGATTTGACTTCATTTTATAGGAGTTATCTCCCATTATATATGTAACTGATTGGTGTTTCACATGTTCCTCATTAACTATAAATGATAGAGGGAAACATAAGAGCGCAAAATGTTGATCTCTTAAAGGAGCAACTTTGTTACATTTACATGTAAAGGATTTGACTTCATTTTATAGGAGTTATCTCCCATTATATATGTAACTTATTGGTTTTTTACATGTTACTCATTAACTATTAATGATAAAGGGAAACTAAAGAGTGCAAAATGTTGACCTCGTAAAGGAGCAACTTTGTTACATTTACAGGGAAAGGATTTGATTTCATTTTATAGGAGTTATCTCCCATTATATATGCAACTTATTGAATTTTTACAAGTTACTCATTAACTAGTAATGATAGAGGCATGGGGTCTTCACCATAGACACTCATGCACTTTGACCTTGAAAACTTGTAGGGGTCAAGGTCACGTACTAGTTTTTGACCTTTGCTTTTTTTAAAGATATTGAAATCATTTTCGTCCTAAAATGTTCTATTAATAATTTCGAGTAAATTAAAACATGGCGTGAAAAGTTGTATAATACTTTTATAAGAGTAATCTCTCTTAGAATGCCAATCTGTGGTAAATAATACAAAATATTTTTTTTAATGTTTATAGCAAAGTTATAACATATTGCAAAAAGATGATTATTTTAAATGTCATCATGTAATGCAAATTAAAATTAATGTGGAAAGACCCTCAAATGTTCAACCGAACAGTTGATCTTTAATTACTGATAGTTTTTGTCATTGGCAAACAAACGCTGGTCTATATTTACATGGTTAATGACAGACATTTTTGCTCAGACACGTAAACTCCGAATCATTGTCAACTTCATACCATAGTTACTTGTTAATTGCTGTCTGAGTACGCTTAGTTATTGTGTTTACAAAATCTTGAGAATTGCATCCGGTGTTATGAAAGCCCTTCAAACGTGTGTTCTAACCAGTGTTTAATCTCCATTACAATTCGCTTACTTCTAATTTGTTTTCATACAGCTTTGTTTACATTAAAGCATTGTATAGTTTACTGTATCGTCGTACTTAGTCAGATTGGTAATTAATTTTATATACTTAACAAGGCATATACGTCTATTGCTTAGAATACACTAAATAGTTTACTAACATATAAAAAAACAGAGATTTGATAAATGATGGAACATTATTTGCTTGGAGTACATCGTCCCGTTTAAAAAATGTACGCAAAAAGTGTTCAATACTGTCAGATAAGATGCATACAGAGTTGTTGGTTGTAGCCTCATTTGATTTCATTATATGTACAATATTTACTGTTGGATTATTACATTTTCTATATTTAAACTGCTGTGTTTCGATATAATTTTTGTAATTGTGCATTGCTGTTTGAACATGGACAGCATGGACGATATTAAGACTATATTCAATCAGACATTATTCCGGTGTTTGTATCAGTTCAAAACTTATTGTTCTCCATCATGTGGACAATTTCAGTCCGGTGACATAGTGTCAGCCTGTGTCAACATCAGCATTCAAGCGATACTTGACCGAATGATGTATAATCTGGACACCCGGGTAAATGACCAATACGAAGCAGATGTTGCCGTACCGCTCTATGGATACATCACACCGGTGTTAGCAATAGTCACGACAATATTTAACATGTTAATATTTTGTGTATTGTCGAAGAAATCTTTCCGTTCTCCAACAAATTTTATCTTGATATGCATTGCTGTTTGTGACACTTTCACGATATTATCACCATTAACATGGTACGTTCATACATATTCTTCAAACGGATACCAGGACTATCCTATCTACACCTGGTGTTTAATACATAGATATTTTGGATCTTTGATTCCCACATGTTTTCATAACAGTGCCGTATGGCTTACTGTTATGCTTTCTATACACAGATATATTGGAATCTCTCATCCAAATCTCGCGAGAATTTTGTGTTGTTACAAAGCAGTCATAACGGGCACAATTTGCATCTTTGTGTTGTTGATTATTTTGATTTTTTCTCTGCTTATTTTTGAGGAAATAGAAAAAGTAACAGTCATTAGTAAGGACATGTTAAATTCACAGGGATTACTGCTCATAGAAACTTGTTACTTTAAGAAAAGTTCGAATATATTTTACGATAGTTATGCAACATACTTCAAAGTGTACCCTTCTCTGAGAGTTGTCTTGTGCAATATAATACCGTGTATTTTACTGATTGTCTTTAATACACTACTAATACGAACAACTTATCAAAGCTACAGGTACCGGCAGAAACTTTTAAAAGGAAGTATTAAGCGTAGGAACTTTGAAGTGGCAATGATTGTTCGTACAACCATAATGCTGTTGTCCATTTGTTTCTTAACACTACTTGTTGAAGTACCGTACGGCATTATAATTTCGTTACAAGTCATTCAATCAATTTGGGAAATTTCTGTTCCGAGTTTGAAATTGTGGATTACATTTCCGAATTTCATTCTATTTTTAACATATCCAACTCACTTTATTATATATGTCACTATGAACAGACGGTTTAGGACATATTTAGTGAATATATTTTGCAAGCGGAGGCGTATTGATGGAATAAATAGTATTTCCGGGTCAAAGGAAGCAAAATTATCTACATAATTAATAAAAAGTACGACTAAAAAGGATGATTAACATTCCTAAGTTATGTATACAACTTTGTGAAAAGCATTTTTTTTAAAAGTGTTTGCGGATTTGTAAATTTATGTCCGGAATTTTTTTTTCATCAATAGTTTTGTTTGTTTGTGTTACGTTTTTCGTCAAGTACTATGAGCTACTTGAACATTAACTGTAACCATATTGCTATAAAATATTGACAAATGTAAGGTCTGACCATGTTTAATTCACATATAGCTATTGGATTTACGGCAATACCACACAAGGTAACTGTCTATTGTTGAAACATGGCATCATATTCGGACTTATTAAAGTCCGAACTACCTACTAACTAGTACTCGAAGCGCCTTTATTATTCCGTGTGCGGATCAAAACCATGCAAATTACAATTAAGTTACAATTTTATTATAGCCCCGGGGGTACATACTGATGGGGGTGTCCGTCTCTCCGTCCTTCCGTTACACTTATCTTATCCTCAACTCCTATTACACAACTGAATGGAATTTAATCAAACTTTTCTAGAATCTTTGTCGACGTCCCATGGTGCACCTGATATTTTACATTTTGATCGGAATGATTTTGGGTGTTTCCCATAACCAAGCATGGACTTTGCCATTACATAAGTGGGTACTGAACTCTTATCCGCAACTCTAACACTACTGAATGGAATTTGATAAAACTTTCACAGAATCTTTGTCACATAGTCCTACTATGCACCTGATATTTTACATTTTGATCGGAAAGATTTTTGGAGTTTCCATAATATATATGTCTTTGAACCATATGCTTCACACAAATTACATACATTCGCTCATAGCACATATCACTGTGAACCACAAACTGATTTTTTATCTAAACGTTTATCATTAAGATCATAAATGTGCAAGCTTATTAGTATCGGAAATGACCTACATATTTGTTCTTAAAACAGTCTTTTAATTGTGAATGATAACCTTGTTCTTATTTCGAGCAGGAAAATTTGCTTTCTTCTATATTAAGTGATACCTTGTAAAACGAAATGGTAATACATAGTAAAACTTATCGAAATATAGATGTCATTAAGTCGTCATTTTAACAATAACCATAATTTATTAACAGTTTCTTTGAAACGGTATTTACTTGTATACATTTTGGACAGGTTCTTTGGTGGTAGTCTTCTTAGATTTCCGATCGGCGCAAAAACAACATGCTTGGTAGAGAACATCTTGTGATCAGTAGGCTGATTGAAAACCTCATTTGAGGTTGTGTAAGAATATAATATCACCCACTTAAGAACTGGGATAAAATATAAATTTTAACATGACGTGCTTTAAACTATTTAAGACCACAACCATGCTATAAAAATAATTCTACACGACGTGCTATAAACTCTATGGCACCATAACCATGGTAAAAATAATAATTCTATCATGAAGTGCAATTTATGTCGTTCTTATACCCCTCGCTGTCGCTCAGGATAAAATAATTCACCATAAATGGTCAACCCGAGGTAAAACAATAATAAACCACAGCTCCTATTGAATTATTTCGTAATTTTTATATGAGTACCACGCGACCAAAGTCATAATCGATCAAAAAATTTCAGTGCGACGTCATAGCACGTTTTTGTCGTATATTTCAATTACGTCACAGAATCACAATTTACTTTGTGCCAGAACAGCCAGTTAATGGCAGAAATGGTGTTGTCTAGGTATCGAATAATCGTACCCTCGCGGAATTTTTATTTTTATTTGGCAATGGTACGAATTAAGTCCCACGCGGGGGTGAATCCCTCCCGGCACTTTGATGTTCAAAAAAGTTGCATATACAATCAGACGTGGTCGATCTTGATATCTTTTGACAGGGTCGCCATTTTGTTATCGGTTTCGTGTTTAAAATCGATAATTATTGATATGTGGTGATAGTTATTGCCGTTTTTAATAACCCGCTGTGCGTTGTTTATTTCTTGACATTCGTGTCTCTTTTTAATTACGTTTACTACATGAAAATCTTGGCTAATACATATGCAAATTGCTGGATTCTTTCTACGGTATGGTTGTTAAAGCAATATGCAAATTATCACGTTTATAATAAAATTAGGTCACATTATCTATTTACGGAAAAATTATCAACATAGCATTTTCCACGTGCATGTTGAAAGACGAAAAAAGAAATTTCTTCAATAAAGATCGTTTCTCGTTATTTATGCAATGTCTTAAGCTTTAATAACGTACAGAAGATGAATATTATGTTTTGAATTTTGTATAAATAGACAAAAGTTAGAACATTTTATTTGCTACATTACGAGCAATAGGACTGAATTCTGCCGTTAATCCGACAAATCACAAAACTAACTTCGGATTAAAACGACAGTAAAATTCGGCTTACGTAAATACCCTAAATGAACCGTAATTGTCATATTGGAATAGAATTAATTTACCCTGTAGTTTATTATTTTTTGTCACGGGCTGGCCATTAATGTCGTTATTTATCCCTCGCTGTCTCTCGGGGTAACGCAAAAAAATGGCCTTGCTGTCAAGCGGGATTTAAAATGCAAAAAGAATGGCTAGCACATGTTTTGGACCACAGGCTCCGTGAATTATTTCTTAAATAACTAAATATGGGTCATTTAAAACTACCAAATATAAAACATCAAATAAACCAAGCTACTATAATGGTTTTTTTTGTATATGTCCTGGGATCATACTGGGAGGGTTCCCAGTGCTCGACCCACAGAGCAGCTCAGCGCGTCCTCGGGTGGCGGATAGGGGATACCCTCTCGTTGGGGGTTGTCAGGTCATAATACGGAAAGCCTGACCGCGGACCGTATTGGGTAACGTGTTTGGAGAGTGCCACGCTCCTTGCACGATAAAGACCCATTTTGTAAATTTCGAAAAAGAGTAGGCTCATTGTAGCCGCTACAAAAGGATACATTTTCCACCCCTACCCAAAACTCCATACTTTTCCAGTGGATGTCAAAATTGTATTCCCTGTAACCCATCCCACCTCTATTTTCCGTTGATTTATTGTTTGTTAACTTGTTCCCGTCCTGAATATAGCTGAAATACTGCTCGCTGGACGTAAAGCAGACATCCAATCAATCAATCAATCGTATATGTCAGATATAAATAATACTAAAATGCAGGTGACATAAAATCTGCAGTACTAATTTTCACGACAATAGATGAAAAGGCACGTACGGAGATGTTATTACACATTCTCTAATTTGGATTTTTAAAAGACTACACGGTATACTAGTATATTGGTTAACAATCATACTAAGCACAAGTAAATTATGCATATTACAATTCGAGGAAAAGCGAGACAAATAGTATCTATCACAATTGGAAAGGCGAGACAAGAAAATCTCAACCCCAAGTGCAAAGACATCTTGTCCATCCCGATGCTCTGCGGGTTTGAAATTTTCTTGAGTCGACTTTCCAAGGTTTGATACTTTTTCTCACTTAAGTTGCAGATTATTTAGTCTTTCCCAAAAACGTATGAAACAACCTGTTAGGATTTCTTCAGTATGTTGGTGTCATTTGTGTATGCTGTAAGGTCCATGACGTCATAATAAACAAACGTCAGTATTAGCTATCTCACTGACAGCCCTGAGATGAGGACGAGAAAATGCATCGAGTTTCATAAAACGTAAATAATCTGTTTATCGCTGTTTTGTAACATTGTGACGTCACAGTACTTAACGACGTCTTGACAGCGAGCTGAGATGGGCCCATCTCAAGCTAGTAGAGTGAGATGGAATAATATCGCACACAAAGATCAAAGGAAAATACTGCAAAATAGCGATAAAAATAGGTTCTTGCATACGTTTTTGGAAAAAACATAAAGGATCTAACACCGATGGGAGGGCAAGACGGGAAAATCTCAGACACCAAAGTGAAAAGATTTCTTGTCTTTAACGAGGCTCTGTCGAGTTGGAGACCAAAAGAAATCTTTCACGCGAATGTCTGAGAGTTTCCCGTCTTGCGCTACCACCGGTGTTCGATTCTATTTCTCACTAATGCGTTAAAAAAGTCGGGTGCTGTCATGTTTAAAGTTGTCAACAAAGAGTTATCTATCCTGAACGTAATCTTCAGTGTATAAGTTGTTGCGTCAACGTGTTGTTTAGATGTGTACCGCTATCAGATTGCGGCATAAATTGATTCATGGCAGCTCAGATATGTTGTTTTCATGTAATTATTTAAAGATGCCTAGTAAACCAACACAACTAAAGCATATATTTATGATTTTCTCGGTGAACCGACAGTTGACGTCAAAAGGAGCTTGAAATTCTTATCTCACCCATGCACGGGTTGACATAAGGATATCTCAACCGGCTAAAAATAGGTACCTCGCTGTCTTATTAGTGAGAAATAAAGGATCTGGCACAGGTGAGAGGGCAAGACGGGAAAATCTCAGACGACCAAGTAAAAAGATTTCTGGTATCAAACGAGGCTCTGCCGAGTTGGAGACCAACATAAACCTTTCACGTGGGTATCCTGTTGCTATCACATTGTTTGATTCTATTTCTCACTAATTCGTTAAAAAATCCGGTGCTGTTTTGTTTAAAGTTAACAAATAGAGTTATCTACCCTGAACGTAATTTTGAGTAATTATTAATAATATTAATATTATAATATTTTATTAATAATAATTACATGACATTCGAACAGACTTAACCATATACTGCATGTAAGATAATGTCTGTAAAAGTGAAACAATTACACACATACACCAGGCAAAAGATACTTTTGGGAAAATGATGTCATTTTTGCGATTCCGAAACGAAATTGTTTGGTCGAATCGCGACCTGCTTTTTGATTGTTTATTTACAATTTTAGATATTTTTATTTAAATTTTGTGATGATTGATATACACTCCACACCAGAAGCGTTAGATGCCAAGCTGCCGAATTATTTGTTTTCAGCAATATAAGAGATCTAAGAAAAACATCAAGAGCCCACTGAACTTCGCCCACCAGAAGGAGACAGTAACCAACAACATTGAGTGATGCGATTCTTCTGAAAAACGGTAAGTTGACTTGTTTGACGTACTCACGAAGATGCTGAAGAACGCCATTTCTGTTTTCATAAGAGTGTTGATTATGCAAAATCGTGAACTTTAATAACAAGGCATAAAAACTAGCATCGAAAGCGGCCCATCGAAGTGGGTGATCTATGCTATATTCACTTTCTGCAAATACTGCCCGATTTATTTCAAATTTTATCGGATCGGGAGCAGAATAAATTTCTGAAGGTAAAAATACCACCTCCAAAGCACCATAATCTTTAAGCGTTGACATAAGACAGGGCTGTTCAACCAGAACTCGAACAATGTAAGCTATAGAAGTGTTACTTGAATTACTCGGTTCAATTCCACTCAACGGAATCACATCTTCAACTGACAGAACTTGATTAACAATACTGAGTGCACTTTGCAAGTTATTTTGATAGAAGTACATTGTTGCTAGCTTAAGTTTACCGGATGCCGTATCCAACTGGCATCCTCGTTTGAGTAACGCTTCTGCTTTCTGTAGCACTTCCGTTTTATATGAAGTATTTCCTGTTTGAATTGCCTTTGCAGTTAAATGTGAACCTAGGCTAATATCTACCAATAGATTTAAAAGTTGCTCAATTTCTAAGTTTTCCCTATTTATCAATGATAGACTCGTAATAAGCAGTCGGTATTGATTATGCATAGCGATGGCAACATCGACGTCTTTAGAGCTGATCAACTGGTATGCTGGTTTCATTGCCGATGTCGCAAAGCTTATAACGACACTGAAATGCAAATTGTTTATTTCTTGAAGTAATCTTGGATTTCGAAGTGCTGCAGTTTTTACATCAGTGAAGCATTCAACCTCTCCTTCTTCTAAGTTCTTCCTCACTTCTGCAATACAAGGTATATTGAACACGTCCGTCCAAAAGTTGTTTAAAAATGTTGTTAGAATCAAACAAAGCTCTTCTTTTGAACTCCTACTTAGTTTTCCACTGAAAAGATTGTTCTCTCTAATGAAGTAGTTTGGACAATTCTCATTTTGAATGAACTCTATAAATTTTTCAAGCAACAGAGTAATACATTCCCTTATACTGTGTGTTTCCCAAAACACCGGATCAGTTTCCTCAGCCATCCACAACATTAGCGTCTTCATCATATAGGATGATATTACGCCTGGTAAAGCCGGGTTAATAATGTTTGTTCTGATCATTTTTAGTAGCATAAAACACTTATACTGCACCACTGACCAAGTCCAAACCATTTCCCTTTCAATATGTGCAAAAGAAAGTCTCCATGTCGTTCCAGTTTCATCAAAAGACGAGCCAATTGGCACTAAAAAACATCCATCATTGACAAAACTAAGGATCTTCCTTGGTGGCCATGCATATTGTCGGTTTCTTGACAACCATTCATTGGCTGATTTTGGCCAAGCTTTGCTATAGAGCCCATAAACAAAATCTGACGAATAAAATTCGTTCGTAGATTTTTCTGTCAATGCGGGGCCATGCTTAAATCTTGAAGGCTTGGCCATTCCTATTCTAGCTTTCAGTTTTTCTGTGTTAAAAAGAAGAAATCCTCTAGGATCGACATCGCAAAGATGTGTTAATGGACCTGTATCATTCTCTGTTAACGGTGTGTGTGTCTTGCTATCGACAGCAATGATTTGTACATAGCCAGGTGTGTTCTCACACTCGACAATAAGACCAGTTGTATTGCTTGAGTTTGACTGCGTACCCTTAAAGTGTTCACCAGCTTTGTCTTTTCCGTCATTTGCTAAAACTAAAGTTACATCTTCGTTTATCATCATAATATCTTCATCTGACTCGGGTCCTAAAAGTGCACATCCTTCAATTTGGCCGCCTAGAAAATAGCCACGAATGGGACCCCGTTCTAAATTTGCAATTGCATGCATGGATTCCATTGCCTTGAAGCAAGATATTCTGTAATAAATTATAGGCTTGGATGCTCCATTTAAATTTAAACAATTTATTAGAAGAAACGACTTCCTCTTCTCGTTACTGGTACTCTCTGTATCGTGCATATCTGTTAAATTATACAAAGAAAACATTATAACATAAATACACAATTTGTATGATTAATTTCTGCCACATTTTTTATTATTTTTAAGGAAATCAAATTACTATAAACATATATTAATTATACGATTACAACTTAATTAAGTAACTTCGTTAATAATAACTCACATATACTGTTTATCTAACAAACGCGTTGTGTTTCCATATTCGGGACGAGAGCACGCTAATAATACATCAGTTCGTATGTATCAGACGGAACAATTAGAGCAGAGCTAGAGTGTCGAATTGTATTACTTCGATAAGCATGCTTGATATAATACCCAATGATTAAGCTTAAATCCAATATTTATAGCCTCTTAAACTGTCTGGGGTGAAAAATAAACTTATATTAAGACCTTGGCAGATGTATCCTTGTGAAACAAAATTAAGAATGTTTTCTATATTCAAACAAGAAAATAGTTCCTCCAGTCAGTCGTTTTCCTTTTCGTGATTTGAATAGTAAAACAGACCATTTTCCTCTTGAACATTCGTTTTCTTTTTCGTTATTTATTTTCCGTTTCACAATTCGAATAGGAAACTGGACCTTTTCCTTTTCGATATTCATTTTTGTCGAAAAGGAAAATGGGTCGTTTTCCCATTCGATTTTTGAATTGAAATTGGTCTATTTTCCTATTCGAAATGCGAAAACGAAAATGAATGTAGAAAGAGCCCATTTTCCGATTTGAATTGCGAATAGAAAACTATCGCTCGGGATAAAATAAAACGACATAAATGGTCATCCCCTGGTAAAACAATAATAGAGCACAGCGTCCGTGAATTATTTCTATTCTAATAAGACAATTAGAGTACATTTATAGTAATATTTTTGTACCTATAGAAAACATCATTTCCGCCATAAACTGGCTGTTCCGTCAATGTAACACAGTATATTGCAACGGATAATTATAGCGCGTGTCGCTTTTTATAAGATTTATATGTTTCCGGTTTTAGTTACAGTTTTGTAATTGGAACAGCCATTTAAAACATGCCCTCCTCAGCGCGTGTTTCTCATAGATAAATCTTTTTTTTCACAGTTGTGGTCTCAAAGCCTTCAAAGCACGTCATATTAGAATTAATAATTAATGTCGAAAAGGAAAATTGTTCATTTCCCAATTCTAATTCGAAAAAGAAAATAAATAACGAAAAGGAAAATGAATATCGAAAAGGAAAATGGTTCGTTTTCCAATTCCAATTAAGAAAAGGAAAACGAATGGCTAAAAGAAAAAAACATACTTTTTCCATTTAGAATATCGAAAAGAAAAAAAACGAAACGGAAAACAACTGAGTTACGTTCAGGTTGAATGTGGTTTTTAACGTGCCGAGAGCGTTGCGCTATCTCGACATAGCAATGCCAATGTATCGTCTATATCCGAAACGTGTGTATTTATGGTTTGTTTATATAATCATACTGCCTTTGAACGAGGGTGTTAGGGTAGATTAGCACATGAAGAAAAAATTATCAAATGAGACACATCAAAAAATTATTACATACCAGGATGATACCTTTTTTTCTTCATGTGATAACCTACCTTAACATCTGAGTTTGATAGCAGTATGTTTTAATGATACTGAATGCCTATTATCTAAAGAAGAAACGTAAACTGACACATAGATACTGCATGTACTTAATTATAATTCTATTCATGCTGTAATTTATTTATAATAAGTGCTTTGATTGGATAAAAACACTTAAATGGCGTCATCTCAGATAATTTATATATCAATATTTCCTCTGAGCTGACTACTTTTTCAGTATCCAGTGTAAACAAGATGGCGTCCTCCTAGCGTTTCGTTAGGGAGAGGGGACAATGTTTTCTCAACCGCAATGATTTCTTATTAAATCGATTTAGATTTTAAATAAAATATAATATAAATAAAATTTAGTGCTTCATTTTGGTTTTTTTCCCTATCAATATCTACAGAACGGCGATTCCTTTGGTACTATGTTTTGCATATTCCTACGCTATCCGGCCTATGTACGTTTTGATGTCTAGATGGGTTTCGATAACTGTTTTTGCTGTTTTAAAAATCGCAACGATTATTTCACAGAATTATATGCATTTAACGCTGTGCTTTAGGAAATTATCAATGTGTACACATTGATAATTTCCTAAAACCCAGTGTTTAATCCTATTATATTTGTAATGGAAAATGATTGTTTGTCTGCTAGTTGTTTTTCCAAAAAGTAATAGCCCATTTTCATGTGTTTGTTGTGTCTTTGGGCAGAAAGACCAACGACCTTTCAGTTAATTTCAGCTGATGCGGCTAATCATTTTCCAGGATGGAATTTTTGTTCTGAGAAGGTGATTATAATACAATTATCACCCTAGTTGGTGTGTGACCCGGTGATTTCTTTCCCCGAGAAAGTAAGGTCACCCGATGGCTTGCAAGAGAATACTGCACTTGAAAGAGTAAACTCCTGATTTTATTGTCTATGCTGAACTAGGACGGTGTACACTATATGTTCTAGTGAAAATCCGAATGATAAAGTTTTGGAACAGAATTGTAAATGGTAAGGAGAGCAAGATATCCAGCTTATTATATAAGTTAACATTTATCAATTTTAATAGCTATGAAATAAAAAATAAGGGGCTCTCGAATAACAAACAAATAATTAATAATTGTGGTATGTCTTTTGTATGGAATATGCAATGTGAAGATCAATTAGTTTTAAAAAATATAGAACAAGTGATAAAAGATCAATCTGATCAAATTTTGGAACAAATCCAAGAATCGCCTAAATGTTTATGTTAAAGAATTTTCTAGAAAGATACAAGAATTGAAAAATATCTAAGTTTTCTAAACTCCTCCACACGAAGTGGCGAGGTGTCATGTTTTACCCTCAGTTTCGTTCGGTGTCTGTCCGTCTGTTCGTTCGTCCGTCTGTCCGTCCCCGAAGGTTTCCAGATGATAACTTTAAAAATACCATAAGGGATTTTAATGATATTTTGCACAGCTGTTTAGTACAATAAAATACAGGTCAAGTTCAATTTTCAGAATGATCCGAAAAATATTATAATTGAAGTTTTGCCACTTTATAAATTTTCAAATTTGACAATAATGAAATTTTCTGGTCTAAGAAAGATAACTCATTTCTTTCTGTCTCTATATACTAGTATTTCGTGGATGTATAGTATATACTAGTATTTACAAATATATTGAACTATTGATGAATATCGTGGCGGGGTATCATTTAATGTCCCATTAGATGCCCTATTATTACATGATAATTTGCTATTTACTTTTTCTCAGTTTTGATGTGGTAGTCATCGCCTACCAATCGAGACTGGAAGATGGTAAGGTGTACCACGTCAACAGAGAACTTGCCATCTTTGCAACTCGTTTGACATAGGCGATGAGTACCATAACGTTATGTAATGAAAAGCTCTCCAAAAGGAAAGAAAAAACTACTTGTCAGATATATACAAATACTTTTAAGTTCAGTAATCCTTCAAATCGAATAATATTATTGTGTTGACCAAATCTGTAAATTTTTGAAAATTATCAATGTTAAAATTAGTCCTCCTCGTTAAGTGTTATGTTTTATACATGTACAATCATTGTTATTACTCATGCTTTATTGATTTTTTTTATTTGTATATATATGATTCTCTGTAACTATGTAAATAGTTTGTGAGAATAAAGTTTATTCATTCACAGGAATTAACACCCGTTGCTATGATGGGCGGGGCTAAATCGGAATCAGTAGAAATTAACAGGTGGTTTCTGACCAATAAAAAAGACAGCATTTTTGCATGCAGTATAATAACAACCAATAACACCCGTACTGCGTGTACTAAACTCATTCGAGAAACAGCTGGAGTTCATCAAAATGCAACCATTTTAACATATTGTGCATTTTAAAAAAGATAAACAATGTGGATCGAATAAGCTATTGATTGGTTGACTGCGATGATCGTCAAAATATTTCATGGACCATTGAAAATAAGATTGTCACATTAAAATTAATAAAACAATTTGTCGAAAATGAAGCCTTCAATCCGATAACTCGCTGGATGTTACGCAATCTAATTAAATTTAAATCTTGCACTGACCCCCCCCCCCCTGACAATAACAACAAGGGGGGGCAAGAGTAAGATTCAATTTTAATTAGATTGGCTGTAAAGCAGTGAGCGCATACGTCCTGCGGTCGTAGTTTAAGTGTTTGAACTAACTAACATCTATAGAATCTCCCTTTTAAGAGGGATTTCACTCAACAAACCGGTTATGGTTCCTGTGAAAAGGTGGTGGCATTGAAATGGTAATTCGGTTTTAAAGTGAAAGTATAAATTAAGTCAAAACGTTAGTGGCTTTTCATGTTTATTGTTTATCTTGTTGTAAACACAAACAAGTTAAAAACTATTTGTATAAAGGTCACACTCTACTAATTAAATTTTTCGCGATTGTTTACTTACCGTTTGACATATTGGATGTTTATTTTTAATCACAATGTTAAATACATCTACACAACGGTGATTTTAATCATTTCTCCTTTGTCATGCGCAAATGATTATTCCTAAGGTAAACATTATTCAATAATTCCATTACAACTATTACACGTGGCATGAGAAGGGAGATATTAGTACTATATGCAATCGTGATCATTTATACTTTTAAGGTGTCAAGACACTAAAGGGGACCAATCAAATTTAAAACATTAAGTACTTAAAAACAAAATAGTCCTGTTTATCTTAGTATATATTAAGAAATACTGACATGATTTTAATAATTAAATGAAATTTTTTCTGAATCCTAACTTCCTTTGTTCTAATGGTGTTTAGTATGTTTTATGTCACATTCACTACATGACCTATAAACTAAGATTTTCTGAAAAGAAAATGCTATTTTTAGAGTTGGGTTTACCCCGGAAGCTGGTTTTCTCTTGTAAGGTTTTAAAGTGGTCATGAAATTTTGACAGAACATAGGCCTGTAACGTACGATTCTGGATATATATGATGTCGGTCAAGTTAAACTGAAGGTAAAAGAGTACATTAGGGTTCTAATAAGCATAGAGCCCGGTATGACATCACAATTAGAATTCCGACGTCATATACGCTCAACTGGAAATTTCAAACTGGAACAATCAATTTTGTTAAGATTTCTCCAGATTTTTGTGCTTATAAGGTACGTATATTAAATAAATATATGTTTATGTCAATATTATTTGTTTAACATACTGTTTCGGGAGATATCATGAGTTTCAAAAAACAGTATTACCATAGAAAGCGTCCAACCAGGATCAACTAGAGCCGCTTCGAAATTTTAAAACATTAGTTAGACATATTAGAATCGAAATAGATTATTGCAATTGTGCTCTATGTGAATAAGAATATGGTCAGACCTTATATTTGTCTTCATTTATACCTTACTATCGCTCGGTATAAAATATTAACAAATATATGGTCTGACCATGTTCTAATTCACATAGAGCCCGCTCGCAATCTATTTCTTAATTAGTTTTAAGTAGATATATATTAAATGTATTTATTGTGCAAACTATTTGCGCACTACCGATGTAACACGAGACGTTTAAATGTTTATATTCAAACGCAATAACATGTACCAACATTCTGCTCGTTTTCTATAATAAAAAATCGACTAACTATAATTACATCATTTATAGGGTACCGCCCGTGCGTACCGCGCTTTACATTGTGTAATCTGATATGTTATGAATACTTCTTATTAAGAAAAAAAGTAAATATACTTAAGTAGTTATTATACAGTTTAAAATAATAGTCTTGTCAAACAATAATTGTGTCTCACATTCATAAAAAGGATAGCGTTATTTCTACAAACCTTTTACTATCAATGTTCAAAGCATTAATATATTTCAAACTTTAGCGTCCTTTTCGTATTGGTGCCTTAAAATCAGTCCCAGGAAAGTCAGGTTTGATATCCAATTTAGATTAATAATTTAAATTCAAAGACCAATGCGTTGATACTCACAACACAATCACCTTTTACTAATACAATAAAACATATCATGAACAACATTAGCAAGAAAAAAAATGCATATATTTTATAATATGCATTCGAATAATCCGACGTCCTGAATATAGCCGAAATATTGCTTGCTGGACGTTAAACAACAATCAATCAATCAATCAATCGAATAATCCGACAAATCACAAAACTAACATCGGATTAGTATGGCAGTAAAATTCTCAGTTTTTCTGAGATGCAATGTCCAATCAATATGAAACTATGGGAACAAGTTAAGGATAACCTTAGGTTTTGCAATTCAACATGCTGAAGATCACAGTAGCAATGGAGGTTCTCTAGGGAGACATTTTGTGTTGGCATCCCTAAACAGTTACTATGTCTCCCGAACGAAGTTTTTGGAGACATATTGTTTTGTCCAATTATTATTATTCTTTCTTTCTGTTTCCTTTTCGTTCAATCTTGTCTGCACAGTTTCTTTGAGATGCAGTGTCCAACCAATATGAAACATGTGAACATGTTAAGGGGGACATGAGGTTTTGCAATCAATGTTTGGAATTTTCGAAATGGCTGTCGTTTCCATGGAAACGAGGGTTATTATATAAGACTGCGTTGTCTTGGTAAAAATGCTGAAGATTATAGTGGCAATTGGAGTTCGTTCGGGAGACGTTTTGTCTTGGCATCCAACATAGTAATTACTAGTGTTTATTTATGTTTGTATACTATCAGCCTTTTGGGTACAAAATGCATTGAATAAAAATTAATTAATCGACCGTTTTACCAAATATATATTTTTAGTTAAGAACTTTCGAGTACAGATGTCTCTTTTCTTTTAAAAAAAAACGTTGCTTTTTTTAGTTTCTGATGTTACTGTACTCTACTTAATAATAATAAATTGTTAAAATGAGTTACTACTGATCGCAATACGAGTAATACTGGCATTGTAATTTAGTCGCATAAACTACATATTACAGAGTAACAGAGATAAGAAAATACAATATATAAGAAATTTAAAATGATATTTAACATGTTTATATAAGGAAATATAACAATAAACAACTATATTTAAACCTGGAAGAGTGACCTTCACTATAATAATTTTAATAAATCTTATCATTTTTTTCTAAATATAACATTATATTCAGATGTGAGTAACTAGTGAAATTTCAGTAAATTTACATTTTGACGCAGGTGTTTAGGTAACAATTCAACTCCCAATATTGGATTTCGGAGGAGTCACAACTTTAAGATGACACAGTCTATCTATTCGATTATACCATCTTCCCGTCTCCACCGGCAATCGGTTGTTTCCACATCGAAATTTATAAAAGGTATATACTTGGTTGCTTGGATGTATCGTGATATACTTATCATATGTTATTGTATCTTTAAAAAAAATTAACACCAACTATCTGTAGAATTATTTACACCTGATAACCAAACCTTGCCAAAATTGATCTTTCAAGCTTTGTTCGATTCTTGCTACAATCCATTATTATGAATACATAGTAGGCTTATCAAATATATCAGTACATGTATATCAGTTTTGTAACAGATTTCTTTAATACTTCAGAAGCCCCATATTTCTGCACCATAGAGAAAAATAGGAAGAATACGTTTTTCAAACTTTTCATTTTTACACATATCTGATAAATGATTAAATCTGCATTTTCTAATAACTGAAAACATAGATTTCCTAGCCGGATTTGTTCAAAATTTTAAAAAAGAACCATTTTGTTAAAAAATAAAAAAAAACAAAATATTTATAACAACTAACTACTTTAATTATAAACCATTTATAAAAAAAGTTTACACTTTTCGGAAGTCTACTTTTTGAGAAAATCATTTTAGATTGCAAACTTTAATATAGTATCTGGGCTGCAAGCGCACTCAAAAGGACATTGTAAGTGGACCCAAAGCAAACCGAAATTTTGACCTAGTAAGTGGACTGCAAAGCGCACTAAGCTGTTACATAGCAACACAGATACACTGCGTATCCGCATACTGCGACATTATAACTGAAATGTAAAGTGCACCCAAACTGTGACGTAGTAAGTGTGCTGAAAAAAGGTTTACACAAAAGGTAATATTGTAACTGACAGCAAAGCGAACAAAAACTATGATTAATACGCGAGGATATATATTCATACATATGATTGATTTAAACCGTAAAAGCGGTTATATTTCAGGTAAATTAAGGATCAGAACATAAAACAAATCAACGGAAACAGGCTTAGGCCTACGGAAACACAAATTTGACTGCCACTGGAAAAGTAAGGAGTATTGGGTAAGGACGGACATTTAAGCATATTAAACCCTCTCCTTTTCGAAATCTACAAAAGGGGTCTTTATCGTGCAAGGAGAGTGGCACTTTTCTAACACGCTACACATTATGGCCCGCTGCCAGGCTTTCCCTTATATGACCACCCCAACGAGAAGGTCCTACTTATCCGCCACCAGAGGAGCGCTTAAGCCCCCGTCACAATGAACCACGACCTTACTACGATCAGATTTTTTTCTTAAATCGTGGTACATCGTAGTGAAGTCGTTCTGGAGTCGCGGAAGTCGTGGTATGAACGTGGTTGGTCGTGGGTGACTTCGACTGTGCTACGTAAATTTTGAACATGCTCAAAACATTCGTAGTGAGATCGTGGTGAAAATAAAACGTACTAACAGCGTAGTGAGATCGTGAAAAGGTCGCAGAGCGGTCGGTCGTGGTCGTATTGGTGTCGTGGTACAAGCGTACTTAGATCGTCCCTTATTGATAGCCAATCCCACCACGACGATACTACGCTCTCGTTACGACCTTACCACGATTGTACCACGAACAATGCAATTTAACTACGACAACACTACAATGCTACTACGTCTTTCACGTCCTTAGTACGATCCTATTACGTTCCATCTACGATCTTACTACGCCTTAAGAATGACCTTTGTACAAAATGATGTCGAATAATTGCTGTGGTTAGTAGAAATACCCAATGTATTCATCTTTTTACATATTGTGTGTAATTTAATGGTGCGAACATCGAGGAAAAGAAGGGGCGGTGGAGTTAGATCCTCTCTCTCACAAGTTGAAAACAGGCTCAATAGAGCAAAATAAAACTGGTGTAACTGAAGCAGAAAGAGCTAATACTGTGGAGCCCGAAGTCGAACACCAGGATCTAATTTTTTCGCCAGTTGCAGAACCGACTACATCTCTCACATTATCTGGTTGCATCTGTATAGTAGTCAGTAAAACATGGAATCTTTGCCCTAAGATACCAAACGTATTTTCAACAATACGGCGATCTCGCGATATCCTATAGTTAAAAGTCCTCTGCTCTTTCGTCATTCGTCTTTGAGAGTATGGTTTCATAAGAAATGTCCTAAGACTAAACGCGTCATCACCAAGGATAAAGTAGGGCGTGTCTTTGTCATCATACGGTAAAGGGTCAGGCTGAGGAAACCAAATGTTTCCATTTTCCAGGAATTCTTTCAATTAGGATTCGTTAAAAATTTGACAATCAGACATCAAACCTACACCACCAACATCTACCCATATAAACCGGTACTGGGCATCCACAAGGGCCATTAACACAACGGAAAAGAAACCTTTATAGGGTTAATAAAGACTGTCGGTGTTAGGTGGATATCTAATTGCGACGCGTTTTCCCGTCTAGCGCTCCGTATGCATGAGGTATCTTCCATCTGTAGAGGAACTCCTCAGCTATACGTCCCCACTCTTCGGGCGTTTTCGGACACGCGACTAGCTCGGTTTTGTATTCCAAAGCAATGGCGCGGCATACCCAGGAATAAGTATGCTGATTGTATTACGTGCTACATGGAACTGGTATTGGAGTGTAGAGTACTTGTCCCCTGTGGCCAGACACCTTAAAGGTATAGCTACTTTTTAACAAGGTTCTAAAGCAGCTCTTAAGTTCGTGTGTTCTTTGGTAATCCTAGGACCAGCCTTCTGCAGCAACTCGTCAAACATTCGTGGTTCCAGTCGTACAAAGTTAAAAAATGATTGCTCGTCTTCTAAACGTAGCTCGGTCATAAGTTGATCCCAATTTCCAAATGTAGACGTCTGTCTGCAGAAAGCCACGGTTGAACCCAAACTGTTTACGATTTCGTCGTCGTAAAGCCATTATAAGAAAGTCTCTCATCATTAAGGCATGCTGGCCTTGCAATAAAGCAAGTTAAACTAAGACCACTTGATTCATGTGTGATTTTAAGGAAAACAAGACTTAAAGTGAAAAAAAATCTAAATGCCAAAAACATGTCAAACATGACATGTTAGAAAAGTGTCAACGTACAACAGTCGTGGTATAAGCGTAGTAGAAACGTAACGAGCGTAGTAGTCTCGTAGCTAGGACGTATAATGATCGTAAAGGTCGTATTGGTATCGTAACGGAGTTGTGGATGGTCGTAGAATAGTCCCCGTCCCACAATTCTATTAAATGCCTTTTGTCAATATTTTTAGGTTACACGATTCTTTTTATCCTGAACTAATTTTTATACGATGAAGGGATAATTATAATTATTTACAATTATTCTTTTAAAATTTATGAAGACAATTGAAGTTTTTATTACTCACCAGACATACATTTAGATGGTTTCTGAAGGGGGGATAACCTGATGTGTTATATGTGTAATAAAATTTTTAAGTATTTTCACATATTTTAAACATTTGTAATACCAAGAGAAATTGTGTACGCATTTAAGAACATGGTGTTTTCCACTTTTTTTTGGAATGAAAAAACTATTATGTCATATTTGTACGTGTGATTAAAGGACATAAAGCATTGCTGACTGCGATTTTTAATATACATCATGAAAGACTTACAATATCATACTAGTTTTTCAGATCTGTACATTTAATTTCGGAAAATAAGAAACTCTTACAAATACCAACGGGGGTAACTAGGGATACTTTTAGGTACAGGTCTGCAGAAAGAGATTTGAAATCCCACCATATTCATATATTTTCGGACGTTATGAAACGGGACCTAATCATACATGTATATTGAATTATTAAATCAGACCTATTCAAATATTTTATTATTACACATCCCCATTGACAAAAATTTTTTTTCACTACAAAAAATTATCAAGTGATGTTACTGGAACACTTTGTTTGTAAAATCACATTGGTTTACAGGGGTTGAAGATAGAATTGAGGCGTGGATATACGTGTATTTAGATAATTTACAACTACCCAATAATATATTTTTCAATTGAAAAATGCATATTTTTGTATATTTTGGAGAGCTCAAATAGTGAAGCTTTCGGGTCGCACATCTGTATTATCCTATATATACCAAGTTAATCTTCACCCTGGTGCATATACCCCGGCAACGATTAGAAGGTAAATTTGATTCATTTATAATTTTAAAAATGTACTTTAAATTGTTACTATGGACTTTGTACCCTTGAATATATTTGGTTCATTGTTTGTTCAACATTATTATTTAGATAGATACACATTTCTTTGTGCCTTTACGCAACATTCAGCAACATCTTTGCAGTTTTTATTGGGATACAAAGTAAAAACCCACGATCTTTGGCATAAAAATAGCAATCTTTGTTAGTGTCGGAGAAGAGTACACCCATCAAGAAATTGGACTATATAACTTGCAAGTAAAGTGCTGACAAGTCGATTATTAACAGTAGATGACCTACTAGTTAATCTACTGGGCTCATACTTAAATTCAGACCGTTATAGTTGACATCAAAATAATTTGACATAGTCAAATAAATTTGACTTTTTCATATACATGACAATGAGTAACTCGACGGGTGTCTAATTAGAGGGAGGCACTGCTTACTCGTCCGGAGCACCTCAGTGCACTTTGGGTTTTTATTGGGTTCGGGTTACTCACTTTCTGTTTTAACGTTTTTGGTTTTTGTGTCGCGTTGTATATGTTTTGTCTATATCCGGATTTGTAATTGTCCCTGTACTTTCGGATCTTGTTGTTCGGTCGGTTTCGTTTGCTATTTTTTCAAACAACAGAATCTGCATAGTTCAATTAATTTCCAAATAACTGTTGGAAAAATCTTAAAACCAACAATTTCCATTGAATATTATACAATATATTAATATATAAAAAATTAAGAAATGTGTATTATAAAAACACCGGTATGAACACGCTGCTCATCAGTAGATACTAGAACGTCATTGTGGTCATTTCTTCTCAAATAACCTAAAAAGAAAACATCATGAATTTTTTTAATAATATGAAAATTATTGTGTAATTTTATTGCAAATCCAAATGTATGTGTTTATGAATAGTACTTTCAGAAGAAAATATTGTACTAATTTTTCAGTTCCAATGTTTTAGTATTTCTTTTTATCCTATAGCCTTGCTGTATAAATATCAAAACTATCTTGTTTGAGTATTAATTATGAACATAGCGGAAAAAAGTACTTAGTGGCATATTATCATAGTAGTGGCTATGACGACAACACACTAACATGATTGTCGTTAACATGCATTTCTAACATTGATCAGCATTGACCTGGTATGGGCTATTTTTGTTTTCATTCAAAACTCTAAATAAAATAAAGATAAACGGTAAACAACTTGAATAATGATATTATGCTAATTACGAAAAACATACATTGTAGAAGGTATGGCCACCAAACAGAATTTTTAGACTGTCGTAGTAAACATGTCACATGTAAGCCCGTTTGAACTGTAACGTATTTATATCATATTCTTTCAAATAAATAACTGTATACTAGTATATACATATGATATTCTCCACAGTGTACAATAAATATACATACGCCCAAGACGACCTCTGTGCTTGTGATCTGTAGTTTTTTCCTCTAACTACTGTAGTATAGGGAGGTACGGCATACTTTTTGAGGTCAACAGCTTGTAATCTTGCCCGCATAATGGTATTTTCTTCTTCACTGTTACGAAGTCGTTCTTGGAGAACGGAGTTTTCGCCACGCAGCTCTTCGTTATGTTCTGCTGATTCTTTCAATTTTCGTTCCAACTTCTCTTTATCTTGTTCCAACGCTGTAATAAGGTCAATGTGATCATCTAAATCTTCTTGAATTTGTTTTACCTCTCTTTCATGATCTTCCTTAATACGTATTATTTTCTCCTCAAGTCCTTTTATTTGCGATTCCAAATCTTTTTTCTCCTTGTCAGAGGTTTTCAAGTTTTGTTCAAGTCGGATTTTCTCCTTGTTCATTGCCTTTAATCGTTGTAGCCTTTCCTCGTGGTCATCTTTGAGTGCTTCTAATGTTTCCTGAAGTTCTTTATATTCTTTGTTTTTAGCCTCCAGTTTCTTCTCAATATCTTCTTTCTCTTTTTCTTTGTCCTGAACGGCTTTACTAACTGCATCCGATTTCTTGTTTAACTCTTCCAGAAGAAAATTGTTTTTGCGTTTAATATCTGCATAGTCTTTCTCCTTGGATGCTAGATTTGTTTTAAGCTGATCCACATTGTTCGTTAGCTCATTAATTTTTCGTTTTAATTCAGACCTTTCTGATTGTAACTTTTCGAAATTAGTTTGTAGGTCGGTGTGCTGTTTTTGGAGAGTCTTTAGATGTTCCCTGTCTTCTTTTCTCTCCGTTTCAAGATTTGCGCGTAGCTCACGTAGTTCACATTTGATTTCGTCTTTCATCTTTTCAAGATCTGTTTGTCTTACAGAATCGTTTGCATTTCGAGCGTCAGATGACGCTGAAGACGAAAAAGAAGGATTATTGAAAGCGTCAACAGTGTCGTCTTTCTACAAGTAACAATTTATTTAGTAGTAACCCATGTTATGATGTTGATTGTCATTATAAAAACTAATGCGTTTCCAGCAATAAAAATTATAATTGATATTTTATATTTTAAAACGATATACAGCTTTTTTTTATTGTATTGTACAACGTCGAAATTACAATATTTATTTTGCACGAAATCACAAGTAACTGCTCTGGATTTCAGTGCAAGCGGACAGCAGTTAAACGTGACAGACTATCAAATGTGTATTAAGAGGTTATTATATTCCAGTATCCATATCACATTCCGTATCAACCTGAGACTACATATCTACTTGAGGGTCTTTAGGCCCGAGGGCAGATATGGGTTGAGTGTGGATACGGAATGTGATATTGATAAAGCCATATTATAATTTTTTGTCAATACTTAAAATCGCAAGTTTTAAATAAATCCATATCTTGATCTGCAGGGCAGATATGTATATCCATTTAAAATGTATAGGATATCTATATCTGCCCTGGTAAGGGTGTGATACGACAACATTATTGGACCCTTTGGTGCTATGGTTCTACAACTTCTTTCAGTGTCATATGTTTAAAAACGAACTTATTGTTACTAGATATATGATAATTATAGATTACTACATGGTCATTTCCATATCGGCACTGGTATGAGACCTGCCATCTTGTCACTACATGTATCTCGTCACTAGATGGCGATACTAAAGATCAGTACTGAACAAACAAATTTAATGTTTGAACTGATATGTGTACGTATATGAAAAGACTAAATAGGCAGATGGGTAATAAAAACTTATCGAGCCAATTATACTATTAATTGAGAACAAAATAAATCCGCAATTTATGTTTACATGTAAATCAGTACATACATTCACCGGAACTTGCTTAAAACGTGTTATTGTCCCCCGTTTGTCCGAGATTCCTAAAGAAAAAGTGAAAGGCATTTAAACATAAAACATCACAGACATAATTATTTTGAATACAAATAATAAATTAATAAGTATATGAATTAATTTTTAAAATTAACCCCTTGTTGTACGACACTGGATGTTTACATGCCCTTATATATAGTTAAAAATGAGGAGACGGATGATCAATGATTTTTTGTGTCCATAAAATCGCCTGAGTATGCACCCCCTGTTGTACGACACTGAATGTTTACATGCCGATATATATAGTTACTAATGAGAAGGAGACGGATGATCCATGGTTCCCTATTCTATTGTAGACTAAATTATCGCTACGGTACGCGAATTAGGTGCTGAAAGCTTGCTGAAACGAATCAAATCCGAAGCATTAATTTAAATAGATACTTGACTTTTATTACATAACTTTCTAGTTGTTTACTGTTTGAATTTTTTAATCAAAATTCTATAATTTGTAGCAATATTATAGCGTCAGGTTTTATTTAGGCCAGGTCATTTTTGTATATAGATTAAAATAGTTTTTAGACCGTGTCAATTTGTGATAATAAACTTTAATTACATATGCGACTTGACATTTGTATTCAAATATAAATCAGAATGCAGAAAAATAATCAAAACAGTGTATTGAGTTTCGGAATTTAACGTTTCTTTTACTTATTTGGACAGTTGACAAAATATTCCTTTATTTTTGCACCTGTCAAAGTGTTTGTTTGATCGTTATGATTTATGATCCAAGTGAAAATGTTTTTATGTTCATGCCTTACAATTAAAACACAAGGGCTAATATATGTAACATTATTCTAGTTCGCTCAAGGTTATTTATAATCCACCTCAGTGACATTAAACGAGTCGGAATAAAACATAAATATTCCATTATCTTATTATAATAAAAGAAAGGTGATATTGGGTGAAAAGAGGTTTTTTGTTAAGTCTTCTAACGTGAAGTAATTTATAGTATTTGTATGATTTTTTGGCTCTCAGCCTAAAAACTAAACAAACACGTTTGTTGTGCTTTTTTGACTTCTGTTCAATCTTACAAGACAGATACATTAATACTGATACTGGCTTAAGACTAAAGGTATTTAGTATCCATCAAAAACAAAACGACAAAATCTGGTATCTACTATTTATACACTCGTTCTTAATTTATGAGCCCATATTTCTTACCGACGTAAGTAGTTGATGCGATTGATGTAGTTGATGTAATTTTTCCATCAAGTTCTTCTGCAATATGTTTGTATCCTTTCTGTCTTAAAGCCTTCAAAAATATACCCACTGCATCGTGCTTTGACTTTAATAAAATGTACAACAACTCCTCCATTCTTTCCGGTTCTGTCATGCGTCGATTTTTGAGGTCCATCCATTGGTCTACTGAAATGACGTGCTTCTCTATCAAAGGGTCCACAATATGATTGAGAACCACAGCTTGTTTCACTAGACCCCAGTGCTTCGTCAAAATTTCATGTTCCTTGTCTCGGTAATTACCTCTTTTCATTGTTTCAGTTGGAGCTAAAAATATTATAATGTAATCTTTAAAAAAAACACTTTTCGAATTAGTAAATAGATCAAGCATTTGAAATATGCAAACTGAAAACGTTTTATGAATTTAAACAAATAATTCAAAATGAAAGCCCCGACACATTTGTCTTGCTAAGAAAAAAGTAAATCAAGACTTACGAAAGACCTCTATGACTGCTGTATGAGGAAGTTTTTTAGACATGATATTCCACGTTTTTCGAAATCTTCATAAAACAACTATCATGCAGTAGTATATTTACTTGGATAGATATTGTTATTGTGAATTCTGAAACAAAACAAAAAAAAACTAACAAAATATTGAATCTTGAAATTACAGGTTTCATTAATTTTTTAATGCATGTTTTCTTTATATCTATCTATATTATGAGTAAATTTTATGATTTTGAATATGGATAGAATTTATACAAATGACAATAAAGCAAAAAAAAAATGTTTAGTAACTGAAACCCTCTATGTTTTACTAATTAACACTCAAAGAATACACACATACGATTAAAAAATAATTTCAAAGAAAACACACAACACACAAAAAGTTTTTAAAATCCTTTAAAGGGCTAATTTACACTTGTACGGGATAGCAATATACTGGTAGGCTTATCTCTTAAAAATTTTACGGATTTTGTCAGCTTTTAATAAAAGTTTTCTTGGTTAAAATGTAAATAAGAGAAATAAACATTTAAAAAAATAAACTCATCTTACCCTGTCGTTCATTACAAACATACCTTCGTCAAAAACTTGGCACGCGTTATATTTATGTGTCAAAATACAGTAAAACATGGAAAGTTTTGCACCAAGTAGCTTCCCGGTCAACGAACTGAAAAAAATCATTCTTTGTACATACGGGTGTCATTAGAAATCTTTTGTTTTACGTAACGAGTAAATTACAGTATATTGACATGTGTATTTATTTAACCGTCTAATGTCAGTGATAAAAAGGTGTTTATGTCATTAAATGAATAGTAAAACACACCCTTCATGCCAAATATGAACACTGAATTAGCCCACACATGAAAATGTCAATTCTTGTGGCACATTAACAGAACACTCAATATTAAAGATAATAATCAAACACGTAAAATCAACGTAATATTTTGGAAACAATAAACAGATTAAATGTTTATGAATATTGCATATTTCTTCTGCTTTATAGAATTTTTAAGACCTGGTCAAGTCCTGAAATTTTTAATTATGTCTCCCAAACGAAGTTTAGAGACATATTGTTTTTACTCTGTATCTTATTATTTTTTTCTTCCTCTTTCTCCGCCTCATGAACTTGTCCCAGTACTTTTCAGATTAGTACCAAACTTTTAATTATGGTCGATAGGTTATTTCAAGATGTCCGCCATTTTCAAAATGGCCGCCACCGAACAAATTGAACAAGTTAACCGATTTGCACGAAACTTGGTATATATATATATATATATATATATATATATATATATATATATAGAGAGAGAGAGAGAGAGAGAGAGAGAGAGAGAGAGAGAGAGAGAGAGAGAGAGAGAGAGAGAGAGAGAGAGAGAGAGAGAGAGAGAGAGAATAGCATAAGGCGACCTCAAATCTGTGTTCGTGTGGGAGACATTTTGTGTTGGGTATCTCCAACACAGTCAGCACTATTATTTATTTTTGCTTCCAATCTTATTTATTGTTTTTCTGGTTTCCTACTTTTCAAAATTTGTAGTTTCTAAAAATAAAGTATAGCGTAGCTTACATTAATCAGTATAGTAAATACTTGGTAAAAATGTACAACACAGTTCCCATAGCAAGCAGTGCCTCAACATTTACCGCTCATCGTTTTGGTTCCAGATCATACTGACATGTTTTCGGTATTTTGAGAGATCTCGGTATCTACCTTTATAGATGTGAAGTAAGCAGCAGATTAAATATTCAAATGACAATCTTATTGCTAATAGAGGGTTTCGATATTCAAACGTACTAAAAATTAATAAACAAGAAAGAATTATTTTGCAAACTTCAGGAAGATGTTTGTTCTTGCACTTAGTTTTGAATAATTAATGTTTTTAATTTTTATTTTGTGTGATACGATCTTCACATGTCAAACTAAACTATTATTTAACATATAACCTTCTTTCATATCATAAGACCTAGAAATAAATAAACAGTAGTTTACAGGCAAACTACAATTACCCAAATTCATCACCCAATCCGGTAATGATGTAGTCAAAAAGTATTGGCAATTAGACACCTATTTTAACACATACCGAACCCGTCCAGGTGCCTCAAATTCCTTTAGCTAGTATAACAATACATGTACAAGTAGATGTCATTCCAAGTTTTATGAAGATTAAAAGTGGATTAATGCAACGTCTTGTGTTGCGTTATTTCTTGAATAGGTGACTGTTAACAGTTATTCAAATAAAGTCTTATTGGGCTCCGTCATACACCAAACTCGTCCAACTGTCTCGAATTTGTTGTGTAATATCTATAGCGCGATAATACAAGCTGTCATGTCAAGTTTTAAATGTTGAAAAAGAAAGAATTCGAGGTTCCGTGTTCAGTTGCGCAAGTTCTACAGTAGGCTGAGTAGTTCGATATTCAAATTTGTCTATATTGTGCTCCTTTACATACTGTCCAGATGTCTCAGATTCCATTTTTGTAGTATCTATAGAAGTATAATAAATACTGTCAAGCTTGTTTTCTAAAGATTGAGCTGTGAAAGTTCTTGAGTTTGGTGATTTTTCATAGAGAAGGCTTCATTACATATCGAACCCGTCCAGCTGCCTTACATTTCTTTTGGTAGTATGTGTATCTATAGCAATATAGTACTAGCTGTAATGCAAAATTTTGACAGAAGAAAGAAATTTCTCGTGCAGATGATTTTTCACAAGTGCGATATTTAAATTTATTAAATGACTAGAAAATTTGAGCATTTTCATTGGTTTAGATCCTTTGCCGATGTTCCCGATCAAACCTCATGTCTACCGCGCAAATTTGCGCGAGAGGTGGACAAATGTCATATCACTGGCACCGTGTACCCAAAAATAGATCAAGGGAAAACACAGAGACACTAAAATAAAACGTAGCTTTTGATTGGACGTTATTTTTATTTCGTCCAATCAAATGCGTTCTTACAAATTAAGTTCGGGTCATTAGAAACGTTTGCAAATGGCAGAAGTGGCTGCGATGGAGCCGGCAGGACAGAAATCTCGATTTGCAACTATCAATGAGGAACAATTAAATAAGATTTTGACAGAGAAAGATGCCAAAAATACTAAGAGAGCCACGGATTCTAGCATTAGGACATTTAAAAGTTATTTACGTGAAAAAAAATTACGACGAAGATTTCGAGGACCTGCCAAATGAACAAATCGATGCTATTTTGAAAAAATTCTACTCAGAAGTCCGTACCGAAAATGGAGAACTGTATAAGAAATCAAGTTTGACAAGCCTCCGACATGGAATTAATCGTTATTTAAGTAACCAGCCTTCCGGAAAAGATATAATTCACGGAAAAGACTTCACAGTTAAATTTTAAATTAAATTTGTTGAAAAATTGTTGAAAATTATATATATCTTGTTTACTTTAACATGTTTTAAAGTCCAATATCTGGTGAGATTTAATTTGCCTTGGAAAATTATCATAACATCTGAAAGGATATGGAGAAATATCATGAAATTATTCACAGGTCTTGAGTCATTTAATAAAACAATTGTTGACTTTTCATATCAGGTTGACATGAGATTTATCAACCTCAGAAGTGATATTCACCTCAGCCGTTGGCTTCGGTGAATATTTCACTTCTTCAGGTTGATAAATCTTCATGTCAACCTCATAAAAAGTCATTAATTGTATAATGTCTCTATTGTTCTCCTTTACATACTTTTGATAGTAAAAATAGCAATATAGTACAAGATGTCATTCCAAATATAACTACCCAATCAGGTGATGCCGTATCCAAAACTACAGACACTGTTTTTATATACCGAAACCGTCAGCTGCATAAGATTTCTTTTGGTAGTAATAATATAACACAAGAAGTCTTGCAAAGTTTTATGACGACTGAAATTGGATGAAGGAAATGACTCGAGTAGAGCAAGGTTTCATTGATAGGTGGTTATTTTTTATAGGTTCGGTATTCAAATTTAATCTCGCAGTTGAATGGGTGCGTTCGGATATATTTGCGCATACTTCGATTAAAACCTTTCGACTTAAGAATCGACCACTATGAAACTGAAGATCTAAGCCTGCGATTTTTTTTACACACGTGAATGAATATGGGCTTTGATCTCCCAATTTAAAGTTTCTGTATATGAAATGTCACTTTGTATTTTTACATGAGATTTTAAATAGACTGGAAGTAAAACTAATTAGATATTCGTTGCCGAGGCCCTTGTGTTTAAATACACAGTAATCACGACGGATTTTTTTTTAAAGATTTTGGGTTTGTTATATACTGTACAAAAAGTCACGAATACATTATTAATAATATGTTTTATCTTAACGTATGTAGATTGCGGAGAAATGCCCACAAATCGACTGGTGTAATAGCTACAAACAACAGCTTACCCGATGAAACTGAATATAATAAAAAAAAACAAGAAAACTTTTGATGCAAAGCATCAGTTCGCCGCCGATTTATTCTACATTCTGCACGCGTTTGTCAAAGTGATTTTTAAAAACAAGACACTTGAACTTATTCTCCTTAAGTTTCTATGTAAAGCTAAGCCCTGCTGTTGTGGCTTTGTTTAATTGTCAATTTCTAAATTTGTGCACATGTAATCTTTTGTCATATATTAAATCATAAATATACTTGAATTAAAACTAATATTCACGTGGTTCAATTAAATTATTGACAAAATATTTATTATTGAATCTTACAAATATCGGCATACTCCGGAATTGTCTACGCAAAATAGCCTTTTATTCTGGTTTTCGATTTTTCCAAGCTACGCTTGTCGATAGAGCAATCAACGAAAGACTTAGTACCAGGATAAAAATGGTCTCCCTCTATTATTAACTTCCGTAAATAGAATACTAAAAAAAGTTATTGTTACATGAAACTTGATATCACAAAAGCAATTTTGAAGTCGAACCTCATACACTATCTTTATTTTTCACTCAAGTTAAATGATTAACATTCTTGTAGCAAAATTCTGTTCATTTATGGTAACTAAGTGTACTTAAAATATGTTCTCCTTTATCCATCGTTAGCAACGAAAGTGAATACACAAAAATCGCCGCCCTAAAGACAATGAATTATATTTTACAGATTGTATTAATATAATATCATATAGTTGTAGGCAATGACAAAGTATATTATTTCCTCATTTTCATTTTAAACTCACGAGCCTTGAGCACGGCATCAACTGTCTGGATAAGTTGTGTCCTAAAACTATCGTTCATTTTAACGTGTTTCGTTATTAAAGAATATTATCTTTTGAATACAAGTTGAATTTAACATGAGAATACACTCCAGATCGAAATAGCTTTTAGTTCGATATTTGAATACCGAATATCGAACTTACTTGTAACTACACACCCGATTTCGTTGAATATGTAGTTGATGTATACTAGTAATAAAGCCATAGCTCAAAGAAATAAATGTCATTTTTTTAATAAACACGCTAAATGAAGAGAAAAAAAACAAGGATTACTATGCCATAAATTGCTTAAAACGTATTAAATTTTATCTAAGAGACAACCCTTTATTGGCACAATACAATCTTGCAGATAAAGGTACACATGTGATACTTTTATGGTTTAAAATGACCTACTATAATATCCTACTGGTCTCTAACATCGATTTATAATGGAGTCGTCATACGCAATGTCATAGGTGTTTTTGTTTACTTTTAAATTAATTTTGTTGGTCTTTTGAAATATTTCGCTACCACCTGAATGTGTTTGTTTATATAGGTCTCGTGAATTTCTTTTTACACATATGCATGTAACCATTTAGCTCGCATCTGCGATGCTCGCTATTACACTCTCGTTCTATATCGACATTCCACAAATCAGCTAAATATGTACAAGCTTTTACTAAAAAGTTCGTAAAATATATGGGAGGGACGGACGGAATTACGGACGTACGTACGGAAAGGGGTTTAACAATGTGCCCCCAAAAGCAATCCAGAAAAGGGGTACCAATGTTTCAGCAAAACCAGTGATATGTATATTTCTGAAAGCAAATGTGTACATAACTGTAAAATAACAAACATAGTTGTAGCATCATCGATTCTCATTTTTTAGGACAGCCGTACCTTAAAAAAATGACAGAAGCCGATAACTAAATATTCTGATATTGCAGCTGCTATTTCTCCTGATATCGGAAAGTGGCCTGTGAAGTAAGTAGTCAATCGGAACTTCTCTCGGCCATTTCCGTCTAGGGTACAGAAACGTTTCCAAGGACGTATGTCATTGGTTCATGAAGAAAGTTTAGCTTTTTGTTGACCTCAAATTAAATACAAACACATCTCAGTAAACAAACTTTTAACGTCCGACATCCCTTTCGCGACCCTTGATCAAAAGGAATGAATATTTTCATTGCCGAGCAGACGTGTAGAGGATCCGCAGTTAAGCTACACCAGTAACCTATAAACAAACTAACCAAAAAGAAAATACTTTATGCCTTACTTTAATGCACACGGCTTAAATAGCGTTGGAAGTGAAATTTCCATTCTAGCATTCATAAGTATTTGGTACATGAAGCTTTGAAACCGCACTGTAAAATTGCATGTTCTTTCAACGGATACTCTATGTAGTTGATTGTTATAGTCCGTATATGCTTGCAAAGAAAATTGTTCGATTTTTAGCTTCAATACTTGTCGCTATAGTTTTGTTTATATTGTAGATAAATTAATTTGACTATTTGTCTTTGTATTTTGAGCTGTGCGATATTTTCGTATATGGCCCGAAGCTATTGCGTTGCTCAATTTTTCTTGCCACTAAAGATTGAGAATTTTGAGAAAGCCATAATCTGGTTGACATTAACTGGTAATCCTATAATTAAAGTCGCGTACACTCTTTATGTAATACTACAAATCGGGAAAAGCAAGTCTGCTGCAAACTCAAAGATGGTTTAATTAAATGGACACGTTTCGGTTTCATGTTGTCCAGGTTTTAATGGGAGTAATACAGTGTAAAATCTGCACATTCTGAAGAAAAACTGTCAATCCTTGTCAATTAAGGGCACATCCTACCCGCAGTAAGGTTCAAACCAGCATCTTTAGTGTTGACAGACACGCACGTGATCAGTTGTAGCCCCTCTACAATGTAGATGACTAACCTGCTGCATTCGCATACGCAGATCCCACTTAATTCAATTCATCTGTACCGAGTGTTTGTTGAATGGAAGCAAGACAAGAATATTCATGTGCATTTGCAGATGTATCTTAAATTGCTTTTCAGTCTAACAAATCCGAAAACCTAAATTTTGTATTGCTTCCTTGAATTTATACAGTACAAAATGAAGTTGATTTGGTAATGAAAATGATACTTGCATGCATCCTCATAAATCAGGGTTTCTGTGTCCACGAAACCCTGACAAACTTAGCTAGAAAATTCCCGGGCTAGAAGATTTTCGTATGACGTCAATCCTTCAAAATATCAACCAATAAAATTGCTTGAAAGAAGCAAGTGTTTAGCAGTAGTTATTCTTACTCATTCTTGACTTGGAAGAAAACGTAACGCAACTAATAAATAAGGCGGTATAAAAGGAACTATAAAAATGTTTTTGTTAGTTTATGAAGAAACCGATTGATTGATTGAATGGTTGCTAACTGTCCAGTTATTTCAGTTATATTCAAGAGATCGGACAACGATACATGTACCCTAATGATAATACAGAGATTTGACAGTATATTTTAATATTTGTAAAAATGGTTCATTTCATACATAACGTTAAACGACATTTTAATTATAATGCTGATTCCTCTTCCCATGTAATACAAAATGCAACCTAACCATTGTTTTAAACATACGAGTTTTTGAGAATATACACACTTATACATGTATACAGCATGTTCAACAATAAATAAACAAAGTATATTATTTACACAAAGGTATACAAGTAGTAAATCTGTACCAGTAACAGGTTACTAGATTCTGTAACCGCGTTGTGTTCTGATTGGGTCACTAGAGGTTACAAGTATAAAATTTCTTCTCTATAAGCTGCTGCATGAATTAATTTTAAAATTTTTAAAAATTTTCCAAGATCATGCAAAATAAAATTTTGGTAATTTTTTAAAAACAGTTTAGTATTTTTACATTCACTGCATAAGAAATTTTCATGTAGCATCTCAAAATGTTCTAATTAGTGAAATAAGGAAATGGTCACGGATATGGAATATATTTTTTTAATGTTGAATGAAAGTTTATCAATTACCTAGCCCAGGTAAATGCTGATGAATGTTAGGAAGGAATGCAAATCACAGAAAGTTTTAGTATTTTTAAATATGACCAAACATTTACTGGTACTGATCTACTTAAATCAGGTAGAAATGTGAAATTATGTAATGTAGAACAGATAAAAACTGAGGAGAAAAAACTGTATGCAGTTCATACGACGGGTCCTATTTTAAACGAACAACGACTTCAATACAACATGCCATACAAACATCATAAAACCAAATATGACAAAATGTGTTATCTGTGACTGAAATTTGTAGAAATGATGCAACAGAAATACTTAAACTAGTTAAAAAAAACTACATGTATAAATATCACAAAAATTTCTTAAGCGTATTTAATAGTATATACAATCCATTACAGTTGAACTATAAATTATAAACTATGCTTTTTCTGTGACAATTCACAAAATAAGTTTGTTTTTGCAATCATGTCTTATTACATAATAATAAATAAGGTCTTGAACAAGTAAATTTTTGTTCGTTATCACACAGTCGTCTGCATTGTGAAATGTAAAAGTGAGAGTAACTGAAGTGCTCAGATAAAAAACAAACCAGAATCTTCAAAAGTAACACAATGTTCTATCAAAAGTCAACACACTTGTATATATATCACTTTGCGGTTCTAAAATTCTTTGAAATTATTGATCGATGGGTTTTCGTATTCAAACAACTATCCGGTGGTGTCTGATCTTTCCTCAAAACGAAGTTTTAGGTCACTGGCTGTAATTTCTTTATTCATCCAAGCGTGGACAAGTCGTATATTAGGTAATTGTAATTTATCAGCATTTTGAACATCCGATCCAGCAATATGTACACTGGTGGGTCGATTTTTTTCTGGAGCTTGGTCTTCAAACAACTCGATGGCGGTGCTCGATCTTTCCTCAACACTAACATTTAGGTCACTGACAGTATATTCTTTGTTCATACATAAGTCACTGACTGTATTTTCTTTTTTCATCCAAGCATGTGCAGCTGGTTTATCAGAGGGTTGTAATTCATCATTTCCTTTAACCCCGTATGCAACAGTATGAACACTGGCGGACTGATTTTCATGCGGAGCTTCTTCTTCAAACAAATTTATTGCGGTGTTCGATCTTTCTTCAACACTGAGTTTTAGGTCACTGACTGTATATTCTTTGTTCATCCATAGGTCACGGACTGTATTTCCTTTGTTCATCCAAGCATGTGCAGGGGATTTATCTGGGAGTTGTAAATCATCATCATTTTGAAAATCAAATGCAGCACTATGCATATAGGTGGGTGAATATTTCTCTGCAATCTCTATTGTGGTGTTCTGCAAGTTTTCGTCAATCTTACGTTGCAGGTCAAGGACCGTATTTTCTTTCACCCAACCGTGCATAGTTGGTACCGGAATGTCAGGAAGCGATGACTCACTAAAATCTTTATTATTATTGTCTATCTGTACCCTGCAAAGTAGTTGTAGTTTTGAATTTGTTATTTTGAATATGATTTAAGTCTACTTTCAACAATTTTTTAGCTATATCATAGCGGCGATTTTATTTCGGATGAACCAGAGTACCCGATGAAAATCCCCAAACGTGGACAGGTACACTGAAAGTCCTTGTCACTTATACTTAAGATCATGGACAAAAATAACTTGATATAAATATCGGACACATTTCGCTAAGAACAAATTTGTTCCATTCTCTACTTCCCTAATGCTGCGTGGCTAGTCAAGAAACAGCCAGCCAGTTTGATGCACTTCGCAAAACAATACAAGTATGCTACAGAAACTTTAATTCTTATTTTAGCCATTCATTCATCGTTGTTCATATACAAATCAAGTAGGTGACATAAAACTGAACTATAAGCAGATTTGAAACAACTTATGATACTTATTTGATATATCACTTTTTTATTTCACCAACGACTGCACGGGGAAGCTGATCCATACCAAATCAGGTTATCCATTTTAATCAAAGTTTCTCGATGTACCACAAGCCAATCAGATGAAAATAAATTATTTACAGTTTTGTATTCATATATTTTTGCAAGGTATTTATTATCCAAAATAAGTCAAAAAATTGTTTTACTTAATTGCCTTTCTTTTTTGAACCATGCAGACATCGTATGATTTGCGAATATGCTCACCAATAAATTTACTAACACTATATAAGTCAATTCTAGATCTCCTTAAATCTTAAGCTCGAAATTAAAAAAAAAATGTTACTTTGAAAAGAGGAAAGAAAACTGAATCCTATAACTTTGAAATAGGTCTTGCGTAACCTAGCTAAATCAAACCAATGAGCATTTAAACAAATGTTAAATAAAAGTTTTTACTTGTAATAATACTCACTTTTTTGGCGACCTTTTGAACTTGTAATAAATTACTCCGCAAACTAATAGAACAATAATCACAAGTACAATAACCACAGAGCCAACTATAGCACGAACGTTATTATCTGAAAATAAATGATGTATAAGATCATTAACTGCAATTACCAAATATTAGATATTCAAATAACTTGTATACTAATTATTTTATTCTATATTACAAAAATGGAACGTGTTATTACAAAAACATAACATCGCTTCAGAAAAATTTTAATTGTTGTTAAAAATAACGCATACGTGCAAAAGACGAATTTCAAAAAAAAAAACAACGCACGTCGGATCCGTATAAAAATAATTACATGCAATAGCTTGTTATGAATTGTTTGCAGGCGGCCGGTTTTAATGCTTAATTGTACGAACTTATGATCGTAATATATCTGTTCTTGTGGAAAACAAAATATGTGACTGAATCAGCCGGTCGAACAGTTAAAGTCTTAACGTGTTTGCATCCTACATATTGATGAACTATTGGTTTCTATAGGTTAAAACTTCCAACTAACAACTGTATTATAGTATATAAATAATCAACAAGTGTTTGAGAGTAAAAATTAAATTACCATTCGTTGTGTTTGATATGGAAGACTGGCATATGCCCTGAAATATAAATATTTAAACTTCAAAATGACTATTTCTTTCAAATAACAATAAAACAGAAGGCACTTATCAAAGAATTCTTTAAATAAAGGAAATACAAGATAATTTTGTAGTAAAACATTTCATACAATGTATATATATATAAATTCATTACCACATGTTGTAGAGTGTAAGATACTTAGTGTACACGTTTATGCCAGTATTCTTCTATAATTCTAAGGCTGTCATGATTTAGCAAACATTTTGCATATGATTTCATCAATATCCATTCCACACAGCAAATACATTTGCATACCAAATCGATACAGATGACAGTTGTTGAATTACACGTGTAGCAGTTATCATCGTATATAATAATAATGACAGAATCTCCAAAAATGTTCCCATCATTTGACAGCCGGATTTCATATCCTTCGGCTTTCTTCGTCTGTGCAGCTGACCTATTTCTCCTCGAAGAACCCAATCTTACAGAAACCATAAACATATTTCTGTAGTCCGCTCTTACAATTTCTTCTCCCAAATTTAGTCGAAAAGACCCATTTCTAATCTGCAAACCAAAATAAGATGTTCTTATGAACAGAAGAAATAACTAATTACATAAGTCTAAACGTCTATATTTGCTACTTATCTAATTGGTAAAATTGTTAAAACGAGAAATGCTTGCTTAAAAGTTGAGAACTGATAGATTCGCAATAATGATTTTTTGTTTGTTAAAAGATGAACTGTTTGTAATAACCCGTGACCGAACACAACAATGTCTTTTGGCACACAGATGAAAACTACAGTTTGATCGGCTGAACATAAATGCAAACAGAGCGATTGCAGTTAAGCGGCGCTTTTGTTATTGAATATTGTCTGTTTTTTTTAGCTCCACTGATGCGTCTTGATTAGACGAAACGCGCGTCTGGTGTGGACACCTTTTAACCTTGGTATCTTTGATGACATTTTATTTGTTATCTCTTACCTCAAAATGATTAAGTTTAGCCCAAACGGTAGTAGTAGGAAAATGACTATAAATATTTGTTCTGTCACAGGCTCTTGTGCTAAGCGTACACAAACCATTAGCTGGCAGACTCAAATTAGAAGGTGGTGTCGATAATGATTTTGAGCAATCATCTCCAGCATATCCTCCGCTACATGAACACACACCTGCGAAAATATATGTAAAGTTGTTCAAAATATCGTTTTTTACTTAAGCATTGCATAAAATGAAAGTTATTTTTTGTTTTTTTTTTCGTGTGGGAGGTAAACCACGAATTTTAGTACTAAATGGAATTATATTTCCCGGCTACTCCGGAAGGAACAAATGATAAAACCAAGAATTTAAGTACATTCGAATCAACAAAATTTTAACTATGATTATTGATTAAACATAAAAAGTTGGTAAGCGAATATATTATTATTGCAAAACTAATGCATCGCTCAAAACAATTATTTAGGGCGATAAGGAAGACATTTCCCAATGTAAAACCCTATTTATATAGACAAAAAAGAAGACATACCCAATGTAAAACTTAGTCATTTAATGGCAGCCATTTTCAATTTCCTATTTGCATTAACAAAAAAGCCTACAATATGTTGAGATCATTCAATTGGTATTGCTTTTCAGTTTCAACTGGTTTAATGGTTTCATATCAGAAGCCTCTATACAAATTTTCCCATGTGTTTCTATATTAAATATGTTCTGCAATAACAGTTATCTCAGATTTCGTATAAGAACATCAAAACGTAAAATTTGCAGAGGATTAACTAATTCACATACAATACTTCTATATCTCAGAAAAAAAGTTTCTTAAAGAGCTGGATGTCATTTTGAATTTCTAGATGACATAACACATAAAAAACTTTGTATTAGATTATGTAATGAATAGTGCTTATTTTTTGTTTAGTTTTGTTTTTTAGAAATGATTCTTTTCAACATTTAATCCGTTTCTATGTTAACTAAAGCCCAGAGATACATGTAGCAGTCATCTTGGCTACTGATCGAATCAAAATAAAAAAGAACGGAACCATCGAATAAACTGATTGTCGGATTATCAAAAACAAATATGGAAATAATATTTTTGACAGAAAATAGAAAACACGAATGCCAACAAAGCAACATATTGTGCACAACACATTGTGAGAAACATTTAATGAGCTTTGATTGGCTATATAGCTAGGCACTAAATAGATTCAGGTCATTAGTTTACGTAAACTTGAACCGTTCTCACGATATACTTATCTACGGCACATCTGCGTTAGTAATGTCAAAAAAGTGAACTGACGCAAAGTTTAATTAACTTAAATCAGAAAGGAAAATGAACTTATGGCAACCTTTACTAAAACGCAAGCAATTGGGTATACAATATAGACGCCAAACAATAATAAATGCTTTAGGTACAGTGATAGACATGAATGTTGATGGGAGAAACTAAAGCAAAAGATTGTCACATTTCAAGGTCCTCCCTTTTGGGGAAAAACACTGAAGATGGACTCTAGTCTAACTTCCAAAGTACTATTATACACAACATACAATAGCAGCACTATAATAAATAGGTGTTCATCATATCGCGATGACATTCGAACTACGATGGACGGATACCACGAAAGTGTTAAGTGGACAAAAGTACGTAACTGGTGCCCCGAAAATTGGTCAATATGTAAAAACCTTCTAATCCTAAAACCTATACTTTACGCATTAGTTAAGTATGAAAACTCATAATCAACTAATTTAATGGGAGATTACTCGCACAACATAAATTCATATCCTTATTTTATTTTTAGTTATGCCTATATATTAAACAAAATTGCGTCTTTATAAGTCCAACATTTGTCTTTATAAGTGTATATGTATCTTACAGTTTCAAAGAAATATCAAGATAAGGCTAATGTCAAAATCTATGAAAGCTCTACATCTCATTCATTTGGATTTTAAATATTATTTGGGGTCTAGCGCCACTGATGACTCTTGATTAGAAAAAACGCGCGTCTGGCGTAGTAAATTCTATAAACCTTGGTAGCTTTGACGACATTTTATTTATCTATAATGTGACATTGACCTTTTGTCCATTTTCAGGTCGAAAGCGCAGGAGGTATAATGAAGTTTGTTTTTGTTTGTTTGATGGTGTTTAACGCCACTTTTAGCAATTTTTCAGCTATATCATGGCGTCCAGTTTTTATTGGGGGAGGAAGCCGGAGTACCCAGAGAAAACCCCCGACCTGCGGTAGGAAAACTGGCAATCCTTGTCATTTAAGATTGGAGTCGAATACACCCTGCCTGCAGTGAGAATCGAACCCGCAATCTCAGTGTTGACAGACCGCGTATTCAATAGTAAACGAACTACCTTGACCACTCGGCCACCGAGGCCCCCGGTATAATGAAGACCCCACGTCTCTACTATCAATAATTAATGAGTTAAGTATAAAAGCTAAATATCATTACTCTTAACGGGAGATGTCTGCTATAATATAAAGTACCAAACAGGAGAAATTTGCGGCGTTGAAGCTTACATTTTTCTTATAAAGTGATTATCTATCTTTTACTTTTTCGGAAAAGTAGACATAACAAGCCGAGGTTAAAATCTAGAACGTGACCTTTACTATTGACCTTGTGTCTATTTTTAGGCTAAGGTCACGTGGATCTATGGTGAAGTCCCTAGAACGATATCTATTTTGGCTCTTAAGATTCATTTGAATATCACTGATTATTGCTAATTAATAGTTTAAAGATTTCTTCAAATTATTTGTTTCAAACTTGCCCGTGGATATACATGTATGACGCAAGTTGATAAACATTTCATTTCACCTTTACAGTTGAGAAGGAGTAGCGCCAACAAGCTTTTTAGTAAAAAATTAAGATAATGTCATAAAGTAAAATGGTGCGGTGGGTAACCTATATACAATTCAAACTATAAGAGACATGTCAAGCAGTTGTTTAACAAACCTGACAACAAAGAAAGTGGACGGAAGACAGGAGAAAATAATAATAATCAAACAATAACTATATATCCACGGAAAGGTAGAAAGAAATAACAATAATAATATAATATAACAATAATAATAATAATAATAATAATAATAGTGTAGTGGGAAAGACTTTCAGTATTTACTGAAAAAAATTGGACAAAACCGATTACAAATGAATCGAACTTTTGTGAAGTTATGTGAGTCTTAATAACGGAGACTTTATTGTTTTGTCGTTTTCCTATATATGTTACCTGCTGTGCAATTTCCATTACTACTACAGTTGACAGGACATAAGAAACTAGTTATATATTCTAGAAGTGATTGAGATCCATCTGAAGTCGGAAGAAAGTATAGCGATTCGTTTCTTGATATTTCTGTTTCAATTTGGATAACAATGGCACCAATAGTGGCTGGAAGAAAGATCGTGTCTCCAGTCAACTAAAATCAAATTAAATACTTAAAATAAAATGTGTTATTTCCACAAATGCAATTTATTAATTGTTAATATTATATATATCCTCATATATACTATGACAGAAATTTGACCTTGAAATAATGTCCAATCTCAAGATGAACAATAAAGAAGAGTCATGTTATAACGTATTATGGTTTTTGATGTTCTTTACGATTACTTTTTATTTTCTGTGATTTTACTTTATGTCTATCATTTAATGTTTTGGAGTTATTTAGGCTATAATATTCAAGATCAAAGGTCTAGTGTGTTACTCGTATATTTTCGCCATTAAATGTTTTAATTATCGAATTTTGTTAATGACACTGATCGATTGAATGTTTACTTTTTAAGTATTTACTGCGGCATTTTGATATATCGATTAGTTTTTGACAAATTATTATCAGTACAATAGTGTTATTTAAATTATGAGATGTAAATATCTTTTATATATGACAAAATATGCTTAGAGTAGATTGGGATTCTAAATATTTTTCCATATGTTTCTTTCTCAATTTCTTGCTGTTCGGCCAATGCAAGCCCTAGCCTAGAGCAAACTTAATGTATAGTGTTTATGTAGGTAATGTGTCATTGTAATATTGCTGACAGATGTAGTTAAATTGTCATACCACCTTTAAGCAGTGGGATAATTCTCATTTGTTACAAAGTTGCATTGAATATATGAACATCAATACCTGTATGTCCTTTACGCAAGACTCTATAAAGTTCTCATCGTCCAGATCGACAAAGTCCTCGTACAGATATGATGGAGTGGCATTCCGAATAGTTTCCATGCATGTCTGTCTCGCTTTTTCTTCTGTCCAACCATTTTTAAATGTTTGTGGAACCTTTATTAAAAAGAAAACTAAATTAATGCATACACTTAAAATATAAAAAAAAATTGTATCTGTATTTGTCCAGTATAGTACTTTTGATATGTACGATAAAATAATAATAAGTGCTCTGGAGAGTCGAAAATGTTTACAAATGGTATAGAATAATTACCACAGTTTCATTCACGTCCTGGTCATAAGATAAAGGCTCAAAATCCAGCACATCGTCGTTATCGCTGGTATAATTTTTCACTGAACATGTCGTGAAGAAAGAACTAACTCTGCTGGTTAGCTTTAAATCTAAAGAGCAGTATTCGATACTATCTGTTAAATTGCATTGTTTGGTACTGAAGTCCCAAAGTGGATCTATACTAGTAAAGTTTCGTTCACAAACACAGAATCGAGCGGAATTGTTGTCTTCGGTATTGCTATAATTTACAGAAGAGCTTGCATTGAGAAATCCTGGTTCTGATATAAAAAGTTCCTCATTCTTTAGAGATCTGTTGAAAAATTAATAAACAATGAATTAAAAAAACCAATGCAATGTTTATTAATGCAGTTTCAATCACGGTTAAAAAAACAACAAGGAATAAAAAGATATACTGTATTGTAGTCAATATAGAAATAAGCTATCAAATTGATTGAATGTTTTTTTACGTCCAGCGAGCACTATTTCAGCTGTATTCAGGACGAGAATAAAATAACAAACAATCAACCAATTCAATAGTAAGGGTTATCTACAATGAGCCTTCTTTTATTCGACATCGGGTCGTTATTGTGCAAGCATCGTGGCAATTTCAAAATACGTTACCCAATACGGTTATCGGTCAGGCTTTCCGTATAATGAACTGACTATCCCTAACGTGGGGGCATCCCTATTTGCAACCTGGGCCGCGTTAAGCAGCTATGTGGGTGGAGTAATGTGATCCCGCACAGTATGGTCCCAGATAATCTAACAGCTAAACAATCATACATAAGTGGTAAAATAAAAAGAGGAACTGAGAAGATGTAATGTCTTTAACAGTAATGTCAAATCTGTCCTCCTTTATGGTTGTGAAACTGTCTCCACCATCTAGTCTCTCAAAGTATTTGCAAACAAATGCCTCAGAAACATCCTAGGCATATAATGGCCAGACAAAATAAACAACAAAGAACTGTGGAAAAAGACCAAGCAAGAACCGACGGAAACGTAACAAGAAATGGAAATGGATTGGTCAAACACTAAGGAAAAAAGAAACAAATGTTTCAAAGCAACCACTAGATTGGAACCCCAAAAACCAACGAAAAATTGGCAGGCCAAAAAAACACCTAGGGGAAACAGCTTAGAACTAAAGAAAATAGGTATGACCTGGAATGAAGCAAAGTCACAGGAAAAGTACAGAGCAGACTAGAAGGAAGTTGTAGTCGCCCTATGTCAACCCAAAGTGGATTAAGTCAAGTAGAGAAGACATCATTACAAAATATTTTAGAAAAAAGGTCCAAGAATAGAACATTTACATTTATTACATGAAAGTTTGCGTGTTTTTGATTGGTCTAAAACAACTTTTGGGTCACAATAAATTGCAACAGTTCTAAAATTACATAAAAATATGTAATTGTTTGTCTGCTGCTCGATTTCGCTGCACAGTAGTCAAGCGGAATCCAATATTGTCCTAGTTTTGTCCCAGTTCAAGCCTGTTTTTAATGTTTGTTCCAACATAACTATAAATTTCAACTGAAATGGTCATTCAATCATCTATAATTATTAAAAATATTCTGTTAAAATGTAACAATAAAATTATTGATTTGAAATTTGATGAAAGTGGAATTTCAGGATTATCAGCAAGTCAATATCAAAATGCAGCATTAACAGAAAATTTAACCATTATTAAAACAATTACAAAATGTAAGCATCCTCTGTTTTTCTGATAAATTAAGATGGTGATTTTATTCATGTAATAAAACAATTACTGACTTTGATATACGATCGCTATCAAAATTTCTTAGACCTCAAATATGTATATTCACCTCACCTAGCAGTTCGGGACATATTACATCTGTTCTGGCTGATAAACACCATTCTAGCCAACACGAGAATTTATAAACTTGTAACTTGTAAGTTGTTAACTATGTGAATTTTAATTATGTACAAAATGATTAGACTATTTTTTGGGTTGTTATTAATGACTGTTTTAATTTCTGAATACTTTGTAATAATGTAAAAGGGGAGATAACTCGAACTTTTTTTTAATTCAAACTGCAATGTACCATGAATATTCTAAAATTTAAGCAACATCCTGTTCACTGATAAAAGATTACTTATGACATTGATTGATTTATATTATATTTTGATAATTTTTTTTCTAAATATTTGTTTGCCATACTGAAATAATTTATTTCTTACAAAATCTTATACACTTATAAGATGGTGTCATCTTCCAGATTGCATGTGTGTAACTGTGTATGTAGTGTATGATGGGGTTTTGCTCATATTTCTTCTACTTTTCACTTTTGTAGTATTGTTTGTAAATATTTAGTATGGAAACTAAGGTAAATATATTGTATATGAATGTAAGGGGGTTAAGTTCAAGTGTCAAAAAAAAGGACTGATGTTTTTTCTTTGATAAAAAGTAAAAACCCTACAATTGCCTGTCTTCAGGAAACTCATAGCTCAAGGGAGGATGAAAATATATGGAGTGATGAATGGGAAGGTCAATGTTTTTTTAGTCATAACAACACTAGAAGTGCAGGTGTTTGTATTTTGTTCCAAAAAGGATTAGATTTGCATGAACACAACAGTATATCTGATCCCAATGGTAGAAATATCATTTTGGATCTTACAATATATAATCATCGTCTATCATTGCTTACTTTATATGGACCAGAAACCAGAAGCTAAAAGTTGTGTTATTAATAACGGTCACTTATCCAATTTTTTTCAAATTGGGGAGAGGCTGTAGACAAGGGGATCCTTTCTCTCCCTATCTTTTTATTATTGGAGTTGAACTTTTAGTAAATAAGTTAAAGTCAAACCAGTACATAAAGGGTATTGATATTGATGGTAATGAGGCTTTATTCAGTCAATATGCTGATTTATTTTTTAAAGTTTCTGGGTTAAAAGTAAACCAATCCAAGACTACAGCAGTCTGGATTGGAAGCAAGAAGTTCTCTATTGATATCTTGTGTCAAAATCTTAACTTAAAATGGTCACACTCAAATTTTAGAGTTCTTGGTTTGGAGTTTTCACTAGACTTAGCAGCATGGTAAATTTGAACTTTTCAAAAAAGATTAAAGATGTATCCAATATATTAAAAAGTTGGGAACATCGCAAAGCATTGTACAAAAGAAGTCTAGTCCCTAGATATTCTTAATTTTGTACCTTTAGACGAATTTTTATATTATAGTAAATGGAAAGATTTTGGAATTTCACAGTTGTTTGATATTATAGACCATGAGAGAAAAGATTTTATTATTTTTCAAAGGTTAAAAGATAAAGTTCATTCTGCTTTTTGAAATACTTCAGCTTACTTTCTAGTATTCCTATTTCCATGAAAAGATTGATAAAAGCTGAAGTAGATCATATAAATGTTAACAATATGAGAATTGAAGATTCTCTAATTTGTAATATTTTAAAAGTTAATAAACTGAAATTTATCTACTGTTTTCTAAGGGATAAAGTTTTTTATGCACCTACTGATAAATTTATGAATTGGGAAGAACAACTTAATTGTGAAGTGAATGATTGGACAAAATACTTTGTCTTGTTAAAAAAATGTTGTACATATACATATTTGAAAACATTTCAATACAAGATTCTTCATCAAATTCTTCCTACCAACAAATTTTTGTACATGATTCATTTAAAGGATACAAAGTTATGTAGTTTTTGTAAAACAGAAGACGAAACAATACAACATATATTTTATGATTGTTATATTATTAAATGTTTTTGGGATATTGTGTGTCAGCATTTGAAGATTGTTTATAAAAATTTTATATTTGATAAGAAAAATGTCATACTTCGATACACCTCTGAAAGTTATTTTCTAAATCTTTGATGATTATTGTAAAGAACTATATTTACCAATGTAAATTGAAAGAAAAGATACCTAATATAATTGAGCTTAAGTCAAAGTTAAGATATATCCATCATGTTGAAGAGTATGTATCACTAAAAAATAATCAGATGGAAAAATTCCAGAAAATGTGGGCCCCCTATTGATACTATGTTTCCATAATATGCTGTTTTTGCTTTACATTTACCTCCATATTTACTGTTTAAACATTTGTCTTTGAATATGAGCATTCCTTGTGTGAAAGTGAGAATGAAAGATTTTTAAATATATCTATTTATTATTGGTGTTTTTGTACATAAGTTCATATTAAAAAGTCAGCCTATACCCTAATACATCCTTGTCAGGTGATGATGGAGAGGGTAATCGTAAAATCCTGACTCTAAAAAGAAATAAAAGATAAAAAAAACTTTAACTTTTAAATAGTTTAAAGTAAGCTATTTGAATATTGTGTCAATGGCACGTTGACATAGAATTTAAGTCAATTGTTTTATCTAGTGATATTTTTACGAGATATTCCGTAAGAAAGTTATTATCGAAAACCATATGCCATATATTTTGTTTATCTGCTATGACCAAAAGTTTACTTCGTGAATCCATATAAATAGCGCAAATCAATATAACAATAAATCAGTTGGAACAAAAGTTTCAAAAGGACTATTCTGTCGGTAGGGATTCTCTTTACAATAAGGTAATCATGCCCAGTAATAAACTACCTGTTATATTTATATTAGGGTCTGTATGCTGTGACAAGAATTCATTATTGATCGATACATTCCAACAAAAATGCAGAAAATTACTGATAATTGGATATATTTGACTTTTTAATGAAGAGAATAGTCATTCCCATGAATAATTCTAATAAATACAGAATTTTGGATACAAAGTGTAAATGATTCTGTATTCTTTATTTTTTATCCAATACCATGTTATGTAATACATGTGTAGTTAAATTTTTATACCTCCAAGAATCCCCAAAGATCTGGGCGTCCTGTATTGGTCCGTTTATTGTGTGTAAAATCGTCACGCGGATCTTTAGTTATACTCGGGACTCCACAAAGTCCATTTGCTTTTTGAATATCATAAATTGATGGTTTAACGGAAATATCAGAAATAAACAATGACGTATAATCTACGGTAAATGTTATTTCTGTCCCAATAGGAAGGGTTATCTACAAAAGCAAACAAAAGCAATAAATGGTGAAAACAATTTGAGCGTAATACAAACTTCAAAGATACATCCGTTGATTAATACCATTTGACGAACTGCAAACAAAGTTTTAGCTTCAAAGCAATGCACCAGTTACCAGGTATCGAATTCGACAATACAACAGGTCTTGTTTTGCGATAAGATAACTATGCCGCCATTTATTCAGATTTAAAACTATTTAATTGTAGAGATCTTTCTCTTTGAGATTTTTATCACAAAAGAAACATGGAACAAATAAGCCTGTAAATGCATATATTTGCAACTCTATCTTTTTAACAGAGAAGTTATGGCATATCTAGAAGCGCTATTGAACACCAAATATGTACTAATTTTTTTACATGCGGAACAATCATATAGAATAATAAGTTTCAGTATATGCATGAAGAGATATGTTTATTATTAAATTTGAAAGAATACGCTCAACTGCAGTGATAAAGTGCGTATTTAACTACCTTATATGTAGATCCAGCAGTGTTATCAATTAAAAGATCATTATCTGCACAGGTAATCAGCTTAATAAGAGGATGTCGAAGTAAGTATTTTTCCTGCCTTGAAATTTTTCGACATGTTCGAAAAACAAACAGTGAGTTACGGCTTCTAATAGCAATACCACAATGACAAGCAGAACCAGCCCATCCAAATCCACAATTGGTTAACAAGACATTTACCTGGAAAAATAATATACAAAGCATAAAACTGTGATTTCTGTGCCCGAATCCCACCTACTAACACTTATTCAAACCCATATCTAAACAGTTCGTGCAAATAAACGTGTTTTACCAAGCCCAAGTTAACTGTAATTTTATTAGGTAAAACGCAAACATGCAAAATTAATCTAGATCTGTACAGTTCGGCATTTCTAAAGATTTTTTTTCATTAAAATAATATGTACAGTTACCTGTTCATATAATGGAAAAAAACACGCTTAGTAGAAACTATTTACACGTCTCTTTACGTTTATGACTTTGAATGTACACACATATCCATACCAACAATACAATTTTAATTTTCGAATTTCAATATCAATTTCATCCTGTCAAAATATTACACAAAAACGTCAAGTACGACCTCTGTAATTTCATAAATTATTTAACGTAACTATTAAGGATCTCTTTTTGAATACCCAACAATGGACTGCTTTGGTGTTTGTATATTTACTACACGTATACGGACAAACAATAGTAGTTTCAATATTGTAATTTATATACCGAGTATTGACTGTATTTTCATTGTATCACACATACAGCCGTCACTGGTGTACTGTCACTTTTGTCTACACAATAACACGTACCAAGTTGTGAAACTGGGAGTGTGAGGATTAACTATTATATATTGGTAATTGGGGTTTCATTTGGTTAATGTTTTGATCTTTGAAACCTTTTCAAGAAAATGACTTTGTTTCGTAACAAATGTTTTAGTAAATAGTAATAAATGTTAAATTCTGTAATAAAAATGATAACAAAAATAAAATTCGATAGCAAAAGCTTTTATATAGTGTCAATCTTAGTATTGATAGAAGAATATGACCTCAATGATCAACTTAAATACCCTTTACTATATGCGTTAATTTCTACTTCTTTTGGATTTTTGCCAAATACATGATTTCCTCCCCTAAAATGTTTTAAGAATTTACAATTAATGAAAACTGTGATTTGAGGATTTGCTTTCCTCCACCACATAGTTGTTCAGGCAGAATATAACTATACATCTCGCCACAAGTTAAGCAACACCTACAATTTTTTTATAATTTAAAAAATCTGAATGAATATTAACTTTGTGTTATTTATGTACTAAAGCCATCATTCGAGCACGGGAAAGTTACTATTATTAACTCCTTAGGTAAATCTTTAAATAGCAAAACCAGTTTGTCATACGGTAGTCGAGCAGAGCACGCCTAAAAGCTTTGTTTTCCATAACGTTTTAGTGTTCATCTCCTGGTCTTTTTCGACTTCATCTTCATCAAGTTTTACAATGCCTAGACGGTAATTAAGTGAAGCAGAGAAGTGGCAGATCGTTGGAATGCGTAATAGTGTATAGAGTGCGTCAGATAGCACAACACTTTGGCATTCACTTTAGTATTGTATCCCGACTACTGAAACGTCATCGAGATGATAGAACTATCCAGAAACGTCATAGGTTAGGTCGGCCGCCAAAAACATCTGAAAGGAATGATAGAGCACTCGTTCGTGTAGCCAAAAGCCAACCGTTTGCCACTGCAAGATATCTTCGTGACGATTGGAACAATGCAACCATAGTCGCCGTTCGAACAGTTAACAGGCGCCTAAACAATGCAAAGTTGTGAGCTCGTCGTCCCTTAAAAATGTCCACTGTTGACACAGAGACATCGCCAAGCAAGTTTAGAGTGGGCATGATATTACCACCCTTGGAATATTCGAAGCTGGTGACAAGTACACTTGAACGACAAAAGCAGATTCCTTCTTCATCATATTCATGGGTGCATGCGCTTTTGGAGACAACGAGGCGCTGCTTACAACCAGAACAACATCCTAGGCACTACAGCTTTTGGCGGTGGTTCTGTTACAGTGTGGGGAGGCTTTTCACACGACTGTAAACTGAATCTGTATGTGGTTGATGGTACAATGACAGGACATATATGGGTACCTGACAAATATACTATGAACCTCTGTCAATTCTGTATGTCATAAATATGCTTTACTACATATGGACCTCGAATACTTATACAGTGTGGACTACAGTTATCTTTTAACAACACCATTATACTTATAAAGTATGGATATTGTTCCTTTCTATGCATCTCAATATACTTACACAGTATGGACCTCATCATTTTGTTCAGTACTAATATACGTCACTTCAGATATGTTATGTACCAAAGACATGTATACACAAACAATATGGAATTTTGTCATTTCTATAAATTGTAGATAACTAAAGAGTGTGTAAAATGCACCTACCCAATATGGACCCCTGTCGTTTTTGTACAATACAAATTCACCAACTTCCATGTAATGATAAAACATTCCATCAAACGTAGTAATGTGTGGATCGTTAAAGGATTGACATAATCTGTTCTGCAAGGTGGAGTCTTTATCTATTATGGTTACCTAGTTAGAAGGAAAGCAATAATTCTGCATCTTTATATTAAACACAATGCTAGTAGTATGTAAAATAGTAAAAAATAATGCAATGAATAAATTGGAATCTTTTCACAACTAGGTAAAGGGTCAAGTTAGTGTATTTTCAATTCTCATTTTGCCAACAAAGCCATTTGAATGATACAGATACAATTCCCTCAGACCCCGAAACTCTTGACATAACTCCTTTAACTGAAATTGTAATAACTGAATCTAAAGATGTTCTTATTAACTAAAATATTAGCACGTGGACCAATACTTAGAGAAGGGGTAGTTGTATTAAAAAGACCCCTATGTAAGCTGTTGAACCTCTCATTTGAAAAGGGTATTTTTCCAGATGATTGCAAGGAAGCAAACTTTTGTCCTATTTTTAAAAACGGAGACTAAAATAATGTCGATAAATATAGACCGATTTCTCTTTTATCTGTACTTAATAAAGTTATGGAAAGGCGTGTTAATAAGCATGTATATTACTACCTTCTACAAAATAAAATTGTCACAACATTCCAGTTTCGATTCACAAAAATGATTCGGCCGTTAATCACTTTGTAGATATCACCTATGAATTCGAGAGTGCTCTGAGGGAAAGAAATATGAGTGATCTTCTGTGATATTAGCAAAGCGTTTGATCAAGTTTGGCACAAAGGGTTATTATTGATATTACAAAATGACGGACTTTGAGGAAAAATTTTTCTTGGGTTTGAAAGTTACTTGAAAAACAGTCGTCAACGTGTTAAAATTAAGAGGGAATTCTCTTCTTGGCGTAATATTAATGCTGGAGTTCACAAGGATCAATTTTAGGTCCCTTACTTTTCCGTATATTTATAAATGACATAGTAAATGATATTCAAGCCAACATTAGATTATTTGCCGATGACACTAGTCTGTGCTTAATCGTTGAGAACCCTGTTCTAGCGGCAGATGTTCTTAATAGCGAATTGAATAAAAAAGACATGCGGTCACAGCAGTTGCTTTTTACATTTAATCCTGGAAAAACTGGAACCTTACTTGTTTCCCGGAAAATATTAAGCAATCTCACCCTAACCTCATACAAAAGACGGTACTTGGATTGATTTATTGATTGATTAATGGTGTTTAACGCCCGAGCAGCAATATTTCAGCTATATTCAGGCGATGAACATGAAATGGATGATAAAATGAACATGAAATGATGATGAATGAAATTGGATGGGACACAAGGAAAAATAGGGGTAACGGATTTTAGATTGCCACTGGCAAATGGGACGATGGATAGGGTCGGGCAATTTAGCCTCCTTTAGCGTGATCGAAATCCCTACTCATAGCGAATACTACAGCAGCGTTCTTTAACGTGCGAGGAACGTGGCATTTTTCCCAACACGGTGCACTAATATGGTTTGCGGTCAGGTTTTCCGTATTATGGCCTGACAACCCCAGCTTGCCAGGGGTACCCCATTAAACCACCTGGGGGCACACATCCCAGTCGGTCTTTAGCCAAACCGACCTGACACGCCGGTCAGGGTACTGGGCGCTATTTAGTCGCTTTTTACGACAAGCTAGCGCGACTGCGGTCTATTCTTTTAGCCACCCGGATCCCGCACGGGGCGACGGTACTTGGAACAATCATGTGACCTAATAGTGACAAAAGCTTATAACAAACTTAACCTTATTGGAAAACTTAAATTTAAACTAGACAGGGGCGGAGAAAGATATTTAACCTTTATTAGACCTTTACTCGTGTATTGTGACATTATATGGGAAAGTGAACTCCAATATTTAATAGATAAAGTCGAAGGTGTTCAACTAGAAGACGAGAATTATATTTAGAGGAACAAAACTCACATCAGGAAATGTTATATAAGGAGACTGGGCTAGAAAAATTAAGCTCTAGACGTGCAAAACATAACCAAGTTCAATTTTATAAGACTCTATGGCATGTCTCTTAACTACTTGATCAACTTGATTCCAAGACGTATTATCAATTATGCAACATTTTCAGTTACTTGTAATGTAATCGAGTTTGTCATGCTCCACTTATTCCAGACAATATATGCAATTTATATTTCTAAGGAAACGGATTTCAATAGGCATGTTTCTATTTCCGAATCTTTTTGTTTAAATGTTCCAATGACTTAAATTTTACAAACAGTGTGACGTATTTATACATTTATTCAATAAAATATTATTTACACTAAGCTAGTGTATTCAAAATTTGGATGCCACCAAAAATTTATGGTACAATAAATAGGTCTTGAAATTTCACTTCGGATACCTTGCTGTAAAAAATTTAAGCACAACGGACATAATATTTCTACAATGTTGAATTTGTTTTACGTCGGATGTTGGTTTACATATGTACATTCCGCACTATTACAGATGCAGCTTGAGAAAGAGTTTTAATTCACATTTAGTAGATGACATATCATTATCTATACCCAAGGGTTCTTTGCATTTATTTATCTTTATCATTTATTTTTTAATTACAATACCTTTATATCTGGCACCTGAAGATCTTTCCAGAATTCATTTAAGGGAGGAACGGCAGACATTGAAAGTCGAATATATGTCGATCGGCTCCATCGATTGTAAATTCCGTCACTGTATCCATATACGTGTAGTGTTTTTGTTTCATTCCAGTCAAAACTACCATACTTTATACCACAATATTTTTCTTTAAAGAGAATATCTCTGTTGACAATATTATTCGAGCATGCGTTTTTATCAGCTTGCTTGTGCTGGAACATGTTGATGTTTAGTTCACAAATAATCCTCCTTACGTTAGGATTTGAAGTAAAACAAGCAACAGGTACTGTTGCTGTGAAGACAATATCTATAAAATCTCCTTCGGTAACGAAGTAATCGGTTTTTTTAGGCTGCACAGTTAATAGGCAGGCGGAAAAGAAACAAATGTATACATGATTTTTTGTAATGGTTTAAATCATAATTATAACATCAAAAATTTACACATGGTTTCATGATAAGGATACAAAGCTCATTAACGAAAGAAATAACAAAATATCGAACATCGACTTTATGACTAATTAAACAGGCCAACAATTAATTCAATATGCACAAGTATGAATTTTTCTTTTAAGATAAAATATACAATATTTAATATTTGACGTCTATATTGACCATCCTACAAGAACTGATTTATACATAATAAAGTATGTTTGAACTGCAAGTATATGAAAGAGAACTTACAAAAATTCCAGCTAGGAACTCGGAACTATAAAGAAATGGTCCAGGTTTTGATCCAAGACGATATCTTAATCTGATAGCGCAAGTAACCTGAAAGAAAATCTTGCGATGTTTACGCCATTTACTTGAAAAAGAAAACGGAACAGTGACTATCAACACATGTTAATATGCTAAATAAAAAATGATTAAAAATGCATATTAATTTTTAGGAATTATTTATTCTAAATAGTCATTATTTACATCTTTATAACAAAAAGATTATGAATTAATATTCTTATATAAACTAGAAAAAATCTAACTTATTGATACCTTTAAATATTATTCTGATTAAGGTGTAAAATATCAGCAGCCCAAGAGCAATATGTGGCAAAGATTATGTAAAAATACCATGAAAGTGTAAATAATATCATTCAGTTGTAAAATGGATTTGGGGATAAGAGGTAAGTACCCGCTCCTTTGCCAATAAATGGCAAAGTCCATGTTTACTATATCATTCATAATGGCAAAGTATATGATCAAAAGTGCACTATGTTACACATTTTGTGTCATACAATTCCACTCAGTTGTGTTGGTGGAGTTGCGGATAAGAGATGGGTACCCCAAGTGTAACAGACCGAAGAAAGATCGTATACCCCAAGTATTATATACTCCTCATTTTCCAGCAGAGGTATAAATTTAGACATTACATCTGTAAAGCACTTTATACGAATGCCAGAATTACTTATCGCGATCGTTATGTGCAAGACAAATTCATTTCGTGGAAGTATAAGAATCTTTCTAATATTTTAAGGGCCATCAAACAAATCAGACATATGGTGCTATCAAAACTGTTGACGGGATCCCAACCGTCCCTGACAGTAAAGCCCTTAAAACATGAACCTGAACAATACAGCATATAAGTAGTTGGCATTACCCAAAATTTCATCAAATGCTTTTTTAAATCGTATATTTATTGGTATATGTTTTGTCTCTTTATTTAAACATCTGTAAATACTTGTATGTGATTTCAACTTAGAATTAATATTTTTCATTATCATTTCTGATTAATATTAAATATTAACATATAATTTTTCTTTAATAGTACCTTCATGTTCATTTTAAATGTGTTACTCCAATCCTTTGTTCGTAAATATGTTGTATTCAGACTGTGATATGGGACATTTTCATAATCTGTTACGTTGTATCCATTGATGTACCAGTACACATCATAAACATATGTTCCATTTGATACGTCATTAGTGGTGCACTTAAACACCGGTAACAAACTAGGTGTAGGTTCATAACCAGTTATATTATACGACGGACCATGTATTAGTTCAGTAGTAACAGTGACAGACACTTTCTCGTTTGGAAATGATGCTACAATTCAACGATTAGAAATGATTAGAAGTGTAAGTGATATAAAATTAATGAATGACAGAAAAATAAACGAATGTATGAGACTTGACTTCTAAATTACAAGTAAAATAAGTAGGGCAGTCCTCAATATGGGTCATTGTTCTCCAATGGTATCAACTGCTTATACATTCATGCATCTCTATTTACCGCCCGTTACTCTTAAAGTAGGAATTCTTTTAGCACTGCTTAGATATCTACCAAGTGGATTTTGTTGCAATGCAGAATTGACGGTTTAAAAAAATGGTTATTTGTAAATTAATCACAACAAAGCAGATATGTCTAAAAAGGCAAGTATTTATTCAGATATGTCAACATTTACTATACGTTTTCTTCATATTTCAACCATATTTTTATTACTTGAGAAATGAATAAGTCTTATCTTTTTCTTTACCAATATAAAATCTAAACGAGTCATTAACTTGCATAAACCGAAATCGGGTTGAACTTGTTTCATAATTTGTAAATCGAATTATTTGTAAAAGCATACAACGGTATTGTGTGATTTTTCCGCAAGCGACAAAATGATTTATAAAATAAGCAGATTGTACATATGAAAATACATTTTATGTTTAAACTTGTTTGCATCGATATAATTTATTTGCTGGAAGTTAAAACTTACAACATTACAACGTTTTATTATAGATATAATAAACCAATATTTTATTGAGAAAATCATTTTACCATTTGTTTTGTTTGATTCAGACGACTGGCATATACCCTGAAATTTAAATTGTTTCTATGAAAATGCAATTTGTTTTGTTCATTTGAAATAAAAATACAACAGATAACAGTAATTAAACAATTGTAACATTAAAACAGAGAAGGAGAGAATGAAAAGATTCTTTTAAAATTCATTTGTCAAAACATCATATAATGTATATAAAAATTATTAAACATGTATGGTGCACTGTCAAATAATTAGTTTCTGCATTTAAATCCAGGTATGACGGCATTCTTCTATAATCTTATTGGCAGACATGATTGGGCACAAAACATAAAAAATTCAATTGCATAAAAACACTTTCAACCAGCAAATGGATTTTCATACCAAATCGATGCAGGTTGTTGTTGTATTACACGTGTAGCAATTATCATCGTATATAATAATTGTGACAGAATCTCCAAAATGTATTCCATCATTTGACAGTGTGATTTCATATCCTTCTGCAATCTTGGTCTGTGATGTTGAGCTATTTCTTCTGGACGAGCCAAGACTTACAGAAACCATAAACATATTTCTATAGTCCGCTCTTACAACCTCTACTCCCAAATTAAGTCGTAAAGACTCATTAAGAATCTGAAATAAGTTTTATGGAACAAAAAATAAACAATCTAATGTTTTCATTCACAGAAAACTTGTTCGACCTTAGAACGAATGACAAATAATTACATACAATTTTAAAGACATATTTTCTAGTAAAGATAACTGATGCGCAGCACGTGAAACATTAATACTTAAAAGTTGAAGACACTGAAACTAGCAACATAAAATAATATGTGTTTGCTAAAACTGAAAATATTGTAATTAATTGTATCTTATATACAATAGTAAAAATGTTTTATTTTGGACTTCGACCTGGAACGTAATTAATACATAAACTATCTTACTCAATTTATTGAAAAGCGCAATTCCGCTTTATTACTTGGGTCATAAATTCGTTAGTAATAAGTATGAGTTGACGTCATGAACATACAGACAAACACGATCATTCTCTGTTTGTAGAGTAAATGAATAGATAATGCATTGCTTTGCATGTTTGTTTTATTACAACAGAAATGTAGTCTTAAGGTGGGTGTTATGTTTTATTACAACCGAAATGTAGTCTCAAGGAGAGCGGTTGTGTTTTATTACAACATAAATGTAGTCTCAAGGTGGGGTTGTGTTATATTACAACAGAAATGTAGTCTTAAGGTGGGGTTGTGTTTTATTACAACAGAAATGAAGTCTTAAGGTGGAGGTTGTAACATTGTCGCCACGAAAAATGTATTTTACCGATAAATTTTTAAATGTTGAACTATTTTATCTCCTACCTCAAAATTATTAAGTCTTGCCCAAACAGTGGTTGTAGGAAATTCTCCAAAAATATTTGTTCTGTTACACGGCCTTGTGCTTAGCGTACATAGACCATTAAATGACAAACTTAAGTTAGAAGGTGGTGTCATTAATGATTTAGAACAATCATCTCCAGCATACCCCTCGCTACATGAACACACACCTACAAAATATTTTGCTAAATATTCATGATTTATCAAGCATAAAACGAAATGGATCATCAGTGTCCTATTTTAGTTTAATATTGGGGTCTTTAAAAAGACTTTCTCATATTCTCTCAAAGAACATCGTGGAAAAGTGTCTCGTTTCACTCTATACTTATGATTATATTATTATAGAAGAGTGAAGCCTTTTGGGATTGAGTGTCCACTTCACAATTTTATAATGTATAAATGTTATTTGCATTTGGTATGAACAATTATGGTACAAATTTATATAGAACATTGCTTTATTTTAAACATTCGTGGCAGCGACATATATTAATTCTCTACAAAAACCAAAACTAAACAGCATATAGAGGGACAATCTCAGCACAATTCGCAAAAATTAGCAAACAAGAGAATATTACCAAAGCACTAGCTTCCAAATTTAATTAGTCAAATATTCACTTAATAATTTTAGCATGATAGCAAAGCAGCAGAAAATCACGAACAGAAAAGACAAAACCATTGCATAGTTGAACAGTTACGTAAAATTTAAAGTGATAGGGTTGAACCATTTGATAGAATCGCATAACCCCTATTTATACCCAAATAATAATGTATAGATAGTAAAACTATCACATCAAAACAACTAAAAATACAAAACAGGAACAATACAAGGGAATAGCATGAAATAGATACAGCAAATCATCTAGCGTTAAACCAGCTAAAAGGGTCTCAAAACTCGCACTTCTTGTTTTGTGCTAATAATACAATGACAAAGAACCACATACAAATACAAGAACTGGAAAAAGTGAAAAAGGAACAAACAGACAAACAATGAGCAGAATGAAGGTTAACCTATAACGACAAGATTCAGAATCTTGGCATTTATACGAAATTAAAATTTATATTTCATTTATGCTTTTTGTGGACACAAAATGAATAAAGTCGCAGAAGGAGACAATTCCTAAAAATAAATTAACAAAGAATTTTATAAATGAGGTGTCTTAAGCAGCGAGATGATTTTGAAATGTACTTATCCTACCATCTTTAAATTGTGTTACCTGAAGTACAGTTTCCATTATTACTACAATTTTTCGGACACAAGAAACTAGTTATATATTCCAACAGTGTTTGAGATCCATTTCCAGTCTTAAGAAAATACAGCGATTCGTTTTTGGATGCTTCTGTTTTAATTTTGGTAACAATAGCGCCAATAGTGTCAGGCAAAAAAGTTGTGTCTCCAGTTAACTAAAATTAAATTCAATAATAACTAGAGGCTCTAAAGAGCCTGTATCGCTCACCTAACTTACAAAAAACATTTTAAGAGATATTACTTTTCTTATAAATTTTGATATTAAGAGTTTACATGATGATGCTGTTTCTATGAATATTGCCATATTTCAAATCAATCTGCATGCGGTTTGTAAAAAGAAGATTTTTGACATTTCAGCCAATCAGAACCCATTAGTGGCCCTGGAAGCTATGTTGAATTTGCAATTGTCTAAAAAAACTCTAAATATTAAGATAACTAAGATAACATTCATTTTTTCATAATTTGGCTTCATTGTGTGGAACTGTTTCTAAAAAGAAGTTGTCTGTATGTTTTTACCATAGGGTCCTATGTTAAACTAAGTCCTGCGATGGTGGCCATCTTGAATTTTGGATCGGCACTAAAAACACAAACTTTGTAGAGGACCATCTAAGGTACATATCTGCAATAATTCAAATTAATCTGCCTAATGGATTATGAGAAAAAGAATTTTAAAATTCAGCCAATCAGAACGCATTAGTGGTTCTGAAAGCCATGTTCAATTTGCAATTGCCTCGAAAAACTCAAATTATTAAGATAACTATCCAACCTTTATTTCTTCATAATTTGCCTTCATTGTGTGGAACAGTTTCTAAAAAGAAGTTGTTTGTATGCTTAGGGTCCTATGTTAAACTGTGTCCTGCGATGGCGGCTATCTTGGATTTTGAATTGTCACAAAATCTCAAACTTTTGTAGAGGACCATCTAAGGTACATTTCTGCAATATTGCAAATCAATCTGACAAGCAGTTTATGAGGAGAAGATTATTAAAATTCAGCCAATCAGAAGGCATTAAAGGCTCTGTCAGCCATGTTTAATATTTGATCAGCACCAAAAACTCCAACTTTGTAAAGATCCACCCATTAAACATTCCTGCCAAGTTTGGTTCCAATTGGCACAGTGGTTTTAGAGAAGTAGATTGAAATGTGAAACGTTTACGGACGACGACGACGACAGACGCAAAGTGATGAAAAAAGCTCACACTGACCCTATGGGTCAGATGAGCTAAAAATAAAATAAAATAAAATTGGTTATTTTTAAGTAAAACGTTAATACTTATTAACCCTTTAAATTATAGAAGGACTCAATAACCAAAAAAAAGACACAAAATGAACCGAAAAAACGTAAACGACAAAAGAAAACAAATACAAATATAAAAGCGTGTCATGTAATCAGGTGCTCGAAAAATGAAAGCGCACGCACTGGCGTAGTTAAATTTAACCTTGCTATTTTTGATGACATGTTATTTGCATAGATTATATATATGAATTTATATACCTCTATGTCCATTATACATGACTGGATAAAGTTCTCATCTTCCAAGTCGACAAAGTCCGAGTGTAGGAAGGATTGAGTGACATTTTTAATAGATTCCGTGCACGTCTGTCTCGCTTTTTCTTCTGTCCAACCATTTCTAAAAGTTTTTGGAACCTTCAATAGAAGAGAAAGCTAAATTAAAAACAAATAGTGTTATATATCTATTTATTTTCAGGGGGTTGATAAAATAACACATATGCGTTGGTGTCGAAAACATTTATAAATTATCTAGTTAATTACCTCAGTTTCGTTCACGTCTTCGTCATAATATAAAGGCTGGAAATCCAAAACTTCGTCCTTATCAATGTTATTAATATTGACTGAACATGTAGTGTAGAAAGCACTGACTTGGCTGGTTGACTGTAAATCTAACGAGCAGTATTCAGTACTTTCCATTAGATTGCATTGCACGGAACTAGAGTTCTGAAATTCAACTCCACTTTTGGATTCTCGTTCACAATCACAAAATCGTGTGGAGTTGTTGTCTTCTGTGATGGTAGCATTGACAACGTAGCTTGCATTAAGAAATTCTGGTTCGGGTATAAAAAGTTGTTCACTCTTTAAAGATCTGTACAGAAAGGGTTAAAAATACATTACTGATTGAATGCAATGTTTATTTGTTTTTATCTATTATCCATTAATACATGTTTCATATTTGAGGAAGTATACGACGTGTGACTACAGTAAAAAGCAATCTAAGCCTTACATTAGCTGAAATACATTAGATGAAATACAGTAGATGAAATATATAGTGATAGTGTCAACAAGTCATAAAAACAATATACATTGGTGGATAATGGCATCAGGCAGTGTCCAGACTTTCTTTTCAACTGTACCCATAAAACTACATGTATAAAAATTTTAAGAAAGTTGAAAGCTCATTCCGGCTATATAGATCAACCTAGAGGAAATCTAAATTAATTCTTTTTTATTTTTGTACCTCCATGAATTTCCAAACCTCTGGTCGTCCTGTATTGGTCCTTGAGTCCTGTGTGTAAAATCGTCGGTGGTATCTCTAGTTGTGCTGGGGACTCCACAAAGTCCTTTTGCCTTTTGAATATCGTAAATAGATGGTTTAATGGAAATTGTCGATATAAACATTGACCAATTATCGATTGTGAATATTATTTCTGTGCCAATGGGAAGAATTATCTACAAAAGCAAGTGGCTCTCATTACTATTGTAAAAAAGGACACTTCAGAAAAATGTTTTACTTAATAAAAAAGACTTCCTTTGATCCAACATATAGATTTAATCGGTTGTTAGCTGACAAAATAATTTTAGCCTTCTGATATATTACCAGAAGATTAAATATTAAAGAATGCAAAAGGTGAACAAAAGAATATATAAGGGAAACTAATTCAGATTTAAACCGTCTACTGGTGATGAGCTTATTTAATGTACATGTAACCATATTCATACAGAAAACTTTGAACTTGAATTTTAGCGCTTTGTGTTTTATTGCTATAAGCCGAATAACCATGTTACTTTCTTTCTTTAAATACAGATAAGTGAAGTCATATTTACGAGTGCTATTGTTAAGAATAATACCCCAAATCTGTATCAAATGTCTATTTACAGGTAGAACACACCACACATACATAATAAAAACAGTATATGTCTATAAATATTTCATTACTACCTTATATGTAGATCCAGTATGATCAATCAAAAGATCATTTTCAGCACATGTGATCAGTTTAATAAGCGGGTGTTGAAGTAAGTACTTTTCTTGTCTTGAAATTTTTGCACATGTTCGTAAAACAAACAGCGAAGTACGACTTCTTATAGCAATACCACAATGACAAGCAGAACCTGGCCATCCAAATCCGCAATTGGTAAGCAAGGAATGTACCTTTAATATTAATACATTAAAAAAATGATTTCAATAGGCTCACCACACCTGCTGTTATTGTTAATAGAAAACATACTAGTAATAATTAAACATTTTGATTATGTAATATAGAAACCAAATATTTAATTAGTACTACCATTTAAAAACAGACCGCGCAAACAACACATTTTACTTGCTCATAGCTAAATGTGTTTAGTAAACACGAGAATAATAGAACAATTTAAAATACATACCTACTGTGACCAAATGGCATTTCTGTTCATCCCAAATATACTTAACTAGTATGAACCTCTGTCATATTGTAAGAAATAATTATACATGTACTTAACTAGTATGAACCTCTGTCATATTGTAAGAAATAATTATACATGTACTTAACTAGTATGAACCTCTGTCATATTGTAAGAAATAATTATACATGTACTTAACTAGTATGAACCTCTGTCATATTGTAAGAAATAATTATACATGTACTTAACTATAGTATAGTATGAACCTCTGTCATATTGTAAGAAATAATTATACATGTACTTAACTAGTATGGACATCAGCTATTTCTGTACAAGGTATTTTTAACAACAAAATAACATAAACAATATGACACCTCTCTAATTTCTTTTAAAAAGTCACATAAAGTAACTCGGTATTAACATTTTCCCGTGTTTGTTTCACAAATTAACATACCCAGTATGGACCTCTGTCATTCCTGTACATCACAAATTCACCTACTTCCATGTAATGATATAATCTTCCATCAAACGTAGTAATGTGGGGGTCGTTATACGACTGACATAGTCTGTTTTGCAAAACAGAGTCTTTATCTACTATTGTTACCTAAGTAAGAGAACGTCTTCAACTTCATACTAAACACAATATTGTGTAATAAAAATTAAAATTAAAATTATAAACAAGACGTTTCGTTCAACAATTTGTGTAAAGGTGTTGCTTTTTACGAGTTCTTTTGATTTTTTAGGACAAAAATAATAAAACATAAGCTTAGAGGCAAACAGGTCTAAGCATTATATATATATATATAATGTACGGATTGGTTAACTCAAATTTAGTTTTTGCGCCAGGCTTATTAGTAACAACATACTTGTTAGTGTCTGACGTAGGTAATTAAGCCCAGTCTTTCAATTTTACATTTCAAGCCGTTAATGAGATGTTAACTCCTGCGATCGGTATTCCGATTTTCTAGACCAATCACTGCTGTTTACTGCTAAACTACTCAAACATGGTTTGTTGTACCTAGGTTTATGTTATCTCTCCTGAAGTTCTATGGTGGTCACCATGCCTTAACTGATCGTTATGGGAAATCAGTGTCTCAAATACGATCTGACATTTCGCTGAGTCATATGTAGTGTTTCCTATTCCTGGTTTAGACTTTTCTCTAGACATGACAATGAGTAACTCGACCGGTGTCTAATTAGAAGCAGGCACTGCTTACTCGTCCGGAGCACCTGAGTGCACCCATGGTTTTTATTGGGTTCGGGTTACTCTCTTTCTGTGTGTTATGTTTTTGTTTTTTGTGTTGTGTTTGTCTATACCCGGATTTGTAACTGTCCCTTGGCTTTTGGCTCTTGTTGTTTGGTCGGTTTTCTTTGCTAGTACCATCAGCAATAATAGTTTAACTTCTAAACTGAATCTTCATTGTTTAAATTGTGCATCAACGAAAGGAAAAAAACTAACATAACTGACAAATGTTTTGATTTTATATTTCCTGTCGTAAACTTCTCTTTCATCCAAACAAATATTTCATCCAGACAACTTAATGATCTACATAGTCTTCGAAAAAAGCCATATAAGACCGATTTTTCCGTTGTACAAAAATAAGATTACATTGAAGGTAAAGTTTTTACTTATAAAAGGAAATTTTAAGAGTGAAATCATTAGCATGTTGTTCAATACAGTGTTAGTGTTACCGTACTTCGACTTCAACACTTTGGTCTTTCCTTGTCCTGAAATTAACCTACCCCTAAACAGAAAACACGATGCATGGTCGTCTACAGTTCTAGAAAAGGGCAGTGTATTTCCGGGGATGTTAGAAAATATTTCAAAATGGGACACATTTTGGGCATCTCCGGCGCTTTTTGTTCACTACAGACATTGCCGAAGAGGACTTTAGGTTTGCATATATTGAGTTGATATGTAGTATGAGAATCAACAATCATAAGTTTCAGATCAAGGTTGAATTTCGTTCCGGTTCAATGATTTTTATGGCATTTCGACTTTATCAATTTCTAAGAAAATAAGTTTGTTTTCTAAATATATAGCTATAATGAGCTGATATTTGGGATCAGAGTCAACAATAATGAGTTAAAGATCATGTTGCAATTTCGTACCAGTCCAATGATTTTTGACGAAAAATAGGCCCTCAGACATGCCTGTAGTGGAATTTATCCACACTTGTTAAGGCAGTTCTGATGAGTTTGATATCTCATAATTGCTAATGATTGACTATTGTTCTGAACTATCGGTAACTACAATATAATTGTTTCTCAGCAAAATCCAGTGTTCCGATGGCCATGTGATGTCTGTAGGTAATGAAATTGATGGCATGTACCCTTCTATACACCTGATTTAACTTCCTAATTTTTTTAATGGGGTGTTCATTTTCATTTTCATTGTTCGTCCAACAATAACTGTTTTAATACAGATAGCACAATGGTTTGAAAATTTGGAAGGCGACGAAAACTGTTGGTACAATAAAGAGATAAAAAAATTGGTTGCAAAGCCATCAACTCAAACATTCATAAATCGTTCGCTTTGTGGGAGTTTTTAAATACAAAGATTATATTACTCAGTATATACAAGCGGGACCTAGGCATCTCATGTTTTGTATTCGTACATTTAGAACTTAATGAATCAGAGACATAGCTTACCAAGTAGTTTGCATTGTGCAAATGATATGCCCTTTTTCTTCCGTAAATGGTCGATTTCTGGTACAGATGACCCAGTACAGATGAGCTCACCCGCACACATCTGTACTTGCTGTGTCATCCAATTAAAACGTCAGAAACAAGAACGTTGCTATTGAAGCATAACAACGTTCTTGTTTGACGTTCTTGTTTCCGGCGTTCTGATTGAACGTCAGAGACAATGGAGTCTAAAACAATGGAGAGTCTATAGGTTATAGAGATGTGAAAGGAAGAAATAGGTACTTTCATACGTTTTTGGGAAAGTCCGTGTGTTCTTTCACTCGTGATATAAATTTTTATGTATTTTGGCTCGTACCGCTGCGCTCCACTCGCGAAAAGACAAAATTTCCATCACTCGTGAAAGATCAAGCGGTCTTTCCCAAAAACGTATGAAAGAACCTATTAATCTATACCCCAATGTTCCCTGCAATTTATAATTTAATACTGTGTTACCGAATAAAATAAAGGGTAATTTTTATTACAGTACCTTTATATCTGGGACCTGAATGTCTTTCCAGATTTCGTTTAAGAAAGAAAATGCAGTCGTTGAAAGTCGGATATATGTCACTCGATCGTGCCGATTGTAAAGTCCGTCGCTATACCCGTACACTTGGAAGGTTTTGGTTTCATTCCAGTCCAGACTTCCAAACTTGATGCCACAAAACTGTGCTTTAAAAAGAACATCCCTGTTGGCAATATTATTAAAACATGTGTTTTTATCAGCTACCTTTGGCTGGAATAGGTTGATGTTTAGTTCACAAATCATCCTTCTAACGTTAGTATCTGATGAAATACAACCAACTGGTACGGTGGCAGTAAAGTGGATATCTATAGAGTTTCCTTCGATAACAGTATAATCGTTCTTTTCAGGCTACACAGTAAAAAGGAAGTAAAAAAGAGTATTTAGTATCAGGATCACAAAATATTTATGTCTAACTCTGTTTTTTACAGGTAAAAAAGAAAAAAGTTATTAAATATGACTTAAAAATCAATAACAAATAACTAGGCACAAGTATGACATTATTTTTCAAATGTATTATTGTCTCTAGATCTTCCTGAATGTACTTATAAATAACTTAATAGGTATTATACGTTGTACTGCAAATATATGCAGGAAAACTTACAAAAATTCCAGCTAGAAACTCGGAACTATAAAGAAAGGGTCCAGGTTTTGATCCAAGACGATGTCTTAATCTGATAGCACAAGTAACCTGAAAGAGAACTAAGGATTTTTATGTCGTGAAACGCAACAGCAATGAACAAAAATGTTTATTTCTTAATGAAAATTATCGAAAAAGTATATTTTTCTGGCTTTCTAACAATCCTTATCTTAAAAAAATGCAAATCAAAAGTTTTACGTACATCACATTATACTAAATGTTGACGTATTTTGGTCATGTTTGTGCGTGACAAATGAAAACTACTTACCGCGTATGGTCCAGCTAACGCTCATTTTGTAGATCAAAAAATGTGTAAATTGAATTCATCACTTTATTTTCCACAGTTATTTAGCGTTTTGAAATGCGGCGGATTTTTCAATGTGATAGAGCAATTTTCTATAGTATATTTGACCTAAATTACAACTGAAGTGTATGTTTGGAAGAGTCCATTGTCGTCTGTTCGAAATCTTTCGGGTAATATCGTCTGCAGTTAAGGCGGGAAAATCCTCGCGGTTTGTCCGAATACCACTGAACGTTACGAAAGCATACGATTTTTTTTAAAACAACACGAGGTCCCTGTAGAAACTCATTCCCGTAGCAAAAGTCAAGGACGATTTGGAACTTGTCAACAACAAAGGCATAATATAAAATATGGACGTGTTACCGTGTAGAAATGATTTAAATTGGATTTTAACACTACAAAGGTACAATATGGAATAATAAAAAATGCAAGCAAAACACCTAGCGCAGCGGGGTGTAACATTTAGTATAAACAATTTTGAATGAGTAGTAATAACGCGGTCTGACTTCTCGGACTCTTTAGACAAATCTGTTGAAAATCTTCCCAAAGTGTATCAACGGTAATGCAATGAAAATTTATCTGTCAAAGATATTAAACCTAAAATAAGTGTCCATACTGGAAAAAGTCTTGTAAATTATTATGTGGCGCGGTGAACTGTTTTGAGATATCCTTTTTGTAATACCCTCAATGTCTTCAATACAACACTAGCATGCATTAACGTTGTGAGAATATTTTCCATCAAAATAGCTGCGTCACTAATAAAATTTAGCTGTGATATGAATTATTCCTTTGATTTAACTTACTAGTAGCAATATTTCAGATTAATTTCACACAATACCTTCATATTCATTTTAAACGTGTGATTCCAATCCTCTGTTCGTAAATATGTTATATTAAGACTGCGATATGGGACATTTTTGTGAACAGTTACGTTGTATCCATTGATGTACCAGTACACATCATAAATATATGTTCCATTAGCAACGTCATCAGCTGTACACTTGAACACTGGTAATAAACTAGGTGTTGGTTCATAACCATCAATATGATGCGTCGGTCCAGGTATAAGGTCCGTAGTTACATTTACAGACACTGTATCGTTCGGAAATAAGGCTACAATTAAAAGGTGAGTAATGAAGTAAAGATATGTGCAGGTGGTATAAAATGTATTGAACACGCCCATGTCACTAGCAAGTTTATGCTGTAGAGCATTCCCGAAATATGCGTCACCTTTTACCTTTTCATCAAAGGGCTACTAGACATATCTTAACCTTTTAAGACTAGATTGTTAGACTTCGTCTCATTTTACGATATTTTCTCGTTAACAATTTGATCTATCAACCTCCAATGTATACTATAATTATATAATGGCTACCAAACGAAGTGTGTAGATACATTAATTTTGAGAACTTATTGTTTTTGTCCAGTTTCTTATAATTTTTAAGTCTCCGCCCACAAACTGTCGGACTTGTTTTTTGCCCATTTAGTTTCTTATATTATTAAATTCCCCACCCAATGAGGACTCATTGTTTTTACCCATTTTCTCCTTGTAATTATTATTTCTTTCCCACTTCCAGTGGGAAGACCTTATTGTTTTTACTTGGATTATTTTCTTCCGACAACTTTCAAAACCAAACAGTTTAAAAAGTACGCGACAAGTTTTGGGCACTGAAAGTCTATTCGGAATTTTCCCTTTGCAATCGAAATATTTTTCTTTAGTGCTATCGGCCCAAACACCGAAAACCTTGTTATCACGTGATCTCTGGAACTATAACAGATAGAAAAAATTAAAAGTGACAAATGTTAAATTTTGAGACAACTTTATGACATAATTTGGCTAAATATTTCTGACTAGCGGAGACGAGCAGTATCCCTTGAATGTTTCAAGAACTCAGAAAAGCTCACAAACCGAAAGTCGAAATCACCTGACGTCTCCACCATTTGTCGTCTTGTGGCATGACCTTAAAGAAAATCTCAGTCAAAGTTTATAAGTGACCTCGACCTTAGGCCTCCAATCTTGTTATCATTGCAACTCAAAAACTATAAAAGATAGAAAACATGGGAAAAATACTCCCCTCATAAACACCCTCATTTGTTACATTGGTCCAAAACTGCGTGATGAACCGTTTTCGAGTTGGAGTTCTTGGATCATTTTGGATATGCATTTTTTGCATATAAATTAAAAACGGTTAGAGATAATATAGTAAACATATAGTTTTAAAATGATCACCAAATCAAGGCCTTCAATTTGAGCCCAGTTTAGGTCACGGATCAAGTTCATACCATAGCAACAAGGTAATCATTACAACAAGTCCTTAGCAACCAGCTATATATATTTTTAAATCAGGATGAAATACCTCACTGAAATATGTTATTTTACAATTAATGTCTAACAGGAATCTGGGAAAGACCTTTCTAATTGTTCTTTAACAATGAACCTTATCTTTCGTTTCTTTTATTAGTTAACCATTCCACTTGATAAAAATAATGAAAATATCCCGATTGAAATCATTAAACATTTCGTTTTCATCCTAATAATATAGTTTCACAGGCTTGATGAAGAACCCATGTCTGACTATAAATAACATCAAATAAAATTAAAAGTGGCAACTTCACGTATGTATGTAAACCGTGTGCTCTAGGTAATAAATAAATGTATTAAATGTGCTTTAATGGGGTCAACATTTTTAACTGTTCCGATAGGTCGAACGGACGGTTCTGTCTACCAAATATTATCTATATAAAGTTAGAAAATAAATGCACGTCAAAGATCCCACACGCATGCAACAAACAACAAAGACGACAACTATATCCAGCATACTTAAAACTGGTTCCCGTGGTTCCAAAAGTGTTTGTACGAAAACCCGTTTGAAAACAAACAGGGGCCTCGATAGCCGATGGGTTAAGATAGTTAGTTATAACGTTTATTATGTTAACAGTAAGGTTGCGGGTTCGAGTCTGACTGCGTGCAGGGTGTGCTTGATTCCAATCTTAAATGACACTGTCATTTTCCCATCAAAATTAAAAAATTAAACTGTATTACGTACCAAACTTTCTTTGCAAATTTAATTTCAAATCGCCGGGTGGTTTAACAAATTAAAACATTAAAGTTTACAGATAACAATGGAAGTAATGAAAAAAAGTGTCAACTTACAATCCGATCTAAAGAGACACAAATACGTGATTTGATAATTTGACATTCATACCTATTGGCTCTATACATGCTTCCACAACTAAATCACCAACGGTAATAGGCTTAGATGGAGACTTTGTTAATGTAACTGTAATTTGTGATGCAATAATTCCATCAAATATTTCTGTGACCAGAGTGCCGGCAGAAGTTATGTTCTAAATAGAGAATCGCTACAGTTAGCCTCAATACCATGAAAAGATCAATAATGTTTATATTAAAGAAGGCGATATTCAACGTCAAAAGTGCATTCACACTAGTTTTTATTTAAATAAAGTCAATATAAAAACACTTCTAATTTTTGCGATTCTTTTACCATCCATAACTTTACTTACATTCTTGATTTTTACGATGTTTCCATCTGAATCAGTAAATGTTATTTTGATGTTAGAAACGTCTTCAGGATTCGAAACCTCAAAAGAGACTTCGTAAACTACAGGGTTGTTATTATCAGCAAATAATTTAATGATGAATTCAACTTCCTCTTTTCCAGGTAAAGATATCCATCCGCTAGTAGTAAACAAACCGCCAGGACTCTGGCCGTCGGCAGAATCATTAGTAAATACGGCTATTAATCCTGGACTACTGTCAGTCATGGATTTGTTCACGCACTCTATAAAGAATAAGATCAATGACTTGTTACAACATTTTATTTTCCTATAAATTTACTACATATAAACTTGTCAAACGACGTTTAAATGTCTTTTAGACATTTATACATTGTATTTTAATTTCTTAACATAAATAAAGGAAATTGTAGCAGAAATCGATTAAAATTATTTAAAAAATCAGATTTATAATTTTCATTATACTTAGCCTCTTAATAACAAAAAAAGAAAATGTTTTAATTCTTCTCGATTTTTCATTTTATTTTCCTATAAATTTACTACATATAAACTTGTCAAACGACGTTTAAATGTCTTTTAGACATTTATACATTGTATTTTAATTTCTTAACATAAATAAAGGAAATTGTAGCAGAAATCGATTAAAATTATTTAAAAAATCAGATTTATAATTTTCATTATACTTAGCCTCTTAATAACAAAAAAAGAAAATGTTTTAATTCTTCTCGATTTTTATAAAAATTGACATCTATCTTTATTTGTCAACATAGTCAATCTTGCCTGAAGAAGTATTGGATACTGATGTTAAAGTTGTTGGTGGAATGGTTGAAGGTAGTTCTGTTGTAGGTGCTAGACCAGTGGTTGGTGATGCCGTTGTATCTGAAGTTGTTGTCGGTTGGGTTCCACCTGTAGGTCCAGTTGCAGGAGGTCCAGTTGTAGGAGGACCAGTTGTTGGCAGCCCAGTGGTTGTCGATGCTGTTGTAGGTGGTGCACCAGTGGTAGGTTCTGCACCAGTTGTTGACGGTCCTGTGGCAGATGTTGCAACAGTGGTTGGTGGTGCCGTTGTAGGCGGTGCACTTGTTGTTGGCGGTCCTGTAGTAGGTGGGTGACCAGTGGTTGGTGTTGTTGTAAGTGGTGAACCAGTTTTTGTCGGTCCTATTGTAGAAGGATCAGTTGTTGGCGGCCAAGTGGTAGGTATTGCGCCATTGGTAGGTGTTACACCATTTGTTAGCGGTCCTGTTGTAGAAGAACCAGTTGTTTGCGGCCCAGTTGTTGTTTGTGCAGTTGTAGGTGCTGCACCAGTTGTTGGCGGTCCTGAAGTAGGTGGTGGACCAGTGGTTATTGTTGTATGTGGCGAACCATTTGTTACAGGTCCCGTTGTAGAAGGACCAGTTGTTGACGGCAAAGTGGTAGGTATTACACCAGTGGTAGGTGTTACACCATTTGTTACCGGTCCCGTTGTAGGAGAACCAGTTGTTTGCGGCATAGTGGTTGTTTGTGCTGTTGTAGGTGGTGCACCAGTAGTTGGTGCTGCTGAAATTTATAGACGTCAGCATATAAATAGAGCAATTTTTCATGTTCGTTTTTGTTGTAATGTTGTAATACGTTCTTTTAATTAGTCATTTAAATCAATCATCGGTTCGTTTTCCATTTTTCTCCATAATAAAGTGTGGTGAAAACCCGATATATGACTATGGAAATAACATCAAAAAAATTGAAAGTGGCACCTTCTGGCACTCAAGTGTGTTTCAGTCGGGTATAACCAAATGTATGCATACAACAATTTTGTGAAACAACTTTAAAATGAGAGCTGTGTGCATGTATATTCGGGTTCTATATTAAGCTATCACGACTGGCATAAAATGCTTAAAATTGTCAGAGAACCACTTTGGTATTATTTGTAAAAAATTGATTTAATACTGTAAACGAATGCACATGACGGTAACTATTTGCCGTCATGAGCCGGTCAGACGTGTAAAACGGAATGAGGAAAAAGTGGGTAGAGGATTATTGTCGTGTGAATCCCACACAACTCATCTAAGATAAACTACATATTTGTTTGTTGAATTTCTGTTGTTTTATCATAACTTTAATGTTGTGACAGTAACATAATCAGATACGCGCTTGGAAAAATGTAAATGAAGGAACTGTTGATCATTATATGGAGCAACACATCCTCTGTTCACTAGCTCTGGACTTCATAGGCGCGTTTCAATTGTTGCCCTCGTTGACGAAGACTGCAGAAAACAAACCTATATACAATATTATAATTTGCTGAATAGCTGCTGCCTCCAACAAGCTTTTCACCGTTTACTATTGAGAGGAGACCTATACACGTAAGACCTCACACTCGAGCATTATCAATTAATTTGGGAATCGTTTAAATTTCAGCAGCATGACCTATATGTCCTTACTGCTGCTTGATGTCAGCTGAGGTGAACTAGATGCGACATAATTTTATGCATCGCCGGGACTATCATGGAAAGCGGCTTTAAAAATAACAAGCGTTCAATTAGAATTACTATGAAAACAAACGCATTTAGTGGCGGCTGAACTTTTTTTATTTCGTTTTGCAGGCTATTCAATCAATTGCACTAGCGTGCAAATCACGCGGTTTTTAGTTTGAAAGCCGCATAAAATAAAGGTTTAACCGGTACACATGGCACTAGAACAATATCGTTACCTTCAATAAACAAAACGGTAAATATATCTTAGGTTGATTAGAGTAGAGCGATTGTTCTAATTTACAAGGGTCACAGCCTACGCTGCGTTGCACAACAATGTGGTATGCATGACTGAACAATAGGTTGCCAAGACCGTTGTCCTCCTACCTACAAAATTGCAATTGATCGTGGCAAGTGTGGACGTCCGCGTATCGCGTTACAATGTCAAGATTACCGAAAACATCTTGTACATCTCCGAATCCGATACTCCGATTTTAAACGGCCACTGCTGGAGATTTTTGGTAAGCATGATTTTCAACAGTGTCCAAGGAAGATCAGAAATCTGTAACGAGAGTTCCAGCTGAAGCCACCTCGTCGCCAACAACGTCAAATTCTTTGGCTGTGTGCACAGGTACCAAATACATTACCGGTACCTTAAAACACACTCGAGACGTGTGTTACTTCCTTGTTTATCCTGCATATGTCAAACAGACGCTATTCTTTTTTATCGACGTCGTGGCAAAGTGATATGTAGATCCCAGTGATTAGGAAAAATTCAACTTAGGGAATAGTCTGTTATATTATAAGCTGGGGTTTCGGACGTAAAAACACTCCTTGATATCATCCGAGGCATTCCATGTTTTAAGGGTGTGTTGCGACTTATTGACAGAACACAACAATCTCTCTTTTCGATTGTGTATCATACAGTGCAGCTTTGTTCCCAAACAAGCATTTATGTTACAAATTGGCCATGAGGTTCAGAAATCGGGCCAATGCCTCGTACATTTATCACCACAAATAAGTATGAAATTAGTCGATAACCTATAAGAAGGTGGGAACGAACTGATATATTTATACAATAGTTGCTTATATAGAGGGCATTGTCATGATATCTTGACTTCACAAGGGAGAGTGGTATTGCCCCAAAACATTTATAATGCCCGAGCCAAAGGCGAGGGCATTATCAATGTTGAAGGCAATACCACTGTCCCGAGTGCTGTCAAGTATCATGACAATGCCAGCTATATAAGCAACTATTACTAGTATATTTATTTCATTAAAGAATTAAGAAAACATGTAGTTTACACTGCGTATTTTTATTTGTAGCTGTATCATTTGGATGATGTCCTCATGATATATCATAATTCGGCATTTTCACAATATACACAGTCTGTTTTCTAAACTTAATGACATTTTTTCTTTATTTATGTTGCACATTTACATATATTTATTTATATATGTTAAAAAAACAGTTTATGTTGCTTGATACTGGAGAGGGCATTACCACGACATTACCTGGGCGTTATCACGGCGTGATAATGCCCTCACGTCAATTACTGCAGATTAATTAATACCAGCTGACCTTGTTTTATCCAATTGAAACAAACATAATTTTACTGATATGGAATAGTATTAGATATATTACGATCAGTCTACTTCGGCTAGTTTGATGGGACCTGTTCAACCGTACAAATGTATTAGAAAGAGGGCAAATTCGTACACAGTAATTACAAAAATAGGTATAGTGTGAAGGATTTGTGTATGAACTGGAGCATTATTTATTTATTTATATGTTTTCGTTTCACAAAGTAAAGTTATTTTTAGCAACAATAATAACAACACTAGTAATCGGTCACCCATGGACAATTAGTCCAAACTACAGTACGCTCGTAGTGTCATGTCATCGTAAGACTAGAAGAGGAACAAAGGCTGGAAGGAAGAAAATACGACCGATAGACACAGTGGTGAGTGTGCACAATGACATAACTTCTTCATATAACGTTTGTCAGAGACCCACTTGTCGCAACCTTAAGAAATTGCCTTACAAAAAAGCGGGCTGTAATGTACTTCAAGAAAGTGATGACAATTTATCCCTTTTCACATTGAATTGTAGATCTGAAAAGAATAAAACTCTATCAGTTTGTGACTTTATATCATCCAACAATACAGATATATTGTTGCACTAACTGAAACATGGCTCGGTACAGCTATATATAAAAGTGTGATTTCTAAACTACTCCCTGATGGTTATAACATTGTCCATATACCTAGAAAAGATCGGAAGGGTGGATGTTGTGCCGTCATCTATAACTACAACTATTGATGTGACTTTATTTCCAAATTTGAACTCATTTACTTATTTTGAACTTCTTGATTGTAATGTAAAGATAAATGCACAACAAATACGACTGTGTGATTGATCGTCCTCACAATCGAACAATCTTAAGAACTCTACATTTTTCGAAGAACGGTCTACTTTTTTAGATGGTATAGTCGTAAGCCCGGAAGAACTAGTCATAACCCTGGGATTTTAATTCCCATCTTGACAATGCATGTGATAAATACGCATTCTCTTTTATTGAAACTCTTGAAGGCCATGGGCTTTTGCAACATGTAGTAGGGCCGTCCCACATTCACGGTCACACATAAGATGTGGTTATAACTAGAGCCGATAGTTCTGTTCTATTAAACAACCAGAAATAAGTGACAACAGAGGTAATGCCTCTTGTGACCATTACGTTATAATATACACTGTCGGTTACAAGTAGGAAAACCACCAAAACCTCAAGTGTACATCAAGTGTTGGACCAATTTAGCGATGGTCATTCTTTAGAAGAACTCGTGTGTTCGTATAATTCGAAACTTCGTAGTATAATCGACGATCTGGCACCTGCAGAAACTAAAACTTACTATATGATCTAAGACACAATGGTATACAGAGGAATTACGATGTGCAAAGCAACAGCGACGTAAAGCTGAAAGGCAAATGCGAAAAACTGGTTTGACAATTCACAAGCAAATTTACAGGATGGAATGTTATTTGGTTAATACAACCTTACTGAAATCCAAAACTGAATACTATTCCAACAAAATAGCGGAAGCAGGACATAATAAAAAACAGCTACATAAAATAACTGATAATCTCGTGGGAAATAAACCCGAACCAGTGTTGCCATCACATGTGGATAAAGTTGCACTCGCGAACGAGTTTAGCGAGTTCTTCCTGAATAAAATTGAGAAAATTAGAGCTTATTTATGTGTGCCTTCTAGTTCGTACAACGTACTTATTGCTGATATCAAGTTCGAAGGGGTACAATTAGCAGTATTTACACCAGCTACCGTAGATGAAATAAGGAAAATTATCAAAAACTCTCCACCTAAGTCATGCGACCTTGATTCACTGCCAACGAGTGTGCTCAAAACGAATGTTGAGACTTTGTTACCTATCATTACCAACAAGTGAACAGATCTCTATCAGAAGCAAGTGTTCCATCTGCATTCCGTGAAGCCATAGTTCGCCCACTGCTTAAGAAGCCTGGTTTAGATAGAAATGATTTTAAAAACTATAGACCGGTATCAAATCTTCCGTTTGTCTCCAAGATCCTAGAAAAAATAGTTGCTTCCCGAATAGATCAACACCTTGAATCAAATGCTCTTTACGACCGTGTTCAATCTGCGTATAGAGCTCGTCATTCGACTGAAACCGCACTCCTTAGAGTTCACCATGACATTGTGTCAGCTTTGGACAACAACTGCTCTACTGTTCTTGTAATGATTGATTTGTCTGCAGCTTTTGATGTGATAGACCATCCAATTCTCATCAAGCGCTTTGAACATTCATATGGCATCAGTGGTTCCGCATTAATGTGGATTCAGTCGTATTCACAAAATAGGAAACAACGCGTGATCGTTGGATCGGCTCTCTCAGAGGATAAGCAGTTGACGTTTGGTGTGCCACAAGGTTCAGTATTGGGACCGAAATTCTATTGCATGTTTGCCAAGCCAATCGGAGAAATTTGTCGTCGCAATAATATGTACTATCACGGCTATGCCGACGACACCAAGGTGTACTTACTTTTGAAAACACCAGACAACTGGGACAACATTTCCACACGTTTGGAAGCCTGTTTATCTGACATAAGTTCATGGAGGCGTTTGAGCAGACTAAAGCTCAACCAAGATAAAACTGAACTGATTGTATTCGCACCAAAGCGTCATCTTAACGAACTGAAGAACTGTCAACTTAATTTTGATGGAACCATTGTTGGCGACTCCGAGGTTGTCAAAAATCTTGGTGTTTACTTTGATCGTTTAATGAATATGGAAAAGCAGGCTAGCGCTATATCCAAAGCTTGTTTTTTTTTAAATTAGGAACATCGGACGTATTCGCCCATATTTATCGGATGACGCATTTAAGACACTTGTCTGTTCCTTGGTTACATCACGTTTAGATTACGGTAACGCTTTATTATATGGAGTCAACAAGAACATCACATCAAAACTTCAGAGAGTGCAAAATGCAACGGCAAGACTCATTACTAGAACTAGGAAGAATGAACACATAACAAAAGTGCTGAAACTTCTACCTTGGCTGCCAATCGATTCTAGATGTCAATACAAAATCATACTATATACGTTTAAAGTTACTACAGGACGTGCCCCGCAATATCTCGAAGAACTACTTGAACTTTACAAACCATCAATGAAAATGAATGAAAACCTCCTGGTTATACCGAATGTGAGAACAAAAACTTACGGACGGCGTCGCTTCGACAAAGCTGCAGGCAGCTTGTGGAACGGACTACCAACACACCTGAGAAAGGAACACTCCTTACCAGCCTTTAAAAAACATCTCAAAACCTATCTTTTTAAACTAGCATACTGTGATTAAATTTAATGTACTGTAATTAGTTACCACGTACTGTGATATTGAACTTTAAAGATTATTGTTATAGCTTTTATTTGTCTATTTATTAATTTATTGGCATACTGTATGAGTTTTCCTACATTGTTATAAGATAATATATATATACACTGTGATAATGTGTTTTTTTTATTCTTAAGATTTTTATTCTATTTTCATATAATTGATCTGTGTTTTTTTCCAATGGCTTTTAATTGCTTTCCTTAAGAGTAATCTTCGTTTATGCCGATTTATATTTTCATTTTTGCTTTCAAATTTATTTTAAAAAATTTTTTTTACTCTAAATCTGAAGTACTCTTAGTTTTAACTAGTATTAATTTCGTTTGTGCCCCCCCCCCCTTTTTTAAAACTTTTTAATTCTATTTTATTTTTATTTATTGATTTTTTTTCTCATTTTGTATTATTTCGATTTTTTAAATATATGTGTATAATTGTTTTTTTTTAATTGTAAAGCCCATAGAGTAATGTTATTAGATATGCGCTTTATAAATGCTGTAAATAATAATAATAATAATAATAATAATAATAATAATAATAATAACGGGTTGACCACCTCGGGAAGCCACCAATACCATAACCACTCGGTTCAATAACTTGAATTTGCTGGCAACGCATATTTACCATAATAAAGTCGTATATTAGCGTGTCCAAATTAGTTAAATATTAAACGGTTCATGATATCCCGATGCAACAAGTTAAAGGGGAAATTTATTAATTTTTACAAGTTAGATGTCATTTATGACTATTAGCTTATGTGGTTTCCTAAGATGTTCATATTTACATGGTTTGTGATACATTGAAGTGCACGTTACTAGATATACGAAAATTATATCATTGAAACTGCGATGATTTGGGATTTTTTTACACGTCAGTCTTTCATTAGACTATACACAAAATATGTTCAACTGCACAATGACAAGACACACATTTTCGGGTTGAGAGTTCATGGAGTGGGAAATATTTAAAGCGAGATTCACCCAACATAGCACATTTTTCTCCGATTTTATCAGAGGGTTTCATTGAAATGGCAGTTGTGGATTTTAGACATTGATGACATTTTCAGGGTGTTTTCAGGGTATGCTTTCTTCATTGATAATGGTGCTAATGAAGATTCCAATAGCGCAACGTTGCGCTATTTTTGTATCCATTTTCGGATCGGAAGTTTATATTTTATGCTTCAAATTTCTTGCAGTAAACTTTATTGTAAAAATTTGAAATTAAATCGTGAGATTTAGGTAAAGAACTTGTAAGGTTAATTATAAGTTTATTTTTACTATATAGTTTTCTTTTATTCAATAACATAGAAGTAATTCACACAAAATAAACAAATTAAAACTGTAAAATACAATACTTACCTTCACAATTACATATATTTATATCATATATGCTATCATTAGTCACCAGCAAAGTCACGGGGTTTCTTCCGGTTGCTTTGTCTACCCTTATAATTTTCCCGGATAAGTTGAAAAGTGAAAAGTATACAAAATTGTCATCAATATCTATGCCCCAAGAACGCAAATATGAATCATCACGTTGAACAATTGTGGTAACATTAGAACCATCAAGCTTTGCGGATCTAACAAAACCGTATACTAGATCTGTCCAATATATTCTGTTTTCTGCTATATCTGTAATTTAGAAAAAAAAACTTACGAATTTTATAACATATATTGATATTTTTTTAATTTGAAAGCATGCAATAGTCGAATAAAAATGTGTATGATACGCGAATGTCGCAATTTATCTATAATCAAAGATTAATAACATATGACATATATATGATAACAAATATAGTAGACACTTTGAGTGACCAGTGCGACTCGTAAACTTGATTGTAAGATACATGTAAATTATTCAACATGACAATGACATTAGGCGATGAATATTTAGATATCAAAGTTAAAAGAGTAACATCAACATCTACATAAAAATACTTGATTTTTCGCATGACAAACAGGCTTCGTCAGGATCCATGGCTTGTTAAGATTTTATTACATCATCTTGGTGTTCTTACCTAAAACAAATCCAATACCGAAGGCAAATTGTACCACTGTCTGTCTGTCACTGCCATTTAACTTGCATTTATATATTCCAGTGTTTAATATGTTGTTGTAATCAATAAGTGAGTAGAAGATCCATCTAACATGATAAATAAATGTTTAATGATAACAAAATGTCAACTTAAACTCAAGGTTCTTAATATGACAATAAAATACTTTAAATTTAACGATAAGAAATAGATTTGTTTCCAAACTGTCTCCCGTCGATTTAAAGCTTTTGCAAGTATACAGTAATGATAAACATCAAGACATTGCCCTTGCTTGATTTTATATGATTTCTAGTACAATTGCGACCCTATATTGGCTTTTTTGGTCCAACTTCATGTTAAACTGACGTTCAATTTCTACCACAGATCAACAATACAGAATCAGATATACTGCATACAAAGACCAGTAAAATGCACTCATCAACATAACCCCAGCAATAGAAAATTTACTGTAGAAAGATATACAAGGAACAGGAACAGGAATAGTAATGCACTGAGTAGTCTAGAGAATTCAAATTTGTGTTGATATTTGTTTAAAGCATATTTTGTATAAAAACAGAAATTTCAGCAGTATTTTATAGAAACAGACGCTGAAACACTATAAACAAATCTCGACTACAAAAAACAAACCTTACGACTTCAACCTTTTAATTGTCCCCTCCCTGTTCGGCAGCAAAATTCCATCAGGAAGGGGACATTGTGTTAATGTAACACAATTACTACGTAATGCTCGATCTTTTGATCGGTTTTCCGATTTTCTAGACCGGAAACTACTGTGGACTTTCCCCTTGACATGATATTAAGGAACTTGACAAGTGCCTAGAAATACCCACTGCTTGTTCGTCTAGAGCACCCGAGCCCCCATGGTTTGTATTTAATTCCGGTTATTACTTCTTTTCTGTTTTGTTTGAATACGGATTTGTAATTGCACCTTGAATTTCCGCTTTTGCTTTTCGTTGGGTTTCATTGCTTTTTTTCTTAAAAATACACTGTAACATAACGCATATGTAAAATATACTAATATTTGCGTTATATCAACAATCGTTGCATTTTTGATATTCTATTTAACTTTATTTGTCAAATTATTAAGGAAAATTGATCAAGATTCATGTTTCACAATGAATGTCTTAATCATATTACAGCAACTAAAAATATAGCTAAATCATGACTTTTGTCATTAATGTTCCACAGTGGATCAACCAGAAGCATTCTAAATATTATTTGCTTACCCATTTATGGGCCTCGGTGGCCGAGTGGTCAAGGTAGTTTGTCTACTATTGATCACGTGGTCTGTCAACACTGAGATTGCGGGTTCGATTCTCACTGCAGGTAGGGTGTACTCGACTCCAATCTTAATTGACAAGGATTGCCAGTTTTCCTACCGCAGGTCGGGGGTTCTCTCCGGGTACTCCGGCTTCCTCCCCAATAAAAATCGGATGCCATGAAATAGCTGAAAAATTGCTGAAAGTGACGTTAAAACACCATTCAAACATTCAAACTTACCCATTTAAGAGATCCAGCGCAATTTCGTAAGGTCCCACTGTGTTTATTATTATTCTGGTGTCTGAGCCATCCAGTTCCGATCTTTTTATGGTATTGTTGAAGTAACTACACCAATATACATGATTATTAACATCATCAATGGCAATCCCTATGATTCCGTTCAAGTCTTCTATAATTAACTCTGGATATGTGGGTAAGAAAGGGAAGCGACTCCTGTGGATTCATTACAACAAAAAAATTATATTTATGTATAAAATTTTTAAGCAACACTTATTTGTTTCACATCTTCTTTCTTATGTTAAAAGCTACATTACTTTTCTAAGATGAAATAAAACATTTTTCCTACTAAGCATTGTCTCGATTCAAGTTTATATAAAAGTCAGTACTAATCAATACTAATCAATATGTCATATAGAAATATTCGCATTCTCGACAAGCTGACATATTACCATATACCTATACCCCTCTTCTGAATATCATTATATGTTAACCTTGTTTCGGCACTGTTTTATCTACTCGTTATGTCTGTGGTATGTGGCAATACATTTATATGCTTTTGTCAATCATCGGAATTATCTTCTGCATCTGTATCTGTTACGTTGTCGTTGTAGAACTCACAATTCGTTTTTCTACCATGGATAGAGAGCGTGGTGTTATTGGTGGTGCTTCTGAGTGCGTTATTGTAGCCTACTACTGAGTCTGCATGTACGATTGCATCTGGTAGTTGGTTCCAGTGAATACATGTATCAACGAAAAATTAGTGTCTATATTGTGTGGTTTTGCTGTTTTGTATAACAAGTCCTCTAGATCTTCGAAAAAAATCTTCTGGATAAACAAACATTTTGTTTCTTTAAAACACCAAGGATTGCCAGTTTTTCTGTTTAAGGTCAAGGCTTCCACTGGCACCCTGGATCAAGCTTAAAGCACAGGATTTAAAATCTCTATGTTTGTGACAATTTTTAGGATCATATCTAAGGCTACGGCTGTATTCAGAGTGCTGTCCTTGCCTGCCTCTATAACCTTTGACTATTCGCAATCAGCTTAGAAGTTTCGCAAAGTGACATTGTGTTAAATAGATATTGTTGGCAATGAAGGTGGATCAATAGCTCAACAGGTCAATAGGTCCAATTACTACGGAGTCCAAAGTCCAAATCAAAGTGAACAATTGTGCACTATTTTCAGAGACGTATTTCCCGATGTCAGCCAGGTCAAGATGAACTACGAAGTACAAAAAGGGGTCCAGGGAAAAATTTTTCAAAATTGTAAACAATTTCTTTTCACCTTATACGCTTTAGATAAAACTAAAAGTATATAATATAAAGCAATATTCCCATTGGCGAATTTATATACGTCCAAACACTACATTATCGCATAGAATTTACTCGGACGAAAATAACACGTCCAACTTGATATATTGATATCCGAGACCTCTCCGCATGGTTTAAACTTCAAGTCGTTAAAGGTGTGTGAAATAACACATCTGTCACAAATGCTTATTTTGTGACCATAATTTATTGGTAATTCTATGTGCTTCTTTAATTTGTAAAAATTAGCACAAAATTAGTAATGCTTATTGAGAACAAATAACAACGAAAACCATAAAAAATCCAAACAACAGTAAAAAATAATTAAGAAATCCCATTTCTGATTAAAACAAATTATATACAAATAAATAAATTTATTAAAAAAACAAAAACACTTAATTTATAGCTTGGTTTAGTCTAAAATTTTGATGTTAATGATACTTAATGATACTTGACAGCCGTTACTTGAAATACAGAGATCGAACTTAAAATGACCGTAATAGTTGCATATAATAGAGTGTTGGGCGCGTCTATAACGGATTGAACAGTGAATACGGTTTGAATCAATATCAAACACTGGTAGGAGGCAGAGGAAAAATCTCCCACCGGTGTTAGATCCTTTATATCTTTTTTGTATTTATAGTAGCTACTCTTTTAAAGGCTATTTTTCATCACTGCTAATTATGATAACAATGTGATAAAATAACAATATAATATTTTTTTAACTTAATTGTACCATAGTGATTACATACCTATATAACTTATAGCCAACAGACCAATATATCAGGCCCAATCTGTCGTGTCTGGCTATAGAAATTACCGTTTCGTTGTTGGAGTAGTTGTAGATAACTGTCACGTTTTTTACGTCCAGGTCTAATACCGACAACGCTTTGTCTGTTCCAAAAAGCAATTGTGATTGGAAGGCTGAAATGAATTAATACTAAATATATACGTCTACAAATTAAGCCCAACACTGTTAGAATTAGATTTTTAACACTGTCAAATTTTAGTTTACCCTCATCGGGATTCGAACTCACACCGTTGTGACACTGTGGCACCAAATCGCCTGCACTATGTCCAGCGGTCTAGACCCCTCGGCCAAATCAGCTATATAAAAATATAGCTTCATTAACCGGGGTGAATCGTAGACATAGACATAGCACATGTGTACTAGAGTGTAACGATGGAATTTTCGTAACCAATACGTATTAATTTGACAGTAATCTAATTCAGCTTTTTTTTTTATATATTATATAGGATGACAAATTTACTTGTCATACAGTCACAGTAAGTAAATTATATACAAACGTCTAAGTATTGTGACAAGCATATAATATATCTATCTAAATATTTAAATACAAATATTAACAACCAGAATAAGTGTTATTTTTATATTCCGAAATTGTGTGTATCTAACACAAAATTAATGTATCAACATTTATATTTAGAATGCAAAATATGTAAGAAAAATTAATACATTATTATCATAGATAAATAATTCAGTCATATGTATCTTTGTGAATGACAAAGCTGGTCAGTTCTTGTGTTTTTGAGATATTTTTCTATTTGACCGTATTCTAGAAACAACAAATAAAACTCTTCTACAAAAATAATGACTTTCTAATTTTCAGATTCCCTGGTCATCGATAGCAATATTCCAGCTGCTTCGACGTATGGAGTTTACATTTCATAAATTATATGTTTTGCAAGACCGAATAATACTGTTGACTATTGGGCTACTCAAAATTGTTGACAACATTTATCATTATTTCAACGCGATAAGATACTTTTGCTTCGGAATAATTTGACACACATAGGTCCAGACGCGTACGGTCGTTGCTCGAAAATTGGAATTGTGTAACTCTAAATTAATATCAAACATAATTATTTAAGGATTATTTCATGTTTTTAAACGATATTACAACATATTCTAATAATTTAATTTTCACAACCAAATTAAATTATTGATCAATTCGTAACGAGTTTCAATTAATAAACCTATTAAATTTTGTCGGCTTATAAATACGTTATGTGACCCAGAGTAGGTCATACCCTAAAATGTTAGTTTCTAGATTGAAGGTACATCTAGCTTATCAGCCTTAAAATCAAATTAAATCATAATCAAGTATCTTGGACATACAACAGAAATACCAATAGAAAAAACCAATATCGCGTCAAGAAATGTAATATCTAGACGAGAAGATTTGTAAATACGTACTTGTACGTTTGACAAATATTATACGTACAAGGATTGATTCAGTTTGGTTCTGACGTTTTTTTTCTGTTATGAATTTCAACAATTTAACTAATACTGCTGAAAAATGCTTAGTGTTTGTTGCGTCAAATTTGTTCTTCATGTCTGCATTACATGTATGTATGTTTGTTTGAATGGTGTTTTACCACACCCAGTGGAAGCCAGATTTGCTGTTGATAATTTCTTAATGCAAATTTAAGAGGTGGAGATAACCAAAAAAAAATACCTTACAACACGGACAAGACATTTTCAAACATTTCCGAAAAAAATATAGAAGGAGAAAAATCAGAGCACGCACAAACCGCTGCTTTTGAACTGCCACTTTAGAAACTATGCAGTCTATTAAAGCAGCACTTAAAACATTCGAACAGTGATTTAAATTATGGTATAACCAATACTATACCTTGTTAAAACAAATGTTTTTTTTCGACAAGTAAAACCAACAAAATAGTGATTGACTCTCAAGAATTATAAGCTTTGTCAAATGAATGGTGTAGATACTTTTAATGCACTACTGCCATCCTCGTCAAAGTTTACCGACTCGGAATACACAATATTTACCCATAAAAAGGGGCTTTGTAAATACTATTTTTACACTGTATAGGAAAAACAGATTTTCATGTCTTTGTTTGTTAAAATAGAGTTTAAAGCCAACGTCAACAATATCAATTTTTTCAGCTATATCACATCGTCCAGTTTGTATTGGGATAAGAATGCCGTTGTATCCAGTAAAAACTCCCAGTTTCAGCAGAAAAAATTGGCAATCCTTAAAAAATTAAGTTGACGCTTGTAGTCCAGCACACCCTGCCTACAGTCGGGTTAAAACGCACAACTTCAGTGGTGAAATAATAGTGATCAAAACTAATCTCTTGTTGTTAGATCGATTTCTGAACATGAACCATTCATAAGATGTTTAATTGCCCATCGTTAAAATCATTACGTAATATACTGGGTCCCTAAGTGAGGTGTTTCACCTGATTCAAATTTAAACACACGCACAAACCCTCTGAAAAGGTGGAGGTCATCAAGAGTTACGTAAAGATAAAATACCCTGCTTAACAAGTAATAAACACCAACGTGTTTCTTAATGTCAAAATCAGTGTGACGTCACGAACGAAACGAGAGACAGTATGTTTGCCAAGGATATCGGTTATCGTCTGTGTGACAGATACCCCTCAACAATGAACCATTCATTGTGGCGATAGAAAAATAAACGTAGTCGTGTTTTTGGTATTTATAAATTTTTCTGTGAACATGGGTTTGTTGAAGAAAGATTGATTGTTTGAGAGGAAATTCGAATATATTTGGCTTTTTGTTCTGATTTGATGAACCGATGATGATGTTGATGTATTTACTGTATCATTATTAGAGTGTTTAAATAGTTGTAAAATCAGTGGACACTCGGTGCCAGTTATCCAGATAGTACTGTCCAAGATTTTCCATGAAATTTAAAACTTTCTTGAACACACTAACGTAAGTATCTCCAGAGGAACAAGCTTAAATTGGGGTAATCCGTAAATAATGTTTTTTTAACTGTAGCTTAAAGAATTTGTTTTCCATAGATGTGCTACGTTTTGATCAAGGAGTCTTAATTTGAACACAGTAAAAATATTTTGTTGAATTTTCATATAAAACGTTACATCCATACTTTCCTTTGCAGGAATCGTTTCCGTGAACAAATTTTTACATTGGAAGCATCGTGTTCGCGTTAGATTTGGTTATTAATATCCATATTTTGTCTAAAATTGACAATTCGTATTGCACTATCGAAAAAGGTTAATGAAAACTTAATTTGTATTTTGTGTTCACATTTGTAAAACGTCAAAGTAAATAAATGCAATTGTACAAGGACCGTCACTGTTCAGAATGCATTTATTTTTTTTTGTAAGTCTTTTAACCCTGGTAACTCCCCACGGTTTTAATTTTTTTTTGGAAATCCGTCCTTTGGATATTTCAGACATCTTGACATATAAATTATTAAGATCTTTCCCATTACAGTGGAAAGACCTTCTTGTATTTCTTATGATTATTTTTCTTTTTCTCCCAGAATTTCAAAATGGGTTTGCCAGAAGGTGGTTTCGACATACCTGGGAGACCGTTCTATCTTTAGTAACAGTGTTATCGGTCCCGTAAACCCTAGTTACGTGTAGAAGATAAACTGATAAACCGTAACCGATTCTCAAAATCGTAAGTATACAAAATGTCGGTGGACCTATGGCCATTATTTAACACGCATTTGGTTTTCAATCGACTTCCTGTTTACGTGTTTTTGACCTGAAAAATGACGCAACGCGTCAAAAAAATTTTCAAAAACGTAAGTCCTAGACTTTTGACCACCACCATTGATCCTAAGTGACATATATTACATTTAAAAATCCCAAAGTCAAAGGTCACCATACGTCTTGTTAGCACCATATCTCATAAACCATTAAAGATTGAAGCAGACAAAAAATGTGAAAATACTAGTCTTATCGAGACCTTCATTTGGTACATTTGGTCCGATGAACTGTTTTCGAGTTACAGCCCTTGACGCGTTTCGGTTAATCGGTTTTTTATTAATTTTTGAAAACGTTAAGAGATAATATAGTAAACATATAGGTTTAACATGATCAGTCGGAAAAAAGCTTTAATTTGAGCCAAAGGTCAAAGGTAATAGGTCAAGGTCATACCATAGAAACAAGGTGACCGTTATAAAAAGTCCTTATCAACCATATATTTTTAGAATCAGAATGATGTACTTTATTGAAATATGTCATTTCATGACCGGAAGTGGCCTTTTGTGCCTAGCAACGGAATGAAAGTGCTAAACAACCATATATTTTTAGGCTCTGAACCAATGTTTTTACTCAAATAACTCATTTGTATGACTGAAAGTGACATTTTGTGCTATAGCAAGACACAAAATCTCATAGAATCACCTAAATTTTTTGATTTTAGAGGAACAGTGGGAGAGACCTACTCATTTGTACGCAGAACAAATGACGGTTTAATTTAATCTCTTTTTGTTCAACTCTTGTTTGATCGTGCAATCTTAGTGAGCCTAATCTCACTCAAAACCGTAATATGGATAATTATCGTTAGTTTTTAAACCCTACAAGAGTGATGCTCAAGTGTGTCTTGTACAATTATTGTATCCTGCCTCGGTAAAATCGCGTGAAATTTAATCCCCGGAATAGAACGTTGTACAGTCAGTTACAGCTGAGAGGGAAATATTATATGGAATGCATGCAAAAATTCTCGTACCGGGGCTAGGCCAACACCTACCCGAAACGTAATTTTTTATGCATATATTTCCGTCTGTATTTCCCTGCATGATTAATATTACCGTCACTTTATAACGAGGTTGTTATGCCACAATGGTACAAAAACACGATGAGTTATTACTATTTGTTTATATATATATTGTCATGAGTTATTGCTAGTACCCCCCCCCCCCACTTAGATAATATATTATATATACCAAAACGTGCCCCAAAAGTGTTCACTTTTATAGGATTTATATAAACACTTACCATTACTGCCACTAAAAATGGTATATATGACAGCAATAAACATACAGAGTTGACCTTTCATTCTGTGGTCGCTTAATGTGTCATCACTTTTTGAAGTTTTGATCTAAAATTAAATGAAATGTGTTACAAATACTTTCACATATCTGATCCTATCTCGTAATTATCAAACGCTCAAATTTTGTTGATTATTATTCAAATAAACCATCTCAAAGAATTGTCCAATTAAACTTATTTGAACTATATTTGCCATTGATATCTTATTTGTAAAACAAGCACTCGTTAGAACACAATACATGAAAATAAATTACAAACAATCCAGTGAGTTAATAACATAATTATCCCTAGTGTTATTCCTCGCGAGGATTAGACGGAAGTAGTCATTAATCAATGTATTTATAATTGAAAAAGTTCACCTTTAGTAGTTTTTACGAAAAACTAATAATACGGGTTAAGAAACTAGTATTAGGACTCAGATACAATTTTCTGATACGAACCACTGCTTTCTCCAATGAAAAAAGGATTTATTTAAAACAAAAACTTTACCGTAATCCAATATACAAACGTACTGTAGGGCAGCCAATTGGGGTACAGTGCCAATTAAAGTTAAATTTTTTAAGCTATTACCTATTAGCTATTTACCAAGTGTTCACAGTCTAGACATATACATAATGATTTTTCATTAAGATGTGACGATGTGTAAAAAGAATTGCAAAAAGTTTCCTATCTGAAATTAGGTCACAATAGAACTGTTTATTTAACTTGAACAAAAAGTTCCTTCGTAATTTTACTGCATGCTTGTTTTTTGGTACAGATGTCAGAAAATATAATGAACCTTTATGTATAATGTGTGTGATAATCCACATATGGGATCATTTGAAATAAATACTCAAAAAGGTTAAGTATCTGAAAGAATATGGATGTCAAGAAACTATATCAACGCTGAAAACAGTGTAGATATCTTCCATATAATTTTAGATATGCTTCGTTGATAATTTTTTTCTAATTGGAACTGCACTTGTGTTGCGCCTGACTATCTTACAATCTCTACGTCAACCAATTCAATGAAAACATATATTCGACTCATATTTGTCTTTTGTAAATTCTGATACAATGAGTAGTCGTTGGGAGCAGCAACGTTTTTTTCCCCATAACATGCCATAATAGGAACTGCAGCATTTGAATAACAGGATATAATAAAAACTTAGCTAACATAAGGATTAAACAAGGATTCATATGGTAACGTCATCATTTTCAAGCCTTCAGGAATTTTTTCTGCGATTCAAGATAGTTGTAGACGTAGAGTGTCACTTCATTAATAATATCTTTAATGATAAAAAAACTATCGTAGATTGAGTGTACGAATTAAACCACAATAAAATATATCTTTAATCTTATTTGATATCTTGAATAAATAGATAATTGATTATTTACTAAATAAATCGATGTGACATCTATATAAAATAAGTGGATATTTTAGACATTTAATATGAATAAAGTATTTTTATTTACCATATAATACTAGAGTAAATGAAACAAAATAAACTAAATTAAAATGGCCGAACAATTATAATAATTGACAAAAAGCAATGATTTTACCGTAATGTAATATACTAATATAATAATATGTTCATCACCCTTTTCTGTTAAGGTGTCAGTGAAAACTTTATATCAAGTCGATAACTTTTCAATGAACCATACAGACAAAAACTTCAGTTATTGTTTTGATCGACATTAAAACAAACGAGCGTCATAATGTTGATTCAATGTCTTTAACAACCAGAAACGTAGTGTATGTTTTTGTTGTTAATTTTTTTAAAAATCTATTACATTAGAAGATTTGTCTTTATTCTGTATTGATATTAATGAAATAACGTTCGTAAATACATTATTTCTTGTTGAAAAGTAAATTGTGTTATGACATTGGACAAATTTGCACCAATCACATAAATTATATCTTTATGCAATTCACGGACTTGCATCAATAAAAACTTGGTTATTAGTACTAACAGTATATGTCACTTCATTGTCGGACTAAACAAATAAATATACCGTTCACTTTTTGACATATTAGCACATTCTAGGGCAAGCGACGCAAGTTATTGTTTATTTAGGTTTATAGTATAGATAAAAAGATTTTTTAAATTATGTTACGTGGTGTTAAGAGTTTTGAAAATACGGAATAAATATACATCACAATCGCTAGGGCATGACAAAAATAGTGCAAAAAAAGCATGATTTATAGATAAAGACAAACCTATGAACAGTCAAAGCTATTGTTAATCGAATCTGCATGCTAAATATGTGTTAATAAACAAAAACGTTAAATCTATGCTACACTACAACTTGTCGTTCATAGTGGCATATCTACACGCAAAGCAACTACAAGTGGTCTAAATTCTGATCACTGAATTACTAAAACATATTTAATAAAAATAATAAGCAGATTAATTCTGCAACCCGTCACCGCCGACAATGATGAATAATACAAATATTTGTGCAAAACAGATTTTAACGCCAATAATTTATAAATGTCCGTACAATATAAGTTTTGCAGACGTAGAGTGTCAGTTAATCAGTATTAACTTGAATGATAAAAAAATTACCGTAGATTGAGTACCAATTAAAACACCATAAAATAAATCTATATCGTATTTGCTATCTTGAATCTATAGATACTTGATTATTAACTTATGAATACTTTATCAAACTAAATCTATGTAAAATCTATATGAATAAGTAGATATTTTGGACATGTAATATGGATAAATTATTTTTATTCACCATATTTTACTAGGGCAAATGAAACAAAATAAACTAAATTAAAATGGTGGAACAAAAAATAATTGGCGGAAAACAATAATTTTACCGTAATGTAATATATTTGTATAATAATATGTTCATCGCCCTTTCTGTTATGGTGTCAGTGAAAACTTTATATCAAGTCGATAACATTCCAATGAACCATATGAACATAAACTTCAGTTATTGTTATGATCGACATGAAAACAAACGAGTGTCTTAATGTTGATTCAATGTCTTTAACAATGAGAAACTTATTGTGTTTTTGTTGTTAAATTTTTTTAACACATTAAATTAACACAAGTGATATGAAAAAATCTATTATATTAGAATATTTGTCTTTATTCTGTGGTGATATTAATATAATTACTTTCGTGAAGACAATATTTCTTGCTGGCAAGGAAATAATATTGTGTTAGGACCATTGGACAAATTTGCACCAATCACAAAAAGTATATATTTATTGCCATTTACTGACTTGCACCAATAACAACTGACAGTATATGTCACTTCCTTGTCGGACTAAACAAATAACTACCGGTTACTTTTTTACATATTAGCACATTCTAAAGCAAGCGAAACAAAATATTCTTTATTTAGGTTGCTAGTTTAAAGTATTGATATAAAGATTGTTAAATTATGTCTCGCTGTGTTAAGAGTTTTAAAAGTACAGAATAAATATAAATCACTATCGTTAGGGCGTGACGAAAATAGTGCATGCTTAATTTTTGTTAATAAACAAAAACGTTAAATCTTTGCTACAACTTATCGTGCATAGTGGCATATTCACACGTAAAGTAACTATAAGTGTCTAAATTCTGATAACTAAATTACTAAAACTTCTTGAATAAAAATAATAAACAGATTGATTATGCAACCCGTAACCACCGCAATTATGAATGATACAAATAATTGTGCAAAAAAGATTTTCATGTCAATAACTTATAAATTTCCGTACTAAATAAGGTAAAAAAACGTTGTATTTTGGTTTCCTAATACAAATAAACTAGTTCAAACTGTCGTTTTAATTTCGAATAAAGATGTTTAAAATTAATGCTTAATTATTAGGACCCGCCACTTTGTGATCAGTCTGTCCGTACGTCCATCCGCCCGATAACTAATGTTAAATGATAGAAATTAAGTGCTCATGCTTTAGGAAGTTGTCATTTTAAGAATATAAATCAACACAGATTAACAAAATACTGATTTTAATTCTGTTAAAAAAAACGCATTACTACCTACATTTAACATCGAGCGAACTGTAGATTGCAATTGTTTGCTGTACATGTGTCAAAAGTTAAGTTTATTCAACTCATTCAAAAAGTCTTGTTGCCACTAAACAGTGGTTTGATATATACGTAATATTGCGCCATGTGATCGTGTAACCAATTTACATGATGTACAAGACAACTCTTGTAATGCTTGTTTTATACTCTTGTATTTGATTTTCAATCATTTATTCATTTTAACACTCGTTTACCTCTTTTGCGGTAAAAAATTGTTGAAATGTTAGTTTGTAGTTCTGAAATATATTCGGATCAAAGAAAAAACAAAATTATAACTGATTATTGCAACATTAACGTTGTCTATGTAAAGAAAACCTTATTTTGGTCACATTGATTACTGAAGCCTGATACGTCTTAAACTGTGGGATTTACGCCAGTGTGCTTCAATTAAATTTTTTAAATCCATTTAAGCGCTTGTCTAACAGAATGGTCCCGGACACGCATAACACGGCTAATTGTAAAAGACGGAGAATTAGTTGGTGTTAAAATGTCACTCGTAATACATTAGACAGTGAACTCCTTAAAATTTTGATGACAATTAACAAAGGACCAACCATTTTCGTGTTTAAAATACAGAGTTTTTTGCGGACTTATTAAAAGGCGTATAATATTACCCACAGTTCATAATGATGGCAACAAGCATGCATTAATAATTATGATACGACTTAAATATGAGATTTCAATTCTACAAGAACAAGTAATGTTAAGTAAAATTTCCTAGACCTGGGAAATAAAGTACCACTGTATACGAGAAAGAAAAACTTTGCTAAAAACACTAATAAAGATTTATTTGTTTAACATAGCTGAAAGTTACTGTAAATTCAAATCACCGACTGCTTTTACAAACTATTATGAAAGAATCATTACATATTTAGTGTAGGTGTTAACTCACTTAATAGTCTAGTATACAACATTGTTGTTGATATTAGATAGTAATAGATAAGAATATATCATCAGTTGCACGGAACTCTAGAAGTGGTTAAATATTGTTAAGGACAGTTCATCAATCTATCAATATTTTCAATATCAAAATAGAAACCGAGCTTCTTAATAATGTAACAGAACCTTCTGTAATGATAGATGAATTAAATATTACAGAAACTGACGGGTTGGACCGGGTACAACTTATAGACATAAATATATTCAATTCCAGTGATTAAAGTTTCTTGCTGTAAGTGTAATACCATCTGTAATAAGACTATAGAACCGTTTAAAATTTGAGGTAAAAAAGGCTGTAGTTATAAACCCAAACTTGACGAAGTTTATCAACATGAAATACCTCCTTAAAATGTTTAATTTAGAACTAAAAAAATCACCATTATTCATTTTCAGTTACGAAATGAGACTCAACTCAATTATCATTTGTTTCAGTATTTTTTTTATTGGTGATCCATCTTGCCGAAATTCCTTAAATGAATGTGGAGATAATAAACATTATTCTTTCGTTGTTAAGAATTTGAAATGTTTGTAAATGTGCCTTGTGGAAAAATTGTCCAATTATTACATCATAATAAACTTAAACAAAATGGAGAACACTTTCTTTATCTTTATGATAGTTTTGAGATGGTAAAAGCTGTCATCAACAAATGTAATTCAAAAACATTCTGACAGTTTGACATAGTGTTGTAAACTGTCGTGTACTTTTTCACTGTTTAATTTCATTTTTATTATAATCCCCCGTAACCAAATAAACATTAAATTTAAATTTTAAAACCATTTTATATCATTCTTTGTATTTGTATAAGTTTTCTTCGTTTTGTCAAAATAACTGTCATTTTGGTAAAATCTGTTGGTCTGCCAAAGAATATATTGAGTCTTTAGATGTTAAATGCTAATAATTTATACACACAAGATAATATGAATAGTTAACACCACAAAATAAATTAAAAAAGCACGAAAACCGAAAACAAAACAATAAGAGCAGAAAGTCAACCTGCATTAAGTGTATACACATTCTAGTCTTCATCTTTATAACAACTTTTTCTCTCTGTGTAATCAAAAGAAATTAATATCTTATGAGTAAATGTTTAAGGGATGTGTTCGCGGAATGCCAACATTTTTAAAATCACACAATTAAGTATTGTTGTTTTAGTGTTTAAAAAGGGGTAAAACAAGGGGTGTTGATTATTCTTCTAATTGAAATGAGAATAATGACACAGATGTGCAGTTATACAGAAAAAATGAAACGGTTAAAATAATTTCTTAAATGAAAACGGTGTTTTTTTTCAGAAAATTAAAATAACATGTATTTAAAACTTATTATTACTATGTTATTTACGTAAATTAAAAAAAATTAATATTTTAGTGGAAAAGAAATCTGTAACATATTTTGAATCAAACGAGCTTTGGGTTCTTATTATAAATACCCCTACTGAATACTTTTAGCAACATTCCGTGTAAATCATGGTTATGCCACACAGTTAAACTTCAAGTATATACCCAACAGACAAGGAGACAACTTAGTTTTCAATGATTATCTTTTCCGGGTAAAAACTACCCGTGGTGAAAGAACTTACTTGAAGTGTAACATACCGGCACGCCCAGCCACTATCGACACTTAGAACGACACTATTACTGGACTACCACAGTACCAATACAGTCACCTTGCAGACCAAGCCAAGACATCATTCACCTGATATCGACCAAATGACAGGAAGAAATAAGACCAATACCTGCTATCTACCAAGAAGAGATGACAAAGCTAAGAGATGACGAGTAGAACGACGATTCGAGAGAAGTTTTTGAGAAGATGTCGACATTAAACTCTGCAAAATCAATATTGTATAGAGCCCGACGCAAGTAGACACGCAAGTTACCCACCACTATAACAGACATCCAGCTTGATGCTAAATGAACCCAGACTACAACCGGAGACCGATTCCTTCTATTCGAGACAGCACACTAGGACAACGCATCGTCACATTCGCATCGACAAAAAACCTTACTCATCCTTCTGCTTTCTGCATCTTCTGTGACGAGACCTTCTACACATGCCCATTACTTATCAACCTGATCTACAGCATATAAATCCAGCTTGAAGGAACTATATATATCGAGTTGTATGTGCCATCCTACCCGAGAAGAGCGAGCAAACTCACAGGTTTTTTGACATACTGCAAACATCAATGACTCATGGACTATGTTGAAATTTATTGTTTCTTATTATTATTTTTTCCTTTCATGGGGACATGGTCAGAAAAGCCTAGCCTGTGGACAAATTATATTCAATTTAGTTAAAATAAAAATTGTTTATATAAAGGTATCTGTCAGTAAGATTGGCTTAGTATTAAAAAAGCATTCGGGAATGTTACAGATATATTGTATTGCGGTGTTTAGTTTTTATTGCAGCGAAATTTTGAGGATCCAGAGAAAGCCATCGAACATTGATAAGTAGCTGGTATTCTTTTTTACATCAGTTTAATGTCGAGTACACTATAGTAATACTACGTCTGGAAAATCAGTGTGTAGCTTAAAAACAACATGTTTCATTCACCTTCATAAACACAACTTAATAAAATAATAATCTACCAGTTGTTTGATGACAATAAAGAAAATTTGTTCCCTTGATGTTGTTGCTTTAAAGCCTAACATAAAAAGAAAAATAGCAAAAAAAACCGACCGAACAACAAGAGCCAAAAGTCAAGGGACAGTTACAAATCCGGATATAGACAAAACGCAACACAAAAAACAGAAAGAGAGTAACCCGAACCAAATAAAAACCATGGGTGCACTCAGGTGCTCAGGACGAGTAAGCAGTGCCTGCCTCTAATTAGACACCCGTCGAGTTACTCATTGTCATGTCTAGGGAAAAGTCAAATCCAGGAATAGGAATCACTACCTATGACTCAGCAAACATGTCAGATCGTATTTGAGACACTGATTTCCCATAACGATCAATTAAGTCATGGTGACGACCATAGAACTTCTGGAGAGATAACATCAACCTAGGTGCAACAAACCCTTGTTTGAGTAGTTTAGCAGTCAACAACAGGGATCGGTCTAGAAAATCGGAATACCGATCGCAGGATCTATAATAACGTATAAGTTGTGAAATGTACACACCATACGCTGGAGCTGCTGGAATGTTGCTGTCGATGAACGGGAAGTTGACAATTGGAAAGTTGAAGTCATCAAAACGTGTTCAAAACGTTCAAAACATAACTTTTGTAATTGCTTGAAATTCGTGTAAATAAAAAAATATATATTTGAACGGAAAATACTTCAATACTTTCAACATGAGTAAAATAATTATTTATATCAATAACTGACAATTTATAAGCATCAATTGATATTCCAGTAATTAAACTTTACATCAAACTTGTGATTTTATTGAAATTTTTCGTTGTTATACAATTGAACTTTCGTATATTTTGTTCTGTCATTCTATTTAGTATGTATCAACATTATAAATAACTGGAATTATCTTTGTGTTAAATTTTATAAAGAATTTTAACAGAATGATTAATCGATTATATGGATGCTTAATGTAAAGCGAGCAGTATCACAGCTTTATTCAGGAGAACAACTAAACAAAACAATAAATCAATTGGGGAAAACTAGAGTGGCGAAAAGGACCTATCATAATGAGAATTTAGAATTGACAAAACATTGTTTACTATTTGTAAAAGTGCTACATTTGATACCCAACGTGAGATTATAGCATAGAATGATTCCTTTTCCCATGGAAAACATGCAAGTAGCAGTTCTGTTTTAATACACATATAAATATACATCACGTGGTACAATATATTAGTCAGAAATAAAATACATGTTAGTAAAATAAGTGGCAAATGTTAAAATGAATATTTTAGGGCTGTTACAGGTGTGAAAAACTATAGAGATCATAAATCGGGTCCCTTTTATAAAGACTATAAAAACGTTTGACCACATTACATATACTATTAAATATGGATAAACACGATGTTATTAAAACATGGAAAACATGGAAACCGAAGAACAACAAACTTTAACAAATTCAATAACAAATGTCATCAAAAAATGTCTCAAGGTTTTATAAGAGTTTTTTTTAGCATGTATACTAAATGATTGTACATTTGATTTAAGATACATTACAAAAATGCTCACATATTAAGTGTGCTTACGCCATATCATAATTTTAACGTTTTGATCTAACATTTTTTGAAGTAATTAATTGGTGGTTTTCGGCTTCAAACAACTCTACTGGTGTCTGAGATCTTTTGTCGAAATGAAGTTCCAGGTCACTGACGGTATTTTCTTTGTTCATCCAAGCGTGTATATTTGGTATATCAGGAAGTGGTAACTCATTAACAGCACCTTTCAGTGTTTCGTGTTCATCTTCCAACAACTCTATTGGGGTGTGCGATCTTTCGTTACTTTTAGGTTCCAGGTCACTGACTGTGTTTTCTTTGTTCATCCAAGCGTGTATATTTGTTATATCAGGATGTGGTAACCCGTAATCAACCCGTTTAAGCGTTTCCGTTTCATTTTCAGGTTCCAGGTCAATATTATCTTTGTTTATCCAAGCGTGGATTGTCAGGAAGTGGTAATTCATTAACATCTTTATAAATCGTGTCAATCTTTTTCCTGCAAGGAATAAGTAAGCAATAAATTAGTTTTATTGCAACAGCGGAGTCGAGAGCGTACTCTTTCCCTTGTAAGCGTAAAACCCACAACTTCATTGTTGATAATCAACGGCTATCAGGTAATAGTAGATGACTTACTTCCTTTACCATTCGGCCACTCACACTCACGCCCATGTCGATATTTGAAATCATGGAATCAGTATTCACAATCGAAATTCTGTAAGTGATCTAGTCTTTTGATGAATATGGGTGCTGTTCATTTATCCCCCTTTTTACAGTTTTATTAGCTTTTTTTGTCAAAGGTGTCTCAAATTCCAAATGTTTATTGGTTTTATTCTTTAATTAAAACAAGTTTCAATATCCGGAAAATATTTGTTATTTTTATTACCTGCTAATAGTTTTTAAACGACAGTCACATCAGAACAAATGTAATAAATTCTATTTTTTCTGACGTACCTGAAATAATAAAGAGTTCTTTGAAAGAGGAAAATGTTGTACACTTAATAGTGATGTGATCAAATAATTTACTTTCATGATTGGTTTTGATGGCCTTTAAAGTCTATATATCATAAGCTACTAAATAAAAATTTCCAGCATCAAAAGCCACTGGCTTTTCAAAGAAATATTGATTTATCGTAAAGGCTAAATTCGAAAATTACCTAGCCATAGAGATATGCATCTTCACAAGACTTTTCGTTTGATTATTCGTGTTCTTTTCCTGTGACCATACAGGTAGCACTCATATGACCCACAGAGCTAAGCGCGTCTACAGATGGCGAATAGGAGAACCCTCTAGCCTAATTTTGGACCGTAGCGTTTAAAATTTGTGGACAGTTCCACGCTAATGGTATGATAAAATTCCTTTTACAGTTTTAATAAGGGTAGGTTCTTTGTTGCCATTACTAAGGCTAAATAATCAGCACATATCTATTACCACGGCAGTACATTTTTCTCGATGGCTTACCAAGTTTTCTGGTTTATTTAATGGTTGTTAACTTCAGACAGTAAAAAAAATTATTAATTAAATCAATCTTTTCTTTTTCGTTTTATTTTGTTCTTGCCGCCTTTTTTCAAATCCCAGCAGTTGAAATAGTAAACGACAAATCATTCTGGTTGAAATTCTCTTGATTTATCATTTTGTAATATAGACAAGTACAAGTAGACAGAAGAAATAATGGCGTTCCTTGTATTCATTTCACAGCCTTGTTTATATTTAGATTAATATATTTATACGTGAAGTTAAAACATACTTTATATTTAAGTTTTCTAAAAGGAATGGTGTTCCCAGCTTTAAAAAAAGATTAACGTATGCTTGTGATATTAAATGGCGTCATATTATTAACAAATGAAAATGTTTATATCGGAGGTCTTGACCTAGTGTTATATTTGAAAGTGAAGCCTGCGTAAATGAAAAATATTGCACCAGGAGACCAGAGTAGGTTCAGATAAAACGTAATAGGCCATAATGCAAACACGAAGACCTACCGCTTTCGCCATAGACCACCAAAAGACCCAGACCTAATTGTTTACTTCAGTTTTTAATTCATACTTGATGTTAACATTACCGTATTTTAAAAGTTTTGTAAGCGAAAATAACATAACAAATTTATCAGTGAACTTTCCTACTTGTTATCTTAAGCATACTTGCAAGCAGATTCATAAAAATAAATATCAAGATAGTAATTTTGATAAAAAGTTTATATTTGCACTGTTGTACAATTACAACTGGTATGTAAATGATATAAAACATCATTAATTTGATGATTGATTGGATGCTTGCTTAACGTATAGCGAGCAATATTTCAGATATATTTAAGACAAGTAAACAAACAAACACGGGATAGAATATGTATAGTGAACTGGGTACAGACCAGGAAGCCTTTTGTAGCGGCTACGAACAGGTCTTCTTGGTGCAAAGAGCTTGGAAATCGAGAACTCTACAAACACGCTACTATAGTGCGCTGTAAAAGCTTTTCCGTAAACAACCTGACACTTGCCAAACGAGAGGGCCTTCCGAGTCTGCCACCTGGGACGCGCTAGGCATTTCTGTGGGTCGAGCACAAGGAAGCCTCCAAATATGGTCGCCAGTTCATAAATTAGAGCATGTTACATGTAACATAAATGAAGATTTCCTTTTTCTTTAGAAAGTAGTTTAAATAATTCAATCGAATAGAAGTTTTATGAGTAATAACACTTACTGTTTTGGTGACCATTTGAACTTAAAACAAACAACTCCCACTACTAAAAGAACCATAACAAGAATTACACTACACAAAGAGGCCACTATAGCAAACATGTTGTTATCTAAAAATAAATAGGTATATAGTTTTACTAAATTACAAAAATATGAGTTATTTAAAATACATTGATGTAATTATTTTTATTCAAGCAATGTAAATTGTGCTATTACTTAAATATTAAAACAGAAAATACAAAAATATTGCCGTTTGCGTTTTTGAATTAATATTTTAAAGTTCTGTTAATTAAACCTTTGTGTATTACAAATAAAGGCTTTATATTCAATACTTTTATCCACACAAAATGTAAGTGGACAGATAAGAAAATGTTTCAAAACATAAAGGTAACTAAATGTTTGTTTTTGAATACACAGGACATTATTAAAGGTAAATAAAGCTGCTACATCTATTGATGTTACAGAAATCGAACATATTTAAATCGTTATTTTTTTCAGATTTGAAATCATACAAACAACACCCATCGGATAGCATTAAAATACATAAAATCAACCCAAATTCAATTGACGATAATCAACGATCGAACTTCTTTAAACTATAGAAAATTGTCATATTAAGTAGTTGATAGTAATATAGAGAAGTGTTACTAAGTAATACTATCTTAAATAATGTTCTGTAGTCAACATCATACATTAAGTCGTCATCTTATGGTTAGATTGTAATAAGCTAATTATAACCTTTAAGGGTCATACATGTAATGATATATTTTGGATACATGTGAAATCTGATTTCCGCGTGCTATACTGAACTTGTACATCGGTACGATAAAGCATTGAGTCGTAAAAGTGTTTTTGTACGCGTATAAATTGATTATTTATGCGTTGACATTTTTTGGCGTCTTTAATCCAATATTCTTGCTGGGAGTGGAAGCTTCCAAGAATCAATCTTATTATGAATGTCATTATTTAATGATTGAGATAAAAAATGAAATTACCATTTGTTGTATTTGCTGTAGAAGACTGGCATACTGTAATAGAATATATAAGTTATATTCAAACTGCAAAATGTTCCATTCTTTACAAATCTAAAAAAACAAATGAAATCTAGCGCTGCAAGGAGAGGGAATGAAGATACAGACGTTTTATTACTTTTTACATAAATAATTTATTATTTGTTGTAGAGTGTAACTAGATACTCAATGGCAACTTATGGTTTGGGTATCTGGCGTCCTCATTTAAGATTGCGTAAAAGTAAAGCATACCAGGTCAATACAAGTGGCTGTTGTTGCATTACACGTGTAGCAGTTATCGTCGTATATAATGATTGTGACAGAATCTCCGAAATTTATCCCATCATTCGACAATTTGATTTCATATCCTTCTGCTTTCTTTGTCTGTGATGCTGACCTCATACTTCTGGAAGATCCCAGTCTTACAGAAACTATAAACATATTTCTATATTCCGCTGTAACAACTTCTTCTGCTACGTTAAATCGTAAAGCCACCTTATGAATCTGAAATACTTTATGAAACAAAAAAGTCCGATTTTCTTATGTCCTTGAAATGTAACTGAAAGGAAAAGTGTAACATTCACTAGCAAAAGTTGAGACAAAAGATGTTTTGTACGAATTTTCTAGCACCGAAAGCTTTACAACAAAGTAATCGTTTGTAAAGATATTTGTTCATTAGTTGTTACAAAAATACCAAAAACTAAACAAAAATACACAATGTAATATATGTAACAGTACAAATAAACTTGTATTTTTAGGTTTTATATCTGTGATTGTAATTAATATATCAACGGTGCAATACATGAAAATGCTAAATTCTGTTTTAATTATTTACACAATAGCAAAACAAATCCTTAAAATGCAAATATCAAACATTGTGACAAGTGTATATAATAAATATCCTTACATGTTATCGTTATTAGCATCCCAAACAAAACGATGATATTTTGGTTTTATATTTTGTCTATCTGGGTCAGTGTTAATGACCTCCGACATAAAAATTAACATCAGTGTGGACATACTAGGTTTTATATCAAATAAATGAACAATTTATTTTAATATTATGTATATCTTTTAAGACATCATTGCATCTCTACAGACATTTGGACTAAGCATCTTCGTAATGTTTTTTAAATGATGTTTAACGCCACTTTCAGCAATTTTTAAATATTTTATGGCATCCAATTTTTATTGGGGAGGAAGCCGGAGTACCCGCAGAGAACCACAACCTTTGGTAGGAAAACTGGCAATCATTGTCAATTAAGATTGGATTTGAGTACACCCTGCCCTCAGGGAGACTCGGACCCACAACCTCAGTATATATACTTAATGAAAAATCTGTGTAACTATATGATTTGCAGTCAAATAAGCGTATTATGTTTTAAGTTTAGCCCATACAGTAGCAGAAGGAAAATATCCATAAATGTTTGTTCTTTCGCATGGCCTTGTGCTTAGCGTACACAAACCATTAGCTGGCAAACTTAAGTTAGAAGGTGGTGTCGTTAATGATTTGGAGCAATCAACTCCAGCATTATCTTCGCTACATGAACAAATACCTACAAAATTGTTATGTATGATATTAAAGTTTTTGTCCAAGCACTGTGCAATACTTTTTTGCATGGATGTGGTGTGAACAGCAGACCAGAAACTAAATTTCTCGGTTGTTCTAGTATGAAGAAATAATAAAATTAAGAAGTTAGGTATCGTGGAACTATAACTTTTTTAAGCCAATAGAACGAACACAAATTTTAGTTCTAACAGAAAATAAGTTTCGCGGTCGCACTAGTATAAGGAAATAATTGCATGTCTGCTTAACGTCAAGCGAGCATTATTTCAACTATATTCAGGACGGGAATAAGTCTACAAACAGCATAAAAAGAATAATGGGAACACAATTTTGACTGCCAATCGAAAAGTATAGTGAACTGGGTATGGAAGGAGAATTTAGCTTTTTGTAGCGTTTACAACGAGCGTGCTCTTATGATTTCTACAAAAGGGGTAAGGGGAGCGTGGTACTCTCGAAACACGTCATCCACTATTGTCCTCGGCCAGGATTGAATTTTATGAAGCCTCCCCTACCTGCCATCTGCTTAAGCGCTGAGGAAACCTGTGGGTCGAAGAATGGAAACCCTCCTAGTATTGATTATGGGAGAAAATAATTATCAAGCCAAGGAAAATCGTGGAATACATAACATTTTTTAACCATAAAAGTTGATAGGCACGAAATTATATAAAAACTACAATAAGCAATTTTACAAGATATTAAAATTTAAGGGGCTCCGTAAAAAGGATGTTAAGTAAATAACTCTTTTTTCTATAATACTGCCATTTCCTTGGAGTTGGTTAATGTGCACTTTTTCTATGAATCATGTTGGAACTACTTGTTGCCTTGATAATATTCATCCGCGAACAGGAAGATTTAAATTAGGTTATGAAAGAGAACGCAAAAAGGACAGTAACATTTAATAGAATAATAAGATTTTAACGCCTATTTTCGGTAGTTCATATGAACGAGGTCGATTTACTTACAAAATTGACATAAACACGTTTACTAACCTTCTGAAGGAATCGACCCCGCGATGACTAGAAACGTATTTTTTTAAAGGTAATAAGAAATTAATTGTGGGTTTTGAGTGTCTGTATGACAGTTTTTTAAAGACATAATCATTCCGTTTTGTTGTTTACTTTTAATTTGTAATGAGAAATTTATTGACAAACATATTTATTACCTTGTTGAATCGAAAGAGCGGTTGATAACAAATCTTTTGAATCTCGATCTTTGTGTAAAATTTAAAAAAAAAAATACAAGAACCAACTTTTTATAAACGTTTTTCTTAAATAATTACCACAATAAAAAATTATTTAAGTCTAAAAACTGGACAATGCAAACGAAGTTTTGTGAAAGTCAGAGTATACATAGAACAGTAGACTTATGCTACCTTCATATCGTGTTACCTGAAGTACAATTTCCATTATTACTACAGTTGTTAGAACACAGGAAACCAGTTATATATTCCAGAAGTGTTTGGGATCCATCTGAAGTCTCCAGAAAATATAGTGACTCATTTTTAGACAATTCTATTGTAATTTTGGTAGCAATGGCACCAATAGTGTCAGGTAAAAAGGTTGAGTCTCCAGTTAGCTACAATTAAAAGTCAATCTTCAAAATGACGCCGGGTTGTTTCGACATAGCCGTTATAGATCGTTAATAGTACACATATGCTGATAGTCCCTTTATCCTTTTCCTTATCGAAATTGTAAGATAGAAGTAATAATTTACACTGCTACTCTAGTTTATATAAATATCATTTTAAGTATTAAGATACAAACAAGATAACGCATAGATTGTACTAATTTCTACATTTCGATGGACAGAAAAAAAAACAAAAATACTTGTGTGTAATGCGCTATTTTGATTATTGGGACAGTATTAATAACATATTTCTTATTCACGTTTTTTGGTAATTCTTGTTTGAATCACTAAGTACTAAATTACCTCTATGTTCTTTATACATGACTGGATAAAATGTTCCTCTTCCAGATCGACAAAGTCCGTGTAAAGGGAGCGGGAACAGCGTTCTGAATAGTTGTCAAGCAGGTTTGTCTTGCTTTTTCTGCTGTCCATCCATTTATAAAAGTTTGTGGAACCTTCATTATACGAGAGAACACAATTAATAATTTTAAAAGCGCATTACAAAAGTTTATTAGTTTTGGTCGGATATACCGTTAGGTATGCAGTGCTAACATTACATTTTACATAAAATTAACTTAAACTTGTAAAAATCTCTGAGAAAACATAACTGCTTTTTACCAAAAAGCCAGAGAATCACTAATTTGATGCATTAGAATAAATATTATATTTGCGATGAAATAATATCAAATATATGCTTTATTATAACTAAACTAATTACCGGTTTTGTGTCATTAACGTCCTGATCATAAGACAAAGGTTTAAAATCCAACACGTCGTCGTTATCACTGGTACTTCTCAGAACGATTTTATGAAGGTTATTAACAGATCTCCTACTCTTACTACTGACAGAACATGTGGTGTAAAAAGCACTGACTTTGATGTCGGAAGAATGTAAATCTGAAGTCATCAAAAGCGTCTGTACTTGTGGCTTCTCGTTCACAAACGCAATATCGGGAGGAGTTGCTATCTCCAGTATTGTAAGTGTTAATAACGTAGCTTTCCGCAAGGAATTCTGGTTCAGATATAAAAAGTTGTTCACGCTTTAAAGATCTGTCAAAAGATGAATATAAAAATAATGTAATTTATATTTCTATTGCGTTTCGGTATATGGTTCATACAGTATAACAGACACAATTTAACTTAATAACTCTGAATAATAGAGAATTCAAAAAGCATGCACTGTGCAAATATACAAAGAAAAACTGACAGTCAATCTAAACATTGAAAGATGAAAACAAATATGGCTATAGTCAGTGGACATCGTTTGCTTTTAGTGACATCTGTAAATAAAAATGAGTGTATAATGATTTTGAGAAAGTTGAAAATTATTTATTGTAACGTACATCAATAAAAATCTGACTTTTGACAAATTACTTATATGCTCATCGTAAATACTCTAGTTGCATAATGTAAAAAAATCTTTTCATTAACACATATGGTATTTATTTTTATATTTGTACCTCCAAGAATCCGCAAATTTCTGGTTGTCCTGTATTGGACCTTTAGTTCTGTGTGTAAAATCGTCGCTGGTATCTCTAGTTGTACTAGGGACTCCACAAAGTCCCCTTGCATTGTTTATATCGTAAATTGATGGTTTAAAGGAAACCATTGATATAAACATAAACCCATCAATGGTAAATGTAATATATGTCCCAGTTGGAAGAGTTATCCACAAAATCAAACAGATCCAATCTTGCTCAAAACTATTTCGAACTGAATCTGAAAACAAATGCCACTCAAAATGTGCGGAAAATATAAATGTATTTCCCATTAAAAATAGATTGCAACTAAATATAAACCTATTTATGATTTATTGGTTAGTTGCAAGCGTTTGACAGCCAGCAAGCAATGTTTTCAACTTATTAAAGTTGTATATTGCACTAGAAGCATAAGAGAGTAAACTAAGGTATGAGAGATGATTTGAAAACAAGGACATTATATCATATCTTACAGAGAATTATCCGGAAGGAAGATGCAAACAATTTGTGACGGAGTTCTATTGACACATGAGCACATAATGCATTAAATATCACAGTATATACCTTACATATATGTTTATTTGTAATAAATAATGTCATCTTTAACGAGTAATAGAATATTGTCTGCATGCACTATAGTCTCTATTGTCTACGTATATATACAATTAGAAAGACGGATGTTTTGAACCCGTGGTATTGATTCTGGTGGTTACTTTTATAATAGCAATTTAAGGAACACAACTGTAGGTTAATATGACATGGATGTGTTGCTTTGCATAAATTTGGGGTCGTTGTCTCTCAGAAATTTACCAAAATGTTTATCATCTATACTAATTAAATTATTTACCTTTTTTAAGCGCGCATCACAAAACTCAGACAGAGAAAAAATTTAATAATCGACTTTATCGATATCAACAATAAATATTTTAAATGTGCAACATCAACTGCATTTAACCTTATACATATTAAAGTACGAACTAGAGCTATAGACTTCCGTCACATGAAGCATGCGAACAGTTCGTTCTTGTTTAAATTCAGCCGGCTCACTTCACTGTGATCAGGACTAATATGATATTAAGAAAGAATTAAGAATACGCTTTCAATGATAACATATTTAATTCAAAATAAATGCCTTCTAATGTAATAGTTGCCAGTTTGGTAGTTTGTTTTGTACCTAAAAACCCACCACGGGTTTTCCTTGCCCTGGAAATACATTTTTAAATGTAAAAGAGGACCGTATCCGGTACAAATTTAATCGTTAATTGCTAATTATTTAAAACAATAATCGATATAAAAATTAAATATTTTACATATGCAACATTAACTGCATGTAACCTTATAGGGGTTAATACTGCGCAATTTCTTTGTGTTTTGTGATGCTTAAAAAGGGGGTCTATAATTTGAGTAGTATAGATGAGTAGTAAACTATGAACTTTCATTGTATACGACGACAGTCATTAGATGAGTAAAAGTTTAGAATCTATCCTAACACGCGACTAAATGGTATGTGACAAGATTCACAAGAAGCCACCCATTTATGTGTTGTCCAAGAACATTTCGTTATTACCTTATATGTAGATCCAGTATGATCAATTAAAAGATCATTGTCGGCACATGTTATCATTTTAATAAGAGGTTGTTGAAGTAACATATCTTTCCTGTCTTGAAATTTTATCACATGTTCGTAAAACAAACAGCGAGTTACGACTTCTAATAGCGATACCACAATGACATGCAGACCCTGGTTATCCAAATCCACAATTTGTTAGCAACCTGTGCACCTTGAATATCAAAAAATAAATAAAAACAATTATAATTTCTTTGTGCAAACTACATCAACAAATAGTTAAAGCAGCATCTCTAATAAAATATTCATAATATACAAGGACCAATTTAAAATCATAATATGTCAACACCTATAAATACGCCTTATTTCCAAACAGCCCATGCGGAAAAACAACTTTTTTACGTACCCAAAGTTAAAAAATCAATGCAATTATTCTGGAAAACGTGGAATAACAGGTTAATTTGTATTTTTGTTCAGTAATTTAAGTAAAGAAGTCTCAACTGCAAGTATACAGTAATTTTATATACGTAAGTCTATTAGAACTTTCACCATTCTGGATATATGTTATTTTTGAATATAGAAAGCCAGAATGGACCTCATTTATGCTGTTCATCACAATCTAATACCCAGTCTTTCTGCCTTTTCTGTGTATCACAAATCTATGTATGTGCATTTTTGTATATAAGATCACAAATGTAGTCTGGATATTTGACGTTTTGACCTCTGTCATCCTGAACAACACAAAATAGAATATATACATCAAAATGTAAACATATTGTAAGAGAGGTAAATGATCCCCGAATACTTACCTAGTATGAACGATTCACATTACTTAGCTTCATCTACAGCATTTTTAGACTTGCACCTCGAATATGACTTCAACGGTCATCTCACCACAAGAATTTACGACAAACCAGACGATCTGAATTTCAAAATTATAAATTTTCCGCACCTATGCAGCAATATGCCAGCTTCTCTTACATATTGAATTGATAAAAGCCTGACTGAAAAACAGAAACCGGTTTATATTTTTACCTAAAAATGGTTTAATTGTCCCCAAACAGTGGTTGAAGGAAAGCATCCATATAGATGTGTTCTTTTACACGCTCTAGTACTTAGTGTCTATAGGCCATCATAGTAAAGGCTTAAGTTAAAAGTTTGCGTTGATAATGATTTTGAGCAATCATTGCCAGCAAACCATTTTTCTTATAACCAAACATATAATAATCTATGCAAATTTTATAATTGTGTATAGCTAAATACATAAATTAAATACACATTCTAGGATAAGCGATTCATAAAGGAAGTACAGTAGCAGTTTTGTGCTAACAGTTGTGAAAGATACACCTCACCCACTAAGTCAAGTCTGATGATTCTTCAGCATTTTAATTTTGGGTAGTCTAAATTGCAAATACAACCAATTATCAGTTATCTTCATTCCTTTCGTACTTTATAAGTAGATCCAATATGATCCATTGAAACATCATTTTCATCACAGGTAATCAGTTTAATGAGGTGTTTTTGAAGTAAATACGTTTTGCGCCTTAAAATTGTCTCACAAAACAAACCAACTGCGACAGCGCGTCACTACTAACAGCAGTAACACAATGACAAGCTGGAGATGTCCATCCAATGTCACAGTTCGTTAATGATGCATGCACCTAACAAAATCGAACGACATTCATAGAGAAACTTACACTGTATTTAAATTGAGTGCAAAGTTGTTAATGGCATACATAAATCCCATTTATACTGTAAAAGTATGTAGGTTGGTCTCGATTTGACTCCAATCCACATCTAAAGTAGACGTTTTAAACATGACAAGCCGAACATGTCCATTCAAATTCACAGTTTGTTAATGCACCTTGCAAAACAGTTAACGCCTAAATTGAAGATGTAAAATGCACATATCTAAATAAAGTGGAGATCAAATTTGAAAACAATTAACTAAATATTCTGTTATTGCTTTTTTACCACAAATAAACTTTTGTTATTTCTTATTTACCACAAATAAACCAACAGAGTATGGACACTTCTCGTGGCTGTAATTCACAAATGTATAAACACGTGGACATCTGTCATGTTTTGAACATAAAAAACATACCCAGAATTAACTTCTGTCATTTCTGTATATCCAAAATTCAACAATGTCCATATAATGGTTTAATCTTTTTTGAACGTTGTAATGCAAGGATCGTTATCAGGCTGACACAGTTTGTTTGTCAAAATGGGGTATTTATCTCTTACTGCTACCCGAGTAAAGGCACAAATATGCTCATACTAGAGGCTCAAAGAAGCCTGGATCGCTCAGCTGAACCTGAAACAAATGGAACATCATTCTATGTAATTCTATTTTTTATCTAGCTTTCTGTCCTATATGGAATCGTCCAACACGACTGTCTGTCTGACGTTTCTAAGAGTAACAAAAACTCAACCTTCTCTTAATGCCACGTGGTCATTTTGTTACAAATAAACATATGACTTCAAAAACAATGTTACTTGCTGTTGTTATTGATTTTTGAACAAATTAAAGTTTTTGAGAGAGTTGTTCTTCATGGGCCGATTTGACCTCTAAATATGTTTGACTATGCAGATAATTTAACTGGCATTAAAGCCGTTTTAACATAACACAACAATCAGGAACATCAAATTGTTTGTGAAATGGAAGCACTCATTTCCTTATATGAAAAATTTGTTTCTAGTTGAATTATGTAGTAAACTAGGACCTCTGGTTTCTTTCCTCATTAATTACATTTATAAAATATTTACATAAAATATTAAGAAGTGTTATTGATACGATCAAAATGTTCGATTTTGTTTTTAGTCTCAAAATCTGTCCTTACATGAAAATATTAATGTTTCTTACCATTTTGCATGTTGATATGAGCGATCCGATATAAAGCTTTTGCCCTGGTTGAAAACTGTTTTTTATTTCTGTATTTTGGATTATTATTTTAATAATTAGTGGCTATATGGCCAGCTTTCCGGAAAAATTCCTCCTAGGCTATTTGTCTAGTCATTTAAATGCACATTTCATTTTCCAGCAACAGGACCCCACGTCAACTCCGATGAAGATAATAATGGCTGCAAACATCGAAATTAAATTCTGGGACGGGGACAATGATGAATTGAAATTTATAATCTGTTCGTAATTTGCACAAATATAGAGTTTTTCAAATAAATTCCCGTACGAAAAGGAAAAGGGCGATTAAAAGAAATCAGAGACGAGCTGAAACTCTACCAGCTTTGTAACTACTGCACCAAATGCTGAAAAAATCACAGGACAAAGTTCAAAGCAGAGGTAGATTACGCGGGTTCCATCTGCTGGAAATGTCATGCACTTTTAAAATCCCCGGAAAAATTAGCCCGGAAGCCAATCTTTCGGCTAGCCGGAAAAATAGTAACTGCTATTTCAATAATTTTGTATTCTCGATTATAGATCTTCTCTGTATGTAAAATGTTTTTTGTCAATATTTAGCCTTACACATATCGTTTGCACATTTAGACCGTCACATAAAAGCAGATAACATCAACAAATGTTGCAATTTTCTAATGCTAATGTTCTGTCTTTTTATTAATTTGTTTATTAGACTGTTTAGCCGCCACAAACGAACAGTTACTCTAGTTGAAGTATGTACCCGGTGAAACGTTGAGACAATAACTATACCTTCTTTTATTTTCTACAAAAATGGATAAATCGAATAATAATGCGATATTTTTTTATATCGTAAATTATAATCAAACTCTGTTTTTAACTAATTGTACCAAAATTTAAAACAAATAAAGCATAATACTTCACTGCTACATTACGTGTTTTTATATGTGCAAAATTTGGAGGAGATAAAGATCTGCAATATAATAATAAAGAATTATCAATAATCTTAATACAACAGCCTTTGTAATTCTTAGAATATCATAATGTTGTTTTAAACGTTATGTTCAACAAAGACAATATGATCGATATATCAAATATCATAACACGTCCATATAAAATCTACAGATATGTACAATTAGCTTTAAGTAAATACCAGCCTTCACTTTGCAAAAACTAGATATATAAATTATGCATCAAGTCGAATCATGATAGACAATAATTTCTACGCAGTTGTGAAACTATGAATGATATGATATGTAGACACATCATGCTGGTACAGTTAGTAATAAATTTAATAAAAGCTATAATTAAATATTAGTATTTTTACTGTTAAAGTGTGTCAATGAAATCAAGGTAATTCTTTGTGACTATCCTCAAAGCTAGTATTCAGTTAAGTGATATAAAGATCACAATTGTTAATTTATTGAAAGATCACACATGCATTTATTCAATGTAGACTAATATTTTAATATCTAGTTCATACTATAACTGTTCAACAGTAAATACTTAAATACTTAAATTGTAATGCGCTAAGAGCAAATGCATCGTAATTACCAATTCTTATATGTATTACACGTAAATTATAATACTAATCTGTTCATGAGAATTAATAAGCATTTCTGTTTTAGACAAAATTACAATTAATAATTACAATTAAATACAGTTTATGTTATAGTAACAAATTTATGAACAGTTATGACAATCATAATTTGAACACATTTTAATTGATTCGTGTAATATATGAATGAGCTATTTAATTGCTTGTAACATTTAAGGGTCGATTTCTTTATTTTTCTCTAAATACAAACAAAAAGGGTGTTCCAAAACGTAAATTTGAAAAAAAATACACTTACCGTCACACACAGAAAAATTGCCGACTGTAGACGTAATGTCCGACGAATCCCCTAAACCACAAATAAAAAATAATTTGATCAAATTAATTCACAAAAAACGATAATAATCCATACAATGTTGTTATGAAAAAATGTATCCAGATCTTGTGCAAACCTTTTAATTCCATTAAAACACTTGGATATATACCTAATAAATTGAAAACAAGATTCATTATCCCAATTTATAAAGATCTTCGCCTTACATCCAGTCTGTTACAAACTTCTAGAAAAAGTCCTTTTGAATAGAATACAAAAATGGAATAAACTTCGTTCAATCTCTTTTCCAAGTTAACAGCAACACGGTTTTCAAAAAAGCGTCAGGTGTCCGACTGCATCTTTTGTGCTTCATGAAACCATTTATTCAAATATCGAATGTAACAGCCAAGTGTACGTTGTACTTGTGGATATAAAGAAGGCATTCGACTCTGTATGGCACAGCGGCTTATGGAATATACTATGCGTCTTTGGTTTGTCTGGTGAGATACATACGTTGATCTACAAAGCATATCAAAATATATCTGGATCAATTCTATGTAACGGATTGCAATCATCGAGTTTTCCAATTAAATGTGGAGTACGACAGGGTGGTGTTTTATCACTATTTCGTTGTCAGCTTTAAAAACTTTTAAACCTTTTTGAAGAGCTAAATGTTATACTCCGGACCTCCACCTTAGCAGACGATATTGCGTCAATTGCTAACACCCCAGCAAACCTACAAATGATGCTGAATTGTTGTCATAATTATGTAACGGATTGCAATCATCGAGTTTCCTTATTTAATGTGGAGTACGACAGGGTGGTCTTTTGTCACCCTTTTTTTATCAGCTTTAAAAACATTTAAACCTATTTGAAGAGCTAAATGTTATACTCCGGACCCCCACCTTCGCAGACGATATTGCGCCAATTGCTAACACCCCAAAAACCTACAAATGATGCTGAATTGTTGTCATAATTATTCAATACGTTGAAAATTCGAGATAAATGCGTCTTAATGTTTTATTGTTATATTTGGGAGTGGAAATCGTAAAATTAATTATACTTGGACAATTGGTGGCTCCGTTATTACCGTCAAGGAGAGTCCGGTTCACATGGGTATTAGCATTACGAACATCTCAAAAGTGGCGCCAATATTCAAAATGCCGTGAAGAAAGGACATAATGCCCTACACGCAATACACAACATTAGCCATCAGACACCGGACATTAATCCTTTTGCTAACATCCACCTGAACAAAAAGGTTTTTTGTCTGTGCTATACGGGTGCGAAACATGGACAAAACTGCTTTAAACGAACGTTTCAAATAAATTTTCAACACTACGCAGTCAAGCTTATTCAGAATTTGTGTCAATGTACCAGCTCGGAGATGGCAGAAACCTTGTTAGTCTTCGTAAACTTATAACTGAGGCAGATAAACGCAAACTTATGTTTTTCACAAAGTTTCTTCTTTGTCTTGTAAAAGCGTTGTGAAAAGATCTGCGTCAATAGACTTAATAAGCTTGTTTGCAACTCCCGTGTTAACCAACAAGTTTCATACCGGACTAGCGGACTAAGAGACAACCAGCAGAGGCATAGACGCAGTGGTTGCAAATAAAATTTCATAAAAGATAAAAAGATTACAAAAAGTTATTCTTTTAGTCAATAGACTCTAAATATTTGGTTTTCAATAAATTAGCAGAGCTAAGCAGAGAGGCTCATTGCCACCAGTGAAAATCTGAGATTAAAAAGAATGTATCAGATGGACGATGCAAAAGTAGCGGTGAACAGAAAAATGAAAATATGGATATAAATCAGTTAATATCTCAATATGGCAGTTATATTCCATAATTTCGGCAATTAAAGAATTCAATTCACACACAAAATGTAAAAGGTGTGATGCTTACCGCGAACACGATGCTATGAACTATACAAAAGCTCAAAAATTATTATTTGGAAATGTTAACACTTATGCTTGATGAAGTGATTAGAATAGAAAAGATCAAGACTAAACATCAGCAACAAGAAAACCTAGACAGATAAAAATCAGTGAAGTGATGGTTTACAAATACTAGTGCAAATAATTTTCAAACGTTATTGCCATCGTGGAAGGAATAGACCTAATATAATGGATAAACTTCACAATGCTAGAGATTGACACATTGAAATACCTATTGTTTAGAGCGTTAAAGCATCAAAGGGGTAATTTGTACCCGAAGCCTTGAGATTTTTATTAAAGGAAGTGAGGTTATAAAAAAAAATTCAAACGCATACAAACTAATAATTCAGATCTAGATCGACAGAAGCATTCCTGCAAGGCAGAAAGATTTTTATTGTCTCAAAAGTTTATATCAATTACACTGAAAGAGTCATCAAGCTCATCATGTCAAAGATCTATAGAGATTTCTCTTATAATGAAATATTGAAACTTGTAACATAATACGGCATTTTTCCTTTTATCCTTTTATGGCTATAGCACACTTAATCTGTGTGTTGTGCAAAATCATTCTTTAACATGAGACGTTTCTTGTTAAATCACGGTTTATATCACCTGATAAAAATCGCCATTTAAATACAATTCAAGTAGGCGGAGCTTAGCTATGGTATAATCAACCTACTTTTGGTTATTGCATAGTGTAAGCCTCACCTCTTTCCGCCAAAATACCAAATGAACTACCTAGATCGTATAGACTGACCGTAAAGCACGTGACCGTCTGACAACAATAATGTCACGTCCATTTCGAATTCTATCGATTGAATTATGTTACAAAACCTATATGCATGCTGTATAGACGTGTTATATATAATACATATCAGAGAGCAATCGGTATGGCGCTGTGACGGTACCCAATTTTCAACCCACAAGGTATGACAAGTGACGGATAGGAGATGCTTTGTCTTTGGAGCTTTCATGTCATAATAAGGAAAGCACCGTAGTGTTGTGACGAGTTTGAACAGTACCAAGCCTTTTGCAAGATAATCACACCTTTGTTAATTTCAGAAAAAATTAAACTCATTATAGCCACTACAAACACTAAATTCTCCTACTACAGTCAAATTGTGTTCCCTTTTCACGGTGTTTTCTCGTATGGTTATTTGTTATCGTTCAGAATATAACTAACATACCGATCGCTGGACGTAAAGAAAACAAACAATCTATTGATCAATCAAAAAATGAACTTTTGTATGAGATGTTATAAACCGCTATTGATTTATAGCTGGTATTCAGTAGTTGTTACCGTTATTATAAAAATCGCCTTTGATTTTTGGTTTTAAATATTCTTTTTACTTTCCACATATCGTTTCGCACGCCCAACATTTGCAATTCTAATTGATAAACTGTTTTAAAACGTTAAAATGATTCTACCATTACTCAAGTCTTTGATTCTGTACACAGCTAGTAAAAATTTTAAATATTCCTCCGGTCCACTTTTCATCGTTTTCAAAGATTTCGCACTTATTGGTCAATAGTGAATACCCAGAGAAGTCTTACTTAGAGTCTCGACAGTTTACGACCAGGCATAAAATATATAAGGTAGATCGGCAAATTGTGAAATGCGCCCACTCGGACCAGTGTCGCAAAATTTTTTAATTAAACGTATAACAGAGACGTTCCACGGGGTCTAAACACATTCGATAATTTTTCATCTTCACACTAACACAAATGTTTATGAAAAGTTCAGATCATATAACTAATTGGTATTGGTGCAGTAAATAATTATATTTATTATTATTTATTTCCCTCAACGGTATATAACTGAAACACATGACACATGGCAATAATTTTCAAAGTATAAAGTGTAAAACTAGCAAGTTGCTTTTATTGTCTTAACGGTAGACTTACAGTTGTAACATTTTCAGAATATAAGAAATTATATAGCAAACTTGACATTAGAAAATGGAAATATTGGAACAGATTCTACGTGATTTTGTTGATAAAACTCACTTACCTCTACTATTATAAACTTTCACAGCATGTATGTAATTGGCAGTTGTTATCAAAGTCAACTGGTTACTTCCGGTGTCTTTGTCTACTCTTACTATTTTCGCATAATTGAAGTATGAAATAAACAGATATTTGTCGTAAATATCGATGCCAAAAACACTATAAGGATAGGTATGTTCAATAAATATTTTAATATCCGTTCCATCAAGCGTTGCTGACCTAATATCGTCTGTTCCATAATCAGTCCAATACATCCTTTTTTCTTGTAGATCTGCAAAACATTATTGCGAAGTCGCTGTATCATATAAACAAAAAACAATGTAAACAGATCCCATCTATTAAACAACAACAAAAACAAAAAAACAACACACAAACAAGGCCAACAACTCGAAATCTAAAGAAAATGAGAGTAAACTCAGATGCTCCGGAAGAGTAACCAGTTTCTGCCTTTTGCAATATACCCATCGTGTCGTTGGTAGTCAATCCAGGGCAAGTTCAGTCCAGTAAGGACGATACTACGACAAATTTGCAACTGTTCTCATTTGAAAGAAAGACAACTCCATTCAATTTCTTTATAATAACTTTTGAGCAAAATAAACCCTGATTTGAGGTTTATATGTTAATTGAGTGGCTCGTGGTATTCCCACCAAGCTTTGAAGTAACATATTAGGTGAGAAACTTAACTACATATGCTGACGATGATGGAATGTTGCTGCAAGAAGGTAAAGTTGATGAATATAATGTTGAAATCATCACGTTTGCCGTGGAGTACAAAGTCGTCCTCGGGTTTTGATTTTGATATGTAAATCCAAATAAGGAGCGGACCTATACGTTAATCTTAAGCTCTTTGGGAAAAAGGGAGATAGAGAAAGTAAACAGATTGTGAAAAAAACATCATCAACTGAACTAGCTTGTGTAAATTCTTATCTAAAACTGATTGGAAGAAGTCTGCATTATATAGAAAGAAACAAATCTGCAAGTAATGGACACAATGAGTACCCATTGAAATACCAAATGTCTGTTGAAAAACACGTCTACCGAACTAAACGAATATGTTGTCAATAGGAAAATCAAGTATCTTATTGATTTGATAATCCGTAAATTTGAATTAGCTTTATACTAATAAGTCTTAGTATAGCACACAACCAGAATATTTGTAGTTACATTTCTCACAGGAATATATGACAGATTTGTTATTATCAATAATTTCATCCTTAGACAGAGTATTGCTATACATGTAGTATTGCTGCTAGTACAACCAAACACGTTATTCGTTAGTCACACAACCAATGTTTGAGTTTTTTGCATACAAAAAAGGTTGCCTTATCTGCAACGACGACAACATATTTGTCATGTAAGGTAGACAGTGCTTTTGCTACATCAGGATTTTTGATAACCGTTTCAAAAAGTTTATTCTCTTCAGTATCAGTGACTTTACTGCTTTGACCAGTTCTGAAAGGACAACAGTCTCCTTAATTTGTTCTCTCTTGGTCCATTTCTAGCGTACGTAGTCCTTAACAGAATCCATTACAACTTTGAAATTGTGTTTCCAGTTAATTGATCTTGGTTCATGATATTCCGGTCTTTTAGTCAAAACATCTCTTAGTAAGTAATTATCGAAGATGTTAATGTCTCCGGTAATAATGTGGCAATGACTGTATTTCCATGGGTGTTTTTCACAATAACAGTCAGGAGGTTTGGTTTTCAGGTCACTACACAAACACTGTATGAGCAAAAGTAGAAATGTAGGTTATGAGATAGGAATGCTTTTATCTTTGATATAAGGATGTATATGTTCTGATACAAAATTACGATGTAACATATTGCCTAAATGTATTGCATCTAAATCTCTGTTGATGGATAGAAGAGGAAGATACGAACGGTGTTCTTTCTCATTCTCGTGTAGAACACCGACACGGTTAAATAAACAGTTGTATCCAATATCAAGAATGATAGCAAAAAGTGGATTTTCTGTATACCTGTATCTATAATATTATATCATATCATGTCATGTTATATTTTATCATATCAATTTATAAATGGTTTAACTAGAAATATGTTACATGTGACATATGTACAAAATATTGGGAATTAAATTTTTAACAAGCAAGGTAATTCGATAAATAAGGTACCAATTTTAACTACACTTTTACTAGTTATTTTCTCATCGAACAAAAATTTAACTAGAAGATTCTTATTTATTTTACCTCACTAAAATGTAAGCAATCTGCATGAAATAACATAATTTCAGAAATTTCATTGTTCAGGATTGTGTAAATCAATTATTATAGTGCCTTTTGCTTTCTTTCAGTGTTCAAGACCCCGGAGATCAGATCTTATACCACTTTTATAAAATTTTGAATTATGAACATTTGTATACAGAACTAATTGTATGTTTAATTCGGGAAAAATCATTTATAATTTTTTTTTTAATTTTGTAAAATGCCTATTAATTAATGTTGTCCAAAGCCAAAGACATTACACATTTTTGTACTCAAATATTTATGTAACGTATTGCGGCGGGAATTGTTTAGGATTATGACGTTTTTCGTTTGTTCTTCTAAGCTGATATCAGCCACATTAAATTGTGTTTGTAGAATAAATATCTATAATATTCAAAAGCATTTCGATTTTGGTCTTATTACAACGAATATGTTTTGGGTGAAACGATTATTTTATATAAAAAAAACGACCAAATTGGGAATTCTTCGTTTTTCTATGTTATCTGAATAATGCACTCAACCTTAAATTTACTTTTAACTTTTAACTAAAGTTTTTCTATTTTACATTTTTTAAAAGGAAATGCAATTTGTAAAGAAAACATAATTTACTTTTATACTGTATAAAGCTTTGACACGACATAAACATAATATAAATCATATATGTTGTGCATTCGACGAAAATTACAGATATTTTAAGAAAATTTTAAAGTATATAAACACTAACCTAAAGCCAGTTGATATGCTACCACATTTGTTACCACCGTCTTTCTGTCATTACCGTCAAATTGACATTTTCCTATTCCTTGATTATTTAACATTGAAAAATATATCCACCTATGTAAAAAATAATACTTAAAAATGTATTAAAAATGCAAATGCTTTGTTGATTCAAACAAGTATGCTGATGTTCTTAATATAAAACAGAACTTGTATAACAAAAGTATTTTCCATTTCCAATTGAAAGTTTTTCTTCCTGTTTATTTGAATGATAGTATTACTGTTTTCTTCAGTCGTCTTTGAATATACAAATCAACCACCGAGAGGCCAATTAACAATTACCCAGACCACTCGGTCTCCGATTTTCAGTTTACATTTGAAATCGGTATTAAAGGTGTGTAAACACCAATCCAATTCTTTAAGATTTTCTACTAAATTTGTTATTTTTTTAATTAGAGCAGCTCTTTTACCTTAAACGCAACTTGACCGACATCATATAAATCCAGTTAGTAGTTTTTAATATACACTAAGATAAACAGGACTATTTTGTTGTTAAGTACTATTTTCGTATATGTTCCAAATTTAATTGGTCCCCTTTAGTGTCTTGACACCTAAAGAGCATGTATTTGCCCATCAAATTGTACAAAATTTTGCCTATTTGTAGCCTAAGTATATCTGACCAACACCCTAAAATTTCTTTGCATTCTATATAACAGTTTTGGAGAATCGCAGGAAAAGATTCAATGACTGCGCACATACTTAATCAGCACAAACTGTGTTTGCAGATCAAGTAATGCATTAATTGCAATATATTCAATTTCCTAAGTTCAGATGTAAATTTCAATGTATATCACACATTAACAGTATAGTATAACATACTGAATACTAATAAAAACATACATTATATTTATACCTCACAAATAAAAAAATTTGAAGTTTCAGGTTGGGGGACCAGCCCCCCCCCCCCCTTTTTTTAGATGGCATATAAGATCTCTTTTAAACTTTAAACATCTGTAACATTCCTACTAAACCATTTCAAATTTCTTGTTGCTCAACAAGATAGAATTGCATCTCAACAAACAATAAAATTCCAAAAAGAACAATTTTAGTATGACTCTGTCCTATAGTATCAATTGACAAATTTCGCATCTAAAAAATACAAAATAGGCACCATATTCAATATTTGTGGCAACATAGATGTCTTTGCGACCTAATATTTAGATTGTCTGACTTGCCTGCTACTGAGAAACACTGAAACAATATATTTTTTAACTCCAAACACACTGTTCTAGGCAGAGAATACAGATTTTATTGCCAAAAAAATCTTAAATGTTACATAATATAATATTAAGGCTGAAATTTGACACTAGTATGGTTTAGAACCAAATATGTATTTAAAATGAGTAAATGGGTTATAATCTTTCATTCTCAAACATTTTCAGGCAAAGGGAGGGAATATGAAAAAATGGTGTTTATGTATTAAAGGTGTGTAAACACTAATCCAATTCTTTAAGATTTTCTACTAAATTTGTTATTTTTCTAATTAGAGCAGCTCTTTTACCTTAAGCGCAACTTGACCGACATCATATATATCCTGAATCGTACGTGACAGGCCTATGTTCTCTCAAAATTTCATGACCTCTTTAAAACCTTCCAAGAGAAAACCAGCTTCCGGGGTAAACCCCAATCTAAAAATAGCTCTTTTTTCAGAAAATCTTGGTTTATAGGTCATGTAGTGCATGTGACATAAAACATACAAAACACCATTAGAACAGAGCAAGTTAGGACTCTAAATTTTTCTAATATATTCACCTTTCAGAAAAACTTTCATTCATTAAAATCCAGTTAGTAGTTTTTAATATACACTAAGATAAACAGGACTATTTTGTTGTTAAGTACTATTTTCTTATATGTTCCAAATTTAATTGGTCCCCTTTAGTGTCTTGACACCTAATAAACCATCTTCAAATATGCGCTCTCGTGTGTTTCTCATGAAAATCTGTGTCTAAATTTAAAAAAAATCATATGCAACGCAAAGTAGCAAAACCATTGGAACGCCATAAGTGCTTTAAGTATGAAAGGTTCGTTGTATACGGTGCTCTAAGCTTTATTGATACTTTCGTCTTTATATGGGGTGCTTCTACTTTATATATGGTGCTTTTGACTTTATATGTGGTGCTTATAACATTTTATACGTTGCATATGTCTTTATATCAGGTGCTTTTGCCTTTATATGTGGTGCTCATAAAGTTGTATGCTGTGGTTTGAATTTATGTCTATATGTGTTGCAAAGGTCATTATTTGGTGTTTACTACTTACTATGTGTGGTGTAGTATATGCATAATATACTTGTAGTCATGAACTTTTTATGCGATATACGGCGTTTGAAATATGACATTAAAAAAACCGCAAGTGGCTATTATATAACTTTTGCCGTTCTGAATTTTTTTTTCTTTCAGTTCTTTTCTTTCTACAATATTTTTAATGTGTTTTATTAGCACTAAAATCTAAATGTTTATATATACAATGGTTTTTGCTGTAAACGAACAAAAAACATTTTAGTCCGGGTACAGGTTTTAACCTAAAATCTACTTTACTATACCATCTGTAGAGATATTAACTTTTTCTCAAACGCAGACCTTCTAACTTGCAGCAATAATAAATTAATCAATGTACACGTATGTGTATGATTGCAACAGTTTATTAAAATTCAAATAAAAGAGCGATGTGTTGATTTTTTTTTTTTTTGCTATTCCGGCTAAAGAAACAACGGCCATAAATTTCTTATTCAATATGTTTGTTTATGTGTGAAAACAGAACTAATTGTATAAATTTCTAAAAATTGACGTGTCTTATCATTTTTATAATGCCTTATGAGGTAAAGCAATCTGGCTTAGCATGTGATTTTGAACTGACAGCAGTGACGGGTGTCCATATTTTAACAAGTTGCGGGGAAGCAACTTTACATACAATCAACGTGTTGTCTTGTTATTGGGACTATAACTATGACCGAACAGGTTTATTTGTTTGTTGTTTGAATGGAGTTTAATGCCACTTTCGGAAATGTTTCCGGCAATTCTTGACAATTACGACTGGAGTCGTTCACAACCTGCCGCAGTGCAACTCGAACCCGGAACGAGATTAATAGTTGAGGACTACATGTAACTAACTTAACCACTCGTCCACCAACTAGTAAAAACTGAACACATGGTTTATTTTCTTAACAAATAATATATTTTGCTTAAATTTATTGCAAACCAAAAATTAAGGAGATGCAAAACGTTTCAAAACTTCCGCACAATGTAAACACTAAACTATGTTCATCTGTATTTAAATGGACCAGTTCAAATAATCATTTCTGCATAATTCACGAGGTCTAAAATCACTTAAACGTCCTTAAAAAGTTTGACATAAATGTCATACAATATCATTGTAGCTCTAAAAAATAAGCCCGCATTAGAAAGTGACAGTAGGGTAAAAGACGAGAGAATTGATCGCGAAGCATTAGATAGCAGGAATGAACGGAAGTAAAAGCTAGAGAAAGAGATGATAATTTAGAATATGTATATAAAGACAATTGGCGTGAAAAAAGGGGTACCACCTATCTTTTATCTCTGTTATAGGTACAAAGCTTCATGTATGTTGAGAAAAGTTATTATCGCTGCCCAGGAGGGCTGCGATATATTTGTATTCACTTTTGTTGCTAACGATGGATAAAGGAGAACATATTTTTAAGTACACTTAGTTACCATAAATGAACAGAATTTTGCTACAAGAATGTTAATCATTTAACTTGAGTGAAAAATAAAGATAGTGTATGAGGTTCGACTTCAAAATTGCTTTTGTGATATCAGTAGTAGTCTATTTACGGAAGTTAATAATAGAGGGAGACCATTTTTATCCTGGTACTAAGTCTTTCGTTGATAGCTCTATCTATCGACAAGCGTAGCTTTGGAAAATCGGAAACTAGAATAAAAGGCTATTTTGCGTAGACAATTCCGGAGTATGCCGATATTTGTAAGATTCAATAATAAATATTTTGTCAATAATGTAATTGAACCACGTGAATATTAGTTTTAATTCAAGCATATTTAAGATTTAATATATGACAGAAGATTATATGCGCACAAATTTAGAAATTGGCAATTGAAACTAGCCACAACAGAAGGGCTTAGCTTTACTTATGGGGAATAAATTCAAGTGTCTTGTTTTTAGAAATCACTTTGACAAACGCGTGCAGAATGTAGAATAAATCGGCGGCGAACTGATGCTCTGCATCAAAAGTTTTCTTGTGTTCTCTTCATATTACTGTCATTTCATTCAATTGCGAGATTGTCAAAATCGACAAGAGGGAACTGTGTGGGATTAATAATAAGATACCAATGCAGTTTCAAAAAGTATAGTGTCTAATGACGAAAATTTAATTGGTTAAAATGGTTAATGGATAAATTCGCGATTGTCTCAAACTCAATCCAGTAAACTAATACGTGAAAAGAGAAACATCGCAGGGTTAATAAATGTTTATATTATTGGTACATTCTGTTTGGTTTAAACTGATTTTTTGTATTGAAAGGAAAAACAAACAAAAAACCTTCTTCCCCGAAACAGTCTGTTATCGCTCAATTGAACTATAAAAGTAACAAGACCAAAATTCTGAAGAAGTATTTGTTTTCTTTTAAATACCCTGCAATAAACATCAATCTAAATATATTCAAGTCACAAACTTTGAATATGTTTGCAGAAAATTAAAGCTGAATCAGCCAATACAGTGATTATCAATTTTTAGTAATTGTGCCTTCTAGGTTGGAGGGTGGGGTTATCAGGTATGAGATCCCATGGGGACCATCCTAAAAATCCTCCAAGTTTGGTTGAAATTCATCCATTAGTGTCAGGGGAGAAGATTAAAATGTAAAAAGGTTTAAAGACGACGGACGAATAGTGATCGGAATAAAATCACCATGACGTTTAGTCAGATGAGCTAAAGATTAGATTTGACCTGTCCAGTAAATCAGGAAATGTGTGTCATTGTCCAGCAGTTGTCTACATTGAGAACATGTCCAAGATAAATTCTCGATACTAAAATTTGTCATTTTAAAGCCACCGCAAATGGTAAGAATGTATACCTTATTCTAGTTTCTTAACTCCAGCTTTTTATTTTTATTTTTTTTTTGCATGAATATTTGTATTCGCTGGAGACAGTTAACAATGTACTGACATAACGAAATGTCAGATTTACTAAAACAGAGTTTTTACTGATTAATTGATTGAATTGTTGTTAAACATGCAGCGAGCAGTGCTTTAGCACAATTCCGGACGAGAACACGTAACATATACAAGTAATTAATGGTTGGGTGATACTTTGTCGAATAATTTTGATTGCCTCTAGAAAGTATGTTAAAAGGAAGTTTAAGCAGCTACAATAAGCATAATTTTTTATAATAACAAAAGGGGTCTTTTACATGCAATATTCGCACGTCTTTTCCTGTGATTCTTTGCCAGGCGTTCCATATAATCTTAACCCCCTCCCTAACGAAATGACATCTTCTATCCAACACTCAAACTTAACAGTTTTATGAGTTGAAAACACGGCATATTAAGTAAAAGTCAAAAGTATTTAATATAAAGAGTAAAGCACCTCAAATAAAAATGAAGGCACCTCATAAAAAAATTAAAACACCACATATAAAGTCAAAAGCTTCTCATATAAAGACAAAAGCACCACATACAATGTCGATAGCAAGTCATATAAAGTTTAAATCACCACATATTAAGCCGAAAGTACCTATATGAAGAAAAAATTTGGGATCACCGCATACAAATACCTTTTCTCAAATAAGACGTCCATGCCTTTCCATACGAAACAACCATTGCTTATCAATACTCTACCACTGAACACTACATCAGCAAAAATCTAATTGTCATGTGTATTGAACTTACCCATTAAAGACGTCCAACGCAATTGCGTAAGGCAATGACCACTGCCCTGTGTCTGTAATTATTCTAATGTCTGAACCATCCAGTTCTGATCTCTTAATAACATGGTTATAATAATTGCACCAATATACGTGATCGTTTACATCATCAACGGCAATACCTCTCATATAGTCTTGGTCTGATATAAGTGCCTCTCCTGTTGTATTTAATGATGGGTAATGAATCCTGAAGATTAATATTAACTAACTATTACACATCATATTTACACTTTTTTGTTTAATTAATCAGTTGTATTTTTAAAACAAATGCATATTATTCATGTAAATAATTTGGCTTTACTCAATTCCTACATACGTTTCTATAAATACAAGTTGATTTTACGTACACGGTTTGATATAGTTCACATCCTGAACTCTTCGCTAGACGCTAAAAAGCAACCATTCCATTTAAAACTAGTTTAAAACTAGAACTGTAAGCAAAAGACCGTGGAATATCTCTCACCATGCTACCTGTTCATACACTTTTCTACTATATCAACAAAATACATGGGAGATGTTATCAAATTTTTTTATCAGAATTGATATGAAAATAGCGAACAAAGAAATTTTTAGTCTGAAAAACATCGCAAAAGTAAGCAAAAAATCCCACAATAGTATTAGAATGATAATGAAGTTGCAAAGAATCCCCATTGTAGTTAGGACATATGGAAACTAATTATAATTAATGCAAAATTGTATATTGTATAAGAGGTAGCACCAACAGATCATAGTGAAAACTCCAAATCACATAATGCTTAGGTAAAAATGACAACTCATCCACATTGATAAAAAAAATATAAATAGCTTGGACATTTTTTTTTTTGGGGGGGGGGGGGGCATAACTCCAACAATACTCATCTAATCGTAACAAAATAGATGGACATGTTCACATGATACTTAAGATAATTGTGGCGTTCCATCAAAATTGACGACAAACTGTGGGAGAGAAGAAGCAAGAAAAATGTGTATACATGTACATTCCGACAGGTAGTCAGCCCAGCCTAACTTTAAATACTTAAATATTGATATGCTCGTTCCATAGGAGGAATTACATAAAAAGAAGTAGAACTACACAAATGCAACTATTGTATACTTTTTGTAATATATACTAGGTCATTTCAATTTCTTGAAACTCAAAAGCATAGAATTACACATCCAAAAATAATACCACTCTGTCCTATAGTAGTAATCGAGAAATATAACATCTAAAAGAAATTTTAAGTATCATAATAAATATTTTGTGCAACAAATGTCTCTGTAACCTAATCTTTAGATTGTTTCAGCTCCCACTTACCTTTTAACACTGAAACATTATTTTGTTTTACTCCAAACATACTGTTCTATGTGGAGTTTAATTTTTTCCAATTTAAAAAAATGTTACAAATCAAATCAAACAAAATACCCTTTTCGGCCGAAAATTTGACACAACAATTTTTGCCCAAATATGCATTTAGAACGAGTTGATGGTTCCTATTCATTTATTTTAAGACTAAAAGATGGAATATCAACAAATGGTGTTTGTGTATAAATGCGTTAAGTTGTGCAATGCCCTCTCCCGTACAAAGCAACACAAACAACTATTTATTCTTAATATCTTAATGAAAATGTACATGTACAACCTAATTGAAGGTTATGAAAAGTACCTGTGTATAGTCTGAAAGGAATCCAAGCACGAAGCCCGCATTCATATCATACAAAAAACTACAAACAAAATAATACAGCCTAAAATACATCGCTTCTTAATTCTTCAATGAAATAAAAATACTAGTTGCTTGCATAGCGTCGGGACAGTGGTATAGTATAAGGCTCGGGTATTGTCAGTGTTACCCACTCTCCCTTGTGCAGCCAAGTCCTCTATATAAGCAATTATTGTATAAATAACGAATTTACAAATTATGTACCCAACTTTAAGTAATTTTAACACATTAAATACGTATCACGTACATGTATGTTGTGCTGTGATTTGGTGACATGTACCATTTTGTTTGGGTTAGGTTACAAATTATGTTAAGATTTGCAAGGTTAAATTTTGGTTTAATATTTTAACATTTTAGTATTTTAACGGAAGGGGGTGGAATATAAAACTTTTAAAACGTGAACAAATTCTTCTAGCTTACTTCACTAGGCTTAAGCCAGCAAACAATCTAATTAAAATTAAATCTGTCACTTTTTCTATTGTTGGAAAAGAAAAGGGGAACACAAGTGAAAAAAATAATTTTAATTAGAGGGGCCCGCGAACAACTAAAGCGTACAGTTAGTATGTATTACTTAAAGCCAACGAAGGACACATGGTTACCAATAGATCTTTAATGCTGGATTTAGAATTAGGAATCATGAATTCTGACTTGTGAGGGCAATATTATCGACATCGTCACGATACAGGAATACCTGACATAGATGTCGAAAACCACATTTTAAACTTTTTAACTTTATTTTCGGTAGAAGACTTTTTCATTAGTTGCAATATTATTAATTCGGAATCTCCACTTATAAATTTGATTTCCTGAATTGCAAAAAATATTAATATTAGGTTCCTCTGCTACACATAAGTACAAGTTAATAATTTCAAAATAGAAGCGAATGAATACATTTCTAAAAAAATTCAATACATTTTAAATTTACTGTATGGCTGGATAGATCCCCACCTTCGATATCTACATTAAAACAAACTGACTAGAAACATGTCGTATTAATATGAACATACATACAATCGAAGATGTATATTAAATTCTCTCATGTTAACTTTATGTCATTCTTTGGACTTTAGTAATACCGTGCGCCAGCTACATGTAACTGTTTGCTAAATTGTTAGCTGGTTTGGGTCTGGCTCTTACTGCTTTGAAACAAAAATAATCTTTACAAAGTATATGACTCTCCATAATTTTTCATTTATGCGGATGCTAACCTATATAATGTATTTTGGTCAGACCAGTATATCAGACCTTTAGCAAGATGGTAAGCTAGATAAGTTACATAACGGGGGTTGTTCAGGGTATAAATTACTGTAACGTTTCCTGTGTTCATGTCCAATATTGACACCTTGTCGTTGTTTGCAAACAACAAATGCGATGGTAGTTCTGAAACGAAAACATTAAATATACAGGATGCTAATATTAAACAAGCAACGATATATTATAAATGCAGTGTGTAATACACATTCCAAATAAGTACTTGTTTTCATGATACACAACATCATTAATACACAGCCCAGAGCTCAAAACAAAAATAAATAAATTAATTGATTAATTATTATTAGGTCATGAAAAAAATGTTGTCTTCGCTGCTTAGAATTAACATATCGTTGCCCGGAATCATCGGACAAATAAAAGCTGGCAGTTTTGTGACATCCAAAGTTGTTAATAAGAATCAGCAGCAAAGACAACAACAATCATTTAACCTTACAGATAAGATGGAATAAGGGATCTATTACCATTCCCATTCATTTTCAGACGAAAATATGTTTTTTCTATTTTACGGCTTTGCTGCAATTACAAATTGCATCAAGTTACCGTTTGGTTCATTATCCTATTTATTATTTGTATGTTTTTGTCTACAATATGGCTAAAACATTGCGTTTAGACTTTTCCACCAATCAAATTACGATTGGAATACAAAAAAACTGACTTATAGAATTAAACATCAAGGCTACGATTTTTAATCGGTTGAGTAAGACGCGTGGTCGATGCTTTAGGTCTCATAATCAATTCTTGTTTGTTTTTGCAAGATTTAACAATTTAAATGGTTATTGTATGTTATGCGTCTTGTTTTTGAATGTATAAAATCATCTGTAAAACATACAAAGATTTTCTAAAACAGAATAGTTATACGACAAGATAAAGGTAGGTGTCTTATTTTATTAATATGTGGTGGCTGGATGAGACAAATTTATATTTAATATTTCAAAAACGTACAACGCATTTTTGCATTATCGCATTATCACAGTCGCATTTCCTCATTTTTCACTTATTGGCACCAATAAAAATCAAAGGCGAAAACATATTTACTCATTTATCTTTTTTCGTGTGTTTGCCATTCCAGATTTCACAAGCAAAAACTCGAAACGGTGGCACCCGGCCACCATAAAAATCAAATAAAAAATATGTAACCAAGTTATGTTGGCTATAAAATAAATACTTAATTTAAAAAAATTCCAATTGTTTACATACAATTTTAAAAAATTCCAATTGTTTACATACAACTATATGCCTAATAATCGACATTATCGATATAAATAAATTAAAGAATTAAAAAGACAAGAAAACTTTTGATGCAAAGCATCAGTTCGCCGCCGATTTGTTTTACGGGATGCATTTTAAAGCATGTTTATACCTACGTTACAGAGGTTATTTTTTATGTTCTATGCAATTATGTTGTAATCCGTCAAAGCTTTAAGTTAATATTTTGTTCAAATTATACATTAACATCATATACTTTAGACCCAATAGTGTGTTTTTCTTAGAGGCTGTATTATGTATAATCAAACGTTTCGAACCTTGAATATGTGTTTTTCTATCTGTTTGTATTTGCTTAAATGCAAAATACATATCATCTCGACAATATGGCAATTAGAGAAAATAATCTCAATTTTTAGATTGGATTGAAAAATTGTACGTGTAGAGGACCAGAAGAATAAATAATCAAAGTCAAGTTGTTTTTATATAATATAAAAGCTTGTGCAGCAGATATCTCAATAGAACTAAAAACACACAATTTCTTAAGACTATCTAATGAACATTCGCTTCGAAAGAATTGCAATTTCTAAACAGAAGGCATTTTAACTTTTTCCCCATAAGTTTCTATGTAAAGCTAATTCCTGCTGTTGCGACTAATTTGAATTGCCGATTTCTAAATTTGCGCACATGTAATCTTTTGTCATATATTAAATCACAAATATACTCGAATTAAAACTAATATTTAAGTTGTTCAATTAAACTATTGACATAACATTTATATATTGAATCTTACAAATGCGGCATACTCCGGAATTGTATAAACAAAATTGCCTTTTATTTTGGTTTCCGATTTTTCAAACCTTCGCTCTTCGTTGAACTATCACCGAATTATAAAGTACCAGGATAAAAATGGTCTCCCTCTATTATTAACTTTCGTAAATAGAATATCAACAAAAATTATTATTACATGAAACTTTGATATTACCCAAGCATTTTTGCAGTCGAAACTTAGCTATCATCTAGTTTTTCACTCAAGTTAAATGATTGACATTCTTGTAGCAAATTTCTTTTCATTTATGTTAACTAAGTATACTTAGAAATATTTTCTCCTTACACCATCGTTAGCAACGAAAGTGAATACAAATAAGCGAACTTTAAGTCAAATAATTTCGTAAATCAGATCTTTCTGAGACGTAGTCAAAAGTACAAGCTCCACTGAAGTATGTATTATTTACAAAACCATTGGTGACATAAAACACATAATCATAATAACTAACAGCACTCAAAACATCATCAACAACCAAAGAAACAAGTTATTACTGTGAGCTTATGCTCCCTGATGATACCTAGCTCTATACTTTATATAAAACAACACGGATTACGGAAAATGGTTACGGACAGCAAAAAAGTCGGTAGACAGGAAGGAGGCATTAGAGATGTCCGAAAATAAATCGAAGAATATGGGCACCCTTTCTTGTATCTGCCCGCCTTGTTAGTGCTCTCGAGACTACATTTCTTGTCGGATTGTTATGAAATGTAACAAATTTATAAATTTAACTTTTGTATATCAACAATAATCTAATTAAAATTAAATCTTTCATTTGCTTTCTGTTTTTGACTGTGGACGCTACTACAAGCAGCGACCATAGCAAAAAATGAGGAGCAAGTTAAATATTTAGTTTTAATTAGATTGGATCAACAATATTAGAGACATAGAACTGCCGAGTGTCGATCTGTGCATCTATCCGACATTACGACCAGCTCGTATGCGCTCTTAGGACTCAATTTCTTGCTAGATTTTTATGAAATTTAAAACCAACGTTTACATCAACAATATATATTTGACAAATTGGAAAATGGGTACCGGTCGGTGATTTTTTTCGAGTTTTATGTGTAGGAGCTCTTAAGCTTACATTTCTTGTCAAAGTTTTATTTAATTTTTATTAAATTCAAATCAAATGTTTATATATAATATCTTGAACAAGTGTTAAAATGAGAGCATATCGATCAATTTTGTGGGAGTTATTGCCCTTGAAAATAAATTAAAATTATATTTAAATATTCAAGTTTTTGCTCTAACGTATACAATTCCTCAAAGATTTTTATGAACATTTTAAAGTTATGCTTAGTTTCTCAGACAAGTTAAAAAAAATAAACCGATCTTTGTGGGAATTATGCCCTTAAAATTATAAATTTATGTGAAACATAACTTTAAGAGCGTTTACATTTCTTTCATGAATTTTAATCATATGTTTTGTCAACAATATCTTGAGAGTTCAAAAATCAGCACCAATGTAATTGCATTTGAGTTATATTCTACGTTTTGTGAGGTTTTTATGAAATTTGATTCGAACATTTGTATAAAAACACCAGTGAGATGAAGTGTAGAAACAGCACTCGCAGAGTTATACAAGTTTCTCTGTGTCTATCTTAATACAGTTGAAAAATTACTTGATCGCTATTGCAAAGATATACCAGTATGTGCTTTGGCAGGGTTCCGGACCTTAGTCAAAACTATTAACAAACAACAAACGAAATTTATTTTTTAAACTATTTAATTATATAATTATTTTTAAATTTCAAACTTGTTGAACTTTAAATCCCTGAAGGTGATTACCCAATGCTTTACATAATTTGCAATATAATTCAAATATTTAAATTATTTTTAACAATATTTTATTTTTAGAGGCAGGCACTGCTTACTCGTCCGGAGCACCTCATTTTCTGGTTTGTGTTTTTAGATTTTATCTCGTGTTGCATATGTTTTTCTAACTCCAGATGTGTAATTTTCCCTTGATTTTAATATTGTGTTGTTCGGTTTGTTTCCTTACTAGCTTTCTTTTCACACACCCAAAATGATTGTCTAAAGCGTTCACTTTTTACTGTCCTAATTAGAAAAGAAATGAGAAAACTGTGTACATACCATTGCCTGAATAAGCCAAACCCCAAAAACACGTGGTAATGAATGTAATGACAATAGACGAATGGTATTTCATCTTGTCGCCTATATTGGAACTGAAATAAACAAAATATTTGAAAGCAAATTGAATTTAAGCTACCTCTATCAAGATATCAATCTCTGGAGCCGATGTTATATCCGCTCCGGAGATTGGCAAGATATATACGCAAGGCATTTTATTTTTACACTTCTGTAAGTTCTGTTAACTGTTTTCAGAAGATAAAACAACTGGTTTTTTTAATCATTAGCTTTTATCTGTTTTCTGAAAGATTGACATTTTTGTTTAACTGTGATAATAAAAAAACCTGTTTGCTGTTAATAGATCTTAATAGTCACAATACTGTTAACTGATTATATATGCCGACTTAAAATAAAAATTACTTACTTACTCACTTATATAAAAGCACATATCAGGAGGGGCCACATATGTATAAGTTAATAATTTAAAACTTTTTTCAACTGGGACTAGTGTTAATTTATATGTTCAAGATTTCACGCATTAATAATTATAAGGTTTGCCAACAACATTTGTCCGTCAGTACTTCCCCCAAAAAATTTCCAGCAAACATTTCTGGTCTATTTGTTGTTGTTGTTTTCTCACTTTCCGTTCTACTTTACAAACATCACTAAGAGTTAAATGCGTCCACTATCTTTTTTAAAGATAGTACTTGTTTATTAATTGTTTAGTCTTTGCACTGTAACGTAAAAGCTATAATAATTAGAGTGAAACTATATAATGCAAAAATGATCATCAAGACAAGTCCTACAAATAACCATGACGTCTCCCTTCAGTAGTTTTTGCCCTTTAATAACAATTTTGTTATAAAAATGTCAGATTCAAAACTATAACAGCTAGAGTTAAACTGTAATATAGACAATTTATGTTACAGCAGCAAATAATCCTTTTTACATTCCATTTACAAGCACCATTTTTTTTCAGTTTAAATTCCTGTTTAGCCTATCAGAACATGATAATTTTTATGTTGCTGTGGTAGTTAAGAAATAACTCAAAAGTTTGAGATTTGAATTGAGATTGTTTTGAGAAATTTAAGCCTGAACATGAATGAATTTTTTAACTACTTAAAATTTTACCTTAAATGTAAAACTATTAAATGCTGCTTGTAACCTTTAGTGTTAATCTTTCATGCACAAGTTCTCAAAAAGTTTTAAAATACAAGGTTGTCTAAAAATTTTCAACATGCTTATTCGAACTACACAGTTAACGACCATTAAAACATTGATTGTAAGAAATACAATATATTTTTGGGGGGATTTTGAGAAGGAGAAGTGTAAAGAGGGGAGAAAGGATCAGAGGGAAGTAAAACGGTACCCCTGTTCACCCTCTCGTTTATGTGTGAAAACAGAAATAAATTGTATAAATTTCATAAATCGACATATCTTGATTGGTGTTTAATGCTTTTTTTTTGGGGGGGGGGGGGGGTAAGCCGGACTACACGGTGAAAAAACACCGAACTTCGACAGGAATGCTGGCAATTCTTAGTAAGATTGTATCGAGTCGAGCACACTCCACCGAAGTACAAATTTCGAACCCACAACCACAGTGTTGACAGGCACGTGATCAATAGTAGAGGATTTATTAACTCAACCACTCGTTCACAAATTAATTAATTAATGCAAACCAAAAAATGATGAGATGCAAAGCATTTAATTACTTTTACGTATTCCTCACAATGTTAACACTAAACTATGTTAATTTGCTTTTAATGAACTAATTCAGATAATACTTTCTGCATATAACACAAACGAAGACACTTTAGTACCCAATCCCCTGACAAGACAATATTGTGATCACCAACACATTATTTTAAATATTTTGTGTCATAAATGTCCTAAAATATGCTTGTAACACTAATAAAACAAATTTAAATTTTCTTTCCTATTTTAGTTTATAGGTTTCCCTATAGGATGTCAGGAAATCTCCGATAACCGAATGCACCATCAAGAGCACCCCCATTCAAACTACAAACAAACAAACAGTCCGGTTTAATACGGTGATCGTAACTATGTAAAGTTCTTTCCTTGTCAGTTGAATACAGAAACTTGTTAAAATATGGCGCAACGTTACTGCTGCCAGTTCAAAATCACATGCTGAGTCAGATTGCTTTACTTCATATCTATTAGGCAATTTAAAAAAATAAGACGAGTCTATTTTATACAATTTAATTTTTGTTTACAAACATAAAGAATAGGAAATTTCTGCCTATTGTTCCTTTAGCCGGAATATCCAAAAGCAGCGAACAAATCGCTCAATTATTTAACTGTTAGTAAATTATAACAATAGGACCAACACAGCGTTTATTCCTCTGAAATCTTTGACTCACATCAATAATAAATATATGAGTAAAAAAAAATTATGAATTACAATTTTTCTCGAAAGCCAGTTAATTCCAGTTTGTAACATATGATGACGAAAGCAATGGATATTATATAGAATCACGTGTTTATCGCGTTTACAAGTCATGACCAACGAAGCGTATACAATTTCATCTAACCACTGCATATAAAGTCGTAAGCACCGCATATAAAGAAGTAAGCACCACATATAAAGTCGTAACCACCGCATATAAAGAAGAAAGCACCGCATATAAAGTCTTAAGCACTACGTATAAAGTCGCATGCACCGCATATAAAGTCGTAACCAACGCATATAAAGACGTAAACACCGCATACAAAGTCGAAAGCACCGCATATAAAGTCGAAAGCACCACATATAAAATAGTAAGCACCGCATATAAAGAAGTTAGCACCGCGTATAAAGTCGAAAGCACCACATATAAGGTCGTAAGCACCGCATATAAAGAAGTTAGCACCGCATACAAAGTCGAAAGCACCACATATAAGGTCGTAAGCACCGCATATAAAGAAGTGAGCACCACATATAAAGTCGAAAGCACCACATATAAAGACGTAAGCACCGCATATAAAGTCGAAAGCATCACATATAAAGTCGTAAGCACCGCATATAAAGTCGAAAGCACCACATATAAAATAGTAAGCACCGCATATAAAGTCAACAGCACCACATATAAAGAAGTTAGCACCGCATATAAAGTCGAAAGCACCACATATAAAGTAGTAAGCGCCGCATGCAAAGAACTTTTCATACATAAGGCAGTCATGGCGTTCCAGAGATTTTACTTTTATTTATTAGATGGTTCTAGGGCGCGACCGTTGCAGAAGACACCCAGGTAAGTGGTGTATACAAGAAACGAAAGAGATAGTTATATACATTTGTGATAGTCAATTTCCGTAATAAAATCGATGAGCTCTTTATATACTTGGTTTTTAAATTCTGAAGGAGGGTCTAACAAGATCTTGATATCGATGGTATTGATGTTAAATTTAGACAGCGCTGTGTTAAGTTTTATTCTGGCGTTGTTATGGGCTACACAGTGCAGAATGACATGTTCGATGTCTTCCTTGGTGTTGCATACACTGCAGAGCGGCGATATATTTTTGATGTGTTGCCCCATTTGGCCCGGTAGAAGGGTGGTGCCAAGTCTGAGCCTAGTTAAAGTTTTTGCATGGTTTCGATTTCTTAGGTAGAAAATGGCTTTGAATTAACAGATGGATTAAGCCGGTAGTACCATGAATTTCGATGTGTATCCCTAATATCTTGCCATTTCTTTTTAAATATATTTTTGACGATCGTGTAGAATTCAGATGTACTATAGGCTATGTATAAAGAAAGTCACAGGAAAAAAGAGCTTTCGACAGTAATGTGTTTTATCTAAGATGTTTTCTAGATTTTGATGGACTTGAAATACAATTTCTATTAATGGTATTAAATAACTAATAAGTAATAAACGTTTTACATAAAAATATGACTATATGTGGAATGAAATGTATATAACTGAGTTACTTTTTTATTTTCAAATTCAAATTAATCATGTTAGGCCATAGTAATGTATATATACATGTAAATATATATTTTTTTTCTTTTCGTCTGTCAGATGAGACGTAAAACTGGTGCCTTGTGTACAGTATTCCATAAACTGGCACGTTAAAGACCCCATTGGCAGTATTCGATAAGATTAGGCGCACGCGTCGCTGCCATGGCACGCCCCGTACTTGCTGCTAGCGTCTTGGTTCTCTAGCTGGATGCAGCCTGATAGATTAATCTACTTCCACAAAGTCTTTTTGGTTGCAGCATTTCTGACTACTTTTATCATTTCAGTTATACTATTTATGGCCTATAAATCCCCAAAAATACAAATAAATAGTTTAAAAAGTAATTTTCAATCAAAGCCATTAGGCAATAAGTCGGTGCGAGACCGTTTTACGGTAGTCAAGGACGTTAGAAACCCCCATAAGTAAGTTTTATATTGCTTTTTATAGAAAGCCGAAGTCTCTACGAACTATTATTTTAAGGGCACTAGTTTTCTTAGACTATAGTCTTATTAAGACGTTGCCTCATGTAAACTACATTTTAATTGCACTGCTATTTTTATAGCCTTATTTTACATTTTAATAAATGTTGCCACTTGTACTTTGTCTAAATTGTCCTCCTCCAACGATGAGAGTTCAAAGACCCAGGTCTCTGTATTCGAATCCGAACAATTTGTGTTAACAAGGGGTTGGTAAGTAAACATGTTCCTGGAGTTGTGAGTTGTTAACGCATAAAAAGTAGCCACTGGATAAAAATAATGCAGAGATTGCAGAAGCATGGTACAAATTGTGGCTTAGCAGCTCACACTCCAGACAATTCAAAACCCCTCCTGTTACATTTTAAATTGACTGTTTTTTTGTTGTGGGAAAAATATAAAAATATGAAACGGTTTAACTGTTAATGTACCCTCTCCTGTCCCTCTAAAATATATAAATAATCTGTTGTTTATCAGACCAATACTCTTATATTTTTACTTGAGCGGTTGTTAAAAGAAGCGAGTTGTCTGTGCAACCGGATTCGTACATCAGTATCGAAAGCCATGTTCTATTTTTAGATCAGAAAGGTAATTAACAGATGTGCTTTATATTTGGAATTTTAGGTAGCTATGAGGTACTTTTAATTAGATTTAAGATCAATAGTGAGAAAAAGTATCGGTTTTAGGTAAACTTAATCTTGGGGTTAAATCTTAGACCAGTACAACGCTTTTTGCCTTAACATCAAAAACCACCCATTAAGAGCGGCTGGTAATGATCTATTTTTTATAGCACCGCTTGAAAAGTTGAGGATATATAGTGTTCTCGGTACCCATCTATTATCCGCCACTGAATGGAATTAGATAAAACTTCCACAGAATCTTTGTCACATAGTGCCATTGTTTACCTTATATTTTACATTTTGATCAAAATGACATTTGGGCGTTTCCAATAGCAAAACACAGCAAAAGCTAGAGTATCAATTGCTGAACATTGCTCACATTACTTTCACGAGTTTATGTTTACCATGATTGTGTAATTTTGTACGTGAATATTTTTTTTAATTCTATGTACGTTTTTGTACCTCATGATTTACTTGATTGCACTGAGTATCTTTATATGATTCTTCAATTGTAGGCAAATATTCTCGATATTCCTATAAAACTTTCTTGCCATTGAGACAGGGAAATTCTGCGAATTTAGGTTTATGAGATACGCGTTTCTATCAGCATGGATTGAGACTCTTAACTGAAGTAGTTAAATTTCCTGTTTTCAGGGGAAAGCTTGTTCGTCTTACCTTCTCGTGCGAAAACTCAGCAGTTGTAATGTAGTACTTATACGCAGCCTATTGCCCGACTCATAACTGTTATTACCTTTTTATAGACAGAATACACACGTCTATTGTACCTAATTGTGTCCCTCTAATCAAACAGATTCCATGGTTTTGCCACAAAGCATTACACTGTGGATTACGTTTAGCTGAATATTTATAAACATACTGCAGTTTCTGTTGCAAACATCTCTACCGCAGGTTCATAATTTTCATTGACGGCTTTTTTTTACTATAGAAGAAACTCTATTCAAAAACGGTTTTCTTTCTTTGATAAATGCATCATAGAAATTACTTGACTTCAAATACCTCATGCAAGCGGTAGAAATTAGGATTTAATATGATTTTTTAAGACACTGTTTATTGATTAATCAAAAAATATTTTAATATAGGTGTAATTAGGATTTAAACCCATGCGATGAAAGGTTTTGCCGTATGATTATGAAAAAGTTACTAATAAAACTAAATGTGCTCCTTCTAGATAATAATGTGAAGAGTTTCTCTAAGCAGAATCTTTGATATTCAGAAAACTTAGTCACATATTGACAATTAAAGTAAGAATAACACAACTAATGTATAAATATGAAATTTTCACGAGAGGTGGGGATGGGGTTACTTAGTATATATGGGTAATATGGATGTGCATCCCGAAAGGGTCTCTTCTTTACCTTTTCAAAATATATGAAAAGATACTTTTTTCTTTGAAATATATATTATTGAGCAGTTGTAAATTATCTAAATATATCAATGATCCTTATTCAACAAATTAAGTGCTCCATTAACATCAATTGATTACAAAAATGTCTTTATGTCGTTAAATAAACCAATAAAACAATTGTCATGCAATGATAATAAATGTGTGTTAATGTTTATACGAATGCCCACAGATGTTATCAATCAGATCTTTGTGTCTTATTTCATGGCTGAATAAATATGTAACAGAAAAATGTTAATAAAAGTGACCAACTTTCTATTTACCTTTAATTTCTTAACTGATTTCTAATGTGGGTCTAATGCAGTATTAAGAAAAATTTCAGACTGGCAGACCAAAGTAGATATATGGTATAGAAATTAAAATTTTGACCAACCTTATTTGTTAAAGACAAAATCTGCAGACTTCATTTCAAATTATAGCACTTGTTGTCATTAAAACAGCTTACATGGTAAAATGACACACAAATTGTCAATATTGAAACAAAAAAAGGTGACCCCCCCTTTTCTGCACTTGAATAGATTGATTGATTAATGGTGTTTAACGCCCGAGCAGCAATATTTCAGCTATATTCAGGCGAATGCACTTGAATAGGCAATGTCTACAAATATATAAATTTTGCAGTCAAACATACCATTCTGCTTTCCAAGTATAGAAAATAGTTATCATTTACTGAAATCACCCCAAAAAGTATGGTTTTACAATTTTCAAAAAGATTTTAACATTTGCAATACATAAACATCAAGTGTATCTCATGAATGCGAGTAATAGTAGTTCATTTAAGAAATGTGTTTGTATCTTTATTGTCAAGATTTTTTTCATTTATATGTTCCAGAAATGTTAAACTTCCAAAATTTATTCTATGTTTAAGCATGTCCAATTAAAAAAAGGGTCTGTTATTTGTCCACAAATTTATCCATTTATGGAAGAGCTCATTTTTAAGCATACAAAATGCTCTCTAAAATCAAAATAATGCCTGCCTAAACAAAAACTATGTTTTAAAAAGTTTATTTTCAGCTTAAGATACCAAAAAAAAAATAGCAGTTTGAACCCTAAAAATTCCAGGGTGGACAAAAATGAAATTCTTATATGAGATGGATATGTGAATATTTTAGCTCATTGCATACACATGAGTTGATCAATATTTTCCTTGAAAAACACATTTAATTCAACAAATGAACATTTCTTATTGACAATAATTTAGAATTATCTAGAAATGCTTTCTTTCATGCAGTATGTGCCAATTGTAACATAAATTAGGAAAGAATGTTTAGAAAACCTATTACAATAGAATAAATTAGGTAAATATTACATTATACCCAATTGTAAGTGAAATTTGATACCAGATGAGAAGTTTGAGTTAAAATGGCAAAAGTCTTGAACTTAAAGGTATTTGGAGCATAATACCCAAAATGTAACTTAAACAATTTCAATTTAGGCACCTCACTCCCTCTTTAGGTTAACCTCTACTAAATAAATTTACAAAGGTGACCATTATAACATTTTATAGAATACTGAATTTACCTTAATTTCACTATTAGTGAAACCCTTTTTTTCAAAATACCATTTCTTCGCTAAAAATATCTGACCGGCACAACAATATTAAAGTCTAATAAAAATGTTTTGTAAAGTTCACAAAATGACGTCACAAATAGAGCTAGTTTCAGTTGTCAGATGGATAGATACAGGTGCAAGTCTGTTAAGTTTCTTACAAAATCTAATACTTGCTTGAAATTATTAAATTTGGATTCATGTCACTTCTAAAATATTTGTGCATCATATTAACTTAATTTTAAACAGGTTCATTCAGAATTACAATTTTCAGGCAAAGTGAAAGTAGAACTACTTTGGTTTTTTAAGCACTACAACCAGCATCAACTGATTGGCTATTTAGTAGAGGTTAACCATGATAGGTGCGATTCTCCGTCATTGTGAAGACAAGTGAGGAAATAAACAATAGGAGAAGAAAAACAAATATAATTTATTCTTAAGATGTCGCTTTAATAGTAATGTATTGCTTTTGTTTTATACACATTTTGTTAGGAATTGTTTTGTTTTTTTAAAATATTTCTTTAAATATCCACATATATACATCCTCCCAAGTCAGGGGTTCTGAGTCCGCTGGATGCAGATATATACAGTGGATGGAATGGAATTTAGTTCAATAGTACAGTATAGCTGAAGGTAGTTAGTCACTTGTCGAGAAATAACAGCCCAAGCTTTTGGATTATGGAAGTTACCATCGTATATATTATGTTACCTTGTGTAAAATGTGTTCTAACAAGACCAAGACCTTTTCTTTTCTTAAATTTCAAAACTCATAAACCTTTTACATTGGGTAAAAAGATAGATAAAGGAATTTATCGCTATTTTGCAGTATTTTCCTTTAATCTTTGTTTGCGATATTATTCAATCTCACTCTTCTAGCTTGAGATGGGCCCATCTCAGATGGCTGTCAAGACGTCGTTAAGTAAACACTGTGACGTCACAATGTTACAAAACAGCGATAAACAGATTATTTACGTTTTATGAAACTCGATGCATTTTCTCGTCATCTCATCTCAGGGCTGTCGCCCTTCGATGAGATATGGACGAGAAAACGCATCTCGTTTCAAAAAACGCAAATAATCTATAAGTATTGCCCTTGTGGCGTAACCCACTCCTAGTTCGTTACAGATAAGCCATACGTATGTTAATTGAATACTAATGGCCATGACGCTGTAACTCTAAAACTAGGGATTATTAATGGTCTTCTATTTGTGCCTGTCAACACTTAGGACCTGACAAGGTTGCCAGGTTTACAATCCACAGGTCCGGGGTTTTCTCCGGGTACTCCGGCTTCCTCCCCAAATAAAAACTCGACGCCATGAACAAACAAACATCAACACTTAGGTTGCGCGTTCTGGCCTTAAGTATAATAACATGGCATGCTCGACTAGAACCTTACAATTAACAAGGATGTGCCTCTTTCTTGTCGAATTTTTAACCGGGAACACCCCTACTTCTTCCTAACAAAACTGGACACCATGATATAGCAGTACAATTTCTGCAAGTGCCGTTAAGCTCATTATTACAACCAAAACATGTTACCAAGAAAAAAGTAGCAAGTCTTTGCTATTATATAAAACTAGTAATTATTGAAGTGTCGTTACAAATATCAATAATGTCTGGCAGTAATAGTTTCAGAAAACAACATTATTTTCAACCCCCCTATCCATATCCCGCCAATCAGATGATAGGATTTTCATATATAAACTGGAAGAAATGAAAATTTACGTATCTAAAAATGTGTTTGACTTCTGACTTTTACCATCCATATTATTAAATCATTCAAATTCATTTTTATCAGTTAAATGTTGCTATTAAAATGATTTTAATACGAAAATGTTAAATCGTAGATTGTACGGTCTGCGAGTTCATTTGAGTTATCGTTCTTTTGTCGGATTTTGCATACCTTAAATTTTGTAAAATATGTAGTTTTTAGTTCAGTAGAAATAGATATTGCATCGAACATATGAAGCTTAATATAATATTCGAGTATTCTATTCCCCGACACATATACCATTGAACTGAACCCTAAGATGGAGGAGAACTATAATTACGTTTAATTCCACTGAACATATCCAGTACACTACAGTAATTTGACGGAAACACGTACAAAATCGGACTGTATACAAATGGATAAGCTTGGTTTATGCAGATTATTCGAAAGAAAATGAGTGAAAGTTTTTGCGCGAGTTTTAATCATTTTGTAAACTGCATGAAATAGACATAGAATCGAGAAAATTAATAGCTTCGTTTCAACTACACCTTGAAGGACCCGCCCTAGCATAGTTTAAAGGGTTAAGTCCCGACTTAACATGGGAACCAATAAAGAGACTTTTTTTAATTGGTTGGGATCACCTATCTGTGGTGATCGAGAGTGAAAATTTTCATTCCATCGAACTCGCCCATTCACAAGAAATTTAAGACTTCTATTGTCTTATTGGGAAAAAAGGGAAACTTTTATATAAGCTCGACCACGAAATTATGTTTCGATTTATAAATGGTCTTCCAGAAAAAACATACATTTTATGTTAGGACAAGCCAGCCGAAAAATTTGTCGAAAGCATTATCTTATGCAAAGTAGGGTGCAGCTTACAAATATCGATTTTATAAACAATATGGCGCAATTGATATAACACCGACCGCCAAGCACACAAATGAAATATCCGATCTTAAATCTCTCCAGAATATATACCAAGGTAGTTTTTTCATGGAAAAATATATAATTTGTGAAGTTATAAATTATCTTAGTATATCCATGCCTCAATTCTCATCTTAAGCCCATGTAAACCATGGTGATTTTACAAAGTGTTTCGTTAACATCACTTGATCATTTTTGTAGTGAATGGAACAAATACTAGTAAATTATCTGACAAATCTAGACATTAACCAACATGCTTCCAGGTTTAAATCAGGAAATGGTATACGATTAAAAACGGAGGGGAGACTGGAGCATCAGTGAAAAAAAGATATGCTTATGTTTTATCCACACTTTATCTCCTACAATAAGCATTGACGATAAATGGGCAGAAGTGTCAAATCGACTTTACCTTCATTATAAAATAAAAACTCATGTTAAAACATAATATTTAAAGAGTATCTCTTTAAAATTATAAAATAATAACGATTTTACAATACTTTGTACATGTAATGCCATGTACCCACAAACAGTTATCGTCCAATTAGGATATTTTGTGACATCCGGGTAGTCCGACAACCAATAGTCCGACAGCCCAATAGTCCGACAACACGTTTATATGCAATACTATAAACCTTCAGACACAATTCAAAAGAACAATAAAAGTTCTATAAATGCAAACCTAGCTAAGGTGGTTTTTTGGTAGGAATTTCTTAATATTAGGAGTAATATCTATGATTTGGTTATATAACATGTATATATGTTACTGGAAATGTGTGAAATTAGGGTTGATTTTTTTCTTCCTCATGGAGTTGGTGGGACAGGTATAAATGTGCAAATGATGTTAATTCATAGGTTGGTGCATATATGTATAAAGTTTCATGAAGATTTCATTAACTCTTTCCTTCGTGCGTGCCCCTAGAGGTCCGCAGAAGAGTCCAGCTTATTGTAAGAGGCGACTATGGGGCTTTAGAATCTGATGGCAGTGCCCAGACCACAGATCAATTAAGGCGTGTACAATAGTTGACCTAATTTTAGATTGATCTTCGTTCTCTTTAAAATAACTGTTCCTTTGGTTTCTATTCTATCTTCATATTTCTCATCATTCCATGTTCATTGGCCAAATTTCTGGATTGTGAATGTCGGGCGGGCGATCGCGGAAAATATTTTCGAAACAGTATTCTCAGCAACAAATATCAAGGCCTCTTGATATTTGGAATGCAGCATCAGCGTGGATTTAACTTCAGACCTACTTCCTGTTTAACAAAATCCAGCCGTCCTTGACTTAGACAGATTTTTATGCCCACGCGACGGCATATTGTTTGACTCATGTCCGTCCGTTCGTCCGTCCGCTCTTTTGTACAAATTTCCGTCAAGCTTTTCTCAGCGCGTAGTAATCGTAAATGAGAATGACTTCAAACTTGGGATGGTTTCAGTTTGACGAACAGAACGTCCCAAACGACTTTCAGACCTGACGGACTTATACTTTCTGTTTGGGGTCAACGGGGGCATCCGTGTCCAATAAACACATTCCTTATTTATTTATTTTTTTTAAGTTTTTAGGGCGTACAATACCAACTTACAGCTTAATTTGTAGAAATATATATAAAAATTTGATATTAACCCTGTATTTCTGATGGTTCAGAAATCCGCTGGATAGATATATTATAATTTGTAGACGTATATATAAATATTTGATATTAACCTGTATTTCTGATGGTTCAGAAATCCGCTGGATAGATATATTATATGGTTGTCACAATACTTAGACGTTTGAATATATATATATAATAATAATAATAATATATAACCTTAGCATAACTGTATATTCATATTATTTAGATGTTTTAAAGTAGAAGTTTTTATGAAAATATCAATCCATGTGTATATTATTTTACTTTTGTGTAATAGTCTCTCATAACTCTTTTTAGAATGGCTCTATTTGTATATATTAAGGTTTTAGACTTTGTATGTTTGTTTTATTGTGATACACTTTGAGGTGAGACTCTAATAAAGTATTTGTCTTGTCTTGTCTATATTCTGGTACGTAGGTGGAGCATAGAAATTATATATATATATTTTTTTAATTATCGATTTCGGTCCGACCCAATATGTGATAATTTGTTAGACTCTTGTGGGTTGTCGGACAGTTGGGCTGTCGGATTGATTGATTGATTAATGGTGTTTAATGCCCGAGCAGCAATATTTCAGCTATATTCAGGCGATGAACATGAAATGGATGATACAATGAACATGAAATGATTATGAATGAAAATGGGATGGGACACAAGGAAAAATAGGGGTTACAGATTTTAGATTGCCACTGGCAAATGGGAGGATGGATAGGGTCGGGCAATTTAGCCTCCTGTAGCGGGATCGAAATCCCTACTCATAGCGAATACTACAGCAGCGTTCTTTAACGTGCGAGGAACGTGGCATTTTTCCCAACACGGTGCACTAATATGGTTTGCGGTCAGGTTTTCCGTATTATGGCCTGACAACCCCAGCTTGGCAGGGGTACCCCATTCAACCACCTGGGGCACACATCCCAGTCGGTCTTTAGGCAAACCGACCTGACACGCCGGTCAGGGTACTGGGCGCTATTTAGTCGCCTTTTGCGACAAGCTAGCGCGACTGCGGTCTATTCTTTTAGCCACCCGGATCCCGCACGGGGCCGGGCTGTCGGACTATTGGATTGTCGGACTATTGGGCTGTCGGACTAATGGGTTGTCGGCCTATCGGTTGTAAGACCATTGGGCTGTCGGACTATTGGGCTGTCGGACAACAGACGTGTAACCGGATATTTATCTCGTTATTACGAAAAATTCCTTTCGTTATAAAGAGATCGTTATCTCGTTTTTACGAGATAATAATGTCAGTTTAACAAATTTGTTATCTTGTATTCTTTGAATTTGTAAATAAATACAACATTAACAACCGATAGTAAACGTGAACTTGAATATATGTGATATTTGCTTGCTTCTTGACACTTAGCTACGTCGTTAGTGTGTTGTGTGCTTATGTCCCAATAAAAATACATAGCGCTAATTTACGATATATTCCTTTGTTGTCAAAAAGTTAAGACCATAAGACTATTAAATATTAATGGTTTTTAAATGGATTAATTTAGTAAACTGTTACTTTGATATTTTGTCTCTTTTTGTGTTTCTCTTGTGGCAGTGTTTATGCGATCATTTCAATGGATTAATTTTAAAGCATCAGACACCATTCCTAATTTATTCATTTTAATCACGTACTTTACCATCTGCTATATAGCAATATTCATTTTGCATAATAAATCGTAACTCTGAAGTCATTACAAAACATCTATCATAAAATGAGACAAACAGAACTATAAATCAGAAGTAAATTTAATCTTACCTATTCTTAAATACAAAGTGTCCATAATGTTAATTATTTCCTTAACTCAGAAGTACACTATTACACCAATAATATCACCGATGATATCAATCTTCAGTGAACTAGACCTCACCAATTTATAATGACAAAAACGTCATAGATTTAATTAAAAGATTAATACAACATGTAATGACTATTGTTGATCAAAATAAATATTCTACTAATAAATGATATGATGATCTATATATGAATAATTGATTGTTGCTAAACGTACAACAATTTAATATTTAAGGTATATCTAGGAAATGAACAGTTGTACATGTACTAGAATTATATTTTTTATTATTCTCGAGTAACAGGAATAAACCCATAGCTGCCAATTTATAAATTGTGATGATCTAGGAGGGGGTTGTGCTAATAATGTGACCGATATTGGACCATTCAACTAAAAAGCTAGAGTGACATGTTGTACAAAGTCTATTTTTCTGTCAGTTTTATTTCATTGTTCTATTTCAATAGGCAGTTTTGGTTTGTAGTGCAAATCTACATAAAGTGTAGATATGACTATTATCTAGAATATTAAAATAATTTTCAAAGTCCAAATTATTTGTAAATAATCTATGTAAAACTGCATTTGGAGAGTTTTCTACGAGAGACCTCCAGTATTGTATAAATTGGTCTTGCAGTCTGGGTTTGATTTAGAGTGGTTGTTATGAAACTACAGATTTGTTCAAATATATGTAAGACCAGTATTATCAAATATCTTTTGACAAAAGCTATCCAAGAAATATTTAAACTGTTGGTAAAAAGTCATGTATAATATATAGGTCAGCTTTTTATCTAATTTTTTTATTAGCCTTATTAAGTAATCATTCTTAGTATGATATAAATTTCAATTGGAAAAAAACCAGCTCTCCAAATATCACGTAATTTGGTGCGGATGAATTCAGTCATAACAATAATTTACAGAAACGTAGTTGTATCTTTGCAAGACAACTAATGCTTTAAAGACCCAAACTTCTGGGCCACATAGTTAAATAGGTTTCACCATTTTGTAGATCAAGTCGACTTGGCATTTAATTGATAAATTATATGAGCGACCATGTATAAGGACTTCACAGATATTCTTTGTTACTTTTTCTGCTTGCTTCTCAATACTTCATTTAAAAATCCCAGTCCTGCTAAGCAGAATACCTCAATTCAATAACAGTATCCAAAAACGGCCGTTAAATGTAAACTTTAAATCTGCTAGTTATCTACCCTTTGAGACCACAATAACTTTAATCTTTCAAAGTTAACTTTTAGTTCCCACATGTCGCCGTATTCCCATAATTTTTCTAAAACTTTGATATTGCCTCAAGTACTATTTAGAAGAAAGAATAATTTCAGAAAACTTTTCAATTAATCATTAATAATATCAGAGATAGTATCTAATGATTAATGTATTGTATCTACATTGAAACAGATTTTAACGAAATTTCTTCTTCACAACTAATAGTATATCAAACATCTTTAAGGATACTGATATTCAAATAGTTAGATGATAGGTCAGGGTCGAGATAACATGTTGTATCATAATGAAGTTCATGTATTTTAATTTGTTGCAGAGTCGAACTACGATACTTATTACATGTATGTTGATATCTTGAAATTCAACTCTTCTATGAAAGACATTTGTAATTCCAACACTAAAGATGTTGACAAGACCGGATAAAAACGCGTAGAAATTGCTCCTTGCAATTTGTTTTCAACTCGACGGAGCAACAAAGAGGTAACATTACTCGTAATGGGCAAACACAGACTTGGCATTTATACTTATTTTCCGCCTTAAACTGCTGGTTTAGTTAAATTTTTCATTTCTCCGTCATTCAGCAGAAATTTCGACGATGCCTAATTTATGAGTTTTAAGGCGTTTTCGTATTGCGGAGTATATAATTTTCTGTTAACAATGTTTTTAAATGATTTGGAAGATTTTCTGAAAACAAAAAATGTAATTGGGTTAAACAGTGTAACAAATTATAGAACATGAACTTAATGTATATCTGATGATTTTTCTCCTGCTTTATACTGATGATACTGTTTTATTAGCTGAATCTGCCGAGAATCTTCAAGTTCAATTAAATGCTTTTTATGATTATTGTAATATATGGAAGTTAAAAGTCAATGTCGACAAAACAAAGGTTATGGTACTTGGATTAGGTAAACTAAGTCCAAATATTACATTTTTTTATCAAAATACTGAAATAGAAATAGTCAAAACTTTTAACTATCTAGTGGTCATTTTTACAAAAACATGTAATTTTGATGCTACAAAGAAACTTCTAGCAGATAAAGGGTTGAAAGCTATGTACGAAGTTCTTAAACTAGGGCGATTATTTTTGTTTGATAAAATGGTTAAACCTATTCTTCTTTATGGCTGTGAAATTTGGGGCTTTGGTAAAAACGATGTTTTAGAAAGAGTACATTTAAAATTTTGTAAACTTCTGCTGAATTTAAAGTCTTCGACACCAAACTATATGATATATGGGGAACTTGGTAGACTTCCTATTAAAATTGATATTAAGGTACGGATGGTATCTTTCTGGTCAAAAATTGTAAATTGCAAACAATCAAAAGTGTCTTCAATATTATATCGTTATAACCGGAAATTGAATTTAAACCATAGTATGCATTTTTCTTGGATTAACTGTGTTAAAGTCATTTTTAATGATTGTGGTTTTTCACAAATTTGGGAAACAGAACAATTCTTCAGTAATGACTGGCTAAAATACATAGTAAAACAACGGTTAACAGATCAGTTTGCACAAAACGGGCAATCACTTATGTTTCATTCAACTAAAGCACTAAACTATAGAATGTATAAATCAAAATTGGAATACGAAAATTATTTAAATGTCTTAAATTTTGCTGACGGTATAAAGTTATGCCGATTTAGAACAACAAATCACCATTTACCAATAGAAACTGGTAGATGGAAAAATACTGAAAGAGAAAATCGTTTTTGTCATTTATGTGATAGTAACAATCTTGGAGATGAATACCATTATATATTTGAATGCACCGCTCTTTCAGAACAACTAAAAAAGTTAATTCCAAATCACTACGTGAAAAACCACAATGTTCATAAGTATTCAGAATTGATGTCTAGCAACAGAAAGTCTCTGCTTAGAAACCTTGTCAAGTTCATTAATATTATAAATGATTATGTTGGCGCCCCTGGCTTACCTGTCATGTAACAGTAACCTTGTTTCTTTTTGTTTGTATATATTGTATATAGTATGTTGTTATCTTTCTTTATTGTTATCTTCTCTGTACCAATTGTATAATTGGCTGTATGAGAATAAACTATCAGAGGAATCTTGGCGATAAATTGGCATTCCAGATAATGAAAAGAAAATTACTAACATGATCCGGAATGCCATTGTTTACCATATTGATTCCGAAATTATACACTTCTGGAATTCAAATTTTGTCAACTGCTATGATTGCGAATAAAGTGGTAAAACTATGGAATTTATTGTTTTAGAAATCTCATTTTAAATGAGAAGACATTGAAAAGCATGTTGCAAACCTGGAAATAGCTGATTATATGCCTAAAATCCCCGGGAGAGAATCATTCACGGGCTGCTCTTTCGACGCGTAAAGGCCCTCTCTGCAGCTCCGTCGAGATATAAAATATTAAAAAGAGCTACATTATTGTAGCCATTAGTCCAAAGCAATAAATAAAACCATGACACACACAATAACAAACACACAACAAAAGCCAGCGACACGAACTCATAAGGAAATGAGAGTGAGGTGGTGTTCCTAAAGAGTAGGCAGTTCCTTCAACAACACAACGTTTGTTTCTCTGGCACTGAGAATTCAAATTCTTTTTAATATAAACTATTGTTAGTCAAGAAAACATCAATGGAAATTGTAAAAAATATAACGATGCGTCAGATAGTTAAGGCTTTCCACTCAAAGATTTAGAAGCCTTATTGTTTTTTTTTCTTCTTTTTTGCAGCCAAGTTTTCTTTTAGCATCATAAATTTGACTAAGTTCATATCTCTGTGTTTTCTAAAAGCTTGAAAGGACTTCATTTTAAAATCTCACATTGGACCACTATGTATCTGTTATACTGGATTTTCTTACACTGTAGTGCATTATTTTATTTTTAAAAATGTTTCGTCCGCTACGATTATTTCTGTTCGCCTTTGATTTTTTAAAAACGGAAATAAAAATATTAAAATGTTTATTTCGCTCGCTCGCACCATTTTTAAATTACAAAAATCCGAAGAAGAAGAGATTAAATTGGCATTGCCTTCAACTGTTGAGCCTGGAGTAAAAAATAAGAATAAAGTATTTGTTTCTACCCTTGCAAAATTTAAATTTGAAATAATCTTGATGAATGTAAACATGTTTATTTATAGCATATAAATGATTTTTTGACAAACAGGATTTTGTATCCAATTTGCAAGTCGGTATAGATAACGTCTTTCAAACAGATTTATCGGTCTTTATTATTATCTCCCTTCTCGTATCTCCCAACAGATGGCGTTTACTCCATTGTATTACAGCTACACAAGCTTTGCACATTTGGCACGTGCATTAGGATTAGATAGTTTTGTGCAAATTGCACTGTTGCATATGACAGCTTCACTTTGTTTTGTGCAAATTGCACAGTGGTACAATACGCACCTTGATGTTTGAGCAAATTACACTGGTGCAGATGGCACCTTGATGTGTGTGCAAATGGCGCTGTTGCATATGGCACTTTGATATTTTGTGTGACACAGTGATACATATGGTATGTTGATGTCTGTGCAATTGCACACTAATGATTATGTATGCCAATTGTACAGTGGTGCATTTGACATATATTAATGTATATTTTGTCTTTTATTTAGCTCTGGTACTGTACGATGGCAGTTGACTGATGAAAAGTTCAATAATGGTCCTGCCATAAAGAGAAGGAATACTGCAAGGACCAAGTGTCCAGCATACTGAATTTGTCACGGCCATGCTGATAGTCAGAACTACTCCGGTATTGGTAAGCCGTCCGACAATAGTGTGTTGTGTATGAACATGTTAGCAGAACTATTGTACACTATTATTACACACGCTTTAGTCAATTTTGACAATTATTTATAAACAATGTTATCGCAAGCCTTCATGTACAATATAGAGGAGGACTTGGGGTAATGGTGCTAGGAGTATTTCAGCACTAGACAACAGGTAGAATACTGCTCATATGTGTAACTTTAGGAGTTAATATGTCTCTTCTCCAGCAAACTTCGATTATATTGACAGCCATCATGCAGTTTTGTTTCCAGACAGAGTAGAGCACACGTGGAATCTCTACACCAATTGAAACTATATAGCTTTATGTATTTGAGTGTCGATGCCGTAGAGGCCTTGGTCCTAGGAATTTTTGACTAAGAAAAGATACAAGTGACTTTCGCCAAGGCCATTCCAGGTTTAGATAATAATGGACTTTAAATATGACCCTCATACCACACAAATTTTATGTATGCTGCATGCACTAAGGCAGTTTTTTAGTTGGACAGTTTTACAGCTGCTATCTTTAGAAGGATGGGTTTCTAAGGCGTTCTAAGACTCTTCGAAGATTACAAGTCACAATTGCGAAAATGAGCCGCAACGGGCAGTGATTTATGTGTTCTCACTTGAGGAACTTTACATAATTTGATATTTATTTGATATTTATATATATATATAATTTTTAATAATGAGGCATCTGGGATTGTAGGTGTGGACATATTATTAATGTATTCATCATATTTAAATTGTGTGTTATATTTAACAGACACTCCTGTGTGTCTGTTATGAATTTTTACAATCGTTTTCATTGTATTTTATCGCTTTCCCGTTTAACCCTAAAACAATAGGGTTTTGGGTTTTAGTGCGAATCTACCAGTAAAAACGGATACATTGTTTCTTGTTTCACACATCTCGGGTTGGGAGGACCACGAAGGTGCTGTTTGAATCCGGATTAAATGTATATACAATTTTTTTAATGCTTATTATCAATATAATCTTAATTAATAATAATCAGTCGCCCATAAAAGTGGCGCTTTTATGCCATTCTTGCTTGCTGTGTGAAACATGAATTATGATACAATTCAATTTATTCCATGTTATTTTATTATTATTATTGTGGAATTTATACTTGTTCATGAATACAAATATTCATCGGACAAATTAGAAATTTTTATTTTTATGTTGTATATATGAATATACACTTTACATTAACTACGTGGGTTAATACCTCTTTATTACTTTTTATTTTTTCCTTTATTAATATATAATTTTTCTAGCTTTGTTATAATGTTATGACTTGTTATTTTCTACTAATGGGTATTTGTTTTTTCCTCTCAGTTTTTCATCACAGGCTTGGATGGGGGGTATTGTCACAAAACGTTTGTTCCAATACTGTGGCCTATAATATCCCCATCTTTGATGGGATGGGTTCTTATCTATCTATTTGTATGTATATATATTTTATTATTTTTAATTTGTTTTTTCGTCATTTATATTTATTAATAAATGACATTTTCAATTCAATGCCGAGTTTCTTCTTCCCTCCCATCAAACGAAGCACAGCCTGTGTTGACAAAAATGTTTATTTATAGCATATAAATGATTTTTTGACAAACAGGATGTTGTATCCAATTTGCAAGTCGGTATAGAGAACGTCTTTCAAACAGATTTATCAGTCTTTATCATTATCTCCCTTCTCGTATCTCCCAACAGATGGCGTTCATTGTATTAAAGCTACACAAGCTTTGCACATTTGGGCACGTGCATTAGGATTAGATAGTTTTAAGTTACCCGCCATCCCACCCTAACCAAATTTTAGTTCTGGTAAAGGAAATTATGAATATGAAGGACTTAAGTTTTTATTATGTTTTTTGGTTTGTTTACCCTACACTTTTTCTCATGCATGTATTATCAACAACTTTAGAATAAGTTATGTATTTAAGTAGTTTACGTTCTGTAAAAACAAAGTTGTTAAGCTGTATTATGATGTTTGTGAATATGTAAAAGGGCCTATAATATCCCCATCTTTGATGGGATGGGTTCTTTATTATAGTAGTTAAGATTTCTATCTATTTGTATGTATATATATATATATATATTTTATTATTTTTAATTTGTGTTTTCGTCATTTATATTTATTAATAAATGACATTTTCAATTCAATGCCGAGTTTCTTCTTCCCGCCCATCAAACGCAGCACAGCCTGTGTTGACAAAAAAATAATTGTCGATCAGTTATTAATCACCTGTTATATTACCATATTAATTATATAATAATTAGTTTAATTATATTCATAGTCGTTTAAAATAGTTATATAGCATACTTATATTAGTGCTTAATCAAGTCTTCTAATAAATGACACCCAAGCCGACATTCTCGTAAAATTGAGTTAAACTCAGCTTTGACGCGAGTTTTAAAAATGTCAGTTACGCTTTATATATAAATAATTTTATTTTCATTTACTCACAAATATTTTCGCTATTTACAAGACAACATAGAATATAAAGAAATATGGCGACTTTCGCAGGAGAAGATAGACAAACTATTATGGTTTCTGACAGCGAAGAGGAATCCTCCTCAGGATACGATTCCCCCGTTTTAGTATCTGATTCGACTTCACCAAGATCACTCCCATACGACGAGGAAGGCACATCCACAGATAGAGGCACATTAGACAATGAAAGTGATGATTTAGATGATTTGGAAGACAACAGTGTACACTTCTCCAGTTCACAGGCTTTGGTTAACAACATGAAGTGCATTTTATCGATGCCAGAACTTTGTGATGTCACCTTCCATGTTGGACCTCAATTGACTCCAGTACATGGCTTAAAAGCAGTGGTAAGCTCCAGAAGTCAGAAGCTTCAAGAAATAATTTTACATCAATACAATCAACAGAAATTAAGAAAGACAAAGAAAAACGACAATCGCAGTACAAATGTTGTGAATATATCCATTATCAATTACGACATTGATGTTTTTAGACAATTCATATATTTTCTTCACACTGGAAGTGTTGTCATGGACGTCACAACAGTAGTCGGACTTGCATGCGCAGCAACGGAGTTTGGTGTACAAGATCTGTTCACTGCTTGTTGGGGATACTTTAAACGATGTAAGAATACAGCTTCAAACATACCGATAATTCAGAGAGAAATTTACAGCTACAGGAAACACGTAGTAACCGAAAAAATAGAATCACTTATCACATCAGTTTCGATTGCAAGTTCTGGACCTAAGGAAAATCAGTTTAAACATCTGCGAAGAATCCTTTAATGACATCATAGTGCTACGTATATTGCAATCAAGTGCTTGAATCCAAATAAACAAATATTTTTCTCTAATAAGATTTTGTTGTTCTCCAAATACTAATGAGTATAAATTCTCAGAAAGATACAAACAGTTATGATCAGTTATAATTAGGCAGATTTCTCAACTATTATTAAACGAGGCCATGAATTTAGATGGATCAGTTACATACAATAGTGATATTTTTGTTCAGAAAAGCAGGAACAGTTACTTTTTCCAGAGAAAAGCAGCAAAAGTATATCAACTTAAATATAACATTTTACTGTAAGAATATTTCGTTACGGAAAAGGGCCTCTTACAGATATACCTACTTGTGTTTGTTCATAACCGATCTTTTATGTAGGGGCCTATGTGGCCGAATGGTTAAGGTAGTACTCGACTCCAATCTTAATTGACAATGATTGCCAGTTTTCCTACGGCAGGTCGGAGGGGTTCTTCGGCTTACTCTCACAATTAAAACTATTATAGCTGAAAACTGGTGAAATGGCATTAACCATTCAAGGAAACAAACAATATTTTTGTGCTAGTTCAAACACACTTTACGCAAGACATCTCAGACGAGGGTATAGTATATACCTGTATATTCAAATAGAATATGTGATATCTTATAAATTAAATTATATTTCATAAGGTATAAAAGAATAAAAGATATTTTATGTAATTACACCTAATATAAAAATGATGGCTTTTGATTGGTCAATAGACAGTGTATTTTTCGCACATTTCCTGATTTTGCATCTATTTCGTCATCACCGGGGTATTCGGCAAAAAATTACCCTCTGTGCCGTGGTATTTGCTTCAAAAATAACCCTCGCATATTATTATCCTGGAAATTTTCATTCGGAAGTTTTGACTTTTTAATACCTCAAAGTAAACGTAACATGAGTAATCGATTTTGAAAATCGGAAACGTTCCGATAGTAAATAGTAAATAAACAGCACGCAAGTGGTCAAGTATCACCGCTCTTTGAAATCATGATATTCGGTGTAATTAAACAGATAAATCATGTCTGGGAGGGGTATTTGTGAAAATACCAGTCTCGAGAATCAAATATTTCATCTCTCGACTGGTATTTTTCACAAATACCCCTCCCAGACATGATACATCTGTTTATAATACTCAAGACGGGTCCTTCATCTTCTTTCAATCCTCATGGAACTTGGCAAAACATCTTGCATTGTATTGTTTAAGATACTGTCAAAAGGAATTTAAGCCATCTGGACAGGTTTGGTATGTAAGGAAGCCCAACTGTACCAAATTTGAATATTGACCTACTAACAAATTACCTACTTATGAATATACACAACTCAAGAGGATCCCTTTCATCCTCTATCTATATTCATAAAACTTGGCAAAACAACTAGCATTATATCGCTTTAGATACTTTCAAAAAAGAAACTAAGGCATCAAACGGGTTCTGTATGTAAAGGAGCTAAACAGAAACAAATTTAAATATTGAACTGGTAAAAAATCACCGATGTGTGAATATGCACAACTCAAGATGACCCCGTTATCCTCATTTAATCTTCATGAAACTTAGGATAACAGCTTGAATTATATTGCTTTTCATTCTGCCAAACGGAATTTGACGAATCTGAACAGGTTTAATATCAAAGGGAGCCCAACAGGTATATAGGTTGAATATTGAACTGGTAAAAAAGTACACAATTCAAGACGAACGCCTTCGTCCTCTTTCAGTTTCATACCGCAGGTCGGGAATTTTGTCCGGCTTCCTCTCACATTAAAAACTGGACGCCATGATATTGATGAAAACTTGCCGAACGTGGCGTTTAACAACAAACAAACAATCAATCGTCATCAAACTTGGTAAAACATCTTGCATTGTATTGTTCAAATACTTTGAAAAGGAATTTTAGGCACCTGGATCGGTTTAGTATGATAGGGAGCCCAACAGTGAAAAATTTGAATATCGAACAGATCACCTACCTGAGAGCCTGCGCAACTCGAGACGACTCCTTCATCCTCTTTCAATCTTTACGAAACTTGTCAAAACGTCTTACACTTTAGAAATTATTGCTTTCGAAACTTTCAAAAGGAATTTAAGGCTTCGGGGAGCCAAACAGGCACAAATTTGAATATCGAACTGCTAAAAAATCACTATCTTGAGAAACTGAGCAACACGAGACGAGTCCACCTTCTTTAAATCTTTACGAAACTTTGCATACTTGCGAACTTAAAATGCTATAACCAGATATTGTCGTTTTCCTCTAAGCAGCTTTAAACTGTAAACCATCAAAAACATACATATAAATACATATAAAGATTAATAAACACATAATATACATATACACATTCTCTGAACATAACGAAAAAGTGAAATGAAAGTTTTTTAATTAATCTTTCGTTATTATTAAATTATACGCCTTTGTAGAGGTCGATAGGATTTATATGGACTTTACAGTAGTCGGAGGTCAATATCTTTCTACACGGTTCGCATAAAGCGTACTGACCGTACAACCACCATATTGTTTATATCGATTGTATCATTAAATCAAGCCGTCAGGCGCGCAGCTAATCGGAGGCACGACAGCATGTGCATCCTCATTGTTACTCAAAGAAAAAAACAACGCACTACGGAGAAGAAGCCAGTTGAAAAAAAATCATCTTAGCTTGTATCGCCCTTCTCAAATCTTCGTTGAGTAATTTAAAACGGAATGCGTTAATTATCAGCGCAGTTTACAACGTAAGAGATAGACCATTGCTTCATTGCTTTGGGGATAAGGCAAACTTTTAAAATGCGACACTATTAATACTAGATTTGAGATTTGAATCAATAATGTAAAGGTCATTAATGTCAGTGTCATATTATGTCATTTTTAAGATGACCCTAAGTGGCCAGAGATATCAAAGATATATGCATCCAACAACAAAACGTGAGGTCTTTTGTAAATTATTTATATTTAATAGCATATTTTTATGGTAAATTCGTTATAATACCTAGGAAATTTTCTGTTATTACTTTAAATTGAAAAAGAACTGACTGATCCTAACGCTTGTACTAAATGAACAGGGTAATTTTTTTTAAACTGTAATGCTATTGCCGATCTCTTTGGGGTTACGGCAGTAAATATTTTTAAAAAAAGGAACCTCGTTCTTGTCTTTATAGCCTTGAAAGTTACTGTTATTTAACAGAGTTGTTCGATTATCACACCAGACAACAGGTGGAGCCTAAACATCGATGAAATTTGTTACAGCATTCAACTGTTGATAATAATAATTGCCGTCACATTTTTCGTGGAGTACGAAGATAATTTTTTACTAAATGATTTTTAATTTCAATTTCCAATAGAGTGTTTGCAAAAACACAAAATTGTTATAAATAATTCCTCAAATTTCATCTTTCAAATTTGACAACTTTTAAAAACTTAACTCATGCATGAGCAAAGAAAAAAATGTATACAATTTGCCATTATTCAACTAATCAGAACCCAGCAATGATATTTTCTGTGGTACTGAATAGGTACACAATCTGGTAACCCGTTACTGGTACACGTGTACTACAGTTCTACCACGTGAGTTCTACCTTTAGAACATTGGAAACAACAAGACCCACGATAACATTGTTGAAAACTGTTGCTTTTATTAACGTTACCAATATTGTTTATTAAGTTGAAATATTTTACTTTAGTTTATTGTTGATCTTAGGATTGTCAAATATACAGTTTATATGCGCAGCAGATATTGAAAACATCGGTTTAATTTTGAATACTAATTAACAAATTGCTGACAGAAATAAGATCAACGTCTTATCTTTGAAATTTCCTTGTGGATTTAACATCTTACTGTTTTACCTATACGTAAAGCAATTCTACCTTTATAGAAATCAACTAAATAATATAAACATGTGTTAGAAACTGTATTACCTATTGTTATTCTACCTGTATAGAAACCAACTGAACAATATACATGTATACAGTTCAACCTATGTGAAAAGACCACCCAATTTTGTCTTGGATCAATACAGCTGATCTCGACCAAATACATGTACGACTGTACGAAAAGCAACAACGTTAGCCTAATAAGACAGGCGGTTAGTCCTTTAAATTCATTAAAATTTCAAAATTTCTTCTTGCAAAAATTTTCTTTCTTTTTGCGATAACATGGTGATTTGTAAATTTTCTCTATTCCAATAATTTTAAAGTCTTGTGGTATAGTCGTGTTGATTAAAATTATATAAATGCTTGCCCCATGATCCATTCGATCTTTACTAGTCGAAGCCAGCGTCTCAGTAATGAGCCAAAGTAAGGACGTCTAGTTTTCATGTAGACGGTTTCTGACTGTCAATATTCGTTAAAAATCTGAGGCATATTTTCCGTTTCTCGAAAACTATAATAGAGAGAAACTATCAACAGCAAAATGATCAACAAAATAAGATCAGCATCTAAATTAAATTTACTCATCTTGGCCTTTCAGGAGTTATTGCCATTTCATGACCATTTTCTTTTGGGCTACTATAATAGAAGGATGGAAAATGTAAACAGCAAACTTATCAAGAAGTGAAAATGTACAAAACTTGATTGATAAATAAAATAAGTTAAACATGGCCGAAATTGTCAATAGATTTCTTACATTAGATATTCCCTTTATTTTTCACAATTTTTGCGTCTGTGGCTGTTTTTGGAAAACATTAACAGAGAGAAACAGCAAATTTGGTCAGCAAGTCAAGACATACGTGTCAAGTAATGTTTTATACGACATCATGGATCGAAGTAAATTGTCTTTCAGATAAACACATATAGTTCTGATTCCAGCCACCTTGTTATTATAAAAAAATGTTGTTGGACCCCTCTTCCCGGAAAGTATGATTCCGCCTGTTATCCTCTTATTTTACTTTTACATAAATTTAAATACATAGAAAAGTTTTTAAAAGTTTAACGTCTTTACTTCTTTTATTTTTGATTGATAATTAATATTTCATCGTTTTCATGAGTAACTGAAGTATCATAGTAAGATTATAGGTGGTAACACACGACATAACAAAAGACTGACCAAAATATGACCCATTACCGATGTTTTGATAAAATTTAAATTGTATTGAAGATAGAGTGATGTCGTGACTGAACCTTCTATACAGTTATCGTAACAAAATCTTTGGTCACGTTTATAAGTAAAATAATAAATATGATCCATCAATTTTATCATATTAAACTATCGGTATGTAAAATGAATTTTATTTTATATTTGCTATGCTTCCTTACACTTACTGTACAAATCTAAAATCAGCTAGGCAATGGGGAGGCAAGCGCATCCCCGAGGGGCGGATAAGCGATGACATCGGTGGGAAGGGCGGGTGTGATAACAAGGCTAGTCATAGATTATAACAGATGGCGTGCTTGAAGAGTTCAATTATTCTTGCACGTTATAGACCCGTTTGGACATGTAAATTAGAGTACAGATTATTGTAACGGCTACAGCTGGCACATATTTCCCAACATTCCATATCTTTCCTGTCATCTCATTTCTGCAATGATTGTTAACATCCTGTGCCCTAATTATCACATACATTTATTATCCTTTAAGGTAAAATACATAGTATTTACTTTTCCTTATGTTTTTAAAGCAAACGTCTTTTCACGAAATTTCAATCGTATCTAATTGTTTAAAGAATTTTTGTGTTTAAATGATGAGTCTTTCAGAAAATTCACTACCACTATTAAATGCAATACAACTGTCAAAATGGGGACATTAATTTTCAAATCAATATCGATCTTTTATAACCAAAATTGATATTAGACAAACAATTTTAATTATAATTGGCTGTTTTCGTTGTCTTAAATGTTTAATAGACCAACGCACCATGTTATTAATGATTTTGGTAATTGAATTAAATGTACTAACTATTGCTAATAAATTTACTAATATTGTCTAATACATTTCAAGTTACAACGATCATGCCTGTTTAAAATATATTTAAGACATGTTCCCATATAGTTTAAATATACTTTTAGGCAAGGTCGTTTGAAACTGACATAAAGAAATCTGCATATCCATGTTAAATTAACTTATATTAGTTTCCGATTCACTGTTTTCTATACAGCTGGTTATAAATGGGTCGTCTTCAATTGGACACACCCTATACTCCTTAGATATACTTATATCCGATTAATTTGGAACCCCAAACTTTGTATTGACGAAGATATAATCGTAAGGTGTCCAACGTGATCACCTCTACCAATCTGACGTGACAAGAATCGATGCTACATGTATATAAAGAACACATACTATATTTTGTGTTTCGATACAAGAAGCAGACACAGCCCTTGTGTGTTTATTTCCGTTTCTTCGGGACAAAACAAAAATAGTAAAAACAAGAGTTAATTTTAATTAGATTGAATATCTATCATGACATCTTTCACTATATTTTTAGATGGTGGGACCAAAATATAAATGGATCGCAGTTTGTTCTTCATCAAGCCGTTACAAATGACAAAAGGTCTAGTTTTACGCACTGGCACCATACTGCGCCGTTTCCCAGTTCTCAAACCACAGAGCTGCATGCCCAGTGCGTCAGGTGGTGAATATGCGAAGCCTCTCGTTGGTTTGTTGGCAGCTTATGATACAGAAAGCCTAACCGCAGACCACAGTGTGTAGCGTGTTTTGAGAATGCCACGCTCTTTTTACAAGGACCAATTTTGTAGAGTTCAAAATAGTAGGCTCATCATTGCCGCTATAAAAGGCTGAATTCTGCGCCCTTCCTATTACTATATACTTTTCCAGTGGCAGTAAAAATTTTGTTCCCGATGTCCAACCCCTTTGTCCCATTAACTTCTGTTGTACAGTTGAATAATTGTTCGCTTGACGTTAAGCAAACATTCAAGTTTTATGCGTCATTGAATTGGCAGATGCGTACATATACCTAAATCTGACCCTGACACGAAGTGATGTAAAAGTAGACAGATCTAAAATCTGACATATAACCGTAGTTGATCAAATTTATATTGACGTCGTTACTGAATGGTGTAAGAAACTAACCCTAGGACACGAAGATAAATAACACAGTGAATAAATCTAAATGTTATAATATCATATTTCTAAACTACCGGTCTATATGTGCAACTTTTTAAAAACTTTTCCGTTTTCTAGATGAATTATTTTCCCTTACTAAGGCTTACGATCTAAGAGGGTATACTGATGCTTACGTTAACTAGACGAAACACCATTTTGAAATTGTACATTCTTATCTGACTATTTTAGATTCTCTTTCAATTTGTAAATATAAGATTTTATTTTTCTTTAAAGTAAAACTCGAATGACGATGTTTGAATTGTTTTAGCATATCTTAGACAAAGTGTGGGGTGTATCGACCTTAAATTACAACATTAAAAACTAAATTGGCACCTTGCTTTAAATGCAAGAAAAACCTATACTAGTGAATTGAATCGCTACATCCTGTTTTCCGTATGTAGACTTGCTCCTTTTTATAATGCAGCTAAACGAACCTTGGCGGGTTTTTTAACTTATCTATTGGTGGCCTTGCAATCTTTTCAAATATATAGTGTTAAATTACGTAGTGTATTGTGGTCTTCTTAGTGAATATCACGTTAATTTATTTAGGGCACTTTCCTCAATGCACTCAAAACGGCATAAAACTCGAGCCCCTTCCATAAATTTATGCTTATTGTGGGCTTTGCACCCCGACACAGCCTAATCAAAGTGTAAGTCCATTTAAATCTAATGAAAATATAGGGGAGACCGGGGCACAAAGGTGTTACATTTTGAAGTGTCGACTCGATGACGTCATCTGAACAGAGCAGAACAGAATTTTTATGTGGTCTAAAATCCAAATACAAGATTGTTACCAATACAATTACAATTATATACACATATAAACATATATTAAAGAACAGGTCTACTAGTGATTTACACACATGCCTCATTATCATATCAAAAAGATATAATTTACTAGGTTAGACTTAGCTTGCCTATTAATATTAAATATATATATATATATATTATATTGATTATATATTGCAGTAGGTGGCGCAAAATATATGCATGAATACTTTATATTAATATTAATAAGTAATAATATGAGTTAGACAACTACAATACACTTACTCACAATTATTAAGTAACTCAAATCTCCTTTTATACATTTGGTTAACACCTATGACAATAACTTTTACAATATCATAGTCTTTACAATTAAATAAAGAGTTCAATTTAACATCCGAATCAAAATTAACAAAGGAGGGAAAAATATCACATATATCACATATATCTGTAAAAATGATTTCTTTAATGTTATTTAGTGAAGTACAACTAATTAAAAAATAAACTCATCTTCTACTCCTAATTTACGTAATGGACAATTCCTATTTGCTAGTGGGGTTTTAGTGTGTCGCCCAACTTCTTTTGCAAGTTTACTATTGCTTGTTTTAATTTTTGTAAATGTTTTTTCTATATCTCTGTCTATATCTAATTTCAAATATGTATCAATTTCATAGTTTTCTTTTATTTTTCTATATGTTCTAAGTTTATGACCATTTACAGAATGACTATCATCAAAAATACTGTTCTTCCAATATTTTAAATAATTTTCTTTTAACTTGTTTGTAAAAGATGAGAGCAACTTGCGTTGTGAAAAGGTACCTTGGTTATCCCAAACATATCAAAAGTAAGTTTTTTTAATAATATCTGAACTTTTGAGGCAAAGCTATCTTGAAGATTAAGATTAGTTGTAGGCATCATGTACTAGCAAATTTTCTGATTTAATGATACGTTACCAATATTCAATAACTGATTTCAGGCCTAAAATAGATATTGGGTACATTCCAAGTTCTGCAAGTACAGCCAAATTCAATGCAGCTCTATTTACTCCTAGAAGTGATTTCGCAAATTTAATTCGAGTTTTAACTATTGGCATTGATAGATATAAATTTAGATTCTGGTTAATGTTTATTACTGACAACATTTAATGACCATATTTCACTACAATAAAGTAAGATTGGTTTAATGCAACCATCAAACAGTTTTAAATGATATCGTGGGACAATATTAGAAGAGTCTGATGATAAGAGTTTTCTAATACAGAACATAGCTTTTGCTGCCTTTTTACATATATTGTTAATGCCATTTGTAAAGACTCCAGATGGCTTTAAAATGTTAGTCATACCCTCTGCGCTGTAAACAGTTTTCGGGACTTTTTTTTACGATCGGTCGTTAGCAGATCCCTTCTGCGAATTAAAGTAGAAGCGCTGACGCTTCTTGGGGCCAAGTAAATAAATAAAATTTATCGCATTTGTCTAAAATTTGGGGTTATTGTATACCCGAAGCTTAGTGACTTTGTGAATAGTTTAGCTTATGATAGAACTGCGATCGGGCATCATGTTAGTGTAAACAGTATTTATTAGCCAATAGATGACATAATAACAAACAGATAACACAGAAGATTGGGATTGGAAAACAAGTGACAAGCACTTTTACAAGTTCCTCTCCCAAAGAAAACATAAACAGAGATGGTACAAAATAATAAATGGTTTCATATCAAAGATAATGACCATACACTGATAAATCCGAATAGCATAAATAAATGTAGTTAATATAATGTATATAGTTTAAAGCCAACAGTATCAAGAGCCCCAATAAGATTAATAATAGCGCAAATTACCTAGGGTACAAATATTACATCAGTTGAACCTTTTAGTATGCAATATAAATTCTTGAATTACAATGAAGTTTTCTGAGTTCACATTATCAGAAAGAGTACTGTCACCATATAGCAGCTTATCTACAGTAATGGGAGCATATGAAAGGCGGTCTAACATATGGCGCCTCTGAATATTGTATTGGGCACAATTTAAGAAATAATGCGCAGGACTTTCGACTTGACCACAGATACAAAACGGATTTTCGACTATGTTTTTGGAAAATAGGTGGGCATTAAAGCCACTACTCTGGGTTTTTATTCTAGTATGAAAAATCTGACCCATCCTCTTACCAGCGTAAAAATATTTGGGAACAGGACGAGTTTTTCGAATATGGTTTTTTAAACAAGATAAAGATAAATTTCTAGTATCTATCGGAAGCTGATTCCACAATCTAACAGATGATGGTAAAAAACTGTTATAATAATAGCTAGTTCTGGTATGTATGTTGATCAGGTTGGCAGCATTACGAGTACAATGATCATGCAAGTCACCGTGAGATGGTGGTACTAAGTTTGATAAATACATAGGAGCATTGTTGTTGACCATCTGATGGAATAAGATAATCTTGTGATTTGTCCGTCTGTCTCTCAAGGTCTCCCACCCCGTCTCTTGCATAAGAATACTCAAACTAGTCAGTTTTGAAGCACCAGTGACTATTCGTGCAGCCTCATAGTTTATCTGTTCCAATCTATCCTTCATATATTCTGTACAATTGTCCCAGATAACATCTGCATATTCGAGAATAGGACGAAAAAATGAAAAGTACATGGTCTCAAGAGATCTCCTGTCAACTATAAACTTCAGACGTCATGTTACATGGTCAAACTGTTACAGTGTCCTGGGCACTTCCTATCGCAAATTTATTGCAAAAATATCACTGGTAATGGAACAGAAAATAAGCATTACCTAACCTCCATAACTGCTTCAAAATTTATATTGATTCACAAAAGCAAGAAATCTTTAACACTAATAACTCGGGAAGCTAAAAGCATTTCATGAACAATATGATAAATGTCAATAGGTTCTTTAACAAGTCGGTTATTGTTATGGGCAAGGAAAATTTTCTAACGAGTGATATTTGAAACGGACGAAACAGGAGCAACGACTGTACAAATTCTGAGAAGTGTAGTTGCCACAAAACTTTTGAAACAAATTCTATCATTTACCTAATCTGAGAGCATGGGGGTTATTTCCATGTTTATAGCTCGGCTAGCGGCAACACAGTGTCGCCGATGTTCAGTTTCCCTCGTATGAAATATCATTATCATTTTTCATTTTATTCAAAATGGACCAATCGCTTGTTCCTTCAGGATGGTTGTCACTAGATAATTTTTCACGTTTGTGGAACATTTTAACACACATTATCATCGAAAGAGAAAAGGTATTGCTATTGTTGAACAACCACAAATCGCATAAGCACATTGATAACTACGCAATAATGAAGTGATCGTGTTTTCATTTCCGCCACATTGCTCCCACAAGTTAAAACCCATCGATAGGTCTGTGTTTGGTCCGTTCGAAATCAATTTGCACGCACAAAGATAGTTGGATGCGCAGTCACTCAGGAAAACATGACTATTTTTGACTTACCCAGTACCGTGAAAGAATGTTGGTCCAGAGTAGCAACGGGTTTAGTATCTGTGGTGTGCATCCCTTCAACAGTAACGTTTCCCATGACAATGAATTTGCGACGAGCAGTGTTACTGATCGACCAGATCCCACTGCAATTAATACACCCGGTGAGCCTACGGTATCGATTGATTGATTGGATATTTGCTTTACGTCCAGCGAGCAGTATTTCAGCTATATTCTGGACGGGAACAAGTTAACAAACAATAAATCAATGGAAAAAGGGTGGGATAAGACACAGTGAACTAAATTTTGACTGCCACTGGAAACTACGGAATATTCGGTAGGGTCTGAGAATTTAGCCTTTTGTATCGGCTACAATCAGCCTATAGCTACTCTTGTTCGAAATCTACAAAAGGGGTCTTTATCGTGCATGCAGCGTGGCACCCTCCAAACACGTTACCCACTATATGGTTTGCGCCAAGGCTTTCCGTATTATGACCTGACAACCCCCAACGAGCGGGTCTCCCCTATCCACCCGGGGACGCGCTGGGTTGCTCTGTGGGTCGAGCACTGGAAAACATCCCTATATGGTCCCAGCCTACGGCATCTAATTCACTTAATGTAAGCAATTGGAGTCACCAAGTTTAAACCGACAACACTGGTGCTAGTACTAGAATAAGAACAACTATCAATGCATGGGATAAATGGAATCCATATGCCCAAAGCTTGAGTCGATTGATAATACGTGTCCCAGGCAACGGTTCACTGCCTCCTGCATGCCGTTCGCAAATCCCGACTGAAGAAATAGGACATAAGACATTGAAAACTACATCAGAAAATGTAATTCAACAATCATACCGTTGATGTAGTTCTCTCAGCCCTCTGCAATTGCCTGTGTGTGTAAACAATACTGTATCAGTGTATACAGAATGATGTTAAGATACATGCACATCCACCCGGGGGCGATATCCATATACATGTAGCTAGGAATAGCCAGAATGAAAAAGGTCGTAAATTTCAATTGCGGTGATAGATATATTGGTCAAGATAATTATGTCAACGAGGCAACTACTGAAAACAGTACATAAACTACAACAGGGATGAGATGGTTCTCACCAGAACATATAAGGACCCATCCTAAAGTGCCGCCTTGAAAAAGCAGAATGTTAAAAGCGAACAAGACAGCTATTTTAATAGACACGACTTAGAAAAACGCAATCGCAGACGCGAACAGAATAAGAAGAATGAAAAATTAAAACGGACAAAACAATTAAAGTCGAAACCAAAAACCAAAACAACGAAAACAAAATCAACGCCGAAGAAAGCTGGAAGTTCTAATTCATCATCATCCGAAGAATGGTATTGTCTGATATATTTGGAACCCTATTTAATAGTAGATCACGGCAAAAATGAATCCATTGTATTGCTTTTAAGGATTGGGAAATGTACTGCTGTTAGTAAGGGCATTATGTTTGTTTACCAAAATTGTGAATCTGACTACAATTCCTACTAGAGAAAAGTAAAGCATTGATTCGACTCTTTAGCATCGCTAATTCCACGAATAATAGCGTAATTGAGTAATGTCTTCCTTTTTTGCCAAGCCTTATTTCCGTCTTCATGATTTATTCAGCTGGCATTTTGTAATGAAACACTTGGCATGGGGAAACGTAACACTTTGCGCCAAAGATCGGGCAACGTGTTACATATACCCGCCATTTGTTCTGGTTGTTAATTGTTATAACAAGGGTAAATATTATTTGTTTCAATTGGGTGTATTTTCTGAATTTATGACTATAGGTTTCAGTTTTAACAATGTGACACCTTTCCAGGTCTCCTCTGCCCCAATATAGTTTAAATGAATAAAGTCACGGGGATTAAGAGGGTACGAATTGTTTTTTAATTACCTATTAAAAAATTCAGATAGCTTAAAATGAAATATGATCACAATTTTAGTTTAAAAATATCTTTTAAAACTTAAAATGACACGATTGAGTTAATATTATTTTTGTCGCTTCACAATACAAAAAAATACAACAGACAATTCAATGAAATATATCAACAATCTACACTTTAAACTGAAAATTGAATAATATCGGAGTAATAATAGGAGAAAGCTCCAGAGTAACGTATCAAATCAAAGTATTTATTAATTATGGACTTTTGGCGAGGTCAATACATTATATATGCGTAACAGGTCCATATATAATGTATTGACAGAGTCAAAAAAGTCCATCATTGTTATATTACATATGCAGACATATTATAGTTTTTTTAGGGTTGTTGCAAGGGTCGAGTAATTTTTTTAATTATTTTGTTATGTACATATATCCGAATCTAAATTTAGTAACATAGCGTCAATATAGGTAAAAATAGAAACATAGCGTCAATATACCAAAATTGCCCCGCTTTGATTGCAAAGTAAAGAAATACACTAAATATCCTTTAAACCACGTGAGTAAATAATCCAATGAAAATGTAAGAAACATTAACCATATGTAATATATTACAGTCTGGGGAGGATAAAACAGGAAAACTAAAACCATCACATTTGCATATGTAAGGTTAAACTTTCTACATTTGTAGATAAAATGTCATCAAAGATAACAAGTTAATAGAATTTACTACCCCAGACGCGCGTTTCGTCAAATCAGGACTTTTCAGTGGCGCTCAAACCCAAACAATATTATAAAATTTGTAGATATCGGAAATGGGTCAAAGTAAGATGCTAACCTATTTTTTTTTATTTCCAAATATGTACAAAATTTAAATGTTATAGTATGATTTCCTCGTATACTATCTAGTTTTTAACAACTTAGTTAAGTAGTCCCTTCATAAATTTGTTGTTGTTGAAATCATGACTTGTTTGATTACCACTGAGTATCTGTCACATGTATGGTGACGGATCTACTAGGTGTGTCACACATATGGTGATGGTTCTACTGGGTATGTCACACATATGGTGATGGTTCTACTGGGTATGTCACACATATGGTGATGGTTGTACTGGGTATGTCACACAGTCGGTGACGGATCTACTAGGTGTGTCACACATATGGTGATGGTTCTACTGGGTATGTCACATATATGGTAATGGTTTTACTGGGTATGTCACACATATGGTGATGGTTCTACTGGGTATGTCACACAGTCGGTGACGGATCTACTAGGTGTGTCATACATATGGTGATGGTTCTACTGGGTATGTCACACAGTCGGTGACGGATCTACTAGGTATGTCACACATATGGTGATGGTTCTACTGGGTATGTCACACATATGGTGATGGTTCTACTGGGTATGTCACACAGTCGGTGACGGATCTACTAGGTGTGTCACACATATGGTGATGGTTCTACTGGGTATGTCACACAGTCGGTGACGGATCTACTAGGTATGTCACACATATGGTGATGGTTCTACTGGGTATGTCACACAGTCGGTGACGGATCTACTAGGTATGTCACACATATGGTGATGGTTCTACTGGGTATGTCACACAGTCGGTGACGGATCTACTAGGTGTGTCACACATATGGTGATGGTTCTACTGGGTATGTTACACATATGGTGATGGTTCTACTGGGTATGTCACACAGTCGGTGACGGATCTACTAAGTATGTCACACATATGGGGATGGTTCTACTGGGTATGTCACACAGTCGGTGACGGATCTACTAAGTATGTCACACATATGGTGATGGTTCTACTGGGTATGTCACACAGTCGGTGACGGATCTACTAAGTATGTCACACATATGGTCGTGGATCTACTGGGTACACATATGGTGATGGTTCTACTGGGTATGTCACACAGTCGGTGATGGATCTACTAGGTATGTCACACATATGGTGATGGTTCTACTGGGTATGTCACAAAGTCGGTGACGGATCTACTAGGTATGTCACACATATGGTGATGGTTCTACTGGGTATGTCACACAGTCGGTGACGGATCTACTAGGTATGTCACACATATGGTGATGGTTCTACTGGGTATGTCACACAGTCGGTGACGGATCTACTAGGTATGTCACACATATGGTGACGGGTCTACTACGTAGTTGTTAAACAGATGGTGACAAATCAAATGGGTATCAGTCACGCATATTGTGACTAAAATTAAGCAGATTGAGCCATTTTAAGAATGTTTATAAGTAGGTCAATCTACAGGTTATTTTTACTACGAGATATACCCAACCTCCATTGATTTATATTTGGGTTTTTCCTGATTATTCAAGAGAAAATAAAAGCTTATTATTAATTCCGTGTTTATGATTGACCTTTTCAAGTGTGATTTGCTAATTAAATAACAGTGTGAAGCTTTTCGGAGACAATACTTTTTAAAGACTTTTTGAAAGAGCGAAGACCGTCCGTTTTTATATGAAATGATATGTAAATAAAATAATGAGGTTTTTTGGTTAAAATAATGTTTCATTGTGCCTAACAATGCATATTTTTGTTTGCTATATAAATTAAAACGAATGACAGTCAAATATTAGTCCAAAGGTGGTCGAATAGGTATGACTTGAAAAAACTAAGTGTGCTTAACTTTTCTTTGTTTTTCGCGATCATCACAATATTTCGAGTGAAGGCAAGTAGCTAATTCCTAATTTCGGCTTGAATGAATTAAAATGTCAGAAATTCATCACTATACAAGGGGGCCTCGGTGGCCGAGTGGTCAAGGTAGTTCGTCTACTATTGATCACGTGGTCTGTCAACACTGAGATTGCGGGTTCGATTCTCACTGCAGGCAGGGAGTACTAGACTCCTATCTTAATTGACAAGGATTGCCAGTATTCCTACCGCAGGTCGGGGGTTCTCTCCGGGTACTCCGGCTTCCTCCCCCAATAAAAACTGGACGCCATGAAATAGCTGAAAAATTGCTGAAATTGGCGTTAAAACACCATTCAAACAAACAAAAACATCACTATACACGGTATATATGCACTGGCTAATTTTTTTTCCTAACAAGGTAATTGAAATACAATTTCTCTTTTAAAAATCGTATCTAAATGATCTTTTTTAGACTCCTTTAGCATATGGATTATGTTCTTTTTATTATGCTTTATTGTAGCAGCGGTCTTTATATGTACAGACATATTACAGAATAAAAAATTGGGAGAGACATCATCCGAAACTCAGAGAAAAAAATGGGAGTGACAATGGACTCTTAAATCTAACACGAATATACACATATAACCATGTATTGTCTTTCAGCATTATTTAACAAAAATATACAAATCTATAATATTTTAATAATATCTATTAAATGAAAAGAGATTTCTCTACTTATACCAATATGTGATATCTATAAAGTCGGTCATTCACTTAAGACTGGACATTCGACTTGACAAAAATAACCGTTAGATTATCGTTATGCAAACGGCGATTCTTTAGTAATCTAAATGGAAATCTTAATGAAAATTTAATACATGTATGAATACGTGGCTGTGTGGTTACAAGGTTGGGTGATTTTAAATGACTTCTCGGGTATAAAAACTCACAGATCGTACCGTTTGGACAATAATTTCAGTTGAGGAAGATGAGAGGCACACTGCTTCTGGTGGCTCTTGCTGCATGTGTTTTGCTGACACAAGCAAAATCTTTTTCAGAGGTAAGTTCAGTACAGTTTAAAAAAAAAACCACAAAAAATCTTTAAAAAAAATTTAATGTGAAGTTTAACCAATTTTCAGATTCCAAATTTCAATAGGGTTCAGGACACTTGCACTGGACATAATTTGTCAATGAATTTTCTTCAAACTTGTCGTATAGTTAGTTTTTTTATACAAGTATTCATAATTCAAATTTAAACATGGTGGTTGCAGAGCTTATTTTCAAAAGGTTGAGCACCAAAATGTTCTATATATTGTACTCAAATGTGAGTGTACAAGCATCTAAATAATTGATTTTCGAAATTCTATCAACTGAAATTTTTTGTTATAATGTCCAACAATTGATACACATTTTAGTGATTGAAAGAAAATGGTATCTCTGAGTTAAATTTTTGTTAAAGGAAATAACTGGTCAAAATGTAATAAAAATTGTTCTTGAGCTGAAATTATACCCCTTGTTAAAAATGTCATTTTTATTTTATTTTATTTTTACCAATACAGAACCAGTTTAAGCATAAACTTTGTATTTAAACAATTAATTAATTGACGTGATAGTATAGGTAGGTCTTTCATTAGTATTTTTAATTTTATCTAATTATAGGAGTTAACAATGAAAACACTTCATATTAATTTTACCATTAATGTGATATCTGAGATTTCTCTGCATCCTTTAAGTTCAACTCGAATTTATATATGAATTTTGCAAACTATCTACAATCAACAGTCACGTGCAGAATTGTTAAAAATTATTAAAATTGTAAAATTGTTTGTTTTAATACCTACTGTGGCGACAATCAGAATTGTTAGGATAATTATATAGAAAAATACACTTTCAAATATATGTGCAGATTTGTTTTATTGTTAATACAGAAGGTCTTTATAAATTTGAAATACGCATGCTATCTATTAGCGGTTCGTATTACCAAACAAATGAAAGTAACTTTAAAGAAATTAAGTTGTAAATGACAATTAATAGTTGTTATTTCCATAGAAATGATTTTAAAATGAAGAAAAATTGTCTACTAAGGCCAAACTACATTTGGTTACTTTGTATAAAATACATGTAGTAAAATGTATTACAATTCTTTAAGTTACAGAATAAATACATACATGTACTAGGATATCTCGGGCTTGATTCTTTATTACACGTGTAATACCAAATGTTTACAAAAATTGTTCCTTTTGCACGGGCTGTCATGAGACAAGTCACAATTTATCACGGAACAGAAATGCTTGGTGTATCTTAAGATCCCGCCTTTGAGACAAATATTCCAAAATCAACATTTTGTCCAGGATCACATTTTTTAAAGTGACATAATGTGTTCATGTATTTGAAAGATATCCTCATAAAAAGCCACATCAAAAAAATAATTCGCACTGTTCTATTTTTAAAAATAAAAGGCTTTATAATTTTTAGAATAAATTTTTCCATAGCAGTGTGGTTTCAATATTCCAAAATCACCCTTTTCTATAACATTTGTCGAGAAATATAGCAGATACATTGGCATAAATCTTACTTCTAATGCCCAGATTAGAGATATCTAAAACTGTTTAAATGTTGAGACAGCCGTGTCAAGCGCTTGACATGTCAACTTGAAAAGGATTTAATTAGACCCCTTTTTGAATTATATTCTGTAAAGTAACACCTAAAAGTATCTGAGTTTTTGTTTTGCTGCAATCAGTCCATCTTGGACTTAATTCTCATGCTTTTATTTATCTATTTATGCAAATTACTATTTCATGTTCTTTTAATATTTTTAAAGATATTTGAATTTAAGACGGAATAATGACTCATTTTTATGCTTATTTCGAACAAAAACTAATTAAATACAGTCAGAAAGTTGTTATTTTATACAAACATATTTTTAAATAACTCATTTGAATAAGAAGAAGTTGATGATATAAACAATTCATTTTTTGTCCATAATTTGGAAATTTACATATTCCCTTTTAGATTTCTTTTTTTTGTACCACACTTCTAAATGATTTTGCTATTCTAGACATGACTTAAACAATTCGAGGCAAAACTTGGGGTGAAAACTTAAGAAATCATATTAGAAAGTTGTGTCTTGTCATATCAATATAAATATGGAAATTCCCCAAGATATTATTCAAAGGACAAATATTACCCATTCTGGAGTGTTCTACAATAAGTCCACCAGCATTCATCTTCGTAATCTTTCTTGTGACTATCAAAATTTACACTTTGTTTTACCAGAAGCATTATTAATATTATAAAGAAGCGATTATATGTAACATTACCAAACGTGTCCTACTTATCTTGTGATGTCATTGGCATCTTACAACATCTATTAGGTCATTAAAAAGTTTATCTATAACAAATTAGGTCATATGAATTGAAACAAAGGAGGATGTGACGAGAAAAGAAGCACAAGTGGCTTCGTTTAAACAGCATTTATGCAATTGCAATCATGGTTCGACAAATGGGACAGGTTTGGCACATACAAGCCATGTTTCATGAAATTACCATAAGTAGTTTTAGATAAGATATCCTTATTTATATGCTACGTTGTATTTGCAGCCATATTTTGGTGATGTATAAATATCATTACAGCACTTTTCAGCAAGACTACTACTACCAGCCATTTTACAATTTTTTAATGCTTTTCAGACCAGCCATTTGAGTTATTTTTGTATCGAATATAGATAGGAGTATTTTAGTTTAAAAAAAAATGCTGAAAAATTGTGTTCTGATAGGTTCTGATATAATTTTTTGTCATGCACTGATAAGATTTTATTGTTATTAAATCTAGAGATACATGTACAAAGGGTACATTTGCTAAAAACTGTGGCAAGATGAGATATGTAAGTGAAATATACCAATTAAAACATTCTCAAAGGGGCATTTTATCATGGCAGCCATATTTGGAAAATTTATTATAAAATTGCAAATATTAGGTATTTAGTTGCTTTTGAACCGTTTGTCCAATTTTCAATGAAAAAAAATCACTCAAATTTTCACCAAAATAGGCAATCTTTCGAAGGCTGTAAAATCCAGTTATTTGCGAACCTGCCTATTCAAATATTATTTGTATCATTCAAGTACAACAAGGTATTAATAAACTTTATTCAATCTATGTGCTCTTTTTGAAGGAATTTACCCTAAAATATAATAGTAAATATAAGTAATCAAGCTTCATGTATATGCATGATATGGAATGTTTTAAAATTCTTGGCAAGGTGCCAATTTCTATTATTTTACTCTGTTCAGTATTTTTGCAGAATAAAGTCATTAAAGGTGGATAAAATTAGTTAGAAAATTTGAAAATCTTACCTTTTAAATAGGACTAGTGCGAAAATTTTGTATTGGTGTCAATCAACTTTCTATGCATATACCGTTTCAAAAGTGTCCCCTGGATCACTTTGCATGGTTTACTCGTCGACAGGCTCTTAAGTACACCTTTGATATACTAATTTTGCTTTTACGGCGTTGCAATTCTATTACTTAAATTTAATCCGTGAATAAAAATAGAAACTTAATATGAAATCTAGAAGAATAGAATTTATCAGAATATCAAATACATCAGGGACTTAGGCAGGATTTCAGATTTTGGGTCTGCAGTTCCTTAGGGCGAGGGGTTTGGGGACATCTGAAATCCCCAACTGGTCCAGTGTGCGAAACCCCTGGATGCTACAGACTAATCGTATTTCACTCTTATAACATTAATTCAAGAAAACTTATTCTTTTTACTTCAATCGCGTCTTTTTTCTTTGTTTTTTTTTTGGTGGCAAAATGCGAGATGCACTTAAAACCAGTCCCCCCAATGGCTACGGCTTTGTACATGCTACAATATTGATGAATACATGTAGTATAATACGATCGCAGGATAAACTCATCCTTAACTGATAAAGGTGCTGGGGTTCACCCGCCTAGAAAAACTGGACTCCAATTAGCTACAAAGTTCTGAAACATTCAAAACAAAGAAACATGCAAATAAGGAAATTTAATTGTATATTAACAAAATATTAAATATTTTTTAGAGGAAAAATGAAGAGGAATTAGTTGATGAACTGGCAAGAATTCTCGAGGACGTCAGTGAACGTACGTATTTCCGATTCTTACATTTATAAATTAAAAAATAGATTACCATTATTTAAAGTAATAGTAATAAACCTAAGTGACGGGTCTGCAAGTCGTAATGCTCATTTTAAAAGAAAGTCGTATACTTTATATTACATTAAAGCGTATGACATCACAGTATTGCAGTACGTTCATTATTTACAGTTTCGTTAAGAGCTTAGTTGAAATTACAATAAGTTTCTTTATTCATACCTTAGTTTCCTTTAAGTATCCATGACTAATTATCTATTATTAGGTACTACTTATAAATAGGGAGTGAATCAATGGATCGCATGGTCAACATTGCGACATAATTGCAGAAACTTTTTGTTATGGTTACCTTTTATGTCTCGTTTCAAATTGCAAAGAGAGTAAGAAGAAAACACTTATTGCAATTTGCATTTAAATACATGTATTCATACAAGCCGTTATTTGCTTTTATAGGTCATGGTGGACAAGGAGGAAGCAGACCAAACCCTTCAGGACCACCTCCATCAGGTGCTCCACAAGACGAACCCGAAAAACGTAGAGTTGCAATACAAAGAGGACAACATAGCGAGGGGAGAAGACCACGCCCTTCAGGACCACCTCCATCAGATAGACCACCGCGTCCATCTGGACCACCTCCAACTGGTGGTCCAGAAGACGAACCCGAAAAACGTAGAGGTGGACTACAAGGAGGACACCATGGTAAGGGGAGAAGACCACGCCCTTCAGGACCACCTCCATCAGACAGACCACCGCGTCCATCTGGGCCGCCTCCAACTGGTGCTGCACAAGACGAACCCGAAAAACGTAGAGGTGGACAACACAAAGGACCCCACAGTGAAGGGAGAAGACCACGCCCTTCAGGACCACCTCCATCAGACAGACCACCGCGTCCATCTGGTGCTTCACAAGACGAACCCGAAAAACGTAGAGGTGGACTACAAGGAGGACACCATGGTAATGGGAGAAGACCACGCCCTTCAGGACCACCTCCATCAGACAGACCACCGCGTCCAACTGGGCCGCCTCCAACTGGTGCTGCACAAGACGAACCCGAAAAACGTAGAGGTGGACAACACGGAGGACGCCACAGTGAAGGGAGAAGACCACGCCCTTCAGGACCACCTCCATCAAACAGACCTCCACGTCCGTCTGGCCCACCTCCAACTGAAGAAAGCATTGAACAAAAAAGATCAGGTATTATAAAACGACCTCCACCAACACTTACCTATGAAATAGAAAAATTGTTGTTGAACATGCTAGATAACTAGCCAATGAACATGCGCAATTTACAAAGAAATTTTTGAGTATTAAATCAAAGTTTCATACGCATTCAAACTATTTTTATTACCAATAAAGATTTTATGCAATTCTAATGTAGTTTATTACTAACATTTGAATCATAACTTTCAATGAACGTAAGTAAATTAAATAATTGAATTGAAGACCACAGGATAAAACAGCAACAAAACAGTTGCTTAACGTCAAGCGAGTAGTATTTCAGCAATATTCAGGAATAGAACCATTCGGTTAATAGATGGATAATAGACAGAAGATTTTTGAATGTCAGTGGAGAAGTATGGGGTTGCGTAGAGACAGACAATTTAGGATTTTATAGCGGCTACAGTGAGTGGTCTCTTTTTTGACCACCTATACTGGCTTAAGGTACTGTTGTGCTTTTTTAGATTTATGTTTATTCTTATGGAATATAATTAATCTTGAACAAAACGGTTTCCGATTAACATGTTTTCAAATAGACCATGCCAATGTTCAGAAAAATGTATGTTACCTTCACAAGACTATATACTTACAAGTGTAATTTAGTTTATCCACTCATGTTTAAAATGGTCGTAGCAGGGTTGTTTCAAGTCATGATTAGAGTTTTCAAATTCTGTAAGTTTGAATAATGTTGAATATTTCGTCTGCTTTTCGTAGCAGTTTGACAAATGTGTATATTTGTGAACTTTCTAATAATTTTTGGATCTTGGAAAACGTTAGAAATCAATTGCTTTAACAAGCTTTGAACTTCATTCATTAGCTGCACTAAGTCGTAGTTAAAATTAAAAAAAATAACTACGCCGACTGATTCCCTTTAAAGAGAAAATGAGTTTTCGTGAATAACGTAAAAGTATCGAACCTGTGTCTAAAAAAGCGAACCTCACCTATATTAATGTTTATGTAAAATATTAAACATCTTATATTGGAATATGGGCTTTAATGTGTTAGCTACGGTACCGTAGCTATAAATGTGTATGCGTGTCATTTTCATGCGCTAGATGAAATTAACTTTGAATAGTTGTGAATATATCGTTACTGAAAAAGGGATATGACGCATCATGCTTTTTGGCAAACATGTATATAATTTTTCAATAAATATATTGAAATATAACACTAAATTCCAAAGTAAGCCAATATGAAATTTACCGGGCCAATATGCACTATAGGCCCAGTACCAAATACCAAATTACGCCGATATGTCGCATTGCCATAGTTTTGGATACATATGGGACTAGTTAGTAAGACAAACTGGACTAGTTAGTCAATAAAGGTATAACTGCATAAAGTTTTCCATATTGGCTGAGTTATTGATCCTTGACCCAAAAATTCATCCAATATGGAAAACTTAACGCAATAATGCTATACTATATATTTGATGCATACTACAGATTAGGCTGCATAGACAAATCTTAGTTCTGTCAATCGTTGATAGGTCTATGTCGAAACTTTGTTCTGAATGGTGGTTAGCGCTAATCCGGCAGCTTACACAACGTAAAAGTGGATTTTTGCTCATTTTATGCCACTTTTATATAACATTTGTTCCTGACATTTGTTTGTGTCATAAATGAAGAAATGATCTACCGAAAACGTTGACATTTTGGACAATTTCTGCATGTGGTAGATATTTCCTTTTTTAGATTTATTATTGTGATCATCCAGGCGTGAACTCATTTTCACGCCTAACACACTATCAGGCTGTTTTTATCCACGGCAAAAAGTGTGTTCAGTCATCGTTTAGGGATGAGTAAAATTGTCACGTAAGACAAGACGTTGTACCAAAGCCGGAAGGAACTTCTTGAGACCGACATATATTTGCAAAAAAAACTGAGAACAATCAAGCGTAACTCGTTTAGCAAACCAACACAAACGAATAACCACCTAGCTGAAAAAAACAATCTTGAAAGAATTTCCATTTTTAATTACAACAGCCATCTTAGCCGACATGGATATCTTATGAAAAGGACAAAGTTAGATTTATATTGATCTAAAAGAAGTGTCAATTTGTCAGAAAATACGAACACTACAATACACCAGCTGATCTAAACAAGGATTCGATATATATATAAATGAAAGCAATGACCGATCTACAAAAGACAAAATAAACAATAATTAATAATTATGCAAACAAATCATATTATATTGTCAATATCAGCATCAATCCTAATATTCAGTGCAAATATCAGCAATACAACTTGGATTCACTATACGTACGCAAAGTATATGCAAAATGTTGACAAATCATTTTGTAAACATTCAAGTTATTCTACGTGAAAATAAATGGCAAAATACGGTTTAAAACAAATCAATATAATAAACACCTAATTAAGAACAACTCATCATGATATATATAGCCACGGTAAACTATAATAATACACAAATGGACTGTGATTACCCTTAAAAAGTACTCACTATAGTAATGTACTGGATCAATATGTTAAAACTTAATCAATGAAATTCAAATTAATGTAATGAAGTATTAAAATGAAACATTACTTTACAAAATCTTTTAAACTTGCAAACTGCCAGCAAGAAAATGGAAAAAGTAAAAGTAAAGAAAGTGAAACATTATAAATACCTTATATGCTGGCTCCTGCTCACTGGTGACATACCTTTGGGCTTCTAATTCCACATTAAAATAAAAGACCAATTTCACACAATATATATTACTAAATCTAGATTCAACTAGTGAAAACTAGATATAGCAAAGACCCAAGGTATACAAGTTGGACCAATAATAAGAAGTGAGCAGATTTCAGAATACCCTAATGAAAATTTCAAATGCATTGAAGCGTATAGTTTCTCAAAGCATTGTAAAGTCAACATGTAATTAACATGATATGATAAACTAATAGAAAACTTTTGCTTATCAAAAAATTAAATTATAAGTCAGCTTGTCCACATACTCCCCAGCTGAAATATATATCGTCCCGATAAACAAAATACTCCACATACTCCCTAAGCATAAGACAAATAAGCATATAGTCATCATATAAACACAAATATAAATTCAAAAAGCCTTACGAAAAATGAACAGCACATGGTAATTTATTAGGATTAGAATGTCTACCAGCAGTTGTCCTAGTTGTTCGCCGTGGAACCAATGTTTCATCACTGTCGCTATCAAGAGAATCGGTTGCAGAAAGTACATCATCATCATCATTATCAGCAGCATCGAATTCTTGTCGACATTTCAACACATGTTGACGGTTTAAAGTTCTTGAGATTCCAGCTCCATCTCTAGGTTCGACAACCACTGTGTTTTCTGTTATATTTACCACTTTATAAACGGTAGAGTCCCATGTATCCTGAATTTTGTTACGTCCAACTATCCCACGGTTCCTGATGTAGACAAGATCACCAACAAGAATTTCAGGATTGAAACGTCGCCTGTCGTGTTGTTGTTTCCGGTATGCGGCACAGTCCTTAATCTGCTCCCCAGCTTTTTCATAAGCATAGCGTAGACGTTTCTTATGTTCAACAATCCATTCATCTAAAATTACTTCAGATTCATTAGATTCATTATTTGCTAACAAAAAATCAACGGGTAACTTTGGTTGACATCCAAACAATAAATAATACGGACTGTAGCCAGTAGATGAATTCATTGATACATTGTAGGAAAACACAAGTTCAGGTAAATATTTTGGCCAGTTTTTCTTTTTGTTTACAGGTAAAGATTTCAAAAGATTGTGCAAAGTTCTATTAAACCGTTCACATTGTGCATTGCCTTCTGGGTGATACGGTGTTGTACGTGTGCGTTTAATATTGTAAAGTTTACAAAGCTGGCGGATGACGTCAGATTCGAAGTTCCGACCTTGATCGGAATGTAAACGCTCAGGTACTCCATAAATGCAAAACCACTCAGTTACTAAAACTTTTGCAACAGTTTCTGCTTTCTGATCTTTTGTCGGTATTGCACGAGTAAATTTTGTAAATATATCAGTCATTACTAGAACGTTCTCCTTTCCATGAGCAGGTTCAAGTACAGTAAAGTCAATTGCTAAAATTTGTAAAGGTTTGTTAGCAATAATATGACCCATCGCCGGTCTGATACTCGGTTGCGGCATTTTTGAAATTACACATCGTTTACAGTTCTTGCAATAGTCCTTAATATAATTGAACATACCTGGCCAATAACATCTAGTTCTAATAGTGGTAAACGTGCGCTCTATCCCTTGATGTCCTAAATCATCATGGCATTTGCTCATTACATTGTCTATCAATACAGCAGGCAAAATCAACTGGTTTAACTGACCATTTATCGGATCACGTATCCTTCTATAAAATATACCATTCTCAACAATAATTCTATTCCACTGTCTTAATAGAATAACAACATTTCTATCTAATGATTGTGTCTGTACCTTTGAAGGCTTACGTTTTGTGTTCCAAATTTCAATAAATTTGCTTATAATTGGATCACTATTTTGTAAATTACGAATTTCACCTTTGTCAAAAGTTGGTAAAGTAGTATATGCTTCTTCAACAAATACAGTTTGTGATTCTTCAGACAAAATGTTTTCAACTACATCACCAGGAACCACTGTTCCAGCAGCAAATTTATGTAATAACGTTTTGACATCTTCAGATTTAACTAGTTCTAATTTATCATGTGCCCTTGACAAAGCGTCGGCATTCAAATTGTGTTTTTGTTGTCTGTACTTAACATCAAAATCAAATATGGCCAACCTCGAAAGCCACCTTTGTTCCTGAGCTGAAAGCTTTGATGTTTGCAAATAACACAACGGATTGTTATCAGTGTACACAGTAAATTTTGAACACAATAAGTAGTCTCTAAATTTTTCTGTGATTGCCCAAGCTAAAGCCAATAACTCTAACTTTCTAGAACTATAATTGTTCATATTGCGTTCGTTTGGTCGTAGTGCTCGACTCGCATATGCAACAACTTTTAAATGTCCATTAACATATTGTGACAAAACGGCACCTAACCCTTGCATACTTGCATCAGTTTCCAACACGAATGGTTTATTAAAGTTCGCATATGTCAATACTGGTGCGGATACTAAATGTTGTTTTAATGTGTTGAAAGCATTTTGACAATCTAAATTCCAATCGTTTCCAAAAAGTGATCGAGGATGAGAAATGTAGCGTTGAACCAATTGATTAAGCGGTGAAGCAATCTTGCTGAAATCTTTAATGTAACGACGATAGTAACCAGCTAGTCCTAAGAACGATTTCAGTTTTTTTACAGTAGTCGGAACTTCAAAGTTTTCTATTGCACTAACCTTTTCAGGGTCTGTATGTACACCATCAGCTGACACCACGTGACCAAGATATCTGACTTCTGTCTTAAAAAATTGGCACTTTGAGGGCTTCAATTTCAGACCATGTTCTTGTAAACGCTGGAAAACTACTTCAAGACGTTTTAAATGATCATCAAATGTGCTAGAAAATGTAATAATATCATCAAGAAATACCAACAATATTTGAAAAAGTTCATTTCGAAAACAGTGTTGCGTTAGGCGTTGGAATGTAGCAGGTGCGTTACAGAGCCCAAAGGGCATTCGCAAATGTTCATACAAGCCGATTGGAGTTGTAAATGCGGTCTTCGGATTATCATTTTCATCCATTGCAATTTGGTTGTAACCGGAAGTCAAGTCCATGGTTGAAAACAGTTTTGCACCACAAAGAACATCAAATGATTCTTCGACTCGTGGTAGCGGAAAAGCGTCTTTATGAGTTTTCGAGTTAATTAACCGGAAGTCGACGCATAACCTTAATGAATTATCCTTCTTTCGGACTAAAACAATTGGTGATGCATAAGGACTAGTACTCTCCCGAATAATTTTGTTTTCCAGTAACTTTTTAATATGATTTTTTACTTCCTCGTATTGGTTAGGAGGTATACGCCTGTATGGTTGTACAATGGGTTTATCATCCATTAAACGGATGGTATGTTTAACGGTTGAAGTGTATCCTACATCATTATCATCTTTTGAAAAAAGTCTACGCACTGCATTCAACTCATCTTTGCTTACTGATAAATGACTAATGTCAACTGGTAATTCAAATGTTTCATAACATACATCAGAACTCGAAACCTCGGAGTAATTTTCATTAGTATTGACAATAATTTCCTCAGCTGAATCAGTTCGAATAAATTCCACACATGAGCGGTTGCTTTGCTCGACCTTCCCTTTTAACAGAATACCAACTCTAGTTTTAGGTGCAATGTAAATATCATCGTTCCCAAGGTTTGCAACACGAAATGAAAATTGACCATTTCTGACAGTAACAAAGGTATGAACTACCAGTAAATTGCAAGGTAAATGTCCGCATGATTTTAAAGGTTCTACAACTGCGTCATATACTCTCGGAAGATTCGGACCTGTGCCATTCAAAACAACTACTGATGAAGCAGGTATACGTACTGGTGAACTAGCACCTACTTTAACAAAACCTATTGTGTGTGATTGTTCATCTTTAATGCATGTTTTAAATTGTTCTTTCAGTTTCGAATTATCTGCGATTGCTGCAATTTGTTCGCAAAAGTTTATGCCAAAAGTTTGTTCAAAAAGCGTCTTACAGTATCTAACAATATTCATACCTAAAAGTCCTGGGGTTGATTCTTTCCGCCGTCTTGTGACTGGATCTGTAGAGTCTTTCACAATCAGTATACCACAACCTTGTAAAGTTTGACCCATCACAACCATATCAACTTCTACATAGCCAATATATGGGATTGAAAGTCCATTTGCAGCCCGTAACTGCAAAGCAATATCCGTGTGTAGCTTAGTACCACCACGCAAGAATTTATTGTAAAACGACTCTGTTACGGATGAAATTGAAGATCCGGTGTCAACTAAACATTTGGTTTCCGTACCTGCTATATTGATGGTTACAACTGGACACTTTCCAATCAAACGATCGCAATCAATGGAGTCCATATAAGTTCCATCTATCATGGGACTCGACACGGTAGACGGTGTTAGTTTCCCTGCTTTTCAGGACATTCGGAAATCTTATGACCAGGCTTTTTACATCTAAAGCAAACATTCACACGAGTATAATCACTACGAACTGCAGACTTTGTATTAACGATTTTTGTTAAAGCCTCAATTTGCTCACTTTGCTTTTTCACAATATCTAAAAGCTGATTCATTTGATCACCCTCGGGGCGTACCCTTTTGACTTCATTAGAAGAAAATCCTCGGTATTTATCTTTACCAAACGATTCACTTGATTCCTCTTCCTCCGACCACATAATAGCCTCCTCTCTTAGCTCCAGAAATGATATATCAGGTTGTGAACGCACTAACCGCTTCAGATGCTTTCTTAGCATTGCATCTTTTACATTTTCAGAAAATTGATCACATAAAGCCTTATCAGAATTTGGACACAAAGAATTATCTTTTTTTGTTGATTTTACGCATCAAATCCATTAATGCATAAGAGTATTCACGTAAAGATTCGCCATGATGTTGTATACGGTCGAAAAAAATTTCTGAAGCTTCGTTATGTTATCCTTCACACCAAATGCATCTTGTAACACTTTTAAAATACGACCTGGATTTTGCCGAACACTGCTACTACGATATTTCACCTCTTCCTTCGCAGCACCTTCTAAATACGAATAAATAAAAATCAGCTCGTTCCTGGCGAGACATATCACGAGTACAGGAATCAACATCTTCGATCCAGTCTTCCACTGACATATTATATCCAGAAAATTTCGGCACTCGCCTATCCTGCTGAACATACACCACAGAACGTTTTTTATCATTATCAGAATCTTTGAAGTCTTCTTCATCATCATTAGGTTTCATTGACATTTCACTCATACGGTGTTGCAATTCCAAAAGCTGCTTTTGTAAAGACTTACATGTGGGACGATTAGACATTTCGAAAAACTTCGTGAAATTCCGCTATTATCCGTCAAACTTCGGTTATCTACGAACTAACCTCCGACTTCATGTCTGCACACGGCCCTAATCAGTGAACAGTGTTATGGTGTTACTGCCAGCAGTCATTGCTTTCTCAGTGTTTGTCGACGACGCCATTTGTAACCAAGTGGCCAGGCTTTTTATGTATTAATATACAAAACGAATGTGGATGATGTTTATTATATATATATAAATGAAAGCAATGACCGATCTACGAAAGACAAAATAAACAATAATTAATAATTATGCAAACAAATCATATTATATTGTCAATATCAGCATCAATCCTAATATTCAGTGCAAATATCAGCAATACAACTTGGATTCACTATACGTACGCAAAGTATATGCAAAATGTTGACAAATCATTTTGTAAACATTCAAGTTATTCTACGTGAAAATAAATGGCAAAATACGGTTTAAAACAAATCAATATAATAAACACCTAATTAAGAACAACTCATCATGATATATATAGCCACGGTAAAAACTATAATAATACACAAATGGACTGTGATTACCCTTAAAAAGTACTCACTATAGTAATGTACTGGATCAATATGTTAAAACTTAATCAATGAAATTCAAATTAATGTAATGAAGTATTAAAATGAAACATTACTTTACAAAATCTTTTAAACTTGCAAACTGCCAGCAAGAAAATGGAAAAAGTAAAAGTAAAGAAAGTGAAACATTATAAATACCTTATATGCTGGCTCCTGCTCACTGGTGACATACCTTTGGGCTTCTAATTCCACATTAAAATAAAAGACCAATTTCACACAATATATATTACTAAATCTAGATTCAACTAGTGAAAACTAGATATAGCAAAGACCCAAGGTATACAAGTTGGACCAATAATAAGAAGTGAGCAGATTTCAGAATACCCTAATGAAAATTTCAAATGCATTGAAGCGTATAGTTTCTCAAAGCATTGTAAAGTCAACATGTAATTAACATGATATGATAAACTAATAGAAAACTTTTGCTTATCAAAAAATTAAATTATAAGTCAGCTTGTCCACATTAATTTAAACACAAAGCCATCGTGTAGATGAATGAGATTTCTTTCCCTCGGGATAAACTTATAAACCAAGGGTACAAGAAAAAATGAATTTTCGGCGCCTTTAATAATTTTATATATATATACCACTAGTTGTAAAATATTCTATCTTGCAGATAATTTTCCCAATTTTTGTATTCAGATTGTGCTACGTTGATTTTTGGATAAAATTATTACTGACTAATTGTATATGATATATATCAATTTTAATAACAAACCAACTCACATATTACAGTAATGGAAGCGGGAGTTGGCATGACATAAAACCTTGTTTAAACTACCATTTTTGAAATGTTTATACAAAGTCAAGACCATTGTTGTAGTTACTGTATTTGTGATTATTAGTTCTGAAGTTTGCCGGTTTCTCCGACTTCAATTTTTGGATTGTCTTTTTTGATTTTTTCTCTCGACCCTAACATGGTTCCACATTGGAAGTATGATGTATAAAAAGGAAAAGATGGCATGTTTAAGACCAAAAAAGTAAAAGACCCGGCCCATCCGGGTCACCTCCTGGTACTCTGTATACAGAACCCGAAAAACGCAGAGGTTGTCAAAGTGGCGAAAGTGTAAAATCAAAATAGAGAAGAGGACAAAGAAACCGCTGAAGGCAGAAGCCCACGACTGTCCGGACCAATCCCATCTGATGCCCCACATCCCGAACCCGAAAAATTTAGAGGTGGACGCAAAAATGGCGAATGGAACAAAACGGTGATAGCGAAAGGTCACGCCTATCTTTACCAACCTCATCTGATTCTACTCACTTCGAAGAACGCAGAGGTGAACGTCAAGGTGGAGGAAATAAAGAAAGCTGTGGGGATAGAATAGTAGAAAACGCTGACGGCAGAAGACCCCACCCATCTGGTGCTGCACATTCTGAACCTCAAAAACGCAGGGTCGGACGTCTAGATGGGGAATGGGTAGGAGAAAACGTTAAAGGCAGAAAACCACGCTCATCCGGGCCACCTCCAACTGGGGCTCCATATACAAAAAAGAAACGCGCAGAATCGGACCTCAAAGTGGTGAAAGCAAAGATAGCGGTAAAGGCAGAGGATCACGCCTATATGGACCAGGCTAAACAGAAGTAATTTCAGGTGGTTCTATTTCCTTTCACCCGGGTAATAACGTAGGTAACTGATAATGTGCATAAGAGTGTAACATGAAGCATTCGTAGCCCCCTCGTACATCAATAGCAAGTCGTTCATAAACGGCTTCTTAGCAATTTTTAAATTACGAATACTTAATAATATTCCGGCTTTTCCGTATGACATTTCATTCAGATAAATTAGAATGTCCTAAAAAAAATCAAATTAGTGTATTAAGAAGCGCAAAATTATACATTTTGTTCAAGATATGTAATGAATGTTGCATTGTCGTTTTAGTTATTGGTCTTTTGTATCCCCCATCAAAATGGCAAAGTGCAAAAAACGAATAAGCTAAGAAAACCTATTACATAGAAGAGCTAGAAATACTGATTGAAGAGTTAGAGGAAAATAAAGACTTTTTTATTAGGAAAATTAAATGACACCGTCACCAATGAAAGAAAAAAGAAGTGCTGGGATTTCATAGCTTACAAGCTATCCGCTGTTGGCGATCACAAAAGGGCAGCAGACGATGGTAGAAAAAAATAACAGGATTACTCAAGCATCACAAAAGGGAGAAAGGCAAAGCAAATAAGGGACAGAGTATCCACTGGTGGTGGGCCTCACAAAAAAGAACATGGCACGCCCTTGGAAGAGAGTATTTTGGAGATAATTGGCACAACTACAGTTGAAGGCATTCCAACAGTTGACACTTTTCCTGTAAGCTGTGATAATATTGACTCAGTAAAGACATGTATTGATTTAGAATGTGATGAGGTTCTTTCTTCAGATGATGTCATCCAATCAGACCCAGAGTCAACTAGGTCTAGGGGTACATTTTGTACTAATAATACAATTTATCGAAATGAAAGGGAAAAGAAAATTGATACACACCTTAAACAGTAATCAGTCAAGGTAGTGAAAAAAATGTCAATAGAAAGGAAAATAATTTTCCTAAGTGTTCATCTTTAGAGAAAAGTAGTGGACAAAACAATGAATTGAACACTGTAGCCCAAAAGCGACCGAAACTAATTAATGTAACTGACAATGACATACCTGACAAATGCAGTTATGACACAGACATTGAAATTCAAATAGATTGATTGATTTGATTGATTGGATGTCTGCTTTACGTCCAGCGAGCAGTATTTCAGCTATATTCAGGACGCGAACAAGTTAACAAACAATAAATCAACGGGAAATGGGGGTGGGATGGGTCACAGGGAATACAATTTTGACAGCCACTGGAAATGTATGGAGTTTTGGGTAGGGGCGGAAAATTTAGCCTTTTGTAGCGGCTACAACGAGCCTACTCTTTTTCGAAATCTACAAAAGGGGTCTTTATCGTGCAAGGAGCGTGGCACTCTCCACACACGTTACCCACTACGGTCCGCGGTCAGGCTTTCCGTATTATGACCTGACAACCCCAACGAGAGGGTCTCCCCTATCCGCCACCCGGGGACGCGCTGGGCTGCTCTGTGGGTCGAGCACTGGGAACCCTCCCAGTATGGTCCCAGGAAATTCAAATAGAAAAGATTGATCAGCAAGAAAGTGTGAAGAGAAGGCAACCAAAAAAGGATAAAGTAAAAACTTTTGACCAAAAGCGGCCAAAAATCATTAGTATGCTAGAGGAAGACGATGAAATCATTAATTAAGCAACAGCGTAATTCAAATAGAAAAAAAAACAGACTGTGTGTTGAGAGTGAAAGGCTTTCTTTGGAAAAAAGACGTTTGAACTAGAAATGGAGAACCTTCAAATAAAAGGAAAGACTACCAGTTGAGATGAGCATTAAGAGTGAAGTTATAAGAATAGCACAAAAATAAATTAATAATCATGAATTCTGAAAGCTACACTACTTAAAGAGAGGATAATGATAAAGTCCATTATAGCAACAATATATGTCTTTGTAAAAGAAGTTATACATTTTTTATTTCCCATCTACTAAAGTAGAACACCATAAATTGTTCAGTCTGTCTATTGAATTAATGTTTACCTTCAGGGTTGTTACTTTTCCATGAAAAAAAGTATCATTCATCATGAAACTAAATACACATATTCATCCGGATATGAACAAACAAATATAAAAAAAACTCTTCTCCTCTCACGTCATTTTCTCCTACTATTAACTTCTTAATTGAGTGATTGCCTAATTTTATTTTTAAAAAAGAATCAAGAATTGTTATGCTTAAGACAGTTATCATAAAACAACAAGCAACTACCAAACATCATAAAAGCTACATTGTTCATGTACAATGAACAGCAACTACAACAAAAAAAATCACAAAACCAATTAAAATATGTTTCTAGTGTCAGAAAAGAAAAACATTTTCCACTTGAACATGTTCATGATACAGATACAGATATCTTTATCTTTCAATCAAGGAGTCCAATGTTGGACATTACAATGATATATAAAATTAACAAAACATTATTATTATTTAACTGGACATAATTATTATGATTAGGATAAAAGTTAACAAAAGAGAGCAAGAACAGAAAAGAAAAACAACAACATTAATTATATCAAAGAATCAATCTTTATATTAATGAGATACATTCTTTTAAATAATATAAGACAGCACACTGCAACCAAGATCAGGAATTCAATGTAAAATGTAAAATTGACAACTGCTTAATGTACAATACATACATGTAAGTACATTGTATAAATATTTTCTGTTGTAGTAATGAACAGTGCACCACTATATGTTTTATTGTGAGAACCTGGAAATCTTCATAGACAGTAATAAAGAAAATATATGCATAGATAAATCTGATATTAAAAAATAAATAAACGCTTTGGAAAGAATACCTGTCTTCATTTCAGATGAGTCAGTTTCCCAAGTACATGTGTACATGTGGTAGTGAATGTCCAGTTTGTTCAAATGACCTTCACTGCCAAGATGATTTGATCCAAGTTGTTACAACGTTTCAGTTTCAATGGCAGACTTTCATAAAAAACTTGTGTCATTACTTGTCAAAGTTAATCCCTTGCAAAATTTGTGAGCTTACATGTACATATATTTTTTTAAACTTTTGTAATTTTCTCTACAAAGTTTTAAGGTTTTTACAAGTTGATTATTCTATCTATTTTTAGTTAAGTATACTAAAAACTGAAAAAAAAAAATATTGTTTTTTTTCCAAAATGAAATGAGGATTAAACTGTCAAAATAGCATGCACAAAAACATATAATGCTTAGTTCTTATGCATACATGTAGCTTTTTAGATTTATTTGACATCCATGTAAGACTTTACACATATGTAGACATGTGTGTTTCATTCATTGCATAATTAAAGTTATTGTTTGAAGGATATAATTATGTTTTGATGTTTTAAATATACCAGATCAGCCAGTGATTCACACACTTTTTTATGTTTTCATAAATATAAAATATTCTTCTTTTATTTTATTTTAAGCAAGAAATGTCTTGCATGTGATAAGATGTATCCATGAACTTTGATTGTTAGTTGTTGAAAATTTACGTATTGTTAATATTAATATTTTGTTGAATTCCATTTATTGGTTTCAAAGAGAGCACCAATAAATATATAGTTTACTTTCTGTGAACACAAGCTGTGCTCCGTTTGATGGGAGGGAAGAAGAAACTCGGCATTGAATTGAAAATGTCATTTATTACTTAAATGACGAAAACACAAATTAAAAATAATAAAACATATGTACATACAAATAGATAGAAATCTTAACTACTATAATAAAAAACCCATCCCATCAAAGATGGGGATATTATTTGCCTTTGTAGACATATTTACAAAAATTTTAATACTGCTTAACAACTTTCTTTTCATAGAACAAAAACTACTTAAATACATAACTTATTCCAAAGATGGTGATAATACATGCATGCATGGGAAAAACTGTAGGGCATTAAAAAAAATACAAACAAAGCAGAAAACATAATAAAAACTAGTCCTTCAGATTCATAATTTCCTTTACCAGAACTAAAATTTGGTTAGGGTGGGATGGCGGGTAACTTAAAACTGTCTTATCCTAATGCACGTGCCCAAATGTGTTAAGCTTGTGTAGCTGTTATAAAATGAACGCCATCTGTTGGGAGATACAAGAAGGGAGATAATGATAAAAAGACTGATAAATCTGTTTGAAGAAGTTATCTCTCCCGACTTGCAAATTACATACAAAATCCTGTTTGTCAAAAAATCATTTATATGCTATAAATAAACATTTTTGTCAACACAGGCTGTGCTCCGTTTGATGGATGGGAAGAAGAAACTCTGCATTGAATTGAAAATGTCATTTATTACTTAAATGACGAAAACACAAATTAAAAATAATAAAACATATATACATACAAATAGATAGAAATCTTAACGACTATAATAAAGGACCCATCCCATCAAAGATGGGGATATTATAGGCCACATATAATACCCCCATCCATGCATGTGGTGAAAAACTGAGAGGAAAAAACAAATACCCATTAGTAGAAAACAACAAGTCATATCTTGTTGCATTAGATTTAACCGACAATTTACTATATGCCAAATTAGTCCACATGCATGTAATTTTAGTTTGTTTAGTTTGTGCTGAACATACATGTATATTGTTTTGAAATAGAATAACATAACTGTGCATATCTCTTACATATGTAACATGATATATTAACAAAATACATGTAATATTGCAGAAGTGATTGTCTAAAATAAGACATTAATCTGCTAGAAACTGTGTTTACATATATTGTTGGTCACTTTCAATTACTAAAAAAACTTTGTCATTTTATGTTCTGTCTTCACCACCATATTGCTAGTATGAACTTCAAGTTATACATTTTTGTTTATCTATTTTTGCGATATTTTTGTTCACCTCATTTCGGCAAAAAAAGGTGGAGACTAAGTATTGAATTTTTTTCTTATCTATCTGCCATCATTCTGTCCAAATTATTTGTGCGGCATAATTTATGAAAGAAATTATTGACTTTCATGAAACTTGCAAACATTTAAGCTTATGAAGGAATGAAGTTTATTGATTTTGGAATTAAAGTCGAGGTCACAATGTTTCCAGACAGGGGGCCTTGAACTTTGTCTTAGATTATGATAAAGGAATATTCAAGTTTTGAAGATCTTCAAAATCTTAAACGTTTTAATTTATATATGATAACTTGGTATGCAGGAGCAGAATAATAGTAAACACCATTACGTAGGTTTATATAGAAATGAAATTTACTTTTTCTTGAGGGAAGTTTAAAGTTTCTATGAAACTTAATATGGAAATGCCTACGTGTAGGATAAGAGTTGAGAGGCATACATATATAAGCCCAATTTCTCCACAGATACAGAAGACTATAATTCGGCTTCCCGTTCATCCGTCTGAAGTTGGTTTCCGCAACACCTGGATAGAATTTTATGAAACTAACACTCAAACTTAAAACTTGTGAGGTACAGAAAAAGTCTGTTGATTTAGAGGTCAATAGGTCAAACATCAAGGTCAAAACTTTTGAAATGCTTGAAATTTTAGAATGAAATTGGTTTCAACAGCAGAACTTTTGAACGCCTTAAAAGGGTGTTCACAAAAAAGGAGAACAAATGTTCTGTGGACTTTTCTTAGCAGTCCGTCAAATGCAATCAAACGAATAAAGCGCCCAAGAAGAATAAACAAATAAAAGTGCCCATCAACCAAAAGACCCAATGTTCAGTTAAAGACAGTTGCATATTCCTTGTACGTTTAAGGCGTAATATCCTTTTTGCAAACATACAAATGTTCATCAACCGATGGTGCCTTAATAGGAATCAGAGTCCCATCCACAGCTCCAAGAATCAAGGGAAATTCTTTGATTTCGTAAAAATCATCGAGACAGCTACAGAAGTTGGACAGGTCATATAGTTGCATATTCTTTCAGCTAAAGCTTTTGATATAATGTAAATGCAATATTATTCCTCATCTTACTGACTACATGGGCATCCCCAATCACACTCTTGTAGCTTCCTCTGGCATAATCTTTTTGTTTGCTTTTCTAGATTTTTGCAGGTCTTCACATAAATCATAAATGCTTTCTGTATTAAGACGGTAGTCCTTTATGCTCTTGTGATCAGGCAAAAAATATAATGGATTTGAACGATCTCTGAACAACCGTCTTGTAAACGCTTGCTGTTGAAGTCTTCTACATTGCCGTCGTCTCAACTGCAGCATTAACACCATCTTAAAACTTAAGTTATCAAGATAAGAGTACTCAGCACCAACTGTTTTCAAAATTGATCTACGTAGAACTACGAGCTTGTCTTGTTACACCCTTAAATCATTAATATTATGATTATAGTTCGTAATAATTCGTCAATAAACCGGCAAACTCCAGTACTAATAACCAAAAATACAGTAACTACAGCAATGGTCTTGACTTTGTATAATGGTGAGTAAAACCAGATTTTATGTCATGCCATACCTCCCCTTCCATTGCTGTAATATGTGAGTTTGTTTATTGATTAAAATTGATATCTAGCATTTAAAATTAGTCAGTAATAAGTGTATATCCAACACTAATCGTAGGCAATATCTGAATTCAAAAACTTGGACAACTATCTGCAGGATAGAATTCACAAGGAAGTGGTATATATAATAAAAATTAATGAAGGCGCTGAAAAGTCTTTCTTTTTCTTGTACCCTTGGTTTATAAGTTTATTCCGAGGGAACTCTCATTTCTGTTTACGATGGCTTTAAGTTTAAATCGAACTTCGAATCCTTGTTTAGATCAGCTGGTTTATCGTAGTGTTCGTTTTTTTCTGACAAATTAACACTTCTTTTTAGATCAATGCAAATCTAACGTTGTCTTTTTCATCAGATATCCATGTCGGCTAAAATGGCTGTTGTTATTAAAAATGAGATTCTTTCAAGATACATTTTTCAGCCGCTTGACTGATTGCGTTGATATTTGGTAGGATTAATTGTTATGATGGGTGAATGTGCATACCATACCGTCATTTTGATTTGTCAAATCTTGTAGGAGTTATGGGACTTTGACCGTTTCAGCAAAATAATACAATGGTAGATCTTATGGATACATACCTGAAACCGCTTGACAGATTGCTTTGATATTTGATAGCGTGATTTTGATATGTCAAATTTTGTATGAGTTATGGAACTTTGACCGTTTCAGCAATATAATACAGTGGTAGACCTCGTGCACGCATCACCTCTGAAACCGCTTGACAAATTGATTTGATATTTTGTAGGATTCATTGTTATGATCTGTAGATTTGCATACTCTGCCATCATTTTGATTCATTAAAATTTGTAGGAGTTATGGGACTTTGACCATTTCAGTAATATTATACAATGGTAGATCTTGTGGACGCATCTCCTTTGAAACCGCTTAACAGATTGCTTTGATGTTTGGCTGGATTAATTGTTATGATGTATAGATGTGCATAGTCTACCACAATTATGAATCTAAATTTTGCAGGAGTTATGGAGCTGACCATTTCAGCAATATAATACAATGGTAAATCTTTGGGATGCATCTCTGAAAACGTAAATGGATTGCTTTGATATTTTATAGGATTAATAGTAGTGATGTGTAGATGTTCACTACCACCATTTTGATTTGTAAAATTTTTTATTAGTTATGGGACTTCGACCATTTTAGCAATATTTATCAATATTGAAAGCAAATTTATCAAGCACCTTTACTAGTGTTTCACATTTTGATGAAGTTTTTTCGTGTAGTTGCTTAGCTCTTCCCAAATACCTGTCCAAACAGTTCTTAATTTGGCCCAATACTAAATATATTACAAAATTTTTTTTCCATGTTATTTTTTTCACGCCCCTTAGGCAATTCGATACTGCAGCGGCGGGGGGACATTTGGCTACGTATAGCAACTTTACCTTGTTTAAATTGATGCTGGTACTAACTAGGCTTATTTTCAAAGCATTTACATCCGTTAAATCTAGTATGCCAATATGAACCAAACTCATAACTAGAGAATTGTTTAACACACACGAAGGGTTTTTCTCACACAACATTAAACATGTGCAAATTTTTCTAAATACATGTAATGCGCTTAATTTTCTGTTCCATAAGTTTTAATGGATAGAAAATTGAAGATACCAAGACGTGATTTTAAAAAGTCCTCAAATAATCTGGAAAGACAAATGCGTGGCTGTGAATTTAAAAACAAAATGGACATAAACCAATCACTGAGAAAAATTAAGTTTAAGAGGAGATGATAAACACGACACTAAGTATACTGATAGCCGTAGGTCAACTGAATGGTAAACAGCTCCTTCTCTACATTTGGCACCCGTCATATATCAAAATATAAACAGAATATTGATACTCGATATTGGGTATAGGGTTAAATTAAAATTAAAGGATTAAGTAAATTTCTTTTCTCTAGAAAAGCCCAAGTATGAATACGCCTCATTAATAAACATGGATATTTTTTCTAAAAAGGAGTAACAATATGTACCCACTGGAATGCAAAAATTTGAAATGTGAGAACTCACATTTAAGTGACTGATAAAAATCGAGTGCCCCTCATGTGATCTAAGAATGCATAGTTTGACTGTCATCCTCAAGAATTCTGGCTAGCTCAGCAACCAATTATTTATCATTTTTCTTCTGTAAAATAAGGTCAAAATAAATTGGCTTGCTACTTTGACGATAGTTTATTTCATGCATAAATACGGTTGTGTTTTCTAAGCTTCTGACAAGGGCGTTATATTCCAAAATGTCAGCATTTAAAAACGATTTTTCAAGGTTCTACCCTTTATTATTACTTCCTTCGTATTCTTATTAAATTGAATCATGCTGTCGACATTTGCTGTTTAACTGAGGAAGGATTGTTGTAAATCGTCAATGTAACGCGTTTTATAAGTTTTTACCCACACTTTGCCGGTATTACACGTAAAGATACAGAATATAACCAAATATATATACAATCGTTTTGGTTTTTTTTCATGGGAACCCTACTGGGAAGGTTCCCAGTGCTCGACCCACAGAGCCTGGCTAGCAACTGTAGTGGTTAACGAGAGTGTCAGGCTCCTTGAACGATAAAGACTCCTTTTGTAGGATTCAAAAAAGAGTAAGCTTAATTCTCTACCCCTACCTTAAACTTCATACTTATCCAGTGGCAGTCAAAATGTGTTTCATTTGTCCCGTTCCACCCATTTTTCCATTGATGTATTGTTTGTTAACTTGTTCTCGTCCAGAATATAGATGAAATATTGCTCTCTGGCCGTAAGGCAGACATCTAACATAATTAATTCTTGTCATGCACCTAATAGTCTTTAGAATAGCAATCATTGAATAAGTATTGTGGAAGTATATCATTATTTTGCCTAATTCTTATACATTTATACATTCCTTTTTCTGTTTCAGTCCTATTTATAGGAAGCACAAATTTATAAAGAAACGTAATAGTCAGCGGCCAAATAGTTAAAAAAAACTTTACTCTCTGAGAGTGATTTTGACTGTGTCAGCATAACGCAGGTTGCAAGATCCACCAAAAGTAATAATCTCTTCATATCCAAATTCATTATCAAGCGAGCCGTTTGGTTTTATACCTGCCCAGTTATTTAATAACGTGACCATGTCTTTCGTGCGTAATAATGTATGTTTTTTAAAGGTATTAAGATATTTATTTAATTGTATTTTAAAACAGTAAGGCGAATTGATTTTAAGCGTTTTGTATTTTTTCTTGTAAGCAGTGTCACGTTGTCAATACGTGACAAACTTTGTTATAAACTATATACTATTTACTTGTGTCTTTATTAATCAAAATATATATTATTATAATATAAGCAATAGTCAGTAAATTATTGATGAGTAGTGTATACAAACAATACTTACATGAATTCGGTAAATGTTGGTGGCGTGGTCCACAAACTCCATGTATTATACTTTTAATACCTTATATTTGGATTTGACACACCACCAATGTCTCTCCAGATTTTAAGCGTAATTTACATGATCATTGATATCTGACTTTATACATGATTCCTTTGCTAAAAATCCTTCCAAGGTTCATCATTTAGCCAACTATACAGAAAATTGTGGTAGCTGTAGAGGTACAGAACGGAATTTTTATTTCTGAGTCGCATTCGTGTGCCTGAAATGCTGCTTCTGCTATTTTCTCCCAGTTTTTTAACACTAAAAGTTACTAGCACAATTACGATAATCTGATCGAGTAGAATGAAAATCATAGATAGTACATCTGTAAATAAACTGATGACTGCTATAAATTCAGCAACTTATTTTCTAAACTTTACACTTTAAAACAATACTGCACAAGAACTTTATACTTGGATAAAATATCTTGTTGTTTTGTTATATCTCAAAGACAAAATACATTGTTCAATTATGGAACTTTATGAACTGTTGCTGCCTGCACCACAATAAATACTATAATTTTGAGAAAACGTTAGTCCTAACCTAGTAGATACATGTCAAAAGAGCACAAAGATTGCTGGGCCATCAAGATGTGTCTGTTGTCTGGTCGTTTAACTGGACTCGTTAAAGATACAAATGGCTGAAACAGCTTGGTTTTGTTACAATTACTTAGACTGGTATCTGCTGTATGATGAAAACATAAATTCACCATTAGGATATTTGTAACAGAATGTATGTATTTGACAAATTTTTGTCTGTAACTTTTAATCGATGAACGTATCGTTTTTAAACAAACGGATTGTAAAAGTTAATATATTGTTCTATAGAATGAATATATACAATAGTATTATTATTTTGCTTACAAATTATTTTAAACCTGACCGCCAGGGGTTTTTTTTCTCAAACAAAATTAATCTTTGATAAGTTTGTTCAACGTGTAAAACGCCGTCATGAGTATTTGATATTTTCTTAAAGTAAATTTAAATGACAAATTCATTGATTTAACTGAATTTCCTTCTTTATTTTAAGTATTTATGAAATTGTATTAGTTTAACAATCTTCTTTAAATTTGCTGTTAGAGCAAAATTTATGAATCGCATTTAGGTATCCATCACTCAAATTCTCCACCGGATAAAATGGTCACTCTTGGTACTTAAAATAGATAATTCATAAAAGGACTGAAAACGTTTATGTTCTCAAAATAAGCTCAAATTTGCATTATATTGCCTGTTAAATTGTTTAACTTATTGTTGTTTTAAATCTTTTTCTAAAGTATTTTCAATTTGAACTTGCTTGTCATATTTGTCTAATGTGCATTGTTCCTAAATAAAGATAGACTGTTTGTCTCGTGTGTATTGTTCATAAAGGGTGTCTATTGTGAATGTTTAGTAAGACATATAGAGTTTCTGCTTTACCATATTTGTCTAATGTCGAAATTTTGTGATATTTAGAACAAATAATCTTTTAACAGTTCGCCAAAACCTGCTTGGTTTTGACATGTAATTGACATTTTTAACACACAGTGTTACATATGCAGTACATTGTAATTGCTTTCACAGTTTGATATTGACATTTTGTGAAATTTAGAACATACAGAGTTATTATTTATTATATAAACTGTAAATGGCATATAATTATTACTGATTGGACAACGTGAAAAATTGCATGGCATCAATTCCAAGAAAGATGTCTTCAGAAGTTAACGCAAACGCAGAAGTTATTTTCTGTAACTAAAAAAAATCCCAATTTTTATACTAGCAAGTTAATTTATTTTTTCATTGTCGTGACATTTGAATAGAGATTACCGTAATATGTTTGAATATTTTCCAGCATCAATTGTAATTTGATGGTCGGAAATATCAGTTTACTAGTTCCGCTTACGCGTTGAAAGTAAACTTGATTCCAGACCATCAAATCAACAATTGATACAGGGCAAATCTTAAAATACAATACAGTTATCTCCTAAATGACGGAATTTCGGGTGTTAGAACATACAGCAGTGCAGGTCACAATAGTTTGATGTGGAGATCTTGCTTCATATAGCATATTATTAAGTTAGTAATGTACAATTATTGCTCTTGACGTCTATCCTTCCAGAAAAGTAAGGTCATTCGAACATTAAAAACATTTTCACAATGATACATCTGATTTTAAGCTGCGACAAATATTTTCTGTATAATTAAACATCCAAAGGGGGGGGGTTAAATTTTCTGGCAATAAAACCCTGTAACGTTGTAAAGAGGATTATGGTATCAGTTTGACCGAATGTCGTCCATTATTCATACCACTTAACCTACGAATTCATTTGTATTTGTATTTTTGTCAATGAACTCCCAAGTCCTTGTCTTCACGCAATCCTCTACATACTTCAATGACAAGTATTATGAAACGCCATGACTGTGTTACGTTGTTGTGTTTTCGTCTGTGATGTACATTTCATAGCATGAGCAGTACATTTTATCATTATATGCTGTTTTAACTTTATTAGTAGCATTTTCAGCCTTTAAGTGCAGTACAAATTTCTACATCTGAAATACATCCGTATGTAATGCATATATAGTGTTTAGTAAGTTATTCAGAAAACATTTGCGCTGTGAATGTGTTTTGTTTTATTTGCACTGCAATGAACTATTAATGTGGTCCGATTTTCCGATTAACTGTCAAATTTTAATTACATTTTTGTTATTTTTGTTCGGTCTTTTTAGTGGCCTCGGTGGCCGAGTGGTTAAGGTAGTTCATCTACTATTGATCACGTGGTCTGTCAACACTGAGATTGCGGGTTCGATTCTCACTGCAGGCAGAGTGTACTCGACTCCAATCTTAATTGACAAGGATTGCTAGTTTTCCTACCGCAGGTCGGGGATTTTCTCCGGGCACTGAAAGTTGCTGAAAGTGGCGTTAAACCCCATTCAAACAAAAAAACAAACTGCACTTTTTAACTGCAATCTGTAAATACTTCTTTTTTGATCACCTGTACATAGGCACCACATGCGCCGGTACGAGTATCCAATGTATTTGGTATGTACCTGACACGGAAGAAAAAGAAGAGAAGAAGAAGAAACAAACATTTTTTTATAGATTTTTATGGACGTTTTTTATTACGTGCATATAACCTTTACAGGACTGAAATCGTTTAATTTTCTCGTCAGTATTATCTAGTTTCGTTTCTGTTAAATATATTTTGTGGTCAAAATCCAAGAGAAAAATAGTGCGCTATACAATTTACCTCATTGTTTATGCAAATTAGGTTTTAGTCAATTTATGGTCATAATGTAAATGACGTTGAAGTACAGAAGATATGAATACAAAGAGATTTTACTGATTTTACATTCGAAAAGATTCTCTCACAATCAACATTTTGCATATGGGTTGTTGAAGCTTTCTATTGTTTTGGGTAATTATTCATCAGTAAAATTATACATGGCCATCAAGGCGTTCGTGTAGTATTAATATGTATTTGGATTGCATAATTTTTTAACTGTTTTCGTTATACTTTTCATATGATTTTTTCAACTTTTTCTATAAGTTAACTGATTTAAAGCGTTCAATAATACAATAATTGTCGGAATTTTCTGGTCTTCGCTTTTTATGTTCGGTTCTATTGAAATAAACGTAATTGTGCACAAACAACGAAAACATGCTCAATAGATGTTCATCACAACTTTAGTTGACCAATCCAGTAACTACGGGTTCGCATTTGCAAATCTATGGTTGTCAAATTTGCTGCTTGACCACTGGACGGGGAAGCGCAAGAAACGGAATAATACGTTGTTTTCTGTTTTCGTTTTGAATAATGTTTAATGCCGCTTTCAGCAAGTTTTCGGCTATATCATTGCGTCCAGATTTTATTGGCAGAGTAAGCCTGACTACCCGGAGAAAAACCCGCCTAGAAAAACTGTCTTATCCTTGTCAATTAAGATTGGAGACGAGTACATCTCCCGCATTAAGACTCGAATCCGCAAGCTCAGAGTTGACAGACCACGTGATCAATAGTAGACGAATAACTACCTTAACCACTCAGGCAACGAGGGTTAAGGAATAATTTGTCTGTGTTGAAATGCCTAATATTAATTATTATCAGAGTGATTACTTCGATTTAAATAAAAGACTAGTTATAAACACAAATATTATTGAAGTAACCTGTTAGAGTTTGCAGAATGTAACTTTGCAATGTAGAAATATTTTTGAACTGTTTTATATATATATCTAATAACTGCTATTGAAAAATTATACATTTACTTGTTATTATTATAGTTACCTATCAAAAACATAACACCATGTTTGATCGATTGTTTAAAAGTATTTTGAAAACAAGTATAATTAAAAGTAAGCACCCGATGGCGAGGTCATTTTCCTTTAGAGTTTTGCACGTATGTGTTTGATATCTTGTGGTCCGATTTACTCGTTCATAATCTTATCGTTTGCTTGTGAATTTGTTTTCGTCCTTTACTATAAAGAAATATTGTTTGCTGTGCTTTATTTAAACAATTTGTATAAAATGATCAGACTTTGGCTCTGACTACAAACATTTGCAAAAATTGTTTATAACTAATATAAAGAGCTTGAATGCGTTCGAAACAAGTGCTTAACTTGAAATCTGTTTGTAAATTGCAAATGTTCATTGACTAGTTATCAAACATGTCCAACAACAATTTTTCTATTGCTTTATATTCGCGCTTTGCCTGTCCTGGTTCTGGAGCACCAGATGGGCGTGGTCTACTGCCATCGCCGCTTCCTTCTCCACCATGGGATCCTCCTTTACCTCCTTGTCTTCCACCCATGCGTTTTTCAGGTTCTGGTCTGTCTGACGGAGGTGGTCCAGATGGGCGAGGTCTTTCTTCACCTTCGGGTCTTCTTTGTCCTTCTCGACCTCCTTGTCTCACACCCATACGTTTTTCGGGTTCTGGTCTGTCTGATGGAGGTGGTCCAGATGGGCGTGGTCTTTCTTCACCTTCGGGTCTTCTTTGTCCTTCTCTACCACCTTGTCTCCCACCAATACGTTTTTCAGGTTCTGGTCTGTCTGACGGAGGCGGTCCAGATGGGCGAGGTCTTTCTTCACCTTCGGGTCTTCTTTGTCCTTCTCGACCTCCTTGTCTCCCACCCATACGTTTTTCGGGTTCTGGTCTGTGTGATGGAGGTGGTCCAGATGGGCGTGGTCTTTCTTCACCTTCGGGTCTTCTTTGTCCTTCTCGACTTCCTTGTCTCACACCCATGCGTTTTTCGGGTTCTGGTCTGTCTGATGGAGGTGGTCCAGATGGGCGTGGTCTTTCTTCACCTTCGGGTCTTCTTTGTCCTTCTCGACCTCCTTGTCTGCCACCCATGCGTTTTTCAGGTTCTGGTCTGTCTGATGGGGGTGGTCCAGATGGGCGTGGTCTTTCTTCACCTTCGGGTCTTCTTTGTCCTTCTCGACCTCCTTGTCTTCCACCCGTGCGTTTTTCAGGTTCTGGTCTGTCTGATGGAGGTGGTCCAGATGGACGTGGTCTTTCTTCACCTTCGGGTCTTTTTTCTCCTTCTCGACCTCCTTGTCTCCCACCCATACGTTTTTCGGGTTCTGGTCTGTCTGATGGAGGTGGTCCAGATGGGCGTGGTCTTTCTTCACCTTCGGGTCTTCTTTGTCCTTCTCGACCTCCTTGTCTCACACCCATGCGTTTTTCGGGTTCTGGTCTGTCTGATGGAGGTGGTCCAGATGGGCGTGGTCTTTCTTCACCTTCGGGTCTTCTTTGTCCTTCTCGACCTCCTTGTCTGCCACCCATGCGTTTTTCAGGTTCTGGTCTGTCTGATGGAAGTGGTCCAGATGGGCGTGGTCTTTCTTCACCTTCGGGTCTTCTTTGTCCTTCTCGACCTCCTTGTCTTCCACCCATGCGTTTTTCAGGTTCTGGTCTGTCTGATGGAGGTGGTCCAGATGGACGTGGTCTTTCTTCACCTTCGGGTCTTTTTTCTCCTTCTCGACCTCCTTGTCTTCCACCCGTGCGTTTTTCAGGTTCGGGTTGTGGAGGTCTATCAGATGGAGGTGGTCCAGAAGGGTGTGGTTTTCCATCTTCACCACCTTTTGGTCGTCTCTGCCCTTCATGACCTGTAAAAACAAATAACCTTGTATTTTTGTTATATGTAACATGTGTTTGCTGTTATAATTTATTCTCTAAGCAATTTTAAAAGGACAAGAATAGAAACAGAGAAAAAGAACAAAAATAGCAACTATAATGTAGATCTTGCGAAAAACGTTAAGGGATTTGTAAGAAAAAATTGTAAATATAATGGAACGTCATAATGTGTAATATGGTAAGTCCATACGAATTTGCTTTTAAAAAGAGTATTATCAGACCTTATAAATAAAAAATAAATACAAATTTTCCACGTGTCAAAATAAATGAAAGAAAGATAACAGCTTTGAAATTACACTGCGCTGTCTAAAGATCTTATAAATATAAATAAAAAGAGTTGTTGACATTTTATTCGGAACATACGAACCTGCTTTTGCAATACTAGTAATACAAAATAATGGTATCCCCATATTAAACGCATCATAAATGCTTTAGTAATGAATTTATAAAGTCTATTATATACCGGTCAATAATATACGCAAAATTTTAAGATTGATACGACGTAAAAACCAACTTAAGATTCATACGACCGTTATCGAAAATACTTACGTTCATGGACGCTCTCGAGGATTCGGGCTAGCTCATCGACTAATTCATCTTCTTTGTTTCTCTGTAAAAAAGTTTAAATATTGTTAATATGCATCTAAATATTTAATTAAGATATATAACAAAAAACCATAAACGTTTTTGGTAAGTACTGGAAAGAAATCAAGTAAAAAATAGAAATTTATGTCTTGGTGGTTAAAATCGTTAGTCTACTATTGATCACGTGGTCTGTCAACACTGAGTTTGCGGGTTCGAGTCTCGCTGCGGGAATCGAGCACTCGACTATAATCTTAATTGACAAGGATTTTCGGGGAACCTTAACCATGCGCTCACATTGAATAATTATATCACAAACTAGTATAACGTCACTATACCTTTGTATAAACACAATTTAATTCGGTAAACAAACAAAACTAAAATTAATGTTGTTCCTGAGTGGCAATATTATACTTGAAACATAATTATTGCATTTTTTTAAATTACTTACATACATGTAACAAATATGCCTAAATTAAAGAATTTTCAAGATATTGTTAACAAATTGGTATAGTAATTGTAAGTCCAGAAATAATCTGTATTATCAGTTTAATCTATAATGTGTATGTTAGACGGGCCAAATATGTTCAATCAATACTGACGGTCTTATGGGATGTATTATGTATTCCGTTATTCATCTAGATTTCTAGCAATTTTAACATATTGGCACACGAACAAAGGCTACCACATAGCAATATAGTAACGTGAAACGACAATTACATGTAGTACTAGAAACTTAATATATCAGTAGCGTACTGTAACAATATATACACGAATAGAATTTTGCGTGTTTTCGATTGGTCTAAAAACAACTTTCGGGTCACGATAAATCGCAACATTACTAAAATTCATTCAAAATGTGAGAAAATTGTTGTCCGTTCCATGATTCCGCTGCACAGAATCTAATATCGACCTGGTTTTTTCTCTAAAAATAGATCGAAAGGTACAATCATGTGGTGGCATTCTCTGTTGTTTAATCAAGGAAGATGGTGATTTTATTCATGTAATAAAACAACTATTGACTTTGATTGTATATAATGACTTTCTTAAGAGATGGACATCCAGCGTCGAGAAATACTACTCACATATGTTGACGATTCATAATTTCAAAGTGACTGAATAAAGTTACCATAATGGCATTATTAAAGTAAACAAATTAAAATAGATCGATATTCAAAAAATGCTTCTTTAAATGCTTAATTTGTCATAAGTCTGTGCAATAATAGTAAGCGTCCAGTTTGCAAAAACTATTTATATTGCTTTTAATCCAGAAACTAGACGAAGTTTCTGTGAAGTTAGTTATTATGTACGGGACTGCAACATTTTTTTGTATGAAAACAGATCAGTATCTGAACAACTATTTTGTCGTCAACAACTACATTTTAAAAAATTTCGATTTTCGTAAAATTACGTTAATTGCATGAAAATTATTATTATTCAAATATGTTTTGGTACCATTAATGCATTTATGTTAATATGGTAAGCATTCAAAATAATTATAATAATGTTAGTGTTGTGTTTAGCATTATCTTCGCTTAGTCAATATTAACAACATTATAAAATACGAGCAGAATAATAAATAGAAAAAAATTGAGGTTGCATATTTTAAGTTCTAATGCTTTAATTATTTAAGATAAACTTCACTGCACATATTTTTTGGAACTATATCCTACCAGATTCCAGCCAGGTATATGGTCTGAAACCTGTTGGCATTTAAAAAAAGCAGTTCCGGATATATATTTTTCACGATCTAAAAAAAATCGCGACTGATGATTATTCCCAAATTTCTATCAAATGTGCCAGTTAACAAGAAAAAGATTCGGCCACTACTAATTCGAGTTCAGTTTATTTGCTAACTGTTGAATTTCATTTATCATTATCACAATAACGAACTATAAGTTTACGGAACTCACCTCTATATACTTTGCTTGTGTCAGCAAAACGCAGGCGGCAAGAGCCGCTAGAAGAAGAGATCCCTTCATCTTCCGAAACGATTGTCAAAAAGTGTGAAATCGTCCGTTTTTATACCTAAGCGGTTGTTTAAAGCGTGACCACTCGACATGGTAACCTTTTGTTATACTTACGTGTATTCATTTATGTTGTTTGAAGGCATTAGGATTTACAAACGTGACGTTTTAAAATATTTTTGTTGGTTTAAAATAGAATTGAAAAGATAGTTTTAAATAGTTATATTTTCGCTTATAACAGAACGTCACGACCGATTTTATGCTAGAACCTGTTTGTAAAAGAAAGGAGAACTATTTTCTTTTCTATTTTAATTGGGTATATATTATAAAAATATTATTATAGGTCATTATTGCGGGAAATACATGTACTGACAAAAAATGGGTGCCCGGAATTGACGTTATATAATTCAGCAGCCCGGACTTCTTCTCCACTTTCAATTTGCAAGTTCAATATATTTGTTGGTCCCAGTTTTATAAAATTACTCAAGAGATTTTCCTTAAATTCAAATTTTTCAGCAATCTGATTGGTCAATAATTTAGTTAAAGAGAAGTTGAGGAAATCAAGTTTGATATGTTTTATAAAACAGGGCCAGATTTTATTTCAGTAAGATCTGAGCTTAATTTCCGATTTTATTAAAAAGCATAAACAGCCACTCGAATATAACAAACTTCATTGTGCACATTAACACTAGGCTCCAGATCTAGACAGATCACATGTCGGCTTAGTTACAACCTTTTAAAAAGTTAGTGATAGCTATGCATGTAAAATTAAGACAAAAGTACAGATCGAAACTGTTCATCTCTGAACTCGTACGTTTTTACAAAACCGCATTCGTAACGTATTGCCGAAAGTAATCATATCGGGTAATAATTCGTTGTTTTTTTTCTTAGGATACACCTTAAATCCCAAGCGAATGTAATCGATTAGAATTAAATTTATACAGTTTGTGCAACAGGTAACAGCCGAAGCAGGGCAAGCTCAGAATTCCCATATTTTCAAACATTTATAAATGATTAAAAAGAAATTCATTTAATACTCTTTCATAAAAAAGTAGGGACGGATAGACCATTTACAAAAACAGAAATGAAAAGCTGCATTTATTTACTTAAAATGATTTAAAATGAATAAATGTGCATGGCCAGAATATGTAATGAGATAATAAAGAATAGCTCAATAGTGAGTGACCTGTAAAGAAATTGAAAAGCTGGTCAATTTCATTCTTAAAACAGGTAAATATCCATCTTATGGAATAAAGTCCTTTGTAATTCCCATACATAAATCTAGTGATTAATGTCTTCTAAATAATTACAATACAGCGTAGTAATAAAAAGAGTAGCAAGTGAAAGATTTTAATTTTAATTAAACTGAAATAATAACAGAAGCATCTTCTTACAAAATTACGTTGCTATAATAAATTACTAATGTCTTTTAAAAAAGATTCACAAATTATTATGAAAATTTATACTGTAACAATCAATCTGGTGCGAGAACCAAAAATAGAACATCTGATATAGCCTAATTGTGCTGAAAACATTAATCACGAAATATGTTGTTCATTAAAAATAAAACACAATATTCGTAGGCTTGCGCAAAGCTTTTAATAGCTTAACGCATAAAGGCCTGTTTCACAAACTAGTTAAATTAGAAGCTGAAAAGTTGTTGAATTTATAAACGATATATATATATATATATATAATACAAAAAATATTCTGATTATTTCTTATTAGAAAGAGGAGTAAACAATGGGATAGTTCAAGCCCGACTTTGTTTGATAATTTTATAAATAATATGACATGCCGTATTTGATCATATCTGTGAAGCCGGATTCATATTACTGGCCGTTAATTTCACAATAGGGATATTTATATCGGCTTGCCTTTTTTTCTATCGTGATGCTTTTAATAAATATCGCAATGTTATACAAGTATCTCGACAGAGATAAGAAAGCCGATAGAAACATCACAATTGTGACACGATCGGTCAGGTAACTGAAAGAACTAGCCGGTGCTTTTAACAAGTATCGAGATAGAAATAAGCAAGCCAATAGAAACATCACAAGTGTGACACGATCGGTCAGGTAGCTAAAAAACTAGCCGATGCTTTTTAACAGTAAGCCGATACCTTTTCACTATGCATTCAGTTTTGTTCCATCGGCTTACCTTTAACAAATATCACGATGCTTTTAACAAGTCGCAAGCCAATATAAATATCCCTGTTGTGACATGGACGGCCACTCATTCCATAATATTGGAGCGTAAAATATAAAGTTTGAATTGTGCTGATGATTTAGTTATATTTTCAATTAGCCATCAAGGTCTAAAAAATGCTATGCTATCATCGGGAGCTGACTGTAAACATACAAAATCTTTTGTTAGGATATTCCAGGAAAAAAAACTATTGTTACTTCTTTCTATAATGATAATAATTCATTAATAGTAGTTTAAAAATATATTTTTTTAGATACGGTTCTTCATAATAAAGATTGCTTTAAACAGGTAGAATAAAAGCGATCTAGAAAGAGGTTAAAAATACTTTTCTCACTTACACAACTTTGTCAAATTTTAACTATGTCCATATAAAACCTTTTATTTGATATTCTCCTACATGTAAGTACAGTACTATCATTACTAGGCCGAGTTTTACTGCCGTTATAATCCGAAGTTAATTTTGTAATTTGTCGGATTAACGACAAAAACGCGAGGGTACGATTATTCGTTCTATATCATTACATATAATTGTGAAATCGAGAAAACAGCATGAAATATTGCTGCCAAAACCAAACTTTGTCGCATGCCAGGTAGTAGTTTTATAGAAATACAAAGTATGATAATCTATGTACGCCTCAATATTAATAATATTAATCATCTAATTAAAATATCTATAACTGTTAATAAATTATTACACCGGGAAGGTACGTATACCCGGTTTACTTTTGTCTATTCAATTGCATTTGATTTTGTTTTAATGTTACGATATATTCTAACAAAAACAAATAGAAAATTATGTCCAATTGCTAAAGAAATTGTTAAAAATTTAATTCAAAGTCTAAATTATATCTATACAACAATATAATATCAGATTCAATTGATAATTTCCTTATTAATGAAAAACGTTCACAACAATAACATCTTCAGTCTGAAACAAAATTCACATGTTAAAGATGTTGAAAAATTACAATTCTAATATGACGTGCTTTAAAGGCTTTGAGACCACAACTGTGGTAAAAAAATGATTTATCTATGAGCAACACGCGCTGAGAAGGGCGTGTTTTAAATGGCTGTTCCAATTACAAAACTGTAACTCCCACCAGAAAGCTATTGCATATGACGTAAAATCTTATAAATAGCGACACGCGCTATAATTATCCGTTGCAATATATTGTGTGTTACATTGACGGAACAGCCAGTTTATGGCGGAAATGATGTTTTCTATAGGTACGAAAATATTATAAATGTACTCTAACTGTCTTATTAGAATAGAAATAATTCACGGAGGCTGTGATTTATCATTATTTTACCACGGGGTGACCATTTATGTCGTATTATTTTATCCCGAGCGATAGCGAGGGATAAAATAACGACATAAATGGTCATCCCGTGGTAAAATAATGATAAATCACAGCCTCCGTGAATTATTTCTTAAATCTAACGTAGGCCATCCACGCCTCTGAAAAAGAAGATATACATGTAGTAGATAAACCAAACAGCAAACTCACAGTTGGTATGAAACAACTTTCCTATTAGAATCGGTTAAAATAACATCAATTATCAACCGTTTGACACACCGAATTGAATGATTAGTTGATATTTGTAAATTATGGTTTTGGTTGAAGGTAAATTTGGAAAGAGATCTTCTTTAGGTAAACAGTTCACTATTAAATTACTGATAATAACGAAACTGTTGCGCAGCGTGGCTTGAGCTAAAACTGAAAATTTCTGCAACTAGATGATGAATGATTTTATAAAACAAAGAGAGTCTGTATTTTAGTCTGCGTTCCTGAAGTGTAAGACATTGCAGTGTTGTAAGCATGTTGTTTACACTGCTGGTGTTTGATAGCGGTTGCAGGCATTCTTTGCTGCTCGTCTCTGGACCATCTAAATTTTATGAATTTGATCAGCAGTGTGAGGGTCCCAGACAGAGGAGCAAGAGTATTCTAGTTAGAATCTAGACTTGATGTTTAAATTGGCTGTTTTTAAATTTCTTCTCATGAAGCCTTTGTTGTTTGTTACCATTGGCGACGATATTGGTGCGCTGAGACCATTTTAAATTGGCTTGCAGAGTTATGCTATGATACTTTGCAGAGGTAACGAGTACAAGTTTGTGATAATGAAGTATATAGTCACATGTGAATGGATGTTTTTTTCTGAATTACAGTCATAATTGTACATTTATCTGGATGAAAATCCATCAACCAGTCACTCTCCCATTTGGCTGCAGCATTGAGGTCGTTTTGAAGGGCATCGCAGTCAGATGCTGATGAAATGGTTTTATAAATGATGCTGTCGTCGGCAAACAGTCCGAGCTTTTGAAAGTTAGGTATTCTGGCAAATCATTGATATAAGCCAAGTTTAGTACCGGCCCAGAACTGTGCCTTGAGGTACACCTGAACCGACTGGGGCAGTTGATAATTGCTCTCCATCCAGGACAACCGTTTGAGTACGGTCAGTAAGAAAAGCTTTTACCAAGTGTCATTTATAATGCCATAGTATTGGAGTTTATAAAGAAGTCTGCTGTGTGGCACTTTGTCAAAGGCCTTGGCAAAGTCCATATTTAAATTGAGTTTCACAGGATTGAAACTGACGGAATCCCCGCTGGAGGTCATATAGAATATTGTTTGATTCGAGGCGAATGGTATATGTTTTGTGATATTGTGTTCGAGTAGCTTACAACTGATACAAGTTTAAAATATGGGTCTGTCATTTTCTGGTTTGTATTTTTCAATTTTTCACCTTTTTGTAAACAGGTGCGACATTTGCATGTTTCCAGTTGAATGAAATAATACCAGTTTTGAGTGACTTGTATATTAAAGTAAGGATGGGAGCTTGCCGTTCTTTTAGTATGCGACCATTAATATTATCTGGCTCACTCGTCTTGAGATGATTTACAGATAAGCAAAGTGATGTGGAGAGGTTTGATGTCAGAATGAGCACTTGGTCGTTTGTCAGGAATGGTGTCATCTGATTCGACTCTAAATCCTGATTGAAATTATTTATTGTGTTAAGTATGTCAGCCTTCTGTTTTGTGTCTGCAATAAGCTGCCCATCCTTTTTGAGTGAAGCAACTCCAGAGTTGTCTGTTCGAACAGATTTTATGTATGAAATGAGGTTTTTGGGTTTTGCTTGGGTGTTTACATTACATACAGGTTCAGTTATTGAGAGGTCTAAAATTATGTTTTCAATGTAGTTTCAATATGATGTCCTTTGTTCCTTCTGAACTTGCTGTTTCAACTTCTTGTACTTTTCAGTGTAATTCTTGTCTTTTTTCATTTTATGATAATTTTATTTTTCCTGTTAATCATTTTTCTACGATTGTTGTGAATCCAATGTAATCTCTGTTAGTAGGCGAGCATTTTGTGAGGTATGTTTTTCTCAACAGATTCGTGTAGGGATATTTATAATTAAGAAGAAATTGATGTTGTTCTTGGTTGGGTTTGCCAGTGATAACTTCAGGGATGGAATAGTTTGTTTCTAAGGTTAAAATCTCCACCTAGTAATACATTAAATTTGGATGTTTTTGCTTATTCTGCTGAGGGAGATTTCTAGCTGCTTAAGTGAGGTGCCATCATTTGAGAAGTGGGGGTCTGTAAAAGGAGCATACAAGCAGATTTCTTGCCCATGAGATGATAATTGTTGCCCATATGATTTCACAATCTAGTTTTTTTAGTTCTATATTTTCTATGCTTATGAATTCCTTAGATATGCCTGAAAGGATCCCTAACGGCTTTGATTATTTTTATTTGGTGGGCGATCATTCCTATAGACATTGAAACTATTGGATGGGAAAGTATTCATATGATGATGTTTTGCTATCCAGCCAGGTCTCTGTTCCAATTTTATAACTCTTATTTGTTCTTGTCAGATGTTCTTGTATGCCTGTGCTTTTTGTTATTATTATTGTGGCTATTTGGGGGTATTGGAGATGACAAAGCAGTTGGCAGCTGTGCTACCTATAATTGAGCTATCACCACTGAATGAATTTGATGTTACAATGGTGGTACCATTAAAGAGACTTGTAGAAAAACTGGAAAGATTACTGATTCCCAAGTCATTATTTATGAGTGAATTCTTGCTGGTACTGAGAGACTCAGGTTTCCAACATATCCGAATTAATGTCTTTATTTTCTAAGCCAATTTTAAAATCTATATTAAATACATCTTTAACCGTAAAGGTTGTAAATATTGCCAAGAAGCTGTCAGGTGTAAAATTTGAAGTAAAAACATTAAATCGTTGTAAGTAATACATAAATTGTTTGGGTTGATTAAATATCTTTTATTAAATTCTTCTTTTGTTGTATGGTGTGTGGAGGTCATTACTTTAAATGCTTATTTAAGAATAAATTTTAATCTTGAAAAACATTTGCCCTGCACTTTTAAAGATAAGCATTGTATTGAGTAAGTATATGAAAACGATAACCATGTTATACACGAACAAGTAGTCGCTTCCAGCAATTCGTGCTCTATTTCAATTGTAATTGATAAGAATTGCCACGTTTACTGCCGACGGGTCGGGCTTGTCATCGGGAAATCTGTCTTCCTCCCCAAAGAAGAGGCTATGATATTGTTGAAACAGCACAAACCACAATCAAACAGAATGTGTAAACAGTGTTCTTGTTCAATATTAGAATCTAGATGTTATACTCATGAATTAATTTTAAAAGTTACACAAAAATTGAGAAATTACGTTGTTGAATAATAAGAACAACTCTTCAGCCTAAAAAAAACTAAAATTAAAATTATGATCAAAAGTGGTAAAATTTAAAATGGGGAATGTAAATTCACTTTGAATAACGTACTGTCGAATTTTGTGGACAAGACCTCACTTTCAATAAATGGATTCTATTTTCAATAAATTATAAACATTTTGTTTGAAATTGGTTGAAATGTATATTCGTCAAGGTTTTCCCTCGCAGTTCTTTTTATTTACTTAACAACAAGAGCAATGTATTAGTACATGTGCTAATGGTTTTTAGAGGTTATAATTGGTTCCGTTCTATTATTAGTATAGAAATTTTCCCTTTAATGATTTGTTTATAACATAGTTTGTGACTTTCTTCAAAAATAAGAGCTACAAACTGAAGCTATCTGATTGGTCGAAAGAGTTTTACTACTTAATAATTTTGTTTTAATTAACGATTTACTCTCATATGGCCAAAATAACAATTCAAATTAGCGTGAAAAGAAGTTTATTGCTTGATAAGAAAAGTATTACTATTAAATTTTATTAAAAATTACGTTGAATTTTCAAAACATCAGAATCAACACCTTACTCCAAAAACGAAGTTGTATACACGGTATCCTCAAGGGCATTATGTATGACTTTTGAGCAGATAAATAATAAACATCAGCATTGGTTGCTATTAAAGTGTACAAATCAGCATTTGAACTTGAGCCAAAGAGATGAGAAGATTTGCTTACAAGGCTATAACTGCTTAAATCGGTTGGTAACTTGGTAGTCCGTGTTCCACGCATCATATCTAACGATAGAGTGCTTAAATACCAATATCTAGTTTTGGGGTAAACACGTGTTTGTTTGACGTCGAGTCAGAAAAAAATTTATACAATATACTGGTTTTTATTTGACAGTGCTTTCGCACTCACAGTTAGATATGTCATCTAATAAGACTTAAATTTAAAGCCCTCTACTTTTTAATACATACATTCTTTTGATCCTATTAACATGTATATGTAACAATTTTATATTATTTTGAAATATGAAATAAGAAATCGTATTATTATATAGATAGAGATGAAATATCGAATTTTCCGAGTGACAGAAATCACGGTAAATCACATGTGAAAATTATCGTTTATTTTCACTCTCGGGTTTTTTCCCGCCAAAACGTCACAATGGTTTTGTACTATACAAATATTCATCCGCCGTTCATAAAATTTAGAATTAGGCATTAAAACAATTTTGATCTATTTAATAAATAGGATAATCAATTGGGCATCGTGAATATCCAAAATATGATCACTCGTGCCACATAAAGCATCAGATTAAACTCGTGCGCGGAACAAGTTCCGCGCACTCGTTTAATCAGATGCGTTATGCGGCACTCGTGATCATATTTTGGATATTCACTGCGCCCAATTAATTATCCTATAAATACCGTCATTTAATGTTTAATAATAGGTTTAAATTCACCCAACTGACGTATTTAAAAATATATTATGACCATTGCATGTAGGACAGCATTTAGCTCATTAGTGACATCATAGCTGACAATGGCAATACTTTTAATCAGCATATCGTTTGAATTTCAGCGATCCCTGCAATTTTGTTTGAGATATAAAGCCTTGATTTTATATCTCAAACAAAAGACATAAAGCTTTTTAACCAGTTCGGAGACACTACATTGGTTACTAGTAGAGTATCGTTGTCAATATAACTTGTTGACGTTTACTTGAATGTGCATTGATGTTACTTGAGGTATCAACCATCGAGATCCGACAGTGAGAACAAAAAAATTGTATAAAGAGTAACGTTTTAGTGCCAGCCACCAGGTAGAATGGTCAACCTTGTTTTCTAAAAACTAAACGGAGTTTTTTTAATAAAAGAAAACTCACATTTTTATATTGGTTCATTACGACTGCCAGTGATATGTTTTCTAAGTTAGTACTTTGCTCTCTTTGATTCTGTTTATTTTTCCCGTGTTTTACTCGTCCGGAGCACCTGAGTGCACCCATGGCTTTTCTTGGGTTCGGGTTACTCTCTTTCTGTGTTTTATGTTTTTGGTTTTTGTGTTGTGTTTGTCTATATCCGGATTTGTAACTGTCCCTTGGCTTTTGGCTCTTGTTGTTCGGTCAGTTTTCTTTGCTACTTTCATACATCAATAAATATATGCATTTTTCATTGTTTTTATTTATATTTTAATATAATAAGAAAGGTCGGGGGCAGCTTAAATCACCAACGTTACTTCTATTGTAATTTTCACGATGTCTACTGCTGAATTCATTAAATATTTTATTTTTCCCACCCACTTACGTTACACGTACACACTTTTAAACTCAGTTAAAAACCGGGACTTCAGAGTTCACCCTGTTTTAAACTTGTTTTAACAATAGTTTTGTCTATCTTTTTTACACGAATTGTCGTAGTAAGAGTGTGGGTGGTATCACGTGATTAAAAAGGACACCTACAGACAATCTGACCCGATAGTTTTAATACATTTTAACTGTATTGTAGTCTATTGACGTCGTGACTGAACTTTCTGATAACAATTTCAAATTATTTTAAATTAAATAGCCCGACGTACATAAGCTTTAGCTATTTACAAAAAATATGATGCCGAGTTATTTTTTTAATCTAGCGGGCGGGCTGGGTTTGGGTTCAAACGCGGACTTTCATAATAGATTTAAAATGACGAGGAATAATTAATGAGGAGTACAGACGTAATAGTATTTTACATATGATAATAAGGATATTCTTAAGATGCGATAATTTTTTGTTCGCATAGTGTTGAAACAAAAACTATAATGGTATATGGTCAACGAGTTGATGTTACGGTCAAGAATTAGTTGCGTCATTTCCTTTATTCTTCCCTATTTATCTTAAACAATTATGTAGCTCCTGTAATGCTTCTTGAACTCTTGAAAGATACTAGGATGCCCCATTACTTTCGGTATTTATACATATTATTATAAACTGTTTCCGTGGTTAATAAACATGTCTTTTCTTTTTAGGTACATTACAACAAACCAAGACCACAGTTGTTTTCGACCATTTAATTACTATAACATAAATACATGTTAACAATTCTGCTTCTGCATTTTTAATATCATTTGGTGGTCTTAAGGTACAATAACGGACCAGAAACATATCCAAAAATTTGGAAACTAATACCAAATGCTCTTTTCCCTTAATGAAAAAGTCTGAAAGACTCTGAAAACAGGCAACATGTTCTTTTTCTTCTGGAACAAATTACTCCTAATTCAAATACTTTACGGAAAGCCTGTGTAAACTTCTTGTGTAGATTTCAAAAAGAGTAAGCTCATGGTAGCCGATACAAAATGCTAAATTTTCGGCCCCTGCCGAACTCTCCATACTTTTCTAGTGGCAGTCAAAATTGTGTTCCTTTGTGTCCTATCCTGCCCCGATTTCCGTTGATTTATTGTTTGTGTTAATTTGTTTTGGGGACTTATACACGTATTTCTACCTTTAAGTAATGTTGTCAATAGTAGTAGGTGTAATGGTAATGCACCGTTTTGAATACAGTTTTAGTAAGTGTGATAAAAAGTTGTATTCACTCAATATTTTAATTTTGTTTAAATACTCAATACATGAGCAAAGTTGGTTATTTCGTATAACCTAACATTTTTTAAGCACGTGACTGATTATGACGTCATAAAAAGATGTATTGATGATGTTGACTATACATGAATTCTTTCGCAAACAACAAGTGACGACACTAAAATTGTGAATTGCAAATATTATTTGATTACTTGTAAAATATTGTTTTTGTTACTTCATTTTTACTATAGAATTTAAAATATATGGTTTGTTTTCAATTGTTGGTTAGATTATTGGATATAAACGACTTTGGATCGATTTACACTGCAACATAAACCGCTTCGCGGTTTATTCAGCGTAAATCGACCCAAAGTCGTTTATATCCAATTCGCGGTTTATGTTGCAGCGTAAATCGATCCAAAGTCGTTTATATCCAATAATCTAAGCAGCAATTGAAAACAATCCTTAAATAATCAAGTTTATTCCCTCGATTAAAATATAGAGTGAAAGAGAATCTGTAAATAGTATTTTCTTCTACATGTAGAGAAGTAACAAACATTTAGAGTTGTGCGCTCGTTTTAAGCGTGACATCTTTAAGAAATTAACACAAATGTTGTTAGGTTGTCAGTGAATTTCGATATTTCGAAAAATGGGAATTTTTATGCAGAATTTCAGAAATCACAGTTGGTCAGATCAAATAGCGATGAAGGAAAACTATATATTGCTATGAAATGAGTGTTCTTCTTTTGTTATACGTTATAAAATAAAGCTAAATAATAAGACAAATAAAATAATCAGCATCGATACTGTTTGTCGTGTATTATTTTAATATGACGTGCTTAAAACAGCCGTAATAAAAAAAATATGTATGTACGAGCAACGCAACTACGAGGGCGTTCATGAAAGTCTGTTCTATTTACTAAACTGTTACTCCCAATGGAAAGCCAATTATGGCGGAAATGGGGTTGACTATATAATAATTTACGGAGACTGTCTTTTATTATTGTTTTACAACGGGATGGCGGGCAGGGTGTACTTGACTCCAATCTTAATTGACAAGAACTGCTAGTTTTCCTACCGAAAGTCGAGAGTTTTCTCCAGTTACTCTGGTTTCCTCCATTAAAAGAAACTGGTCGCCATGATATAGCTGAAAAATTGCAAAAAGTGGCGTAAAATCACCATTCAAACAAACCAACAAACAAACAACAGGATGGCCATTTATGTCGTTCTTTTATCCTTAGCTGTCGTTCGAGATAAAAATAATGCGACATAAATGGCCATTCCGTTGTGAACAACAATGATAAACCAAAGCCTCCGGGAATTATTTTTTTAACCCTTTCACTGCCAAAATTTTGAATCAGCTAAAACGACGTTATCTTTATGACGTCACCGTATCATAACGTTTGATTACCAGTTGCCAAACTGAACCTACTTATAGAACCTGGTTATTCGTATACCCAATATGTCTCAAACGGCTGGGTCGATTTTGTTAATATTTGGTGGGTTTATTAACCTTTGAGCGTCCTTCATAATAGTACATCTTATCAACTATTCCACAACAAATATTTTGAGCTTTATTGTTAAGCTAGAATGTATGCCTTCATATGCGCAATATCAACAAAATAATACGCAATCATAATCAGTTATACTCAGTTCTAATATGCAGCCAATTACCGATATATCCATCTTTAATACATGTGTATTTGGTCATAAGCTCTAGCGTCTAAAGAGTGTCCTAAACCATATTTATTCAATACCTAAATTTATTTATTTATTTATTTTTGTGGTGTATCTTTTGCGGAACATTATGTGAAAGAATGCCTAACAACAACAATCAGCAAATGATGCAGAGGTTATGTTAATTGGGCCATCTAACTGGAAACATTTCAAGTTTTAAAAATAGCATGCATTGATTATCTCGATTCTTAACGTATAGAATGTGTATGGACATATAAGTTTTTCCAAATTTAGGGTGATCTTATGTTTTAGTACGTATCTTTGTTAAAATTGACAAAATGGGTTTTACAAAAAATTTAAAAATTTCTATCTGATGGATTTTAAATTATAAATACATTTCATCACCTGTTATATAGTCAATGTAAAAAGGGGGCAAATTTAAAAATTGTTTACGGGACGGGATTGCTTACAAAATTCATTTGGTTAATATTTTTCAAACCTATGCGTTTCAATGCATATGTAGACCAAGTTCTAGACCATTTTTTTTTAAATTATACCTATTAAATTAGTTTTTAAACAAACAATTTCATTTCAAGTAAATTTGGATATTTTTTACTTCTACGCTCAAGAAAATTATTACGCAGTATGCTGCATCCTGTTAACGAATTGTAGTATGACTTTTTAATGTCCTTATTTTTTTTTTTTTTTGGGGGGGGGGTCGTTGTATCGGAGGTATCTACAGCGCCATATTCGACTTATAGGTGTTAACAATTTAACAATTCTTGATTTGCCGCTTTCAACATTATATGTAAATAGTAAAGTGTTTAACATTCGTACAGGGGCCATGTTTTCGAAACTATCCTAAAATAGGTCTTATGACATCTCTTAGGACATAATTTAGGACAGTCTTAGGACGTGTATAAGACCTCACACCGAAGGTATCCTAAGACCATCCTAAATCTGACGTACAAAATCTGTCTTAAGTATTTTATTTATGCATTTGTGATTAATTAAGAATTTTATATACTCACTGAAATTTCGATGTGGACTGCAATTAAAAAAGTATGTCAACGTTTTATAAACATGCATCAATAAATATATAATTATATGTATTTAAAATAAATTGTTACAAATTAAAACGTCAAATGTCTGTGTTTTTGCATATCAATGTGATATAATTTAACACTAGTTTATAACTGAACAAAACCAGAAATTTTTATTGACAATTAAGATACAAATGTATCACATTAGTTTAAAAAAATAATTAGAATAAAAGGAATTAGTTGACCTTCAATTCATCTGAAATTGGCTCAAAATTTGGTACTAACATTTTCGAAACTGCTACGCAGGTAATATATGAAAAAGTGAATGAAAATATGGGATATGTCCAAAAACCAAACAAAAAAAAAACAAACAAAAACACTGTTTAAAAAATACACACAAAAAAAAACAACAAAACAAAAACAAAAGAGAAGGAAATAATTGATCCGATCAAAGAATGTACATCCAAAGACGTGTGGCCAAATTCAATGAACAAAAAAAGAACTATCATAGAAAATGTGATATTCTTTGCTCAGATAATTTTTTGCAAAGAAAAGGTTCAAACGACTTGTATGCCTTTCAAAAGATCATTGTGGACATGGGGAAAATTTCAGCCTCTATAAACAGACAAATTCAGGATATCCAGAAGCTGACTTGAACAGCATCTAAAACGGTGCCAAATAATAGTCGAAATATTGAGGCCTGGTTCATAGGCAGGGTGCTACAATGATGCAAACCCAAAGAAAATAGAAAATATAAAAGAAAGATATACTAAATCTAATTATGGTGAGCAAACTAATTTTCTTTTTGCAAATACATGTATAGTACTACTTAAAATAAGCAAGAATTTTTCATTTAAATTTCTACAATATCGATTATTAGTTTTTGAAAATAAATCGTCAGAAAGAAAATTGTCATTTCAGATATAGGTACGATTATGTTTGTTCTGAAACGTAGAGAAATTTAAGAGTCCTATTTCTCGGCATTATTTTCTGAACTACTTGGAGGCTTAGCTCTTCATGGTTGTATTCCAGTATTTCACCACAGATGACCTCAGTACCAAAGGTCATATTACAAAGTATTGAGTAAAAGATTTGATTTCCTTGACGTACCCTTATTCCTGTGTGTCTTAGTATTTCTGTGGTCGTTATTGTGTCTGTTTAAAGTTTTGTTAAAGGGTGTGAAGTGCAGCGTACTAAATGAAACTCAGAAAAAAAAAGAAATTGAGATCCAAACGAGACAAAGATAGTTATAGTTATACTAATTTCGTCAGCAGCGCTGTTTAAACCACTATATATATTTTTTATGGTAAAGTGCTCGACAGTTGCAAATTTTATTGAGAAACATTTGCCCAGAAACAAGTTTACCTTGGCTAATTGCTTGTTGTAAAGAAAACGGAGGTATAAAACCATGAAAATAAGGGAACGTGTGCCTTCAATCTGTATCATTGAAGATAATTATTCTGGCTGAAAAGGGGGAAGAGAAACATCAAGAATTGTATGAAGTGATGGTTCTTTTTACAATTTCTGTCAGTAAATTGAGGGTGAAAGGCAAATACAAATAGGCAATTGGCTCCGCATTACCATTTAGCATGTAATGAACACCAGGTATCATTGAAAAAAAGCCTGTTTCTCCAGTGCTGTGAGAATGCTCTCACCCAAACAGAAACTTAATTGCTCAATGATCCCCAAATACCCAGATGACGTCGATTTGACGTCATTTTATGGTCTATGACGTCATATAGTAAGTTCAAAACTTGTCCAATTGACTTACATAGCAATTCCATGAAAATAATTTATGTTAACTATAAATACTACTCTGAAACATATTTAAATGAATATCGGCCGAAATAGGCCCTTTGGCAGCGAAAGGTAACGTCAATCGGCCAAATCGGCCCTCTGGCAGTGAAAGGTAACGTCAATCGGCCAAATCGGCCCTCTGGCAGTGAAAGATAACGTCAATCGGCCAAATCGGCCCTCTGGCAGTGAAAGGTAATGTAAATCGGCCCAAATCGGCCGATTGGCAGTATAAGGGTTAATTTTCTGCACGCAATCGAATGATGCCGAGTCGAATTTGTTATAATGTAGAGAAAGAAACCAAAACAGAGTGTTATACACCCAAGTTTAAAACAGTAAAAATATATGACTTGACTACCTATATACACGGTTTTATGGTTAGTTCTGTTTAAATTCAGTTTTCTTCATGAGAAGACAAAATTTTATCTTGACTTTTCTCATAGAACATAACTTTTTTTATTCCATTGGGAAGTATATGCAGTTTTTTAATCCAGAAGCTCTCCCGAACCATTTGTTCATAGTCTTGCCAATGCAACTCTGATGATGAATTCTTTCATGTAGCCAAAATCGTTCGTAGTGTACTTGAGTATCGTTGCATAATCTTATAGACTTGTTTATTATTATTTTTATACAAAAAATAATGTTAGAGGCATCATTATTATCAATCATTCGTAAACATTTCAAATGTTCCTGTTCCCGGGCTTGAACCTGCAGTTGATTGACTCATTTCACTGAAAGTCTTCAAAAAACTCTCCTGGCTAATTTAAACAAATCTGTGCAGGCATGATGTACTTGAGGCAAGATACCTTGATTAAGTGAAAATAGCCACCGTGATCGTTCTTTGCTTATAATTTGTTCTCTAATACAAACCTTATTGTGTTAACTTAGTACAAATGATATATGTGCAGTCCTGAACACTGATTCTTCATTTCGTCGTGATTATATGAAGCATAATGGTCAATATAATTATTATTTCTGAATAGCTTAAATTTAAACATCTTCTCTTTGTATATTTTAAAGCCAGATAAATTGTATATTTGCAGGATTGAAGACATCGTTTTACATTTTGTGATGATTATATCATTATAAGTATTTTGTCGCGTGTAGACAGTTAATACACTTCTGTAGAATTAAGCAACAGGCGTGGTTAAGTATTCACTTGTGACCTGATATATACTTAGCAACGTTTCAGGCATATTAACAGACCCGACTTTTTGGGCTATAAAATAAATGTAAGAGAACTAACTCGTACTACAAAAGCTGAGCTGTCTGTATCATAGTTTCAATTGTTTGTTTTGTTTTTTCTATAGACGATGTCAGAAATTGGTCTTATACGAGTTATCGTTCGTGTCGGCAGGTGGCGTAATACACAATCCGACATTACTTGGTACACGCTACACATGTTATTTACATTGGTATAGTCATAATTATGTCGAATACTAGCTGTGGCGGTCGCATTTGTGCGATCGTCGATTGTCACAACAGCCAAAGGACATTGCATAAGTGGAAATTACAGCGTCTGTTCATACTTATAATACAAATATTAAAATATTAAAATTCTACACCAGTTCACTTAAAATATTATTTAATCCCTTGTTATATTAACCTGCAATTCTTTTTCTACAGCTTCCAGTTTTTACCCTTAGATCCATGGATGCTGCCTGCTTTTTATTTGTTTACGTTTGACATCATGACCTTTATTATAATTATTGGAACGGCTGCTGATACTGGACAGTGAAAATCCGTAAATAGTAACAAATCGATAATTCCATATTAAGACCGTTGTTTGGTTTAAAGGTACCGACGTCCGTATTAGTTATAGCGATATACAGTTTTAGAAAGTAAAAGACATGATTTCGATATTTTATTTTTAATTCTTAACAAAATTTTCCGTATATCAAAACCATACTTGGTCAAATTTTTAGTGAGGCCTCAATGGATGCTACGGCCATTCTGCATGCATTACATTTCTCAACTATGCACTGACTTAACTTGTAAATAAAAAGAAACACTTTAAATCAAAAGCAGGCAAATAATATACATTCTGTAACCGTAAAACAAAACAAAAAGTTGGTACTGTAAAGTATATAAATCAGAAGCGAAAATTTATAACTCTTATTTTTCATCTTTCCTATTCGCTAAAAATGGGCTATACAAAGGAATTTAATTAGTATTTTACTTTTAATTTTCTTCTTAGACATAGTTGATAGATAAAATTAGCAGACGGTGCACCCAGCTTGACGTTATCTTTTGAAATGATAACGCAATCAACGATTAATTATCATTCCTGCACCATTGACTGAATGGATAAAACCCGAGAGCGTGTACCACTGCTAACTAGCGGATTCCGAATAACATCAATATGGCGCGGCACATGATTTTATCGATGAATTTGTCTATATGGGTGCAAGTGAAATGTATTTTTTTCGTCAGGGACTGACGTCACAGTGTATTTTTCATCTCGTGTGTGTTGTGATCGTTGCCCATCGTATACATTTTTCAAGTCGCGCGAGAAATAGTCAATAACATTAATAAGGACAATGATACGAGAGTATTGTATTGACGAAAGGTAAGACGATAAGACGTATAAGACGATTTCTTTCAACAGGAATCGGTTTGTGTCTTGTATAAATTTTAACAAGCGTCATCTATTATATAAATATGAATTTGCAAAATGTGTTCATTTTATATGCGTTCTCTTTTTTTTTCCTTGACAAAGCAGTGTTCAATGAAGACTGGTACAGCAAATGTTGCTGAAACCTAATTTCATTGTCGCCATCATAAATTGGTGTATTGAAAGTTATGTACAATTTTGTGTTATCAACTGCGTCTACAGTTTACATCTTTTAGCCTTCAGACTTAGAATGTTTTTATATTGCCCATTTGCCACTCCTTTTATTTTTAAATCTTTGTGACAAAATTATTTTTGTATGACTAACAATTAGATTAAGACATTTTAGCTGCTCGCCATAAGTTAAGCTTCTAAAATGCATAGACAAAGCCTCGCATTTTCAGGTTTGTATTGATTAACTGATCGGATCTTTGCTTTATGTCCAGCGAGCAGTATTTCAACTATATTCAGGACGAGAACAAGTAAACAAACATTCAACGGAAAAGGGCTGTGGGATGGGATACGGAAAACACAATTTAGACTGCCCCTGGAAAAAGGGTGGAGTTTTAGATAGGGGTGGAGAAATTAGACTTTTGTAGCGGCTACAATGAGCCTAATCTTTTTTTTCAAAATCTATAAAAAGGGTCTTTATTGTGCAAGGACCGTGGCACTACGGTACGCGACCAGGCTTTCCTTATTATCACCTGACAACTCCCCAACGAGAGGGTCTCCTCTATATCCACCATTCGGGGACGACGCAATTGGCTGCTCCGTATGTCGAGCACTGTGAACCCTCCCAGTATGGTCCCGAGGATAAAAAATGGCTTATACATTTTGGCAAATATTTTACAACGGTACAATGGGCACAAATTAATATTGTTTTACATACACACTGATAGGTGTTAAAATGCCCTAATGCATTACAATACTTTAAAATTTAAAAATGTCAAACAATCAGAATCCGTGATTATAGACTGAATTGGGTTCGGATACATTCGCGCGAATGTCGAAGAGGACACTCTGACTTGACAACATTACAGATTCCAGTTTTAAATACATAGGCGCTATTTCTTTAATGTTCATTATAGAAAATGTTACTTTTCTGTATTTTTGTGGTAATATTATTAAGAAGACACTGGAGGTGTAACGAGTGAAATTATGTGAGGACTGCGTGCAAAACTGACACAATAAGTATGATCTTTTTATCGTCTAGAATTAGAACAACGAAATCAAGGTATTTTAAAAACAAAATACAAATGTAATCTACCAGTTTTTCGTCGTTTTTCCATACGCTTTTCTTTTTCCAATTTCATTGGGTTGACGATTGTTTAGGGCTAATATGTCGATTTATATGTATAGATTGTTTTCTTATATCAAAATAAATATCAGAAAGGTCACTGGGAATGATTAAATATCTCCTAAACTACTAGGTATGGGAAGAACTCGTTCATGTATGAGGCTGCCAGACTGGAATACACTGCCAAATGAGGCATGAACTATGATCTCCTTGAGTAGTTCAAAAATTATATTCCAAGCTGGTGGGGTCAAAAATGTTTTTGCACTGCATGCTAATCACAGTCTGTGTGACTTCACACCAGTACGACGTTTTTCATGTTTAGCTATACTGAATGGATTATTGGGTTATTTGATTGGTTTATTATACTAGTCTTGCTTATTTGCTCATTTTTAGCTTTCGTTCAGTGCTTTATATGTTTTTTAATTTTGTGCTGTGTTTCTATGCTCAGCTTTCTAATCACCCTACTAAAATATGTTTAAGTGTATGTATTTTTATGTTGCCAGTAGTATTTGAAATGCTTATCCTGCTTTATATAATTAATATAATATGCGTTCTTTTTATTTTTGCATTGTTTTGGTGCTAAGTCCTGGTTAAAAAATATATTTAAAATATATGCTTTAAACTGCATGCTTTTTATAATGTCTGCTTTTAGTTTAGTGCTTTGTATGCTTTTAAATTGGTGCTTTTATGCTGTGCTCAGCCTCTTAAATAAATTTATATTCCTAAAATATGTTTTAAAATGCATTTATTGGTATGTTGTTCATCTGTAGTGCTTATTCTGCTTTTATATAGTTTGTATGAAAGAACCTGAACATGTATGTTTTATTTGTACTGTACTGTCATGTTATGTTTTTGTGATTTGTGATTTGTTCTGTTGTATAAAATATGAAGTCGGTTTAAGAGCTCAAAAAGCTCTTGTTATGTTTTAAACTATGTATATATATCCTATTCTAAATAAAATTTACTTACTTACTTAAAAATCAACACGGGTAAATATAACACATTTAATAATATTATAAGGTTTTGCAAAGCATATCAAACCCCCACAACGCTTTTACTCCTTCCCCTTTAAAAACAAGAATAACAAAATCAGCCATTATCTTCTTTAGCCAATAGTTACGATCCGAAATTAAAAATAAAAAATAAAAAATTGTGATGCATTATATTTAACAACAGACAATGTTTTAACCTTTAGTGCCCCTTAATATTTAAACTTTAGTGCCCTTAATGTTCGTGACGTTTACAAACCTGTATGTTCCTTCGTATGTGACGTCATTTCATCGATTATATTTTTAAAATCTTTGAACAATCTTCAAAATCCTGTTATGTTCAGTATATTTTATTATAGAAAAGCATATATCACATATTGCTCGAGTAATTAGTATGTACAGTGTATATTATTGTTCTTTTGTTTAGTAAATGGTACTTGTTATATTTTAGTCATAGCCACTCCTTCTTTTTCTTCATTACAACTGTGCAAGTGTTTCTGGATGCTAAAGGTATCAATTAATAGTAGATGTAGTCCTACACCGGATCTGAGGCGATTGGTGACCTAGGTTGCACTTGATTCATGTTCTTCTGTCCCTTCCGGAGATCCAGAAGAGGACAAGGTAAATCAAGTGTTCCGAATACATAGTAGTAGAAAAATGGCTGACGAAACAGCAAATATTAGCATGTTAATGTTTGTCAGTGACATGATGGAGAGTTCATCAGATGATACGGATGATTCAGATAATGATTATGTATATAGAATGGTACCATCGCTATATCTAGCGCTGTAAGTAACGAGTGAATGTGTAGTTATTTAGTATATCAATGTAGTGTGGGCGAATTCGGATAAACTTGATATTCGGACACGTTGATTTAGATTGGTGCACTAGGATGGAACTTGGTCATTATTTATAAAGTAGAGATTGGTATATAGCCTTCCAGTGGCATTGATTGGTGGTGCATTCTAATACAACATTTGCAACTATTCTTAAGAATTTGTGTTGTTTTTTTTAACTTCATTCTATTTTACTTGACACATGTTCTCATATTGAGATGTTTGCTGTGATTTGCTTGTTTTAAAATAGATACTCAAACTTTTCATTCCATGACAAAATAAAAGAATACTCATTAGTCATAATTGCATCAGTTTATGAGATTATCGATTTAACACATTTAATAAGTTAATAGTTACGAACCATTCGAAAACAAGACTATAGTATAAGTAAAGTTTTTGTTGTTGTATTCACTTTAATAATTCATTCTTGTTTTTGTTTTCAGAGAAAGAGAAGACAAGACTAAGATATTAGATTATGCAGAGAGGGTAGTTCCACTGTATAATATGGATGATTTCAGAAGATTCTTCCGCACCACAAGGGGAACATTTGAGATAATCTGTCAGCAGTTAGGAACATGCAATGAACTAATTACAAATTCTAGTGGTCGTCCGGCAGTTGGTATAGAAAAACAGTTGATGGTGTTTTTGTGGTACATTGGTTCTCTAGAACCACTTTGTAGAATTGCAGATAGGTTCAATGTAACAGATTTCACAGTATTAAGGATAAGACAGCGCATGTGCGATGTCATTTTGAATCATTTCATGAAAAAATACATCATATGGCCGAAGGCTGAAGAAAGACAAGAAATTATACGTTCATTTCAGGATAAAAGAGGTTTCCCAGATGTGCTGGGTGCAATTGACAGTACACACATTCAGATTCGTCCACCATCAGATTATCCTCAAGATTATGTTAACCGGAAAGGGTATCACTCAATTGTTTTACAAGTAGTATGTAGAGAAGATATGCGGTTTATTGAATGTTACACTGGTTGGCCTGGTAGCTGTCATGACACTCGAGTTTTGAAAAATTCCACACTATTTGAGAACGGATCAGCATTGTGTGGAAATGCGCACATTATAGGAGATGGAGGATTTCCCCTGAAGCAGTGGCTGCTGACGCCTTTCCGTGATAATGGGCATTTGACACCATTACAACGACATTATAATTTTTGTCTTTCCTCTACAAGACAAGTAGTCGAACGATCTTTCTCATTGCTCAAAGGACGTTTTCGCAGGCTACAGAATGTCGACGTGCAAAGTGTGGAAACTGATGTAATGATCATCATGTCGTGCTGTGTTATTCACAACATTTGCATTCTAAACGAGGACATCTTAGATGATTTTTTTTATCAGGATAATCCCATTGACAATCATGCTGCAAACAATATAGGAAACATAGACCCAAATGCTGTTGCAAAAAGGAATAGGATTGCGCAAATGCTGCCATAAGATTTGGATTGAGAAGAATACACCGATCCATTGATTGCGATTGATTTCTAAACTGACCAATCAAATCGCTCATTTTGCAAGTTTATAAGCCACGCCCACAGGTTGGACAAATATCAGACAAAATGGCGTCCATCTATGAAAAGCTGTGGGAAACGTTTCTTTATGTTTTCCCAATGTAAACATGTATAACCGTTAGATAATGGTAAAGCACTGTTCACATGGAACGTGTAAATCTGATAGCCGTTATCCTGACAAGTTAGGCGGTGCTATATTTATTCCATTTGTGAAACCGCGTACAGATCTTGCCAAATGTTTACGATGGATTACGCTGTGTCGGAGGCCTCATAAACAGCTAAATGTGGAGAAAATTACCAAATACACGTATATTTGCAGTAAGGTAAGCCTTTTATTTTATGTTGAATTAGTTTTTTCTTGTATCGTGCCAGCGCATAGTCAAATCGTGTATTGCTGACCATTGCTGCAGGTCGGGGCTTTTTTTTTAAATTTACCATGTTAAATGATGTTTATTTACGCAAAGTATCCGATTCATAGACACAGGGGCTTGTGTACACCACCCCCTCTGCTCATAGACATACAGTAACTGAATATTTTTAAAATAAATTTGTGGAAAAAAGAAATTGAATAATTCACAACCATGCTGTTATCATGGTTTACATGTATTTTAAAGTTTGCAGTCAACATGCAAGATATATATAGTTTTCTTTAGAAATATGTGTGTGTTGGTGTTTTAACGCCCTTTGACGCACCTAGGCCATGTAGGGCGGTCAGTTTTACTGGTGCAGGAAACCCGAGAAAACCAAAGACCGGCAGGTCTTAGAAATATGAATATACATTAATGTATTTGCATAAATGATAATAATTGTAATTATGATCAGTCTTCAAGCCCTTCACTGCCCTTTTACTGTAATTAAGGCCCTGATTATAATTAATATATTAGCCCCGCATGCGCATGTGTTAAGGTTTCCAGCTTCACTCAATGTACATGTATTGCTTAGTCCCTCACTGGGAATCATTTGCACATGCATTACATGTACACGATGTACTGTAAAGTATACAAGAGGCCTGTTACCCTGTCTGTGAATCTAATAAAGTCACAGTTAATATTTTAATTTTTGTTTTACAGTACATAAAGTATGGTGAATCCTTTTTAATAATATGTAATAATTTTATTTACACATGTAGGTACATGTACATGTACATATTGCAAATGTACTTGTACAATGTACATACATGTTACAGTGTATACCATTATATACATGTACGTACATATATATTGTAAATTTGTAAGTAAATTAAATTTTATTTTTCAGCATTTCATCAGTTTAGATGGGCCGACAGAATTATCCCCGGCTTGCAACAAATGCGGACTTTTGATTGGTTGGTTACCCGTCGGTACAAATCCCATGCCCCCGTCTTCGTTGCTAACGTCGAAGGGTGTATTGTTTGTGCGTTACTAATGTATGTTCTAGAGTACCAGTGTATGTTATTCCACAAATGAACATTTCTGTCTTTTTATATTTGTATTTGTACTTCGTTTCAAACACTGTAGATGCCCTATATTCACACTGACACACATAAATATAAATTAAATCGGAACTTGACGTCATAGTCTGTTGACGTTATGATAGCGTGACTTGAGGCGCCAAAATACCGAAAGTAGGAAAAACAATGTAAAACAAAATAAAAACTCTTTAAACTCGTTAAGTCTGAGGTTGTTACCAAAGGTAACATCCTCGACTTGGTAAAATGGGCATTTTGTTCATAAAAAACGTATAATTTTTTGTGAGCAACTGTGATGACGTTGTCCATTTACCATTTTCTGACGACTAAAGAACCTATTTTCAGCCTTTTACACTTGTTAGCCGGGGATAAATCCGTTACCTACGTTATAACCCGGGTGTATGGAAATTGTACCACCTGAAAGTACTTCTGGACAGCCTTCGGCTTCGCCTCAGGCTGAACAGAAGTACTTTCAGGTGGTACAATTTCCATACACCCGGGTAATAACGTAGGTAACTGATAGAGTATCCTGACCCATGTGATGCTATAACAGGAGAGTTGAGACCAGCAAGACGGCGAATACAATATGCAAATGCAACTCCAATTCAGAGGTACATTATGTCATAAATTGATACAATGTATCATCAAAGTGAAAAATGGAAAATATCTCAAATTGCAAAAATGCTGTAATTGTTTTTTTAACCTTTCAAGTGTCAATCATGCTTGGCAAAATATCAAGTCAGGCCAGTTATACCCATGTGCATGGGTAATGCTTAATGGTTGACAGGCAAAAGACGTTAAACAGATAACAATCAATCAGTCAGTCCGGTTACCCTTTCTGCCAATTTGCAACATTTTTCTTAACAACTACAAAATACAGGGACTAAATGTGATTAGATATTACATTGTACATGTTCATGTGTAAAATATTGGGTATAAATTAAAGCGAATCATGTACCGGTACCTTTATGATCCAAAAGACAAAACATTTGTGCTTATTTACAGTACTCATAGTCATAAGCCTTGCAACGTTGGGTTGAAAATATAGCAAAAAAGTTTTCTAATCATGATAATTAATAATTTGGGTTAAAATTGCTTTCTTTTCAGTTGTAATGGCCATGTTTATTCACTAGAAACACCTTTGCAACAAGACAGTGACGCTTTTGAAAATGAACATACAGAGTCAGAAAATGGTGTTGCATGTCAAACTGAAGAAACATGTTAGTACTTTTAATGCACATGTAAACATGGTAAAATGAGAAACAAACTAGAGCAATCACCGTTTTTAATAATTATAACAAACATCTAAAAAGCTGGATGGTTGTTTTCATAAAAAGTGGAAAGCTGACAAAACATCTGATTAATAAATGCCTTGTCTACCTCAATTTTCTTAACGTACAAATCCTTCTTAGTGTATACAACAAATATACAAAACTCCGCTCCTGTAACCATAAGTTGTCCTTGGATTTGATAAAAGTACTCATGAGATTTCAAAAGCAAAATTGAGCCTCCAGCTTCCTTCAAGCAGAAATTTGGTATATTAGCAATTGCTTCTGAAATTTGCATATCTCTGGCAGAATATGGGCATTTAATCTCTAAAATGCCTGTTTCACCGTCAATACAAATTTTCCCATCGGGAGATGCAGCAAGAAATGAAAATTGGGGATTTACAACTAAACCGCAGTCATGGATGTGGTGATTTGGATTTTTCTGGATGTACACCTGTTTAGCTCTACTTTCATGGTTATTGCCATAGCTTGTTGCCTCTGAACAAAACTTGCTTGGGGCGAAAATTGTGGCAACAAATTTTGAAGTAACTTCCTTTTTCCTTTTACAAATTTTAGCAAATTGCGATGCTGTTACTCTGTTAATTCGTTCATTGATCCACTGAGTACTGCTGGCTTGGTTTATAGTAGACCTCTCTAGCTTGACTGCATCATCGTATGTTATTAGGAAGTGATTATTTAAATCTTTGTAGTTATCTAGTGTGTCCTCATTAATAAATGCATGTTTCCTAGGAAATGTTGTGTCCCCACAAGGTAATTGGTTTGGAGCAGTAACAGGGACAGATCTGTAATGTTTGAGCTGAAAATAAAATGAAATGAAGTAGAGGGTATTCTTTTGTGAGTTGGCTCACATTGTTCCTTGTTTGTCCTAAATTATATTTACAAAAGTATATACTTGCATATTATTTAAGGAATGACGGTCATAATTTTTTTTTTAAGTGGGCGTTTCCCCATGAAAATATTTTTCGTTGGGATATGAAATTTTTTTTTCGTCCAATCAAATTGCAGTATTTTAATCAAATTTATTTATGTACATGATTCTTATTAAAGCATTTTATTTTATTTTTCTAGTGTTTTCGTCAATGGAAATGCTGGTCTACATTGTGAGGAATAGGCAATTGGAAGAAGAAAATGATATGTTGAAAAAAGACAATGCCAGACTAACGCTTGAACTGGATGCAATTATAAGAAAAACCACCAAACATAACACATCAAAATCTACCCAAACAAACTCGAATTTTGAATTCAATACTGTGTCCACCTCTCAATCAAAGATTAACAAGTTGTTCGTGTTCTACACCGGTTTAACATATTCCCGTTTTTTAATGCTTTTAGCATTCTTATTTCCAATTCCTAATATAAACCCTATTACTTATGATGCTCCTCGAAAAGAAACTCAAATAAACAGATTTCCGCTTTCGGAACAAGTATTCATGTACTTATGTAGACTTCGAAATGGTTTAAATCTAAAGGACCTAGCATTTAGATTTAATGTGAAAGTACAAACAGTGTCAACAGTAATAAACAGTGTTGCAAAATACATGTATGTACGTTTAGGGTCTTTAAGTTATTGGCCACATCGTAGCGTGATAATCGATAACATGACATCAGCGTATAAAAAAGACTTTCCTACATGCCTCGCCATTTTAGACTGCACAGAATTAAAGACAGAAAAACCATCATCCCTTAAGCAACAAAGTCAATGTTATTCAGACTATAAATCTACAAACACATTAAAAGCTCTTGTTGTTTGTGACTCTCGTGGATCGGTTATATTTGTTTCAGATTTATTTGCTGGATCAATCTCTGACAATGAAATCGTAAGACAATGTGGATTTATAGAGTTTTTAGCCAAATTAAAGGAAATTGGACATGTTCATGCTAAAGATAGTGTCATGGCTGACAAGGGATTTTTAATAGACAAGGATTTAGCTGAGATTGATATAGGTATTAATATTCCACCATTTGCATCTAGTGCAAGACCTTTCAGTGAAGCGGAAGTGGCCCTAACTAAGAAGATCGCATCCCACAGAATTCATATTGAACGTTCAATTAACCAGATAAAATGTTTCAAGTTATTAAAGAGAATTATACCGATAAGCATGTTTGAGCATATTAATGCTCATTGGTTTAATGCAACCATTTTAACAAATTTTCAAGACACTTTAGTAAAAAAGATTGAGTAACAAGTCTGTAAGTTTTTCCCACTTGGTTGGGGACCCAGGAGTTCTGTTGCAGTGTTCTTGTTAAGTTTAGAGGCAGTGCTAATTTTATTCAATATTTTTTAATTTTTTAAATTTATGTTTTGAAATCGACATGTGATTTTGTTCATTTTTTAAAGAGACAGTATTCATATATATAAATCTATGTTACAAATGTATTTGTTATGGTTACAGTGTTCACTTTTTTATACATATTTATATACATTAAATTAAACATGTTAATGTTATTTGTTATTGATATATATATATGTAGCAGAGCTTTGCCAATAGGGCATTCGAATGTCGGAAGTCTGAAAATGTCAAGACAAAATCGCTTAACAGGAACAGCACAACCAAACGAACAAAACATCTTTATTATATGACTGCAAAAAATTTGTGGACATATTATGGTATTTTACACGATAAAAACAAAAAATAATTGTATGTCAATCAAAAACATGAATTCAAAGTCGTAACAAGAGTGAGTGAAGGTGCTTTGGAAGGGTAGACAGTTCATATTTGTTGCAATGTTTACACCCATCATATGTTGGATGTTCATGTTTTTTTAGTTTGACAAAAAAAACAAAGCTGTTTATATGCACAACGCATGTCTCACCTGAAATGGTAGCATTGAACCCAACTGAAAATTTCCAAGGTTAGTTTGGGTCATTTGAAAATCATCAAAATGGAGCAGGTATTCCAGGGGTGTTCCTTTTGAGGCAGGGTTGACTTTTAATTGTTTGATGTTTTCACTTGTGATATCTGGTATTCTACAAATGTCATTGTTTATAAGTACATTTTACAAATGTTTAATTAAAAAACATTTAATATCAAATGGCTACTCAGATTGTAGATGCAATTACAAATCTTTGCCACATACATGCACAATTTTATACTAATAAACTTCATAATATTTATAACTGTTTCGTCCCTGCCAAAGGAACTCATCAGGTGGCTTATGGCTGCCACGACAGTTTTTTTTTAGAAAAAATGTTAATACTAAAATGGAACCTGGCATGTTTTTCTTTTCATTTCATCACAGGTAAAGTACATGTACTTTAAATAGCAGTAAGGTCAGAATTATTTTGTTTTTATAAAGTTCTAGAAAGAAACTGTTTCGTCCCTGCCAATGGACTCATCAGGTGGCTTATGGCTACCACGACAGCTTCATCTGAGTTAAACATGGATATATATTCTCCACATGTATAATAATACTGGTATTTAATAATGTGTTAAATTCTTAGAGAAATCTTTTTGTTAAATTGAAGTATGGACCTTATACATGTACAAGGCCCTGTTTACAATATCATTGCCTATTTGTACATGTACATGTAATTACCTGAAATTAAGTGGACTACTGTGAACTGGTCTTTTCATTCTTGGTGTTGGGTTTGGCTTTGCAAAAACCATTGCTGTAACTGGTTCAGGCTCAATCTTTGGTCCCCTTGGCTTATGCCATTGCTGTGGCATACTGGTGCATGCTAGTTCAGATGGCACATCTGTCATTCCAAGGTTCTTGTAGTGGGACAGCTGATAAATTACAGCAGTAGAATGGCTACATGTTCCAGTAACTCTGTAAGTACATAGGGTTAGGGTAAAAAAATAATAATTTATAATGAAAAAAAAAAGAATGTTAAAAGCTAAAATCATTGGACAAATATACCTAGTTCTGTTACATATTCATATAGAGTGTACCATAGACCTACATGTATAGAATATACAAGTCTATTCATGACATTTTAAAAATATCTGTAATTTTGTATTTCCATGACTGAACAGTTGTGTAACAGAATGGCCTTGCTTTTGCCAACAGTACAATTTCAATTTTAACACGAACTAAACCTAATAGCGTTCATTGAAATTCAAGTCCATTATCAATAGAAACGCTCGTTAATGCAGTGTTGGAATGTTAGAAAACATTTGTCATAAATTTACATTTTAAACAGACATGACTCGAGTCTCGAGATAAGGAATTATATTGATCTAATTCCTTGCTCGAGATGATTCAGCACTTATTTTTACGCCGTTACGGACGACCAAAATAATATTTTAGTGAAAAAATTATTTATAAATACCCTGCTTTACATGAACAGTGGCGCTCCGTAATATTCTTTTTCTCAGTGTCAATAGTCAGGTTTATAATGTGCGGCGTCTCTGACTTTCTCATCGACCTGTAGCACTTGGCCCCCACGTCAATCATTGTTTCTGTCGATGTTTTTACTAGTTTTAACCCATGTACATAACCATTGGTAAAAAAATTGTATCCTCTCTCTTTTGCACGTTTAGAAAGATCGGCGTCTTGAAAATATTCAATAGAAATATCGCTTGGAACAGCTAATAAATTCGTGTACCGATTTGTACTTGCCGCCATTGTTTACTTTTTTGTCCGACCGAAGGCGTTGTCAAGGACGTTACTACGTAAAATTTAAGTAGGCGGAGCTAAGCTTTGAAAACTAGATCGGTGTATTGTTCTACATACAATACATTAAATAAAAAGTAAATGATTATTGTTGTTATGAATTTTATTGTTTGTTCCATGCACTTTTGATTGGGCTACTACAAGAGTTTATAAAGCAAACACTGTCCTATCTGGACATTTAGTAACATAACACTTTGAAAAGTAAATGCTACTTCCATAAAGTAGGTACATAAAAACAACCTCATTTGTAAAGTACTATCATTATAAAGCAAACATTGTCCTATCTGGACATTTAGTAACATAACACTTTGAAAAGTAAATGCTACTTCCATAAAGTAGGTACATAAAAACAACCTCATTTGTAAAGTACTATCATTATAAAGCAAACACTGTCCTATCTGGACATTTAGTAACATAACACTTTGAAAAGTAAATGCTACTTCCATAAAGTAGGTACATAAAAACAACCTCATTTGTAAAGTACTATCATTATAAAGCAAACACTGTCCTATCTGGACATTTAGTAACATAACACTTTGAAAAGTAAATGCTACTTCCATAAAGTAGGTACATAAAAACAACCTCATTTGTAAAGTACTATCATTATAAAGCAAACACTGTCCTATCTGGACATTTAGTAACATAACACTTTGAAAAGTAAATGCTACTTCCATAAAGTAGGTACATAAAAACAACCTCATTTGTAAAGTACTATCATTATAAAGCAAACACTGCCCCATCGGGACATAAAGTAACATAACACTTTGAAAAGAAAATGCTACTTCCATAAAGTACATAATAACACCCTCAATCGTAAAGTACCATTGTTTATAAAGCAAACACTGTCCTATCTGGACATATAGTGACATAGCACTTTGAAAAGTAAATGCTACTTCCATTAAGTACATAAAGACACCCTGTAAAGTACTCTCTAATCTCTTCATAATAGTTCCATTGTTAATGAAGCAGTCCTATCTGGACATAGTAACAAAACACTCTTTCACCGGGTACAAAACTCAAATCTGACAAATGCCATGGTCCACTCTGCTGCAGTGAGTTAACACTTGAAAACTCTGCAACATTTCTTAACATTTGCTCGGCAAACTGGGCAAATCGTCATTCTTTTACCGCATTGGAAACAGCACAACATGTGACCACACTCCAGAAATACACAGGAAATATTCCGTTCCATGCAAACCTTGCACTCATCTGAAAAATATTCATTGCTTAATACATTGACTCAGTAGAAAACTAAGTAGAAAACATGTTAACATATTTATCAATTGCACAAAATCAGTGACTTCAGATCATTTCCGCTTTAGCTCAACGATTCTAACTTCTTAAATCATCACGAAGTCATGCTGATAACAATGGACATAAAGATGAATCAAGTGGATACAATTTATTTGATACCCGGACAAACAGGAATTCCCCCCCCCCCAAAAACAGAATACAATTGGAATACTCATCAATACCGGAATACACCTGTATTTTTTCTAAGTATTGGTGTTAACTTTGTTTTAAAAGCAAAATTAGAAATATGACTTATTATGCTACTAAATCCATTGCTGTGATCGAAATGTTTCCTCACAAAAAAATATTGAGCACAATAAACCAACAAATGTATTTTCTGCTACCTCATAATAATATAAATATATACTGTAAGGAGTATAAGATCAATTCTCAGAAAAATACAGGTTTATTCTGATTATTGAAGTGTATTCCGGTTGTATTCCAGTTTTTAGGTGTAATCTAGTTATTAAGGAGGATCCAATATATTTATTCCTGCATTTTGATAAAAATGCTGCAATAACTTACTTTCTTTCTTTCATAACATCAATGAATTCACGGAAGAGACTCATTTTGTCATCATGTCTCTTTTGCTTGTCTGACCGCTCAACCTTACGTCTCTCTTCCTGTTCTTCTACATGTTTATCAAAGTATAAAGTAAGCTCAGAAAATCTTGTCTTCTTAGCTTTGGTGCTTTTACCTTCAGAGTCTTTAGCATCTTGTATTTGCCTTTTATTGGAATCTGGAGTTGAAGTTCCGGTAGATGCAGTTTTGGTATCATTTTCTTGACATTGTGTGTCGTCAGGAACCGAGCTACCAGCTGAACTAGACATGACAAAAACCGGTTGTATTTTGGGACATCCACCATAGAGATCGTCAAGTTCTTTATCATACACATATGTTTTGGAATCGTTTCCACTCTTACTATTATGATCTTTGACTTGTTTATATGCCTTTGTTATTGTTTTTAACCTGCCATTACACTGTTCTGCAGAAAACAAGTATCCATGTGCCTTTAAAGCAATTGAAATGTCTTGAAAGGCTTTGTTTTTTCTAATTTTTCCTTCATCTATTAACCTTTTTCTGTCTTTGTACTCAGCGATCAGCAGAAGTGTTGCTGCTTGGGTCCATGTTTGCTGGCTTTCCTGGCTTTCAATTTCATTTTGTATATGGCTTTCTGAAGCTTCAGCATTAAGGTTTACACCCTCAACAATTTCAATCTGACCTGAAAATATAAAAGAAACACATTGTAAGTAAAATATTATTTATTTTGCAGAAAAGTAATTGACCAAGCATGAAAAACGCACGAACGAACACAGACGGACGCACACACAGACGTACGCTTACACACACGGACAGGGGTAATACGTTATGCCCCATTTACCTTTTTCGAATGCCGGGGGGTATAAAAAGTGGTGGTGGTTGCGAAAATTTCATCGCTGTATCGGATGAATTCATAATTTTGCAATATATAATTGCATTAAATTAACTAAAAACTTACCCTCGGTAATAGAAGAATTCGCAGCCTGGTTTGTCAAACAACAATGGTGCCTTATAAAGACCTCCATGGAAATAAACCACTTATTGCAGCTTTCACACATAAACATTGTGCGTCGCTCCGCCATTTTGGAATGACGTAATCTTCCAAAGAACCCACGTTGTGAGATGGGTTACACAGAAGACTCTCCAAAGCGCTCTTCCGGGACGCTTGATTTACAATTTAGAGGTTCCGAAGATCCAGAACACTAAATCAAGTTCGACCCAGCTGACAACATAAGATTACCAAATACGTCTTAATGTTTTAATGATCTGTTTTATTAATAAAAGTATTTTTAGACACAAATTTTAACCTGTCTTTTTTTAACTCAGATAATTACCTAAAAAAATTGAAATGAGATATATACATGTATTTGTATATTTATATTTTTTTAACATAAAAAATAAAATTCCGTAGAAAATTTTGCTTAGATCATGAATACGAAACGTAATCTTGCCACAACCTTGTCTTATAGTACAACCTTCTGTTATTGACCGTTTCATGTTATTATCATACGGCGACTTTAAGGTACTTGGATGTCCAGGGATCTCTAGTATCGCCATCTAGTGACGAGATAGTGACAAGATGGCGGACCTACATATGTGCATTTGTACACGGTAAATTCAATGAAATAACTTAACCATTGAAAATATAATAAAACATCCAGAGGCAAAAGTGTTTCTTTTTATTTGAAGAATAATATATCAAATTTTCATTTTTTTCGCGAAGTTTACCTTTAATAGTTGTATTTAATATCGGACTTACTGAGTTACTCACTTAAGGCAGGGACAGTCTATACTAACGGGACATGTCACTGGCGTTTTCGGCAAAATTTCTAGGACACGAACGCAGAGCTAGCACTTCGGTCGGAAATTTTCGTATCTAGACCTGAGTCACATACGGCTAGCTTTAGTTTCGAACATTGTTAAAATGTAATCGTGTTCGGTACGGTATGATATGATTTCCGTTTTTTTAAATACATTATTTACGATTCTCTAGTGTTTTCCGTGCGTTTATCGATATTATACAATAAAAAAATTTCATGTCAGATCGGATTATTATAATTATAAATTTTATAAATTTTTATTCACCTTAATCGTGTAATTAAACTAAAACAACTTTCCCAATTAACATTTTATTGAATTTCTCTTCAGCTTTGAATGTGTTCATACATATATCTTTAATTACTTTATTTGTGAGGTAAAAAGAATACAATTCTTTGATAATGATAAGGAAAAAGAAAATAAACAAAAGCACAAGCCACTCTGTATAATTATTAACCTGTCAGGTAAACACACCTGTCAGGTAAACACAGTAGAAATTACAGGATGATATTGCAAACAGTAATTAACTAATCAACTAATTAATAAAATTTTCTGTCCGTCTCACACCATGTGGTGCAACCAAAGCAATATGTATAATTATAAACCTGTCAGGTAAACACAGTAGGAATTACAGGATGTTATAACAGTAATAAACTAATTAAAAAATTTGTCTGTCTGTGTTAGGTGACGTGACTTCTTTCGAGAAGGCATCTGAAACAACAAAATTATTAATAATTAATATTGGATATGCACAGGAGTATCTATAAATTCATAAAAACCAACTAAGGTAAGTTGTGATCACACAAAGGGTGATAAGTTATTACATGTACAAGTGGGTGTATGTAGCCAAGATGGGGACCGGTGTTCCAAAATATAAACGAATTTCCAATCATCCAAATTATTGCAAAAACACATAAAACCTACTTTAAGCAGTCTACTACACAGGAGTATCTATAAATTTTCATAAAAACCAAGGTTTGTTGTGATCACCCAAAGGGTGATGAAGTTGTTACATTCTATAATGGGTGTATGGTCGGTGTATTAGCCAAGATGGAGAGCGGTGTTCCAAAATATTCACAAATTTCCAATCATCCAAATTCATGCAAAAAAAACACATAAAACCTACTTTAAGCAGTCTATTACACAGGAGTATCTATAAATTTTCATAAAAACCAAGGTTTGTTGTGATCACACAAAAGGGTGATGAAGTTATCCCATTCAAAAATGGGTGTATGGTCGGTGTATGTAGCCAAGATGGGGACCGGTGTTCCAAAATATAAACAAATTTCCAATCATCCAAATTCATGCAAAAAAACACATAAAACCTACTTTAAGCAGTCTACTACACAGGAGATTTTTTAAATTTTCATAAAAACCAAGGTTTGTTGTGATCACACAAAAGGGTGATGAAGTTATCCCATTCACAAATGGTGTTGACTGAAGGAAAAAACCGCTACGATATTACGCACATGTTAGACAACAACATTTTCGTATTGTTTTCTGGCTAAATGTGGAATGACAACTTGTAATTTAACGAAATCATAATTCATAAGTGAATAATAAACTATAAAAAATAAATACTTACTATTATTGTACTATATTTTCGTGAAATAACCAATTTCGAGAGAGAAAAAATTCCAATCACACTAACAATAAAATGGCGGAATCTTAATTCCGGAAACGGAACGGAGCGGATACGTCAAATTTCAGCCGTGGCACAGAAATATCGAACTGTAATATAGGTTTAGTTAGGAGTGACATGTCCCGTTAGTATAGACTGTCCCTGCTTAAGGTTATGCGTTGCAAACATCTTAGGTATATTTAACGGTATACTCATTACGTACTCATGGTATTGTTAAATTGATTGATTGGGACTCGAATTTTTTTTTTATCTGTAGACAAAAACCAACCGCGAATCAATTGCCAAGGTCGCAAGGTTAAGGTCGTCCGGAAGTAAACAATTTGAGGAGCGTAAAGCATATACGAATTTCACATAAACTTTTTTAACTTCGAGTTTTAAATTCGAACTCTTACAACTCGTACATCTCGAGCGCAAATTAATCGGGCACTCCTAAACTGGTTTGCTAGTTTTATAACAGTTTAGTAATTACATAGCTCTGGATCAAGATACAGTGACTTAACTAGATTTATCAATATTTAATAGTTATATAGGCAAACCAGATAAACTTACGCTCACGCATTCATTCGCGACTTTCATGCTAAATTGTAAATTAATTATTACTATTAAAAGATGTTCTATTGTGGGAGAAATTTAAAATAACAAACCTGAATCAAATGAATGTTGCACACATTAAGACAAGTCAAAAATGTAAAGTTAAATTGCAGTAGTACAACGTATTAGTTGCAGAAAGATTTTGAACCTGCTACCATTTCAAACACCAGGAATAGATATTCGAATCGACCTAGACTGGATTGAAGAAAAGAAATAAACCGCCAAACTACGAACTAATGAAATATAAGACAACTGAACCATGAAATAAATAACATAATCACTAATGATGAGATAGTAGATTACAGTGCAGTCTTCTAATAAACTATTACATGCGATATATAAAATACGAACATCATTCAGTCAGCGATTAAACCCAACTCAAATCAAACAATACTAACTGCAGATTTAAATTATGCAATTCTTTATGTAATAATCAATCTAAATTCATATTTAAAGTAACACTATAAAATTCAAGCAATATCACATACTATCACATATCACAACACTTGCACGATATGTGAGGTAAGCAAAGTGTGATTTGTTTTCTGATCGCTTTGCTTTGTTTATTAGCTTTGTTTATATGTCATGTAAATACAAGTTTTATACATTTTTTTAAATATTCATAGTAATTATGAGCAGAATTATTAATTAAAAGTAACTTGGTTAACGAATCAGTTAACGAATGATTTTTTAGTAAATCTTGTGAAACTAAATATTTCACTTCTAGACGATGTGATGCTATTTTTGTTTTATTACTTACAATCTAGTAAATGCAAGTAAAACTATTGGCATGGATTTAAGATTGTTATTGCATTTTATGTTTTATATTTGTTATTACAGGGCTATCATCATAATCATTATTATCATTTATACTGTTGTTATACTTTGAACATCTGTTAATAAAAGTCATCGGACCCTGAAATAGAGTTGTCATTTTTCACTCCTAGAGGAAAGGTCTTTTTCAAGTGTACTAATTATCCGAGTCATTGATGACGAAGTTAGTTTTGTCATGGCTTATTGACAGGTATTTATATATTTGTATTTCATTTTTCTTGACAAAAAACAAGGTTTAAAAAGATCTTTGAGTCGTGTTTTAAGCTGCATATAAGGGATAGTCGTGTAAAGTGTCGAAAACTCAAAGGTTTAATTGGAAAATCGATCCTGACCTTAAGATGTTAAGTATTTTGACTTTTTTTAGTATCAAAGGTGGCGGTTGACACATTCTTTGTCTTGTATCTTTGTCTTATGATGTTGACATTCTCCTATGGTTTTCGATATTGGCTGGTCGGGTTTATTACATTTGACTGTAATAAAGCCCAGGATATGGTACTCTTCAATAGTTTAGGACAAGCAATTGTCGGCGATTTCATCCGAAACGAAGGCATAATGTTATAAGTTAATCAATTACATAATCAAACGTGAAATGTAAAAAACCCTGTTTTTTCATTGTACTTGTCTCCAATAGTTTATCTGTGTTATTGTAATGGTTTTTAACTCGTTACTTGTATGTTCTATAATACAAAAACGATTTTTCGCTGTATATATATTTCATTTGAGCTTGCTAAACTAACATTAAGGAATGTTCTGTAAACTCCTTTGTATTTATGACACAATAAACCATTTACAATATTTATGCATACTACTTATAAATACTTTCGTTTTCAAAAAAATGTTGTTGCCGATTATTTACATTTTATATTTTGAAACGGTAAGAATGTTTACAGTTCGCTTATTCAATATGTCGAATTTTCGAAAATCACAAACATACTTAGATTTAAAACATTAAACATTAAAATGTTTAAAAAATGTATATTATATAATATATTTTGGAAATTACAAATATTGGACATTACAAATATAATGAAATTTTAGTCTTCACATACTTATTTTAATTAATTATTCATTTTTCTCCCCGTCTTTATTTTTTTCATATTTATAAGAAAATTCAATATATTATTACAGACAAGAGCAAACAATACAAGACAAAACATACAAAAACAATATTCGTACATGTCATGTTGAATATAAATATAGTGCAGATTCATTTTTCTGCATGTTATTAAATTGCATCTCTGAATTAATTGTATCATGTTAAACCTGTCTCACATGATTACAGCTTTTCATTTAATTTGTGTGAATAAATTTTGTGAATCTCGAGAATTTATACTTGAGGTACATACTACACAATACTTAAACACATACATAGACATAAGCACACATACATACAACAGTCCCATATTTAGCTCACATGGACAGAAGGTCTATGTGAGCTTTTGCCATCACTTGGGGTCCGTCGTCCGTCTTAAACTTGTTAAAAAATCTCTTCTGAAATCACTGGGCCATTTTTTCAAACTTGGCTACATCCATTATTAGGATTCCTATTTTCAAATATAAACACCATTAATCAATCAATCAACCTATTTTCAAATTTGTACCCAGGGTGTTGGTCAACGGACAAACATGTCCACTGTTACTAAAAAAAGAACATGAGTGTGAAAACACGTTTTTAATTAATATCTCATAAATTGTAATCAGCACATTAGGGTCTACACCAGTTGCTATTAGTTTAAAGTTATGTAATGGCTTCCTTTAGGAGTTATTGCCATCTAATTTGTGACAAAATTATTGGTTTTTACAATATAACTTGAATACTATAAAAGCTAAAGTAAAACTGTAAATGGCAAAAATAATCAGCAAATTAAGTCCTACAGTTCCCTTTATAGGTCTGAAGTTGTCAGATGACTTCTTATATGAGTTATTGCCCTTTAATGACACTTTTTAAATACGTTTTTCGGTTTTTTTTGTCCTGTAACTTAAAAACATAACAGCTATAGTAAATCTGTAAACAGCAAAATGACCAACAATATAAGTTGTACTACAATTCACTTAAATAGTCTGAAATTGTCAGATGACTCTATAGGAGTCATTGCTCTTTCCGTTGTTGTCCTATTACTTTAAAACTATACCAGCTAGAGTGAAACTGTCAATTGCAAAAATGATCACCAATACAAGCCTTGCCCTACAATTCACTTAAATGGTCTCAAATCATCAGATGAATCCTTATATGGTTGATTGCCCTTAAATAGTAATGTTTGATGAAATTTTCTGTTTTCGTCCCAGGTGAACGATTATAGGCTCCTGGGAGCGCCTCGCGATTATTGGGGTTTCACTGTTGGTAATTATTTCCCTTGATCTTGAAAATGGGTCAAAAATAGTCACATTCTAATACATTGTGTTCTGTGCAGATCTTCTTAACCATAAACGATACAAAACTGAAACCTTAACCAACACGAACATCGTGTTACGGTCTTAAATTGTCATATATTTTGATTGACCATTTATAAGAGTTACTGGATTAGTTATATTTATCTTTGGTAAATAGCCATATCAGTTACTATAACATATATTGAAAAAGGTCACAAGGCCGAAGGTCACATCCTCATTTTTGGAGTTATTTTGTCTGCAGATCTCTTCCATGACCATATAAGATACAGAGCTGAAACTATGACCAAAATTGTTTATCGTGTTGAGGTCTTTAAGTGTCGTATATTCTAAATGACCTTTTGTAAAATGTATCTCCCTTGGATGCATGGTATTAAATGCAAATAGATATATCAACAACTGCAACAGTTATTGCCATAGACTTTTCATTTTTCTTCATTGTTGTCCTTCAGCATGGTCAAGATCACACTGTTAGAGGTCGTGGTAAGTGTCATATTTTTGTTGTATTTTTTATTTTATATGTTAATAGCTTCATTGTTATAAATGCTCATTTTTTATGTAATATATGCAAAGATAAAAAGAGTCAGCGGTTATGGTCATTTCAGTTCCTAAACGTCCTATTTAATTAATTAATTCGTTCGGTACTAAGAATGATCATATTTAGTAGTAATTTTTTGCCGTGAACCAAACATTCTACTTGTAATTTACTTACTCATTGAAAATGTCCAAAGCAATAGAGTAAGGACAATATCCTGTGTTTAAAATTGTTCTGGTGTCTGAACCATCCAGTTCTGATCTCCGTATGACACCGGTTGGACAGTCATTCCAATATACATGGTCATTAACATCATCGATGGCAATATCGTAGACATAAAAGCCTGTGTCTGATATAGCCTCTGCAGTTGCGTTTAATGCAGAGAAGCGAATCCTATTGAATAATTAGAACATAATTTATTTAGAATTTTACTTTGAAGAAACTATCTGATTTACTTATGTGTAAAGCAATATGTGTTTTTTGAGCCACTATCGATTTATTTATGTGTAAAGCAATATGTCTTTTCTTGTAAAAATAAAATGTTTTAACAATGCAAAAAGTATCAATGAATAAAATACATCAATTGATTAAAGTTTATAAAACAAACTTTGATATCAGTTAAAATATATCGCAATTAAATTCTTGTCTTGAAATCTATGGGTCTGCAGTTGTTGCGTGCGCTGTTAACGGCTAAGCAGATGTAGACTTGTTGACATGTACTTAACACTGGATAAGTAGACAAGATTTGATCGATATGTTGACTTCAATATGTCTATATTTTGATGTTTATTATTATTTTTAACTAATTTTGTTAATTTTAAACATAAGATGAACATAATTTACTTTCCTTAATAATATGCATGCAAATAAGCTATACTCGTCAGATAAAAAGGCGCACATATAAATATTGTTGTAGTAACATAAAGGGGCGCTAGTGCTTTCGGTCTTTACACGTTCTTCCGAACAATCCGCACTTAGCCTCTGTCTTATATCATGACTAAGCAAGACCAAACATAACATTATTTATTTTTGCATTTCAATAGATTCATAATATTCGTTAAATTAGTTTTTGGTAAGTAATGTTTAACAGTTTTAAAACACGTTGAATGATTTGTTATTGAATATAATTTGGTTAAATCTATGTCTAAAATGAATTACAAACTAATTTATGTTATTACACTTCCAGTCAGATAACTTGGGATTTTAAAATTGTTCTTGTGGGATTAGCGTGTTGATTTTTGTATAATTTATAGACAACTATGACTTTCATGAGTGTCCGTGTCTGATGAAAAGTATTGGTTTTAAGCTACTTTCAACAATTTCAACAGCTATTTCACCGCGTCATATTCGGAAAGTGGTTAAGTTGGAGTGCCTGGTGAGAAACCATTAATAATTGTGCAGGATTGTTTTGGTTGTTACTTCATGGTTGGGACATTCCTAAAATTGATCGTACAAACCTTACCTGTATAATCGACCACCACAAGACCAGTATATCAGACCTTTTGAGTGGTGAATTGTAATAAAATCCACATAATTACAATTATCAGACATATTGTAAATAACTGTAATTTTGTTTGTATCTACATCTAGAATGGACAACCTTCCGGGTGTTCCGAATAGCAATTGTGATGTGAATTCTGAAATGAAAGGTACACTTAGTGCAAAATATGTTTACACTATGAACCAAAATAAGGACTGACATTACCATACACAGTTCAAATTTGATTGATAGAAACTGATAGTGACTGTAAATTTACTGTTCATGATCTGTAAATCACTTGTATACAATTCATACAGTTCACGTCAGTCATTTACAATTTTTATCTTTTACTGACTGCTTCTGTCCTGAACTGAAACAGTTCATGACAGTTAAGTACAGTACTTTTGTGGATCGAAAAGAACTGTTAGTCACTGCATCAGATCGTGACAGTACTTTTCAATTTTTACCTGGATTTAGAATGACTGACATTCACTGCAACAGTTCTTTTCAGTCATTATCAGTTCTTACCTTCATTTAGTATGACTGATGTTCACTATAGCAGTCCTGAACATCGATTGGCAATATTTACCTTGATTTAGAATAACTGATGTTTGAGCTTTTTTTTTTATTTTAGCCCTGCAAAATATGTTTTTATAACAGGTGTTGAAAAATGCATAAAAGTATGTCAGCTTTTCATGTGAACATGAACACTAATATTGCGTTAGAGGGTGTTTTTATTTTTAAAGTCAAAATTTTGTTTCAAGTCAATTTTATCGCTATCTTCATACATCTAAAAAATCATAGATCAGTAATTCAGTCATATGAAACCTATGACTTGGAAATGAATGACACATCTAATAAGTTCTTGTGTCTCAGACCGATTTATAATCATTTTTAAAAAAATGCATGTTTTGTTTAAACTTGTTTCATTTAGTTATTCAGTATTAATTGTTAACTTACTTCTTTTTTGAATCTCCGTGTCATCTTTATGTTGATAGTTTATTCAAACTTTTCACGAAGAGAAATCTAATTTTCGCGAGCTTACAGAAACATATATATGGAGGCAATGGGATTTTGCACAACAAAAATCTCTGGTAAATCCAATGTATGGTTTAAAAAGAGAGCCACGTTTGATATAATTAAAATATCTTGTGCAAGAAACTCATTACTAGTGGTAGAAGGTATCTTGGAACGTAGTTAAAGCTCATTACTAGTGAAAGAAGTTATCTTGGAACGTAGTTAAATCTGTGGTTACATATATGTATATCTACTTGTACTTGTATGTATCTGAACAAAGCACGAGAAGAAAGGTAAAAAAATGTTCCAACCACCCAACTCGAATATGGCCACTCCAATAAAAACAGTGAGGAAAAAATGCAATTACGAAAATTAAGACATCAAAATATAATGTTTAACTTGCCAATGAACACATAATTAATTCGGTGCATATATTTCAGCATAACTCTGCCTATGCATATTTTGGAAAACATGTATAGTTTTACTATAAATCATGTACCCATTAGGAAAAAATAGCTTATTTTTGGGGATTAATTTCAAACATTTAACAACTGGACCATATTATTGAGGTACACGATGGTAGACTAATTTACTCAACAGTATCACCAAAATGAAACTATTCCTTGCTTATATTTGAATGAAGTTCAATATGACAGAACTACACTTAATGATCTGTTAATGTTCTGGACGTCAAGCTTAACAGAAGATATACATATTTTCATTTCAGAGACTCCAATACAGACACTGTGTCTAACCAAAGATTGCCGTTTGTAAATGTTTCTAGTGTAGCAGTCGACATCGTTTATTGATTTGTGATCATGTCAGTATCATATTTATAAAGTTCATCATATCTAAGTACAACAATTAAGTCATTTTATGTAAACGTACGTATATAGGAAAATTTTTGATCTAATATCAAGACATATTTATTAAATGTTAACAAATGTTATGGTGCACTTAAAAGAATTTCATAAAGAAAAAAAATAGGTATTGTGTACATAACTACAACCAAGTTTTACATTATGCTAAACCTTAATTTATTCTCTTTGTAACATTTCATAATTGCAGGTATATTACTTTCCACAGTTTAGAGTGAAGTTGGTGGACAAGTAATAGATGTAACAAGTATTTATTAGTTTTCGTAAAAAGCTAGCCGTCTCTAAGATTTATTTTTCTTTGTGGACAAAAATACGTACTGGTTTCTAATGTTAAATGGCAATATGTATTGTTATTATTTACATCACTTCATTATAAGTACACAATGTTTAGATAGCCATATCAGGCAACCAAAAAATAAAGGCCAGAGGCAGCAATTGAAGCATGCACTGTGCTAGGCATCTCTAGATGTATCATACGTGGTAAGATAGTTGATGTGAACCTTGCCAGTAAGCAGGAAACGAATTAAATTTTTTCTCCTAACCGGAGTCAGTTGTTCATAAAATACAAATCAGAGGCAGCATCTAAGAATGCATTTGGATTGGATCCTAGATGCATCATATTCACCAATATAGCTAATGTAGATCTGTTCGCAAAATTGTCACGCTTCGAGATTTTCCTTGTTTCTCCGTTTAAGTTTTATGAACATACACCAATCAATGCCATTTTGGTTTAAAACAGTTTGATTTTCATTATCTTATATTTTTTCCCGTTTAAGTTTTATGACACAGCATTGTTTATCTGTTATCCTTGACGTGCGACTGGTTTCGCAGTTTAGCCTTTGAATATTTATCCCGTCTCGCATGCGCAATCTTTGATTATGTGCAATAATGACCCTACAGCAAAACTGAAAGCCGTACTTCAAGACATATGTAACTTTGAACATTTATTTGAATATATATATCAAACTATTAAAGAAAGTTATATGTTGAGTATTAATAAGCCAATGTTCTTTCAAAAATGATAAGCCTAACAAAGCATATTCACAGTTTCTAAGTGATTTTATAATTATATCATATATAATAACGTTGTTTCTCATTTTAGCTTTGATTTTTATGTAGGCAATAACAACATAAACATGTTGATATATGATTGTCACATATCCACGTTTTCTTTACAAGAACCAAGTATCGACGGTTCCAAAGGCAGAACACTATGTCTTTATATTTTACATGTTTAAAAAGTATTCCACATTAAAAACGTAAATGTTTAAGAGTGACATTCTTGTAAATAAAATTCAGAATTAAGTATTTTTTAAAATAGCGAGAGTTGATGAATGTAGAGGAATTCCTAATTTGAACTAAATTTGTATCGTACGGAAGATGATGGATAATCGAGTTTGTATAATTGCAAAATACTCGTTTGTTGTTACTTATTTACTTTAAAGTCGTGATTTAAATATATTTGTATCATACTGTGCGATTATTATTGATAATCTACTTTGCATGACAGTGCATTACTCGTTTGTTGTAAATTTTTAGTAAGGATTTGAAACGCTATAAATTTTGTGTATAAAAACGTTATTCATCATGATGGACAAAAACACAATGATTAGATTATGTTTTGCGGCTGTGTTATAATGCTGTACAACCTTCCCAAAATATATCTTGCTTCAAACACTTTGTTAAATATAAGACAGTTTGGACTATTCCTTGTGTGTATACTTTCGCAACAGTAATATAGATTAGATATTGTAATAAAAAAACTATTAAATCCTATTTCACCGCTCGGAATGTTCATATATACAAACATCCAAAAAGCGCTCACTTTTATCAGGTGTATATAAAACAGTATGTACATACCATTAACTGCATTGCCATATCCAAAATATGTAAATACAATAAAAATACAAAGTTGGGGTGTCATTCTGTTTCTGAACATGTCTTCACTTCAGGTTAAAGACCTAAAATTAAATTTAAAAAAATTAAAATTAAAATTAAACTGTCAAAAATCTGGTTCTATCTCGTACTAATTAAACGCCTAAATCAGTTGTGACCATAATTATATTTGTTCAAAACCCATCTCAAAGCATTGTTCGATTACCTGTTAATCGATATGTACTATATGCTAAAGTAGACTTTAAGTTCAAACATATCTATTTCAAAATTTTTGTCCTACATTACTAACAGCTATTTAGAAACATAACTATTCCTGTTTTATTTTCTCCGAGCTTTTGAGCAGATGTATGTATTTAGTCTATGCACTCGGTCATACAACGTTTGGTCGTGTGTACGAAAATTAATAATAAAAAGATAAAGGCAACTAGCATTTAGGTTTAGATTCGTTTACACAAGCGTACATTTTTGATACTAACCAATGCTTCTTGAACGGAAAACATATTAAATTTTTGTCCTACATTACTAACAGCTATTTAGAAACATAACTATTCCTGTTTTATTTTCTCCGAGCTTTTGAGCAGATGTATGTATTTAGTCTATGCACTCGGTCATACAACGTTTGGTCGTGTGTACGAAAATTAATAATAAATTGATAAAGGCAACTAGCATTTAGGTTTAGATTTGTTTACACAAGCGTACATTTTTTATACTAACCAATGCTTCTTGAATGGAAAACATATTAAAACAAAAAATCTTTCGCAATATAATTTACAAATTTACTAAATGACTTACTTTTAGTGACAATAAGAAATGAACTATAGGTATTAGTTCTGCACAGTATTACATAAACTTTTTTCATCACAATGCGACCTTTGTGTAAGATAAATTATCAACTGCAAAAAGCATATGATATTGATGAAAAAATACCATATAATACATAAATAAAATTTCTATTGTATTTTTCAGAAAAGATAAGTTGGTTATTTGTTGTGAAAACATGAATTAGAAAGCGGAATTAGTTAAGATAGAGTGTTTTTAACAGACAAGAAAACAAAGTTCTATAAAACATCAGGGTTCATTGTTAATTAATATTTAATGAGGTTATAAGGGTGTCACGAAACTAGAGCACCTTGAAATATCATAAGCGTGTACCAAATTTAACCAGTGAAAGGTGAACTGTACATTTATAGATAAGGTTCCTAACAACATTATTTTTATCTGCAAAGAAAACATAATTTGTAGTGTTTTATTAATGGGTTAGGCAAGAACACTTCACTTCGCAATCTTACTTACACAATCACTGCGCTTTCAAAAGAGGAGATTATTGAAAATCACAAATCGGTATTGGCATCCTTGGTCTAAAAATCAAAGTCAAATATTGTGATCTCCTCTTTTTGTATTGGATACCAAAACTTCACAAATCCATACAAACAGCGTTTTATAGCAGGATCTTCTAAGTGTACCACCTAAACACTATCGCAACCCCTGACCACTATTGTAATGTAATAGGAGGGTTATTTTTAATTGACGTAAAAGTATTGATTCGTGTTTTTGTTTTATATATTGTTTGTGTTTTCACTTTTTATGTTTGGGTTTTCGAATGACAAACAACACTTTATGACATCCAGAGCCGAAAGTTTGACTGCTGACTTTGGAAGTTAACTAGACAGCCTCCTTATTAAATAAATACTAAGGATCCGATCACTGGACCTGAGTCTCCGCTAAATTGGAAACAAAGACGGAAAGGTTTTTATGCTTTTATTTTACACAAAATATATAACAATTTAACATTATTTGGATTTTTGTTTTTACAACTACGTTTTATAACAAACTACATACAATCCAGGACTTTAAATAGCTACAATTTATACTATTGTGTTTCCTACCAAAAATATTTAGAAAACTAAAAATTATAATAATAATTTACTCAAAATTTAACCAAGACAATTTGTGAGCCCAACCAGAAGTGTCAGAGCAAATAGCCAAAAAATTCTATAAAATTTTGTATCCCCCTTTTTACATATTGAGCCTAGAAAAGTATAAAAATACTTGTGAATTGGTGCTGTGATGAAATGCACCTACCTAATACCGTGCGTAAGCTACAGTGGCTCTATATAAAAAGCGATTTTGACTCGAAAATAATGAGCTTAAATACTCGTTAATGAATATTAATAGCAACATAGTACTGAAAGTAATTATCCAATTAAAACTTAGTTAATATAAAGTAAACCAATGATTTAATTTATAACAAAGTTGTTATGTCTCGTTGTGAGAAACATACATAAGTTATGAAAATACAATTACAGAAATGGTAAAAATCCGAGACTATACAAAACTCGGAACACCAACTGGTTACTTTTACATAAGATATACATTAGGTACCAGTAAATAACAACATCGTGTCAAAAGTATAAACATCATATATGATATATTATAACTATTGAAAAGGTAATGCATAACTGAAAGTTAAACAGCTAAATAAAAATAAACCCCGTTACACTCCCCCACCTTAAAACCAATAAAATTTATTGGTTTTATAAGTATCATTTAGCATATACATACAGTACAGTAAATTATAAACATGAACAGAATAAGTAGGCACAATTGTTCTCAGTAAATTACAATTTAAAGTCTTTTTTAATTCTAGCTATAAAAACAAATTCTTCTGCCCTTTCTACCATTTCTAAATCGACATCGCGTGGAATGGTATCCCCAATTTCTATAACCTGTTCGTAAATGTTGTTTTCATTTTCTGAATTTCGTTCTGGTGGCAGTACACCTGTTGGACTTATATATGTTTGATTTGGTATTCTTACTCTTTTCAGAGATGTTAGAGTTGCTTTGGCCCTGGTGAGATCGAAAGAGTGTGCAGATAACAAGTGCTCTCTAAGCTCACACTTAGAAGTATATGTCTTATGACATCCTGTGCATGGAAAGACACTTATTGTTGATACATGGCACTTTCTCCAGTGTCTGTTATAAGTATGCCACTTCTCATATGTCTTTTGGTTTGGACACTGTGTCACTTGGCATTTAAATCCAGTTATAAACTTTGGACATACTAGTACATCTGACATCTCTGAAAAAGAAATCTTACCAAGTAAGTCATCTAGCCAAACAGTGACAAAGAATCAATACACAAATTAATAATATTTTTAATATTTACTGGTATTCCAACTGTAAAGCAATTTGTCTTGACGTACTTTAATAATGTGTGAAAAGACTGTTTATTCAGTTGTTACAGTTTTGTCTCAACTTTATAACATGCCTTGCTATTATATATATTCATATGTGTATATGTATATTATGTATAAAAATAGCAGTCCTTTTTATAGGATCCAAGAGGTCATGCTTTCACAATTACTTCAATCATTAATCAATGATTGTCTTTTCTTTTTAGACAAAAGAAGCTTTTGTGTAGGGTCAAAACTCATATCACACAATGATCAAAATAGTGGTCTTTTCTTTACAGAAAGAAATTTAAAGGTATGTTAAGTGTAATGATACTATGTGTTTGACTAAAACTTTGTAGATGCATGACTTTTCAGAACTAATACGTAATAAGAAACGGGAAAACACACCCTTCAATCTCATTATTTCCAAAAAAACCAAAATAAATTTCCCAAATTCAAAATAAAAAAAATTAAACATATTTACATATATATACATTAAGGGGAGTATTTATTTGGCTTTTTTATTGCTCTGCCACTCCTGGTTTTCTTGGGGCTAGGAGTTTTAGGATAAGAATGTATTATACCTCATCCACTGGATTTGAATCAGAAGAAAAATTTAATTTCAAGTTCCTCACTTTCATGTTCTGGTTCTGGAATTGTTTCTTGTCTATTCCAACATAAAGGAATTTTTCCTAGATAGGGTTTTAGATGATCGATATGGACAGTTATTTCTTTGCTGTTAAGGGTTTCTTGAATTTTATATAACACATCTGAAAATTTGTTAAGTACTTTATATGGCCCTATCCACTCCAATCCTAACTTAATGCCAGCTGACGGAGGGTACCATCTCCATACAAATTCACCGACATTAAAACATCTAGGTTTTATGCCTCTGTCATAATTGTTTTTCTGTCTTATGGCAGCTTTCGACAAATTTTCCTTGGCAAAATTAAATGTGATTTCAAAAGAATAATTAAGCCATTGTACAAATTCCACAGGACACAAAGCATTATTTGAGTTTGGATTTCCAGCCATTATGTCTAAAGGGTATGACATTTCTCTACCAAACATCATTTTAAAAGGTGTAACCCCAATACTATTATTTTCACTGGCTCTATATGCCATTAAAAGGTATGGCAAATGATCATCCCAATCATTCCTATTTTTATTGACAAAAGAAGACAATATTGTCTGTAAAGTTTTAATAAATCTTTCAACTAAGCCATCACTTTGGGGCCTACATGGAATGGTTCTAGTCTTTTCAACTCCTAACTTGGAACAAACAGCTTTGATCTGAATGTATTTGTTTAGGAATCCCAAATCTACAGAAAAATTCTGTTACAATTTTATCAGCTACAGTTAGGGCATTGTGGTTAGGTACGGCATAGGCTTCACACCATTTTGTAAAATAGTCACATAGTACAATTAAATATTCATTGCCGTTTTCTGTTGCAGGACATGGACCTATAATATCAACACCTATGCGATCAAGTGGAAATCCTACAGATGACTGCTGGAGAGGGTACCTACCCAAACCAGGACCTCGTTTGGCTCTTGCACAGACAGAACAACTTTTTACCCAAGAACTGATGTCAGACGACATGCCTGGCCAATAAAATCGCCTTTTAATTGGTTGAAGTGTTCTATCTCGCCCTAAATGGCCTGAAATTCTGCTATCGTGTAACTCTTTCATAATTTTATTTCTTAATACTTTTGGAAAAATTATTACTAAGTCATCATTTTGGTTCAAATACAAAATGTCATTTTTCATCTCTAAAACTTCCCATAAACTCCAAAAATTCCTAATTTCATATGAACAATCAGATAATGTTTCACGATCTGGTTTTTCTTTAAATTGCTTTTTCATTTGAATTATTTTTAACAAATCTGGGTCATTTTCTTGCCAAGTTTTAATTTCCTCTTGTGTCCAAGTTCTTAACCAGTTTGAAATTTGAGGGATTTCATTTTCACTAGGGACTCCTTCAACATAGCGGATGGTTTCATCTTGTTCTAAAGTGTCCTCATTTTCAGTGTAAGGAATTGTTTCATCTAAATGGACATTTTCCATCAAAATGGGGTTTATATGTACTGTTTCTAATTTGTTATTTATTTTATTTTGACAGCTAGGGTAATGTTCCCTTTTACAAAGCCTAAATGGTTTTCTAGAAAGAGCATCAGCATTAGTATGTCGACTTCCTTTTCTATGTTCAATCACAAAGTCATAAGTATTCAGTACCGACAACCATCTTGCCACCATCCCTTCCGGATTCTTAAATTTTTTTCTTTTGTCTGTTCTTATTTTAAATTTTTGCCCTAATAAATAATGTCTAAAATATTTGACAAAAGTAACCACAGATAATAACTCTCTGTATGTAGTACAGTATTTTCTTTGGGAGTCACTTAGCATTTTACTTGCATAGGCTATAACTTTTTCTTCTCCATTTTGAACTTGAAACAAAACCGCACCTATGGCATGTCCACAAGCATCAGTGTCAAGTATAAATAGATCTTCTTCAGATGGGTAACTTAAGATGGGTGAGGAAATTAATTTTTGTTTTAAGACCTCAAATGACTCTTGACAATCTTTGGTCCATTCGAAATGAACTCCTTTTTTGGTCAACTTTGTAAGATTGGAAGAAATTTCTTAAAAATCAGGAATAAATCTGCGGTAATATCCTGCCAGACCTAAAAAACTACGAACTTCATTAACATTAACTTGAATTGGCCAGTCTTCTGCAGCTTGTATTTTTGATGGATCACAAGAAATACCTTGATCGGAAACAACATGACCTAAAAATAGTACTTGATGTTGAAATAGAGCACATTTTTTAGCTTTTAATTTTAAATTTGCCTGCCTAATTCGTTCAAAAACAAACTCCAAATTTTCTAAAGCTTTCTCAAATGTTGGGCCAAAAATGATAACATCATCTAAATAACAAAGACACCTTTGCCATTGATACCCTTTTAGTACTATATCCATCAAACGTTCAAAACAGCTGGGGGCATTACATAAACCAAATGGCATGACCTTAAATTGGAATAACCCTCTGTGACAACTAAACGCTGTTTTTTGGCTTATCTTTTTCATCCATTGCTAACTGCCAATAACCAGAAGCTAAGTCGACAGTAGAAAACCATTTATTTCCACCTAATGAATCAAGGGATGTATCAATGCGGGGTAAAGGGTATGCATCTTTCCTGGTTAATTGATTGACCTTTCGATAATCTATGCAAAACCTCCAAGTAAGGTCTTTTTTTAGGCATAACAGAATGGGACTAGACCACGGACTATCACTGGGTTCTATTATTTCGTCTTTCAACATTTTGTCAATTTCATCATCTATTATTTGTTTCTTTTTTATGAGAACCCTACGTGGTGGAATTCTAACAGGCTTAGCATCCCCAGCATCAATGGTGTGCTTGACTAATTCAGTCCGTCCTAACTTGCCATCAGGTTCCAAAAATGTCTTTAAATTTAATTATAAGCGTTTTTATTTGTTCTTTTTGTTTGTCTGTTATTTTTGGGGAGACATTATCGAGCAAGCAGTGTAGATGCTCGGGTAACTTTTGTGTTTCAGTATGGTCGATTTTAATTGGATCAGATATTTCTTGCACTGTTTGAATATTTCCGACCACTTTATTCCTTTTAAGAGTCATTTCTGTATTCCTACAGTTTATGTCCTTAGCATTGACTATGGCATTGGATATTAATATGCCATGTGAGGCTAATTGTAAATTGGACTCAATCAACATTTTTTCTTCTCTCATGCGTTTTGGGACTTTGACTTGAAAAATAACTTCTGAATTAGCTGGTAGAACTAACTTGTCTTTTAATCTTATTAAAGCACAATGTTGATTTGGTTTTTTATGCAACTTTATCTCCGTTTCATTAGGCATAATAAATGTAGCTTTTGTTATATTTAATTGGAACTCCTTGTATTGTAAATAAAAGAAGAACTTTGCCATAAACATTTAAATTATCTCCACTTGCTGTAATTAAGGTATTGGAACTAGCCTTAATTTCCTGATTTGTATTTAGTTTTTCAAAATGAGATTTTGATATGCAGCTCACTGCAGAACCTGTGTCAACTAAAAAATTTAATTTATGCCTTTTTATTTGAACACTTGCAAATAAACCTTGATATGTTATCGGATGTATTCTAATTGAGGGCCTAGCATTTGGACTGAGGTTCTGGCCCTACGCCCAGTCCTTCCCTGTTTAAATCTTTGGTATTAGCTGGTGTTTGTCTATTATTAATTTGTTTTGTTCTACAATTTCTAGCATAGTGACCTAATTTATTGCATTTCATACAAGTAGGGGTCCTACATTCTGAACTATCATGTCCTTATCGTGAACATCGAGAACATTTGACAGGAATTGCTTTATTTAATTCATCGGTCTTTTGATTTAATTCTTGAAAACATTTCATCAAAACTTGAGAAAGATTCTCCGTTTCAGATTTTTCTTTTTCATTCTTATTAGCCTTCTGTTCGTTTTTTCTAATAGCGTGAACCGTGTATGGTTCGTCTTCCAATTTAGGTTTTCGTATTTCCCGAGATGTACTAACGAATGCTTCATATTCTATTGCTATCGCGATCGCACTTTCAAGCGAGGTTGGATGTGAAAACTGAACTCGTTTCTGTAGTTCAAAATTTTCTAAGCCTTTTATAAACTGATCTATGGCTAAATCTTCGGTTTTATCATGTTCTGGATATGCTAATCTAACTAGACGTCGCAATGCGTATCCGTAATCTGATAAGCTTTCATTTTTATGTCTTATCCGGGAGTTAAACTCGACTCGGTACGCAGTTGTCCTTTCTCGTGGTGCGAAACGGCGTGTAAGCATTTCCTTTAACGAATTATAGTCGGTCAGCTCATCTGGCTTTGCGTCGCCTAACAATTTTTGAGCTGGTCCCCTAAGGCTCATGCATAGCTGTTGTGCCATTTCGGACTCGTTCCAACCGTTCCATTGGGCGGTTTGTTCAAAATGAACGACATAATCACGCCAGTCAACGCTTTTACCATCAAATTTATCAGGCTCTTTTTCTTTTCTGTTAACAAATTGGGAATCCCGCAAACTAGCTTGTTTTTGCGGAAGAAACGCCGAAGTTAAATTTTGAGACCTAGGAGACAGTTGAAAGGATTCTTTAGTTTTTTTCACTACTGGTTCTTTCAGCAGTTCCACCAAAACTCCTAAGAGGTGCTGGCCTGTTCGTAATAGAACTAGTACTGTCCCCTGTCAAATTTGGCAATGGAATATGATAATTATCAGTTAACCTATTTTGACTACTTGGATCCGATTCAAACGTTATTTTCCTTGGAACACGAGAGCGCGTTTTGAGTTCTCTACTGGTATTTTCACCTAGTCCATCCGAAAAAGGTGTTCTACGTATATTTAATTCACGAGGTTGAGGTAGAGAATTAGAAAGCTTTAAGCTTGTTGATTTCCATTTCGGAGCAGAGCCAGAGTCAATGTTGGTAACTTTAACATTTCTACTGAACTCTTCGAGGGGTTGCCGTTTGCTTGTGTTATATAAGCTATAGCTCCCCCTTACTCCCGAGTCTTGGAAGTAGGCCTTCTCTTGATCTTTGACTGTAGTAGACGTTCGCGGCAAGTTATACCCGGTAGTGTCACGAAGTTCTCTACCTCTTATTGGACTAAATAAAAGTGAATCAGGAGAGTTTTGCTCTTCATTTAACTGAGAATATGTTAAATTTTTATTTGTTTCTCCTATACTGTCTATTTTAACTCTAAGACATTTAAATAAATCCTCAAATTGTTGTTTAAAGTAAGGAATATCTTAATATGAAAGTTCTTGCTTTTCAGCCATTTTAAGTTCTTTTTAATAATTCCTGTTTCCTACTTTGGGTTGTAAACTTTTAGCAGATTTTTCACAACAGGTCCCCACACTGGCCACCAAAAATGTAATAGGAGGGTTATTTTTAATTGGCGTAAAAGTATTGATTCGTGTTTTTGTTTTATATATTGTTTGTGTTTTCACTTTCTATGTTTGGGTTTTCGAATGACAAACAACACTTTATGACATCCAGAGCCGAAAGTTTGACTGCTGACTTTTGGAAGTTAACTAGACAGCCTCCTTATTAAATAAATACTAAGGATCCGATCACTGGACCTGAGTCCTAGCTAAATTGGAAACAAAGACGGAAAGGCTTTTATGCTTTTATTTCACACAAAATATATAACAATTTAACATTATTTGGATTTTTGTTTTAACAACTACGTTTTATAACAAACTACATACAATCCAGGACTTTAAATAGCTACAATTTATACTATTGTGTTTCCTACCAAAAATATTTAGAAAACTAAAAATTATAATAATTTACTCAAAATTTAACCAAGACAATTTGTGAGCCCAACCAGAAGTGTCAGAGCAAATAGCCAAAAAATTCTATAAAATTTTGTATCCCCCTTTTTTACATATTGAGCCTAGAAAAGTATAAAAATACTTGTGAATTGGTGCTGTGATGAAATGCACCTACCTAATACCGTGCGTAAGCTACAGTGGCTCTATATAAAAAGCGATTTTGACTCGAAATAATGAGCTTAAATACTCGTTAATGGATATTAATAGCAACATAGTACTAAAAATAATTATCCAATTAAAACTTAGTTAATATAAAGTAAACCAATGATTGAATTTATAACAAAGTTGTTATGTCTCGTTGTGAGAAACTTACATAAGTTATGAAAATACAATTACAGAAATGGTAAAAATCCGAGACTATACAAAACTCGGAACACCAACTGGTTGCTTTTACATAAGATATACATTAGGTACCAGTAAATAACAACATCGTGTCAAAAGTATAAACATCATATATGATATATTATAACTATTGAAAAGGTAATGCATAACTGAAAGTTAAACAGCTAAATAAAAATAAACCCTGTTACAGTAACAAAAGTAAAAACGAGACTTCAAAAATACAGTGATACTTTCTACTCCAGTTGTAGAATAAATGAAATGTGGATACAGTATTAAACAATTCAAAAGACCTGATATACATCTTGAGATCTGGATCTCTTTCCAATTGTAACAACATTAAATCATTTGGTTTTTCTACACTATTTACGGCCATCCCTTATATGCAACTTAAAACCAGACTTAAAGATCTTATAAAACTCTGCTCTTTCAAGAAAAAAGGATGCAAGACGATATGAATACCTGGTAATTAGTCATGACAGAACTAACGTCGCCATTAATGACAAAAGCTAATAATAAATATACTGAAGATTAAATCTATAATATGTTAGATTTTCTAATTGACAACATATTCGTTATGTTTGAAGGACACGTTTTTGTTGGTATTCCAACGGGTACTAATTTTGCTCCTCTTCTTCCTGGCCTGTTTTTCTACTCTTATGAGGCTGAGTTCCAAGAAGGCCTAATGAAATAGAAAGAAAAGACACTAGCCTAGACCTTTAACTTCACATACCGCTATTTGATGTTTTGTCCCTCGAACATGCTAAATTTTGTGACTATTAACATTCAATTTACCATAGCGAGCTTGAAATTAAAGAAACCACCAATACACAAAGGTCAGCCACTTACTAAGACCTACTTCTAGAAATAGACTCAAGAAAACTACAAACTAAACTCTACGACAAACGTGATGACTTCAAATTTCCAATTGCCGACAGCAACATTCCAGCAGCTCCAGCGTATGATGTTGTACATTTTACAACTTATATGTTATTCTAGATCCTGCGATCGGTATTCTGATTTTCTAGACAGATCACTAATGTAGACTGCTAAACTACTCAAACAAGGGTTTGTTGTACCTAAGTTGATATTAGCTCTACAGAAGTTTTATGGTCATCACCATGACCTAATTGATCGTTATGATTGATGAAAATTAGTGTCTCAAATACTATCTGACATTTTCGCTGAGTCATAGGTAGTATTTCCTATTCTTGAATTTTACTTTCCCTAAACATGACAATGAGTAACTCGACGGGTGTCTAATTAGAGGCAGGCACTGCTTACTCGTCTGAAGCACCTGATTTCACCCATGGTTTTTAGGGGGGTTCGGGTTACTCTGTTTTTTTTTGTGTCTTTGGTTTTTGTGTTGAGTTTGTCTTTATCCGGATTTTTAACTGTGCTTTGACTTTTGGCTCTAGTTAATCGGTCGGTTTTCTTTGCTTTCTCTTATACAGTTCTAGCTAGCATTTATATGCTATATATTCTCTCTTTCATGTAAGTAACAGTAACACTTAGCTGATTGGTCCTTGCAGAAATTGTTGTGCCTGAATTTCTTACATCGCTAAGGTTACTAATTCAACAAAAAATTAATATGGGTCATATATATTTTTTGTAAATCTGATGCACGGTATAATTCGTTGGGAGCAGCATTGTTTTATTTACAAACATTCAAACATTCTAGCAAAAACATCGTTTTGATTTACATAAAAGTCCATAAATAATAGAAAAACTAGTTATCATTTTGATTAAATAAGTACTAACACGATTGCGGACATCATTTTCAAGCCTTTAGGAATAGTATATTCTGTGATTTGCGTAAGTAAGAATTAGATTTAAAACGTAATAAAATATATCTTTATTCCTTTTCTCTGTCTGTAGTCAATGAATACTTAATTATTTACTTATGAAAATAATGAGGTCTCTTTAAGGTCACCATATACCTCTGAATAGTCCTTGGGTATTCAATGCTTGTCTCAAAGCACAAAAATGATGTCCATGGAATTTTAAGCCTCGTGATTTTTTTTAACGTTTGCGGAAAGGAATCGTAATAATAATTTGAAAAAAACCCATAAGGACTTCGGCTTGGAATGGTAAAAACCTTAATTAAAAATCGATATCGTTACGGCCTGATGCTGTTCAATTACTAACAGACTATGAGCACTTTACAAAATATCGTTGACAGCGCCTGCATACTAAATATGTGTTCAAAATAATAATAATAAATTTATGCATCTAGCGTGTTATTATGCACATACTGCCTCAGGTTTAGTGTGGTATATCAGATTACCACATGAAGAAAGAATACGGACTGAGACGAAGTCTATCTAGAATATTACATTCAATTGCAGTCTGTATGTGTTATATTATAAAGAATGCTGTTTAAACTATATGTATGTGTATTTATGTAACCAATATTTCCTGTAATACAAATCGGACTACGCAACGGAAAGGGGGAAAGAGTATGAGAGTGTGGTTTCTACAGAGGGTGGTATTCATCGATGAGTATTGTATTATTGACCGACGGATGGTAGTTGTCAGTGAAAGGTGGTTTACTGGGAAATGGTATTGAATTCAGGATTAGACTAGAATAATATATTCCATTTTACCAATGAAATGTCTAGAAATTTGTATAAAGTTTATATTTTCTTGCGTTAAATCAGGATTGGTTTTGAACTTACGTTTACCGTCTTATATTTTGATTTTTTATTAAACTTTTTTTAAGACTCGAAGTAAAATGTTAGCGTATTGTTTGTTATTGTTGAAATATTTATACATCTACTTAATTACAGTAAATGGGTACGAATTTTGCAGATACATATCTCTCTCTAGACAACTGTATGTTGTCGAACATAACGAATAAACTGGCACCATACTGGGAGTATTCCCAGTGCACCCACAGGACGTTTCTATGTGGCAGATAGGGAAGACCCTCTAGTTGTGTGGGTTGTCGAGCCATAATATGGTAAGCATGGCGACAGACGGTAGTGGGCGACGTGTTTTGAGAGTGCCACGTTCATTGAACTTTAAAGACTACTTTTACAGTTTTCGAAAAAGAGTAGACTAGTTGTAGCCGCTACAAAAGGCTATATTTTCCGCACCGACCCAATGCTACATACTTTTGCAGTGGCAGTCAAAAGTGTGTCCCAGTTGACCCATCCTTATTTCCTTGATTGATTGTGTGTAAACTTGTTCTCGTCCTAAATGTAACTGGAATACTGCTCGCTGGATGCCAAGGAAACATTCAAAAAATCTCAACAAATAAAAATGAACGATTCCGAATGATTACAGGTATACTGAATTTATTTGTTACATCTTAGTATTTGTTGGTATAGGACAATTGGTTTAACAACACTTTTGTGTAAAACAAATATCGAACGCTGGACCGTACACAATATTGTGAGTATTTGTATTCATTTATATTTTTAAATAATAACTTGTCGAAAAGATAGTTTAAACCATTAACAACAATTTGACGACAAACAATAATTTAAATGTAATGTAATATAACACTTAACCTTTATGTTAAGGTGTCAATTAAAAACTATAGTAAGTCGATTACATTCCAACGAACCATCCGAACATAAAGATCAGTTATTGTATATGATCGACATTAAAAGAAACGATCGTCACAATGTTGATACAATATTTTGATACAAGATCGGATATACAACTACCTGCAGAAACGTCATTATTAATGATTTATTCAAAGTGTTAAAGTCAACACACTGTTTTCCATTATTTAACTACAAAAGTAAAATGTCGAAAACAACGTATTCCATTAGAAAACCAAAGACACTTAATTTTACCTTCCGCCATATTGATGATGCCTTGTCGTTAGATTTTGTTTTATCTAGGTTACAGAAGTTATATGACCGACACCATGACTTAATTGGTCGTCATAGAATGTCCGTCCCAAATCCGATCAGAAAATTTGGTCATAGTTTTCCTGAATTAGACTTTTTTGTAGTCATGAAAATGAGTAACTCGATGGGTATCTAATTAGAGGCAGTCACTGTTTACTCGTCCGGAGCAACTGCCATAGTTTTTAATTGATTTGGCTTACTCTCTGTTTTTCTGATTTTTATTTGTGGTGGTATATGTTTACTTTTTATTACTTGGTAGAAACAAGAATCTAACCGCTGGTTATATTTGAAATACCGATACTGCTCGCTGGAAGTAGAGAAAACATCCCACCAATCAATCAACAATTGGTCTCTATACGGATATCTGAACACTTCTTCCAAACATGTACAATCAACAATTACCCCTCGGCCAAATCCGCTATATATATATATATATTGCTATATATATCCGCTATAGCGGATTTGGCCGAGGGGTCTAGACCGCTGGACATAGTGCAGGCGATTTGGTGCCACAGTGTCACAACGGTGTGAGTTCGAATCCCGCTGAGGGTAAAACAAAAATTTGACAGTGTTAAAAATCTAATTCAAACAGTGTTGGGCTTAATTTGTAGAAGTATATATAAAAATTTGATATTAACCCTGTATTATGATGTTTCAGAAATCCGCTGGATAGATATATTATATGGTTGTCACAATACTTAGACGTTTATATATATATATGTCTACAAATTAAACCCAACACTGTTAGAATCAGCGGGATTCGAACTCACACCGTTGTGACACTGTGGCACCAAATCGCCTGCACTATGTCCAGTGGTCTAGACCCCTCGGACGAATTAGCTATATAAAAATATAGCTTCATTAACCGGGATGAATCGTAGACTTGGACATAGTACATGTGTACTAGCGAGTGGCGATGGAATTTTCGTAACCATTACGTATTAATCTGACAGTAACCATATGACTTTATAATATTTCGACATAGGTCAACAAAAAAATCAAATTTCTTGCTGTGTATATAGTATACATTATTTTTGTAAGTATGAGGACATTGGACAGCTTTGGACCAATCACGTTTTAATATATGTTTCATCGTATTCACTGTCTCGCATCAGTAACACTTTTGCATTACTTATTAACTTATAGAATTTTTACTTTCTTTTCGGATTAAATAAATTAAAAATACTAAAATATTACTGGCTATATTTTAAACCGTTGGTATTAAATACATTATTCGTATAAAAAATTCTATAGCAAATAAAAGAAAACTATGTTAAGTCATTGATTTTGCTCATTTGAATTGCAAACACATTTAGTTGATATATTAGGACATGAATAGCGGTAACATTTGAAAATACAGAATAAACATTCTATGCCGTTACGTTGTGCAAACGCTGTGTATTAATTTTAATTTTAATTTGAAAGTTTATGAACACTGACGCTATCGTTGACAGGGTCTACAACTCTGCATACTAAAGATGCGACATTAAAATCTATGCAACACTCTCTTTAATCGGTGTCCGACCACTAAAATTCCGAAAAATCAAATCAACAATTTCAATAAATCCATATGAATTATGCAGCCCGTCTAGCGTCTATACTAAGATTTATGAAACATGTATTTGTACAATTACATGGTATTGTACAAAACATATTAGAATGTAAGTAATGTTATAACTGTCTGTAAAAAGTATAAGTAAAAGATGTTACGTATACTCTGTATGCATTTATCCCAACTGAAAGTCTGGAATTTCAAACTGGCGTTTATATCAACCAGGATGTGTATAAATTTATGCATAACTATTTTCCTATATAGATCGTGATGGATATTTTAGGATATAACTTATTTGTCTTTCTTTCATCAGTGACGTCACATAGACTTGAACGTGTAAGTTATTTGTTAGGCCTCAACGGAACACCTAACATCTCATCTTTATTCAGAGGCGTTCGTGTTACTCATTTAAGTATAAGTTTCTTGTTGTGTCCGATAGTTGTATGTTAATAATGTATTTCTAATATTGTGTGTGTGTGTAGGGGGAGGGTGGACCAGTTATAACCCCTCGGCACCTTCTTTTAACTTACCATTATTTAACTTAAATATACATGTAATATTTATACTATGTGAATTGGCCCTATTTGTTTGGTTCTATATCTTAAGCCACACTATTTGCTTAAATTATCGGGCTACTGTGGTCTTTGTAGATACTGCATTTGGAAAATAAATAAAACCAATTTAGAAATTGTGACACAATATATAAAGATTATTACAAAAGGTATTTTAGCGTAAGATGGGTCTTTCTCGCTAATGAGATAGCGGGGTACCTATTTTTAGCCGGTTGAGATATTCTTGTCTCAACCCGAGGGTGAGATATATAGTATCACAAGTGGAAAGGCGAGACATGAAAATCTCAAAGGCAAAGATTACTTTCCATTGCAAGGCTCTGCAGATACCTTTTCCCGCGGGCTTGAGAATTTCTTGAATCGTCTTTCCATAAGTGATTTGATACTTTTTCACAACAGATCAACAGAATAATGGTAGCCATTTGTGTATACGTTACTTAGCGTCAATGACTTTATAATTAATTGACATTACAATAAGCTACCCCCCCCCCACCCCCACCCCGTTGGACAATAAAATATCCCCAACAGGAAGTCACGAGATATTTCTATACCTTGGGTGAGAAATAAATTTATCGCGTAAAAAAATATTGTAACGTCAACTGTCGGTTCAGCAATATAAATCATTAAAAATTTGCTTTTGTTTTGTATGAATTTATAGCTTTTATTAAGAACAACTTTACGTATAAAACGTTAACAAAAAATAGTCAATATACGAAGATCAAATACAATTGATTTGATCAGTTGTATTCTTAAGTTACATGTTCATCAGCTAACGAAAGCAGTTGCCTTTCACGAACGATCATGATTTCCAGAAAGACATATGTTACAGGTATCTGATGCCACTGTTGACAATTGTTTTATGAACAAACAAAACAAACAAAAACGCAACCAAAATTCATAACAGTTCCTATCCTACTATTGAAAAGGTTTTTTTTTCTTTGTCATTTAAATCGCATAACCAGATAGCAAGTTACCGCTATGTTAAAATCACTTTTAAAATAAATATGAATTAGCATAAATTTGACATTATTACATTTCGCATTGGAGGTGCAACTTCGTTTATTTTTTAGGTTAAAACTGGAGAAGAAATAAAGCAAATGGGGCGTTTTAGTGAACCCCAGAAAATATCATTTTCAGAATTGCAACAAATATGCATAATTGGATCATCCATTCATATCAATGACAACCTTCTGGTTCAGGCATTGGTCTGGAAAATTGTCGGGATGAGGTTGAAATGTATTGTTTTATTGACGAATACATGTATTCCTCATACTAAAGCCTCTTTTCATTAATGTTTGTCTATTTCGTCGAGAACATCTTGGCGATATTTCAGAAACCAGTATGCTATGCACAATTTAAGAAAGAAAATAAATCGTGCCCTTAAGTTATATTTTAATTACAATAGAGCGTATTGAGTTAAACATCTAAATATAGAAGATGGTCTATCATCTTCTATATTTATACTGTTCATCTGTTTTTCTTAGGAAACGAAATTTTTATTAACATCTTACAAGGTGCTTTAAAACTATTTATATTAAATCATATGCAAAACCGTATCATGGCTAGAATAAGTTAATAAACAATAAATCACCAGAAAAGGGGGTAGGATGGGACATATAGGGAAAAAATATGACTACCACTGGAATAGTATGGATTATTGGGTAGACGCGGATAATTTAGCCTTCTGTAGCAGTTACAATGAGCCTACTCTTTCGAAATTTACAAATGGATCGTTATCGCACAAGAGCGTTGTACTCTACAAATGTGATAGGTCTGAGTTATTGGGCTGACTTCCAATAAGACTAAATCTAGGGTTCTAGTAGTTTATTATACCAGCAATATCATAAATCTACAATAGCAAATGAATTATAATAAATACTAGTACCTAACATATTTAACTTGATGAAAATAACAATCAATTACGAGAATCATATATCACAGATTATTATGTTTAAAAATACAGGTTACGTTCTGCAAATTGACCTCAGTGACCTTAAGGTCAAGTGTGCTACTATATATTGTAATGTGTATTGCCTTGTGCTGTTTTAAAATGAATGTAATCTGTTTCATGAAATTAACAATATGCACAAAGGTATAAAATACTCATGGCGTGTAAAAAATATTTGTATTCGGTACAATTTTCTCTTTTATAAATAACTTTATACTAATCTTTATGTTTTACCACATTTGTTCATGATCAAAAATAGAAAATAACATTTTGACGTTGGCAGTACAATAAAAATACTTTTCTGCCAATCGACGTAACTCCACATGACTAATAACTAAAACTACAATTAAAAACCTACCACTTGTGGAGTGAAATATTCTGCTGGGAAACTGATGATACTTTACATCAACAATACTCTCAGAACATACTGCTACACTGAAAACCATAAATAGAAACAATACTAAATATATCGTCTAAAAAATAGGTACTTTAAGAATATAACATTGTATAACAACCATCCTAATAAAAACCAGTTACTCAATTGTGAAAATCATCAGTTCCCTTACATTTACAATTATCGCACTTGTAAAGCACAAACAAATATTTATAAAACTTTAACTTCCTTTGTAAATCGTGTTGTAAAAAATAACGAGCTTGGATTGAGCTAAAATCACTCATACTCGCATACATGGAGGTTACTCAAGCATGCCGCGTGCAGTTTAAATGCACCAAGGACGGACGAAAATAATAGCAAGACTTGAATGTGTTCTAAACAAAAGTGACTTATAAAGATATAGAATTAGTAAAGAAAAGAACTTACAGTCTGTCGTCAAAACGATGTCAGGAGTCGTATGGAAATGTACAAAGAGATATAACGTCTAACCTTCTCGAAATCTCGGGTACGACTCACATACACCACCACAACGAACCAACCAATAGAATGAAAGAAGTAATCAAATACGTAACATACATATAGTGAATATTCAAATTAAGACTTTAAATATTGTAACTGTATTTCAAAGAAATAGTTTATTTAAGAGCAAAATGAATATACACGGTACATTTTAACAAAATATATCAACATATATAAAATAGCAAAATAAACACTCTGCTACATTCTCCCCTGTGTCAGAAAATGACTTCCACGTCATCCAATCCAAATCTTCCCCCCCTCTCTGAAAACTTGTCGTCCTCGGCAAACATATTACGTCGTCTTCATGATGTAAAGAATAGTCCTTTCCAGCTCGTTATCTAAACCTTTAAATCTTCCTTTTCTCTCTTCAGACTAGAGCCAAGTAATTTGCATTAAGCAATCCGGTTGCTATTGCTGAATTACCGCTTGCTTGGACAAAACATAATCTCCTGGTGGTGTTGGCAATACTCGTTTTCTCCGTTGTGTAGCCGGTGTTCTAGGAGCATGTGTGGGTGACTCATCTGCCTCAATCTGTGACGGTTCTGTCAACGCACTCTCATCTGGTATCGAAGTGTCTTCTTCAATTTCCTGAACAGGGGAAGATTCTGCAGTTCCTCTGTCGACTGCAGGGAAAGCGTCCTCTTCAAAATCTGTAACCTGTATTTCCTCTCTCCAGGGCTCAGCATGGTCGTCACCAGTGAATCCAGAGTTCCATCCTCCTGTCCTTCCACAGCTTGATCATCACTGTTCGTGTTGAACTGTGTACTCTGACCAGGTATATAATAATATCCAAACTCCTGCTCCGACTCCTCGTCTGATTCCTCCTTGGTGGTGTTTTCCTAGCCAATCACTTCAGACTTCGTCGTTCTAATATCCACAGGCTTCTCTTTCTGCTTCCGTTGCCTGGGTGCAGGAAGTTTCTTTTGTTTCTTTTCATCATTGGGCAGATCTCCAATAGGCAAAAGGTGTTTGCGATGAAGAGTTCGTTTTCTTCCTTCCCCATTCTCCTTCTTGACCACATACACGGGTATTCCAGAGTTAGGTTGACTAACAATCCGGTAAGGGTCATCCTCCTACTTATCAGCCAAGTTATGACATCCATCGAAAGCTAGGGTCTTGACTAAAACTCTCTCCCGGTTTCAGTACGGCTCCTTTTATCTTATCATATCCTGACTTCTGTTTGATCTGGGAGTTGTTGATGTCCTTACTGGCAATGTCATAAACGGTCTTCAAAAGTTGTTGCATTTCCTCTGCATACTTCGTCTTTGGAACTCTATCACCATCCTCTCCAAGTCCAAAAGCAACGTCTATGGGTAACTTTGGCTGTCTTCCGAACATCAGGAAGTATGGTGAGAATCCAGTTGTTGTTTGACGGGTACAGTTGTATGCGTGAACCATACTAGCTACGTGTGACTTCCAATCTTTCTTCTGGGTGTTCTCTAAGGTTCCGAGCATGTTCATGATAGTTCTGTTGAAACGCTCTGGAATTCCTTTCCCCATCGGGTGATATGTTGTTTTCCTGGATTTCGTTATGCCGGTGATTTCACAGAGCTCTTTTATGACCTTGGAACATAAATTGGCACCTTAGTCCGAATGAATCCTATCCGGCAAACCATAGTGGACGACAAAGTTGTTGAAAAATGCGTCGGCTGTTGTCTTCGCTGTCTGGTTGCGTGTTGGTATCGCTAAGGCATAACGGGTGAAGTGATCGACGATGACAAGCAGGTTCTCATAGCCTCCCTTTAATCTGTCAAGTGTAAGGTAATCCATACAAACTAGTTCAAGGGGCTGGGTTGTTTCGACACTGGTGAGAGGAGCCTTGTCTGTTACTGCCTACATCTGTCAATTGGAAATCCACTTGTCCACATCTCTATTCATTCCAAACCAGATGAATCTGTCTCTTACAAGTGATAAAGTCTTATCTCTTCCTTGGTGTCCCATGTCATCGTGTAAGGCTGAAAGTACCTTTCCAATACAAGCTTCTGGTAGGACCAGCTGTTTCTGTCGCCCACCATCAATGTTGACAACTCTGTAGAGTACTCCATCTTCCATTTTCAGCTTGTCAAAGTTGTTGAGAAACCAACTATTCCTTGGTGTTTTCTCTAGTTGTTCCTTCTTTGGTTTCTGGTGTTGATCAATCCAATAAATCCAATCCTTGATGTAATCATCTCTCTTCTGTTCAGTCTTAATGTCAACTAGGTACTGAGGTGGTAAACAGAGATCATCAGTCGGAGTTGTAGCTGCCATCGATAACGTCTTGACATGAGCATGTTGAAGACGGCATATGGCTGTCACAGAGTCGTTGCTGATGTTCGTAGAGTTGATACGTCCGGCAGTCTGGAAAGTGCGTCTGTATCAGCATTTGACGAACCTGGTCTGTAGACAATAATAAAGTTATAGGATGACAGGGCTGAAATCCACCGATGACCAGTAGCATCCAGTTTGGCTGTCGTAAGGACATAGGTAAGCGGGTTGTTGTCCGTTACAACTGTGAAGGTGTTGCCAAATAGGTAGTCGTGGAACTTCTTAGTCACAATCCACTTGAGGGCAAGAAACTCTAGCTTGTGGACCGGATAATTCTTCTCTGTCTTGCTGAGTCCTCTTCTTGCGTAGGCAATAACTCGCTTCTGGTCTCCCTGTTGCTGGTATAAAACACTTCCAAGTCCAAGCATGGAAGCATCAGTATGCAGCTCGAACGGTTCCTTGTAGTTGGGGTATCCAAGTATTGTTGGTGATGACAACTGTTTCTTCAAGTTCTGGAAAGCATTTTCCTGCAGCTTATCCCAAACCAATGCTGTAACTGTTGGTGACTTGGGTTTTCGTCGACTGGACTTCTGTTCAGCAGGCATCAAATCCATGAGAGGGCGTGCTATCTTGGAGAAGTCTTTGATGAACTTGCGGTAATAGCCGACAAATCCAAGGAATCGACGTACTTCCTCTGGTGTGGTGGGTCGGGGCAAGTTGGTAACATTCTCTGGATCTGGTGAAATCCCATCCTTGGAGACTATGTGGCCGATGTACTTCACCTTGTCTTTAAAGAAAGCACACTTCTTTTGGGACAGCTTCAGATTGTGTTCTCGAAGTCGCTGCAGTACTCTCGCCAATCTGTCAAGGTGCTCAAATGTCTCAGAAAAGATTATCAAGTCGTCGAGGTATATGAAGCATATATCTAGATGAAGATCTCCTAGTATCTGTTCCATAAGTCGCTGATACGTCGCAAAGCTGTTTACAAGGCCAAAAGGTAATCTGTTAAATTCATAAAAGCCAAGCGGTCCAACTGTAAATGCTGTTCTAGGCTTGTGGCTCTCTTCTACCTCTACCTGGTGGTATCAACTGTTCATATCTAGGACCGTGAAGTAGTTGTTTCCTCCTAAGGCATCCAATATTTCCTCACTTCTAGGAAGATCATATGAATCTTTTATGGTCAGGTTGTTAAGCTGGCGGTAATCAATGCACATTCTGAGCTTCGAGTCCTTCTTCCGTACCAACACTACGTTGGAACTCCACGGCGAATGGCTGCGTCTAATAATTCCGGCGGTGAGAAGCTGCTGTGGGTGGATCGAACCTCATCAAACAAAGCTGGTGGAACACGACGGGTACGCTGCTTAAATGGTCGCTCATCTGATAACTCCATGCGATGTTTCACTGTAGTGGTGTGGCCTATGTCTGTATCTGATGTGCTAAAAACATCCCGAAACTGATGAAGTAGTTCTGTGGCTTTCTGTATCTGATCGTCCGTAAGTAACTCTGTGGCAATAGTTGACTCATTCTGTGGTAGTACTAGATTTTTGTATTTTATAGGTATATCTGATTGATAATGTTTTATTATTGTTTTTAGCATTTACTATAATGGACAATATTTTTTTACTGTAATTGTGATTTCTTTACTAATTCTTATTTATTGAATTTATACTATCAATTACTTATTGATTTTTGTATAGTGAGTCACTTTCTAAGGTTCATGTGTCAGTGATTTTCAGGCGGGAAAATTATTAGATCTTCGTCTTTGGGACTGATAGAAGCCATTTTTTAAATGTCTTGGTTTTCTTTCATGGTTTTGGAGAAAAGTTTACTTGGAATTGAATTTACTCTATTTTGCAGGTTTGTTTCTTATTTACTAATTTTTCTAACATTTCAAACTCTAATTTTTCCTGTATCAATGATATTTATGAAAGTTTTGGAAAGAGTATTAAGAATGCATGATTTTCTGCAAAGTGTATGAATGAGTAAATCAATGAAACTTGAAATATTAAATATATTTTAATATTTAACCGTCACAGATAAAGTAGTTTATAATTAAAACATCATTAATAAATAATAACTTTATTATACGGTGTGAGTGATACTTAACAGAATAAACTTCACTTTGATTAAATTGCTGAGTTTTGTTAAATATAGGGGAGATACCTCTATTTTTAGCAGCTTTTTTATATAATATGGGTAAAACACATATTTTTGACAAATATTTCTACTTTAGGAATATGATGTACTAAAATCAGTCACACCAGTTAAAACAATATAAGTGTAGCCTTCGTGCCACATATGAGGTAGGTTGTGTTATGCTGTTTGTATTTTTGTGTTTTGTTTGCTTTATTGTATTGTCTGCTTTATTTGTAAAACTAGCAGCATTGTGCTTTGTCTGCTTTAACTTAGTTATATTTATTACTTAATCTTCGCACAGTATATTACCTGTGTAATGTAGTAACTAGATGTGCATATAATGCAAATGCATATCCGTTGGAACTTTTTCATGGAGAACAAATCATTTTAATTAAAACTGGAAGTAGTATAATACTTTCGATGTTAACATTATATGCTATTTTATTTTGAAACATATATTTATAACTTGTTATTGTTATTAAAAGGGTATTTTCCACTTATAACTTTATATCAACATTTGAAAATAAAGAATCCAAGTGTGGATTTATTTCGTTGTGTTTAATACGCCAGTGAAACACCACTACAATTCCATGCATCCTTGTCCATGTCATCGGGTATCTCAATGTCTGTAACTAAAACTGGCTGTAGTTTACATAGGATGGCATTGGCGACACTAACTGTTCTTGTAGTCACGTTGCTGATGTGAATAGGTATGATGCCGTTCTTTCTGTACTCATACGATACTAAAGTTGGTGCTACATCTAAATCTGAAGGGGTTGCCGCTCTATCAGTTGACTGAACAAGTCCACAAACAGGATGGTATGGCAGTTCGTGATCCATGTATCCCTGTAATACGACATCTCTGTTAGGTGGTATACGGATAGTCTTTCCTTCAGCGCTCTTGATGATGGCAAGTCTGTTATTTCTCTTCTCCAGCTCTTTACCTCTGAGTAGCAAACATTTAAAAGCCATATACCAAGGGGCGAGAAGATCAGCATTCTGTAGAAATCTTGGACTAAATCGTTGTTTCACATCTGTCATAGCAGCTGTCAAAATGTTGGTACCAAGTAGAAGTGGAACTGTCTTGCTGTAGGTGCTATCTGGTATAACTAGCAGAAGACACTGGTAAGGTCTTTCACTAATGGCAGAACCTGGTAAAACCAATTCAGCAGTGATGTAACCTAGGTATGGCAATCTTTCTCCATCAGCACATTCTATGTTAAGTATAGTCTTCAAGTCTGTATGGGACAGTCGGACAGGAACTGACGGTGAAAATCTCTGCTGAGTGTACTTACAGTGGATCCCGTGTCCAATAAAGCTGATGCTGAAATACTATTAATTTTGACTGTGGCTTCGTTGGGGCTAACTAAGAGTCCATTGATACCATCTGCAGTCTGCTTTTGATACATCTTGGCTTCTACGTTGATATGTTGGTAGTTGATAGCTTTCTTAACATGATTAAAGCGAACTCGACACGCAAAAACCATATGGTTAAGTCTACCACATCTGTAGCAAATAAATGGCTCTCTATCTGGTTGTGTATATGCAGAAGGAAATGCTGACCGGTCCTGAATAGAAGTATCACTATCCCAGTATGGACGCTTGCGTCTATGTCGGCGATGTCTACGACGTCTGTGATTAGGCTGTTGGCTGTAGGTATAGTCCTCAGGTTGATGAAACATAGCTAAGGTATATCAAGTGTAATATTTTATCTAAAATTTACTAACCTTAAACGTTGTTGAAGAATCTACAATAAACAAAGTATCTGAAACAGAAATAAACACTAGCTATACTATATAGCCAAATGGTGTACCTGAAATAGTAAACAAAAGTAAACAACACACTGTAGTTTTGGGGCTATACTTTATTCAAACTAATATAGGCCAGGCCAAAATATCAAATAAGTCTCATTACTAAATGACTAATGCAAACGCATTTAGCCTAAAGTGAAATACTCCTGAAATGTAATTAATAAAACACAACAATCTAATTAAAATTAAATCTTTTCACTAAATCTTTCACTTGCTCCCCCCTTTTTGCTATGGTCGCTGCGTGTAGATCTAACAACATCCCATTACAGGTCACGTCAGGGGTCAAACTTTTCATTTTTGACCATCCAATCAAATTTCACACCGACTTGAGCGATTCGACCAATCAAATGCGGTCTTGTATACCGATTAGGCTTTGATGGCAAAATGGCGACTTACGATGGATTTGACACTGCGTTATCAAAAATTTTACAACTATTTGGTATTCACGAACTTAAAGAGGAACAAAGGATAATTTTGGATTGTTTGCTGGAAGGAAAGGATTGTATTGCCGTTCTTCCTACAGGTTTTGGCAAATCTCTGCCATTTCAAATTTACCTTCCACTGAAGAGGGAGATGAACAAATCGTGTTCATCAGTGAATGAAAAAATATTGGTCTGCTGCCCGTTAATATCGCTTATGCAGGATCAAGTAGATAAACTGGCAGATATTCCAGATTTAACGGCAGCATACAAAGGTTAGTACATTAAATTAGGGAAAATTGATCATTGTTTTATTTACGAAGATTAAACAAATGAAAAGGTATTTGGACGTTTTGGCCATTCTTGTTTTCGTCCGTAGTAAATGTCGTCCACAGAAGACTTCGGCCCCGGACATTTCGACCATACTATTTATTATTGTTGATTTATTCAGTATGTACAGGGATTCAAATGAACTAATGTAGTTAGTTATCTTTAAATATTTCAAAGAAGATTCTTGTTTGTGTGGTCAAATAATCAAAGTAAATGCAGTTTCTGATGATAATAATAAGTTCAATCCCGGAGATTAATTGTATGAATGTCTGGCAATTTTTTTTAAGACTGCAGGCTATCAGTTTTAGAAAAAAATTGAGAAAATGGTGTGGAAATTATTAAAATAGTCAGTCTACATTATTATATCTATTACATTATACGAATTAACGCACATCTATGTCTTTTCAGGATCAAGCACACAGGGAGATGAAAACATCAAAGATGGAAGGATTGATATCATTTATGCATCCCCAGAGAGTTTAGTTGGTGACCCTGTGTGGAGAAGTAACTTTCAAAAGTTGAAAGTTTCAGTTTTAGTCATAGATGAGTTTCACACAATAGCAGCATGGTAAGAGAAATTTTTACAACTGGTTTGAATACTATAATGTAGTTTTATAAATAAAAACAGGTTTATAACTTGCAGTCCCGTCAAGTGTCACGCAACTCGCGTGAGACTCACGCATCTAGTCCACAATTTGGCAGTAAATTTCTTTGATGTTTTTATTTTTTCCTTTGATCTTTCAATTTTTAGGCAAATCTCACGCGAGCAGCTCTTCAAAACTTGACAGCCCTGAACTTGCATACTTTCACAGTGAATTGTTTTAAATAATTGACTTAACAACATGACTACCAACATATAATGACTGATCAATCTAGAAAAACTTCAATGTCTCACAAGGATAAGTTTAGTTTGCGTTTACAAGCCATACATGTACTTCGGCTAATTTTATAAGGGAATGGAAAACGGGTTACCTTGAGTACACATCTCACCTTCTGCAAGAAAACTTGCAATCCTACTCAATTAATGTTGGAGTTAACCCTGCCCACAGTAGGGCTCGAACTGACAATCTCGGCTACTTGATCAATTGTAGATAATTACTACATGTACATATATTGCAATGACTCAGCATGCTGAGGCCCCTATTATAAAAGGTGCTGATCAATTCTGTTACATTGATTTAAAAGGATTGAATCATTTGACTGAATATTAGGGAATGACATTATGTACATCAGTATATTGCTGAAAAATTTCTACTTTATATATTGTTGAACAACCTTTAAGTTCTTATTCTTAATCGAAGTAGCTGCCCTTATTTTCTCATTTATTCATTTTGTTAACAGGGGAACAGATGACGATGGTACACAGAAGCAAGCTTTTCGAAAGTGGTTTGCAGCAGTAGGAGAGTTAAGATCCTTGTTTCCAAGTGCAGCTGTGTTATCCCTAAGTGCCACATGTACTTCAAACATTCGCAAAAGAGTTAGTAAAGTTTTGCAGTTGAAAGAAGATACAACTGAAGTATCCATCTCACCAAATAAAACAAACATTAAAATCTCAGCCGCAAAATTATCAAATTCTATTGAAATGTCAATGGCATGGCTTATAGATGGATTACAAGAGCTCAAGGAACTTTTTCCAAAAACAATTATCTACTGCAATTCAATAAATGAAACTTCTAAGTTATATTCATATATTGTAACTGAACTGCCACATTGTAGCAAATTTGTTGAAATGTTCCATTCAGAAACATCCAAGATCAACAAGGACAAAATTATATCAGATTTACAAAACTAGAATGGCGTTCTTCGCATCATTATTTCAACCAGTGCATTAGGGATGGGAGTTGATGTGAAAGCATGCAATACAGTAATACTGTATGGACTCCCCAAAAATATTGTTGATCTGATACAAGAAATAGGAAGGGTAGGAAGAGATGGGAAATCATCAGTTGCCTTAATGTTATATAACTCGTATCATCTGCAACAAATGACTTCAGAAATGAAGGATATCCTGAAAACAACAAATTGTCGTAGGATAGCCATGATGAAACATTTTATCAGTGCATCTGAACTTAAGAACTTAGAAGAAAAAGAAAGTGGAAAGCACACATGTTGTGATTTGTGTGCCATAAAATGCTGTTGTAAAGCATGTAACTTGATGTCAATTGAAAGATTATTCAATGCTTTGTCAGATTCTGATGACAGTATACATTCGGATGATACAGAAAAATATGATGCATCAGAATATCAATATCAAGATGAACTTGACCTATCTTTCTTATTACTTGATGATGAACAATAAAATATATGAATTACTTGTATATTTGTTTACTAATTTTTATAAAATAAATTCAGTGACATGACATATAAGAGTACACTAAAACATATTTCACAAAACAAACAAGGACAGGCTAGTATTTGGAATTTGTTATGAAACCCGACCATTCATTTACCTAATAACTGTATATGTGTACCTTTATGACTAAAAATCTTTGGAAAAAGCTTAATACACCTCCCCTTGTAGCCAAACCTATCAAAAGTTATACCCTGTCTTCATTTATCCCCATCGGCATTGAAAAAATTACTTCATGAGAATTATATTGTCTTGAGAATCATATTAATACAATGAATGTATGGTTACGAATTCGAAACTTAACTTAGTCATGCATCCAAGTTTAATCAAACCTAGAGGAACTGCCTTGATACAAAAAACTTGAAAGTCGCTGGACCATGAAAAATGAGGTCAAGGTCAGGTGACTGACTGGCAAGTACTCATCATAAGCTAACACTGGACCTAGGGCTTAGGCTTACAAAGTTACTAAGCAAGATGTCCAAGTGTCAAGTCCCTGCAGCTTGATTCCCATGCAGATGTCTCGCCTACAGCGACCAGGCGAGACAAAAAGTGAATAATATATTAATAAAATTTGCTTGAACTAATACATATAAAAACTACAACAATATTCAACAAAAGCTAGTCCATCCTACTTCAATGTTTCATGTAGTCTTGCAAATTTTAATATAATAGAATCTAAATTGTTGGATCTCGAAGGCGATGAAAAGGAACCTTTGGTTGATGTCGGTGTATCATTGTACTTAGTCCTATAAAAGCATTGTCAAATGGATTTGCCTCAGTAAGTAATTCTTTGCATTTCATAGACCGTTTTGGTTTTGTTGTCATTACATCCTCTTCCACCAAATCCTTTAAAATTTTCAAGACATCTTCTTTATATGATGGTATGTGGTGAAATCCTTTCCTCTTCTTTATGTTGGTGATGTCATCAAAATGATGTATAAAATTAATCAGTAGTGGATATTCCTTTGAATGTTTCAGTATGCTCTCTTTTGTTTGATGTCCAGTACAAGCAGTTTTGCTGTCCCTATTTAACATTTCAAGGTATTCATCCAGAGATATGTTGTTGTTTTTTCCACCCTGTAAATTAACAAATCTATTGGCAACCAAACGCTCTTTTTGATCAGATGGTAGAAGTCCCGAAGTTAATGCAGTGAGATGGATGGATCCAATCAGATACTTTACTTTGTTTGTTCTGTTATAAATTGGCAGTTCATACTTTGCAGATCTTACGACTCTTTCACCATCAGCCATATCAACACCTGTGTCTAAGTTTTTATGCAGCAAAACCAGTCTAAATACCATAAGAATGTACTCTTGTAACTGGTCTCTGTTTTTCTCATTTCGCTTTGGTTTAGATTTGTCTATTGTAACATTATGACATTTGGATTCGTGGGATTTCAGTGATCCTGTATATGCATATGTTTTGTCACAGAAATGACACTTTACACGACCATTCTCTAAATTTGCAACCCAGTAATTTTCTGGATGATCTGGATTTTCCACCACTTTTCTTAGGTTTTCACAAATATCTTCCTTATTGTCAAAGAAATACTCTTTAATTATTGTATAACTTATGTCATCTATCCAATTAATTTTTTGTTCATTTGTAAAGTTATCCAGGTTTTCTGGGATATCTTCTTCAATGCTCTTTAATCCAAAGTTTTTTAAAAATAGCAGTAGACAAATAGCATCTAAGATTGCATAGTACAATAATTTATATGCTCTGTAAGAATTGGTTACTTTTCCCTTAACATTTCGCATGTTCAAAAGATTTCTGAAGTAATATACAGTACATTTATCAGCTCCGCTCTGTGAACTGTATGTCATCTTGTGAATTGCCTGTAAAAAAGTAAATTCTTGTACACTAATTTACCATTCTGAAGCTCAAAATACTATGAGATTTCATTTTTACCCAATTACACAGGTATGCTGTTTTATTGACATTTTACTAGTTGTTGCAATCATCAGAAAATGTGGTTACACTTCTCTGTATACATGGTATACTAATATATAAATATTACATGTCTGACAGGGTGACAGTAAAGTTGACAATTTTACTGTCACCCTGTCAGACATGTAACATTTATTTTATTATACCGAAAAACTATTCAAACCATGAAGAACTTTATTCAATGATGTTATTTAATTGATGTAATAATGGTAATGAAACAGCAATTTAACAATTAAAGAACACTAACAGCATCTTTAATCTACCTCATTTGTAGTAGAAAAACGTTCGTTGCTTGACATTATTGTCGTCTGTTTACAACGGAAATGTAAAAATAGACATTGCATATGCGCGAATGGTACAGTAACATTCCGTAACTATGGTAGCAGGAGACAGTTTTTTTAGCGGGTGACAGTATTTTTCAGACAGTAAATTTGTTTTTACAGTACTTATATGTCACGGTGGCCTATGGAGGATTAACATTGTAAATGAAATTGAGGTATAATAATACACAATTATGTGCAATTATATCATGGCATACGGTTTTGGAGGAAATCCCAGACCTTGGGTAGGAAAACTGGCAAACCTTGTCAATTAAGATTGGAATACACCATGCCCAGCAATCTCGGTGTTGACAGACCACATGATCAATAGTAGATGAACTACCTTAACCACTCGGCCACCGAGGCACCAATTGATGAATGAATCATAGACCTATCCATACCTCTAGAAAGTTCATAAGTCGATGGAAATCTTCAATTTTCGAAATAAATCCCTCCAATCTCTCTTTTGGTGTTGCACTATTGCTCATTGCATCTTGGGCTGACTGTATTCGCTCATCTGTCAGTCTATCACCTGTAAGAAATTAATTTTTTTTTTACATGATGCACTTATTTGTACTTTACCCTTAAAGGATCATATTGTAAAAGACTACAACTCCCTCCAATAAGGTTGCAAATCATTTAATACTTCTTTCAAAAATCAGTTTTAATTTTATCTGGATATTGCAATATTATTTAATCAGTCAATTTGTTTTCAGAAGTTCATTGATCCAATTTATTAAAATGCTCAAGGAAATCTAAGCAAATACCAGTGTATGAAATTAAATTTAACTTTTATTTTACATTTTTGTAAACCCAACTAACCTCCAAAGAAAACAGGTTCTATAATTTGTCCATCACGACATGGCACATATAGTTCAGACAAGGTCTTTAACAGCTTAATAACTTCTGCTGTCTTATTTTCATTACAGTCAAACAGTCCTAAGGGGTACTGTAAATAAAATAGAAAATTAAAATACCTCATATCATGTGCATACCTACCTTAATATCACAGCAGTAGTCTCCAAGTCAAATAAATATTAACCAATAAACTTAAATATATCAATATGCAGAACAATAAAATTCTTGAATATCTTTAAAAAAATTGTTTTTCCTAAAAGGACACTCAATAACATCAAACTGTTCAGTATAATCTCAATTGTTTAATATATATATATATATATATATATATATATATATATATACTTCTGATATATAGATAATAAATATAGGGGGTTACATGAAAAATGTTTTTACAAGCAAAGCCATTTGATATTTTTTATATCTCTTTTCATTCATGATTAGTTTTGCTTGATGTGTATTTGGAACAGATTTTGAATTTCTGTTTCCTCACTATCCCTGTATTTTATATTTTTATTACCTGTGTTGTTTTTTGTCCTGAATATTGACTGTATGTATGTACTAAATGCTTTGGATATATGTCACTGAAGTGCTTGTACATGTATGGATGGTTTTCAATAATTGATGTACAGAAAAGAAAACAAAGCTCCTTCATCAGTTGTTTCTGCTCTACTTCTGATGGCAGAAATTGTGTAGCATCTAAATTAACTTGAGGTGTAAATATTTCAGTTGGAAATATCTTCGGAACAACTCTGTCAACAATGGCATAAATGTTAAATAAATGTAAGGACACTGTTTTTCTATCTGATGTCCTGAAGGAAGGCAGAATGTTTTTGTCCCAGTTGTCACCAATCAGTTGATACTTAGTTGTGCCACCATTTGCCCAAGACTGCGTAAGAGCAACAATTTTTTCCTGTTCGATACTCTCCCAGTCTGAAAGTTTTCTTTGAACTGTAACTGGGTGAACACTAAGACCTATCTGTGAAAGTCTTTCAATATCCTGCAATTAAAAAGGTACATTTAAAATTTTTTTACATTATTGCATTTAAATCGGAATACCTTCTTGTTATTCAAATCTTTATGAACTTAAAAAAAAAATTCAGATGAAACATAAATCTTAGAAATTATTTCCAGTTTTAGTAACATTTGAATTTACCAATCTTTAAACATGTACATTTAACACTAGGGTAAGCCTACCCTTTGTGTGCATCCACCATGTGTCAACATGAAACCAGACATAAACTGAATCAGAGACATCTCCTGGTTCCTACCATGCAGTCCAATAGCTGCTGTTAACAAGACATTATTATACTGTTTACTTGATACACTCGGTGGAATGTCACATACAATAGAATTAACTATTGCAAGTAAAGCTGGACATTGCTGTTCAAGTTCACTGTAAAGATTTTCCCACTGGAAGTTAAAAAAGTCTGCATACTCCTTCCTTTGCATATAAGATCCAGAACCTCTTTTTGAAATCTTTCTGCTTTCCTCTTTAACAATATTTACAGCCCCATTAATAACAGCCATAGGGTTTGAGTTGCATAAACTATCAACTATAACTGTGTCAACATTACTTCCACGAATAAGCGATTTACAAATTTTCTGATGTGCTTCATTCTTAATTAACGTTGTCTTCTTACCACTTGGATAATACACTGTGACCTGTGCAAATATAATAAAAAATGGTATTAAATAGAATAATACCTGTTTCTTCATATATACAACCAGTTAAGACAACAAATGAAAATTAAGAACTGAATTCCTGACCTTATCATTAATACATGTATATAGTATACTTTCTTATTTAATTCTTAATAAAATTGTGTAAAAGAGGGGTAGTAAAAAGACATTACAAGTACTTTTAAGTAAATCTAGACATGAATTGAAAGTTATCTTATAATGTTTGAAATTAAAAAAAATATCATTCATGTTATGATTGATTGATGTTTAACGTCCAGCAAGCAATATTTCAGCTATATTCAGGATGTGATCAAATTTAACATAATCTATTCATTCATGTTATGTATATTTAGCATATGGAGGTTTACAAAACAGTATTGCAAATTAATTCTACCTTTACAAGCATTATTGCCATTTAATGATTTTTATTATTATACAAATATTGACAAATCTTTCAGTAGTTAATGGTATATCTACATACTAACTTGTGTACATGTATTTTCAGCCTGATATATACACACATCACAATTTTTTCATGGAGATATGAAAACAATTATTTGTTGATCTTGAATATTCAAAAAATATGATGAACCTGTAAAAAAACATGCAATTATGTAAAACTGTAAACAAGTACTATCCCATGAATCTGTCATGTACACATTAATTACCACAGATGTTTTTGTGAAATGGTCGCTTTGCTGTTTGACTGCTCTGCCAAAACAAACATTTGAAGGATCATGGGATAATAAAATTTATAATCTTTACTAATCTACAACTAATAATCTACATTTGTCTTTACACATGTATAAGGACTAGTATAAAAGGTGAAGGCATACACAAGTGAAAGTTTTAAATTAACAAAGACAATATTTTATCATAAAGGCATTATTTAGAAATTGGAACACATGTGTACAGACAAAATAAAACAGTAACAGAAAAAAATGTCCCCTTAAGTGGAACAAAACTGGAAAAAATCTTGTATGATTTAATACTTCATGTACTGTATATCTCTCAATGATGTACCTTTGCATTCTGGTACATGTACATACTAATACTAGTATATATAGTTATAGCAGAACACGTATCAAGGTGATCCTTTTTTATATACACATCTGAGTACATGTACATGGATAATGAAATCATACAAGGTGTTGAAGTAAATAAAATGCAACAAACAGTCACTCAATAGCTCAAGAAATCAAAATTAGGTTTTATGAGTTAATATGTGATATGATTTTCAAAAATATGCACTTCAATTAAATTACATGAACATATGCACAGTTTTTAGTCCTTATTAATTACTGATCATATTATTATGATTAGTTGAGCTAATGAGTACAAGTAACAATAACAAATCCAACACATGTTTTCTTGAACCTCAATGTCTCCTGTTCCTTGTTTTGAAATACAAGGTACTTTGCTAGTAGTGAAACCAAGTGATCTTCTGACTTGCTTTGGTTTTGCATGTTGTTCAGCAATTTCTGCAGGAAAATTGATATGCAATGCAAGTACACATATTTATATTTGTTAGGGATGTAAATCTTGCATTGAATCATGTTATATGAGGGAATTGAATAAGTTTTAATTATACTGTCAAAGCATACTTGGATGAATGATCACATATGTGAAATGTGCCAAGCAAATAATTAGAAAGTTATAAGAGCTAAAAATTGACACAATAATCTTACAAACAAGAGTAATAGTAATTCTATGTCATTCATTGTATGTCTACCTCAGAGTATATTTTAATACCTGTAACAGGGTTTTGTTTCACTGGAAACATGGTAGCTGGAAGTACATTTTCTGGTTTCGGCATCAGCACTGCCAACTTTGACTGGTCCTTTGCTGCTGGTACTTGCGGTTCAATACTGAGACGGAGAGGTGGTATATAACAGGGTTTAACAACCATTATAGTAGATGGAAACTGATGAATATTTGAAAGTTTTGATGGAGGTTGGTTTAAACATGGTGATCTCAGGAGCCTTTTCTCAAACAGTACTTTTGTTGGTGACGGTCTAAATTGTAGATATGTTGCAGTCAATTCAGATTGGAACTTTTGGGCGTCTACCTTCAGCTGTATGACCTTTCCCACTTTTCCATAGCATTTTAGACATATGCCATTGTCATTTTCCGGTGATACGTCTGAGCTAAAACCTACGATTACCTCTTTAATATTGTTGATTCGCTCACTTGTCAATCTTAATTTCTGTCTAAAATGTTTTCGTTCGATCTCGCTTCCACCTGGCGTAACTTCGATTTGAACGAACGAAAACCCACAGATAACACACACGTTGTGTTTTTTTGATCGAATGTACTGCTTCCGTGGTGTTGTTAATTCTGTAGATGTCATATTAGTAAGTAAAATTTGCTTCTATTTGGTTGTTTACATTTCGCAAAAGTCATGTTGACATATTATTATACATTTGGTACACTTTGGCGTCGAATGAAAAAAGCCGATTTTTCGATATTCCGAATGTATACCCTAAGATTTTGTAGTCACGATTCTGATTGGCTAACGGAAAATCTATGCATATGACCCCTGACGTGACCTGTAATGGGATGTTGTTAGATCTACACGCAGCGACCATAGCAAAAAGGGGGGAGCAAGTGAAAGATTTAATTTTAATTAGATTGTAAAACACAAGTAAGATGTACAAGTGTTAAATGTATAATATATAACTACACACACAACATACTACTGCAATCTACATAAGTTAAATATAATGCAAGTAAATTGAAAACTGACTTGCACCGTAAAGTCAATATAAATCTGTGTCAAATAAGTACCAAACCTTGATATTAATATGAGTAACCAAGACTTAGAAAAGTGACAAACTGACAAGGACCAACAATTCAAATGAAACCAACTAGTGACAAAGTCAATATACCAGACTACCAGACAAAAAAATATAAAAACCTATCTAATCCTGAGAGTGAGAAACACTAACCCAAGAAATGTCCAGTAACATAAGTCAGGTAAGTCAAGTCAATAAATAAGTGCTACTAGTATAACAGGTATGCAAATAAATGTGCAGTGCTCACTTACATTCAATGCATACAATCATCTCCAAGCTATACACAAAAATAAACCTCACATATATACCACCACTATATCTAAATATGTACCAATTAGTGATCAAACTGAAAAATATTTGATCAATAATAAAATATTCACAATGTTTAAAATAAGGACCACATCATCATGACCATATAAATAAACTAAAACATTCGTACAGAGTTACACCAAAAGTACAATATAGTAATTGTTACTTAATTACAAATAATAAACCATACAAGTACATATGGGTCACTGAATAGTCAGATATTATACACTACTACTGTATACCAATGCAAAAAAAATACAATATAAAAGTGTATGCTATAAACTATGTAGATATATGCTACTGTATAGTTTTGAAGGGAGTGTAAGCTATCAACGGTACTGGCACACTAAGGACAAATAATCCAATAATGAATGTACATACCCATTGATATGAACTAAGATTGTACACAAGTAGAACTAAATGGTATAAATGTATATCAACAAAGTTCAAAAAGGGTCAAAATGTCTGAAGAAAAATCAATAAAGTCAAAATGTATGCAAAATTAACACAAAGTTAAACCTAAGTGTACGTTTACAAAGTGTATGCAACTTTTAAATGTATCAAAATTGGACACAGTAAGTAATGTATTTAATGTCCTACCTTAATATAATCTGAAAACAAATAAATCCTATTACAATTTCTAATAAAACACTAAATTGACTTTTTCACTTTTCACTATCTGTTGAAATCTGGAAATCCAAAAAGTTCAAGTTACTATAAATAGAAACGACCGGAAACACTGTCTCTGTTCTTAACCAATCGGACGCGGACGTTGTCTTCTTGTTTACTTAATACGGAAACGCACATGGAAAAGTCACATGGTACCATAACGGATAAACAAAGTCGGAGTGCGCACATATCTGAAAGCCTCAAACACGTGTTTCATCTACATGGCATGGTGTGGTAACTGACATCGACATCTGAATCATTCTAGAAAAACTCCACATCTAAAATGCTGGCAAAGAATCATCAGCTTAAACACAACGTGGCGCCAATGTGATAGGTCTGAGTTATTGGGCTGACTTCCAATAAGACTAAATCTAGGGTTCTAGTAGTTTATTATACCAGCAATATCATAAATCTACAATAGCAAATGAATTATAATAAATACTAGTACATAACATATTTAACTTAATGAAAATAACAATCAATTACGAGAATCATGTATCACAGATTATTATGTTTAAAAGTACAGGTTACGTTCTGCAAATTGACCTCAGTGACCTTAAGGTCAAGTTTGCTACTATATATTGCAATGTGTATTGCCTTGTGCTGTTTTAAAATTAATGTGATCTGTTTCATGAAATTAACAATAAGCACAAAGGTATAAAATATTCATGGCGTGTACAAAATATTTGTATTCGGTACAATTATCTCTTTTATAAATAACTTTATACTAATCTTTACGTTTTACTACATTTGTTCATAAAATGAAACTAATAAAGAGCATTCAAGGACAAAAAAGAGACAACAAACTTTCTCCCAAAGGATTGTTAACTATTGGAACAGCTTACCAGCCAGTACTGTGGAAGCCAAAAGTGTTAATAGTTTTAAAAGTCAATTAAACATTGCTTGGAAAAGCCTAAGCATCATGTTTGAGCCCGATATATATAGACCGGAAGCGGGTAGCCACAAAACACTAACGGGTCAGAGAGGCATATGTGCCTAAACTAAGGACCTCTAAAGAAAAAGTAAGTAAGTAAGTATGATCAAAAATAGAAAATAACATTTTGACTTTGGCAGTACAATTAAAATACTTTTCTGCCAAGGGACGTAACTCCACAGGACTAATAACTAAAACTACAATTAAAAACCTACCATTTGTGGAGTGAAATATTCTGCTGGGAAACTGCTGATACTATACATCAACAATACTCTAAGAACATACTGCTACACTGAAAACCATAAATAGAAACAATACTAAATATATCGTCTCAAAAATAGGTACGTTAAGAATATAACATTGTATAACAACCATCCTAATAAAAACCAGTTACTCATTTGTGAAAATCATCAGTTCCCTTACATTTACAATTATCGTACTTGTAAATCACAAACAAATATTTATAAAACTTTAACTTCCTTAGTTTTTAAATCGTGTTGTAAAAATAACGAGCTTGGATTGAGCTAAAAATCACTCATACTCGCATACATGGAGGTTACTTAAGCATGTCGCGTGCAGTTTAAATGCACCAAGGACGGCCGAAAATAATAGTAAGACTTGAATGTGTTCTAATAAAAGTGCCTTATAAAGATATAGAATTAGTAAAGAAATGAACTTACAGTCTGTCGTCAAAACGATGTCAGGAGTCGTATGGAAATGTACAAAGAGATATAACGTCTGACCTTCTCGAAATCTCGGGTACGACTCACATACACTGCCAAAACGAACCAACCAATAGAATGAAAGAAGTAATCAAATACGTAACATACATATAGTGAATATTCAAATTAAGACTTTAAATATTGTAACTGTATTTCAAAGAAATAGTTTATTTTAGAGAAAAATGAATATACACGGTACATTTTAACAAAATATATCAACATATATAAAATAACAAAATAAACACTCTGCTACACAAACACGTCACCCACAACTGTCAGCGACCATTCTTTCTTAATTATGACCTGAAACCCCCCTACCCCAACAAGACAAACATGAAAAAACTAATGTTCAAACACCTTTTCCGGTTTTTAAAGATGCCTAATTTCCGCAATACAAATTAACATGCGAACGGCTTTTTTGAGCAATTATGAAGAGTATTTTCTCGAATTTATTTTACATAAAAACCTGCCATTTATCAGTCTCAGACATACCAAAGTGGGACTTTTGCAACTATTTATAAATTGTTCACTGCATTCTCAATATTTTCTTATAGTGGTAATCTTGGTAATACACATATTTAGCATTCCAGCAACAGCGAAAACACTGTCAAATCATCGCATGGGAATATATCGAACTGTTTAACCAATTAAATGTTTTTGAACACATCAAATGTTCACTTGATGATCTTTTTTGTCCCCATACACATTATTGTTTTATTCCTGGATATTGAACAAAAGTCAATAGCCAATGTCAATGGTATTCGCCTCGCTGTCTTCACCACAATGTACAACTCGGTTTTAAAATATATCACGATGATTTGCATTTGCACACAAATGGGTCATGGGTTCCATCCGACCGGAATTACGGATACCTTATATAAGAGTTAATTCTTCCTGTTCGAGTCGAGTCTGAAAATTTGGCTTTAGTGCTTGATTTCAACATTTATTGAAAAAAATTGTTAGTTTTCATGCCGAGAGGCTATTCTAGATTCCGTCGTCATAAACCATAAGATGTAGCTACAAATTGCTTTTGCTATTCCTACACAGATTTAATACATAATCTACAAAAACCATTCTGGTATTCCCTATTTTCGGAGTTGTCTTTCATAACAGCAGGTATCTTATATTGAACAGATAGGAAAAAAATCACCTTTTTATTTTTATAAAATGTCTGTGGACTGACTATTCCAGTACAACGAAAAAAACTGCAGAACGTGTTTGCACGTCATAATAAATTTTACCGGATGCTTTGCTATATGTGAATAAAAAATATTGTAGAAAAACTACTTTTTACCCACAGTAGGCTGCTCTAAAGAAAAAATAACTCTGCAAATGGAAGGTAAATCTTGTTTACCGCAAGTACGGAATTAATACATGTAGTAATTCTTTATCTGTAAAATCCAAGTAAAAAGTCCAAAATATCTCGGTCTCATCCGTAAGTATATAAAGGTATAACTTGTTTGCAAGTTTCATAAGAGCTTCAAGAAATAAAATACGCTGTATTATGATCGATTCATTGATCGGCTGTTGGCTTTACGTTCAGTGAGAAGTATTGTATCTATATTCAGGACGAGAACAAGTTAACAAACAATTATATAATCAACGGAAAAAGGGGGTAGGATTGAACACAGGGAACACAATTTAGACTGCTACTGGAAAAGTATGGAAATACGCTGTATCGCACTTTAAGGTACATATCCATCGGACAATAGCTATAACATAGTTTTGATTCATTGAATGGTGGCTTTATGTCCGGCGAGCAGCATTCGCGATAGAAACATCGTTAGTACTATAGTTAAACAACTATTATCCTTTCCTTAAACATTAGAGATGCCCCGTGTCAGCGATGATTTGATAATACATGAATATATTTATAACATCGTCTATTTATAGTATATGTTACCAATCAATGTTAAGCTTTTCAACTGTATGCTCTTAGGTATCATACCAGAGAGTATAAAGTAAACAAGCATCAAGCTATCACACAAATTGAAAGTGAGTAAAGTGCTTAAACACAATAATATAAATTATCGACCCCAAGAACTGTTTAGTGTGGTGCTAAGTTTTTCACTTAATATTAAATGACAGAATTATCTAAACAACTACACAAATCATTAAACTGCCATTTGTTCTGAGAAAAAATGAGAAGGTCTTTCCCACTGTTCCTCTAATGTAAGAAAAGTTAGGTGATGCTATGGGATTTTTTTTCTTGCTATAGCACAAAATGTCACTTCCAGTCATAAAAATGAATTATTTGAGTAAAGAAAGTGGTCCTGAGCCAAAAAATACATGGTTGTTAAGGACTTTCATTCGGTTGCTAGGGACAAAAGGCCACTTCCGGTCATGAAATGACATATTTCAGTAAAGTACATCATTCTGATTCTAAAAATATATAGTTGCTAAGGACTTTTTATAACGGTCACCTTGTTGCTATGGTATGACCTTGACCTATGACCTTTGACCTTTGGCTCAAATTGAAGCTCTTTTCCTACTGATCATGTTAAACCTATATATTTACTATATTATCTCTAACCGTTTTCAAGTTTTAACCAAAAAAACCGATTAACCGAAACGCGTCAAGGGCAGTAACTCAAAAATGGTCCATCGCACAGCTTTCGGTCAAATGTACCAAATGAAGGTCTCAATAAGTGGAGTATTTTTCCCATTTATTGTCTGCTTCTATCTTTTATGGTTTGCGAGATATAGTGCTAACAAGACCTATGGTGACCTTTGACCTTGACTTTTGACCTTTGACCTTGACATTTTTAAATGTAACATATGTCACTTAGGATCAATGGTGGTGGTCCCAAGTCTCTAGGACTTACGGTTTTTGAGAAAAAAAATTTGACGCGTTGCGACATTTTTCAGGTCAAAAACGCGTAAACAGGAAGTCAATTGGAAAAAAAAATTTTGCATGACAAATCATCGCCATAGGACCAGCGACATTTTGTACACTTCAGATTTTAAGAATCGGTTACGGTTTCTGAGTTTATCTGCTAACAAGGGTTTTCGTGTTTGGGTAGATAACTCTGTTACTAAAAATAGATCGGTCTAAAAGCATGAGCCATGTCATCTCCGGATATGACCGATTGATGTTACCAAGTATCGAAGTGATACGTCCAGACACTTTTTGGCAAACCTCCGCGGAAGAAGAAAAAAAAAATAATAATAATAATTAAACTGCCATTTGTTCTGAGAACAAATGAGAAGGTCTTTCCCACTGTTCCTCTAAAGTCAGAAAAGTTAGGTATTGCTATGGGATTTTGTCTTGGTATAGCACAAAAAATGTCACTTCCAGTCATAAAAATGAGTTAGTTGAGTATAGAAAGTGGTCCCGAGCCAAAAAATATATGGTTGTTAAGGACTTTCATTCCGTTGCTAGGGACAAAATGGCACTTCCGGTCATGATATGACATATTGCAGTACAGTACATCCTTCTTTTTATAAATATATATGGTTGCTAAGGACTTTTTATAACAGTTACCTTGTTGCTATGGTATGACCTTGACCTATGACCTTTGACCTTTGGCTCAAATTGAAGCTCTTTTCATGCTGATCACTTTAAACCTATATGTTTACTATATTATCTCTAACCGTTTTCAAGTTTTAACCAAAAAACCGACTAACCGAAACGCGTCAAGGGCAGTAACTCAAAAATGGTTCATTGTACAGCTTCGGGTCAAATGTACCAAATGAAGGTCTCAATAAGAGGAGTATTTTTCCCTTTTATTATCTGCTTCTATCTTTTATGGTTTGTGAGATATAGTGCTAACAAGACCTATGGTGACTTTTGACCTTGACATTTGACCTTTGACCTTGACATTTTTAAATGTAACATATGTCACTTAGGATCAATGGTGGTGGTCCCAAGTCTCTAGGACTTACAGTTTTTGAGAAAAAAATTTTGACGCGTTGCGACATTTTTCAGATCAAAAACACGTAAACAGGAAGTCGATTGGGAAAACAAATTTTGCATGACAAATCATCGCTATAGGACCAGCGACATTTTTTACACTTAAGATTTTAAGAATCGATTACGGTTTCTGAGTTTATCTGCTAACAAGGGTTTACGGTGTTGGGGCAGATAACTCTGTTACTAAAAATAGATCAAGTTCACAGGGTGAACTGAGTCATCTGACAGTATGACCGATTAATGGTACCAAGTATGAAAATGATATGTCGCGACACTTTTTTGCAAATGATGGCGGAAAAAAAAAGAAAAATAATAATAATAATAATCATAAGAAAGGTAAGAAGGTCTTTCCACTGTAGTGGGAAAGACCTTAATAATAATCATAAGAAAGACAAGAAGGTCTTTCCCTTGGAAAGGGGGAAAGACCTTAATAATCAAAAGATTAATGAAACAGATCAAACACAAATGAATACATTTTAAACATTAAACAATTTAATAACAATAAGAAATGCCTATTCACAAGAACAATATGTATCTTTAATCCAGTCTGTGACAAAAATGTCAACGATGAGAGGTAAAATCGCCACATTTTATGATAATCAAAATATATTTTATGAAATACATAAAACATTAACCACATTGGATCACAATAAAAAATACACATTCACAAGAACTATGTTAACTTAATCCAATATGTGACGAGAACCGTCAATGATTGGTGAGGGTTGTTGGGATTCTTGTAAAATAAAATTTTGAATGCCGACTGCTGTGCAAATACAATCAAAACCACGATAAACTTATTTCCCATGCATGCGCGCAACAACCCCGTAATCCATATTTGATGTATACAGGGAACTTATTAAAACAAATAAATTCAAATATGATATTTACTCGTTCAAATGAAAGTTATGATGTGACATAATTTATTTATTTAAATAAAAACCTTTATGGCTCCATCATGTAAAACAGAATTGTTTAGTGTGGTAATAAGTTTGAAGGTTTACTTATTTAGTCAGAACTAACACAAATTAAAAATGAAAATGTCACTTAATATTGAATGACAAAATTATCTAAACAACTACACAAATCATAATCAAAAGATTAATGAAACAGATCAAACACAAATACATTTTAAATATAAATACCATTGAAAATGTGCTTAGGTCAACGCTGAAGAATGCATTAAGTTATTAAATATTATATTTAAAAGAACAATACAGTACATCAATTGAAACGTAGAACGCACTAGCTGACTTCAGACTCCATACTAGATAGAAAAAATGCATGCATTAACAAGGTCCTTGTCCCCTTGTGTTCTCAAACAGGAATATCATTAGGGCATTTTTGTCAGGAGACAACACTGAAGCCCTTGTCCTCAAGTGTTTATTCAACTCAATATTGGAATTCTAATGTATTTTTTAAATGCCTTGTTATTCCAACTGCCCATTTGTTGAATTTGTTCCTCAGAAAACCCTGTTGCTGCCCAATTCTTAAACTATATTCCTTCCCATGTCGGCTTTCAACATATCAGTCGTGAATCAATAAATTCACACCACACAACACCTATTGCAAAAGAACTATTTGGAAGGACACCCGATGGTGCCATTTTAGTGCATGCCGGAACTTATATCTACATCCAAAAGTGTGCACACCATTAAGTTTCGGAGACTGACATATTGCATGCCCAAATCACGTTAATTGGTAAAACCAATGATGATTGTGTCAACTGATGAATATATAAATAATGTATTAGAACCACATTTTTCTGATCATGCAAACAATGATCCAAATATTGCAAGCAACGAAGATGAAATACGAGACTGGCTTAAGGAGGAGGATGTACTTATAGTTGACAGATGATTTCGAGATGTAATTGAATTTCTAAATAACCTTGGCTTCCATTGTGAGATGCATTTGGCAAAAGGTCAAAAACAGCACTCATGTGAAGAAGCTAACGCATCAAGGCTTGTAACAAAAGTTAGATGGGTTGTAGAAGCAGCAAATGGCCGTCTAAAATTCGAACCACTATGTATGTTATATAGGCGATTTTGTTCGTATTGTTGCAGCTTTAATTAATTGCTTTAGACACCTTTTGTCGGTAATTTTGGAAATGATGATTTGGGAAAATTGATGTTGGGAAAAAGTAAAATGCCTAACCATGTACAAATGTATGTTAGGGAACAAAATCTTGTCAAGAAAAGGTCATTTTATATCGATGTTGACGGTACTGTGGGTGTAGAAGATTTTCCTCAGTTAAGGGACTTACCATTTAACTTGCAAAGGGGGGGGGGCTTGGTTTTTTCCTAAAAAATATTTTGAAAATGTTTTTTTAAGAAAAAATATTTTGGAAGCAGAGGGTAAGAAAAAAATATCCTGAAGAAGGATTTCTGCTCTATAAAATAATGCTAATAATGATAAAAATATTCTGTCGCGACGCTTTCAAAAATAAAAATTTTCTGACCAAAACAAAAAACCAAGGCCCACCTTTCAAGTTAAATGGTGTCCCTAAGCCTTCAGGCATTACGTGACATTACAATGGGTGTGTACCAAATCAAACTTGCGCGTCGCTATAGTGCAGACCATAGAATATTCACTAAAAGTATGCAAACATAAAGGCAATCTATTTCATGCCAAATTGTCTTCTAGCCACTCATCTTCGAAACATTACAGTTTATGGATTGAATATTCAGGGGAAAATGTGACATGGTGGTTTTGTATTTGTAAAGTGGGCGCCCGTGTGGTAGGGTGCTGTGCCCACATATTAAGTGTTATATGGTTTTTGGCACACAGTCGACATCAAAGATTAAGTTCAGAATCTTAGCCGATACCGATGAGGATAGTGATAGCTATGTTGAATTTGTCGAGGAGTAATTTTACACATAACTGACCTGTATTTAGCTTAAAATAAAATAAATTTTTATTTCACGACAACGATTGTTCGGGAACATACACATGTAAATAAAAATGGTTCGTCATAATGTTGTTAATTGTCCGTCCATCTCCCATCGGGTTTACCTTTGCTATTGATGGGGCACTTGCATAAAAGCAAGAACTTAGTTTCGACAAACATTTTAACCTAAGGTCGAGATTTTGTTCAGGTACTCCCACTCCATCCTCCTTGATTCCACGATATAGCTGAACAATGACTGAATATTTTAAACCTCATCTTAGTATCTGAATTCTGGATTGGCTGATTGACGTCACGTGGTGATACCATATTTTCTATATACGGTTAGTAGATTTTATACACAGTAGGTAAGAGCGTTCTTATCGACATTGAAACAGACGGATTCAATAAGATTTTGCTTTAATTGCGATTTTTCAGAGCAGTCAGAAGGATTTGTTAGTTACACAGGCAGTTGCTGACCTAAAATGAAATATACATGTATAGTACATTTTATTTAAAAATTTCTAACCGCGTACATGTATATCCTGTACTCTGTTTAAATAATGAAAACAAACAATCAACAAACATTTTGCAATGTTGCAAATAGACACATTCAATTGATAAATTGCTTATTTTTAAGGCTACTATTTGAAAATGAAGTATAAAAAAATTCAACGTCACTTAACTTGATATACAGTCATAGTATTGGTTGCTATGGGGGTAATGTGGTTGTTATGTGCCTTTATTTAGCATTACTGGTGTAAAACAAAACAAAATGTTTGAAGAAGATTAAACTTTATTTTACGTAATGCTTTCATAGTATAATTTCCATATAACTTCTCTTTTAATATAGTTGCTAGGGGTAAACACGGTTGCTATGGTAACATTTTAATTCATTTAATGTACCCTCTAAAATTCTTATTCTTAATATTGTTGTAATAGCCATAATTCAATTGAAAATGGCTGTGATTTTATAAAACTTTGACCAAATCATACATTACAAAAGGAAATGACTTGAATTTAAACAGTAAGTAGAATCCGTTGCTAGGCAACAAGCACAATATAGGAACAAAAAATTAACCATATTTTTTAATCTGGCAATGAATTGTCAACATATGTTAAACATAAAAATATAATCTGAGTGGGGCCAAAAATGCCTCTTTTCCTACCTTGTCCTTTGTCGCTGTGTCACTGAAAGGGTTAAGTACTCAACAACTAAGCAACATTGTCCATTTCGTATAACCTTACTTGGTATGTCAGCACGTGACTGATTGCTGACGTCATAATTATGTGCATTGATGACGTAGACTATATAAGAATTCTTCCGCAAACAATTAGCGACGACACTAAAGATTGTGAATTGGAAATATTATTTGATTACTAGTTGAATATTGTTTTTATTTCTTTTCATAATTTTGAATTTAAAATATAAGAGCGGTTTTCAATTCTTGGTTAGATTATTGGATATAGACGATTTGGGGTGGGTTTACGATGCACATAAGCTGCCGTAAACCGACCCAAAGTCGTCTATATCCAATAATCTAACCAGCAATTGAAAACAATCATTAAATAAAATAAACGGCGAAATAGGGCGACAAATATGCAAACAATTTTTAATGCCATTGTAAAATTATTCAAATCTTGACCGGAGCAGCTGATTTAGTCTTTTGTAGCCGCACAACCGTACTGCATTTTTGACATCTTAGTCCTAAACGTGGCACATTCCAAGCACATCACTCACTATGGTCCGCTGTCGCCAGGTTTTCCGTATTATGACATGATAACGGCCCAATCCCCGCACAAAGTGCATCACTATTCGCCAATGAAAGACGCGCTATGCAGCTCTGTAGGTCGTGCACTGTGAACCTACCCCTTCCTGCATTGTGCAAGAATTTGAACTGTTTACAATTGTTTGCGCACTTAACCCCTTTTCACTGAAATGTTTAAGTAGATTGCAATGACCATAATATTATGATGAAGAACTTAAAGTATTAACGTTTGTTTCACAAGCTTTTTTTTTATTGTTTAACCCTTATACTGCCAATAGGCCGATTGACGTTACCGTTCATTGCCAGAGAGCCGATTGACGTTACCTTTCACTGCCAGAGGGCCGATTAGCGCCGATTGACGTTACCTTTCACTCCCAGAGGGTCGATTTGGCCGATTTCCAATTGAAGATGTTTCACACGTATTATTTATAGTAAAAACAAATTATTTACAATTTATTACTATAATTTATGCGTTGGGCAAGTATTTTTTAATTGGCCACGTGACGTCATAGACGGCAAAATTACGTCAAATCGACGTCATCCGGCTATTTTACATTGAGCAATTGCTTCTGTTCGGATGAGAGCATTCCCTCCAGAATCCGAGAGACGAGCGACTATTCGAGGTATTCCAGGTGTACGAAACGATAATCAGAATCAATTGCCTACTTTTAATTGCTTTTCACTAGCGGTTTGCTGAAGGAAATAGTAAGAAGAACGAATAGGTACATACATTGTTTTATTTATTTATTTATTTTTGCTTTCTTTTTAAACTAAATATAAAATATTATCTTAAATGATGCAGATAGAAGACATTTTATTTTCATGGTTTCATGCATCCGTTTTCTTTAAAACAAGCAAATTAGCGAAAGGAGTATTGTTTCTAAGGCAAAAGTTCATCGATAAAATTTGCAATTGTTAAACATTGTACAATAAACAATATAAAAAAGTTGTCTAAGGGGTCATCCATAATTGTCAACATTTTTCACGAGTTTGCAAAGAGCACTAAAGGGGGGAGGGGTTTCAATTTCAACATTTTTTGGGTACGTTCTTAACTTCCGGTAATGTGAATGTGCAGGCTTGCAAAAAATGTTGACATACTCTTTTGGAGGGAGGGAGGGGGTTTTCAAAAAGAGTGCTCTTTGCAAACTTGTGAAAAATGTTGAAAATTATGGATGACCCCTAAATAGCTTCGCCGACGAAATTAATAAAACTATAACGGTTTCTGATTTGCTTCTCCACGTCCTATTTTCTAAGTTTCTTTTTTTGTTTCGTTTACTCATGTCCCTTCGCCCGTCTATCCTTTCATCTGCAACATAACTTTCGTTACAGTTTTCTCAGCAATTACTTATTACAGCCACTTGAAATTTTATATGTGACCTTACCATGTCATCCTATATTGCGAGTGCCGATTTCAGGTGTGTCGTATTTCTGAAGGAAAAAATATATCACTAAAATTCAATGAAATAATGGGGTATTATTATAAGTAGTTGAAGTATATAAACGATGCATTAACTCATTTCTGTACAAATGTACCTCTTTTAGAAGACCACACCTTTAACGCAGCCATCAACTACATTGTCAGATTGTTTACATGACAATGCATAATTATTGACCCGGAAGTTTACAATTTTAATCTCTTATTTTCCGTGACTCGGCAATTTCCGTGATTTATCTTGGTAATTATACCCCCGCTTTGAGGAATTAGGGGGGGGGGGGGGGGACTGGTTTACGATTTGGGCCGATTGACGTTACCGTTCATTGCCAGATGGCCGATTTGGCCGATTTTCAATAGAAGATGTTTCACGCGTATTATTTATAGTAAAAACAAAATATTTGCAATTTATTACTATAATTTATGCGTGGGCAAGTTTTTTTTTATTTTGCCACGTGACGTCATAGACGGCAAAATTACCACAAATCGACGTCAGAACTGATTCTCAATGCAAGGGAGCAATTAAAGTCGGTCTTTAATTTTTTTTTATCAAACTGTAATATGTCAGAAAAATTGCTGATCTATTGGGAGTATTGTCATAAAGGGCGACACAAAAAAAACCAATAAACATCTTATACGGAGCAATTTAACTGAAATTTATTTTCTTAACATTTATCGTTACTGTCGCTTTATACATTACTTAACATAAACCGGTTGTTTAAAAACAACTGTTGCCTTGTAATTATGTCACAATAGAGAATTAAGAAGAAAATTATTTTTGTTTTACTATTTCAAATGCATCATAAAATGCGTTTTTGCATGCAAATATCAATTGGAAGTTCATTATTCTGTAATATAAGTTGTAGAAAAATAATAGATAGTTTGTCAAGAACATTTTTCACTCAAAATATGAAATGTTCCAATAGCTATTATATATATCTAAATAATAAAATACGTTTTACTGGATTGTTGTTATAAAAAAGTTTTAAATTGTCCAAATATATAACTATATTATACCGTAGAAAAAGAACAGAAATGTACGATATATGGTTTTAAAGAAAAACTAATTTGCGTAACAAAATAAAAATTGTGTATTTTTAAATCACAACTTTATTATTATAACTACAAATTTTCTTTCTTAAATCTTCGACAAGAAGAATTCTGTTCGATGTTATATGATAAAATGAACTTTTATTGAAATGTACGATACATTAAAACCGGAAATGGCATAGTTTTTCCGTAATCGTTTTTGCTTTTCACTAAAAGTTTACAAGAGGGAAGACATGAACTTGACTCGAACTTTGTGATGTTTTTGTAAGCTCAGAAGACGTATAACGATTTACATATTGCAAATGAGGTATGTATTTACCATTCAATGAATATTATCCATTTTATTTACTATTAAACTATCGGTTGAAAACTTTTTTTTATCCTATACCACATATATGCAAATGACAATTAAGAGTTGTGTACAATGTATTCACGTGTGTTGCAATGTGCATTGGTATTCTTCCTACAACTGGTAACGTATATTACAGCTTTTCCTTTCAATAATATAACTTTTATTGAGTTGCTTAAAATGCAAAGCTTTGTTTGGAACACATTTCTACATGAAAAACGAACTGAAAAATGAACATGCGCACAATCTTTCTAGTACAGAGTATAAAGACTGTCAGTGAATATTTTAAATAAAGTAATTAGCCTATATTAGGTGATAATAAGCGCAATTTCCCGGATTGTTATAGATTGATATTTATTACATTTCGTCAACTTTTACAAGTGTGTCCAAGCTTTTTTCAATGAAAAAAAATTTTGTATTACAGATACACACAATATACATTGGTTGGTAACGTACATTTCGATATGTACGTAACCTACCAATAAATGTCTTGTTTGTATGGTTATACACATTTTTTCTCAATTAATCATTTTTTAATAGAATAAAACATAGAGGAAACTTGGTGCATCAAATATATTTATATTTTTTTGCCCTCTAATTCACTTCTGTTTGTTAGTTTTAAGAACGTTCTTCCTCTACTTGAATGTTTTATGCCCCCGCGTCAATAGGTCGAGGGCATTAAGTTTAACTCATTTCCGGTCGTCTGTATGTTCGTCCAAAAATTTCCGCCAAGCTTTTCTCAGAAACATTTAAAAGTCTTTTTAAAAGAGACTTCATAAAAAAGGAACCGTTTTGTTGGTTAAGCAAACTACATTAAGAATAACATTTTTCTTCAAATGAGTTTATGTGATACACTTTTTACAGATCATGGCAAAAAGTAGAACCGAGATTCAAAAAGAGTACCGAGAGAGAAAGAAGAAAAAAGAGGGAGAAACATACCTTGCCAAAGAGAGACACAGAAGAATGTCATACATGTACTATAGACCAAGCGCAGAGCTCTCTCGTACTGAAAGAATGAAACGAAACAAGAAAAATAACGAGAACCTACGACAGTAGCGCAAGAAAAAAAGAGATGAAAAAATATTCAGAATGAAGAAAACTTAGAGAATAACAGTTATGGACTTGATACAACCACTAGTGGATATGAAAGTGCCTCATCTAATCTCAACAGCTCTTTTACAGTTCGCATGAATTTCCCGAACAGGAAAAGAAACACCAAAAGGGTACGAATTAGTCGGGCTCTCTCATAAGCGCATCGAAACATAAAAGTGTGGGCATGCTCTTCAAATATGAAAGGTGTAAAATTTCTTTGTGAAAGCTGAGGATTGCACTGAAATGGACGAAAAACTGAAATCGAGAAATGTCAAACCTGTGAAAGGAACATTCAAACTTCATGCTGTAGCAAGTGCAGGAAATGGTGATGTATTTGTAAAGGACACAAACTGTTACTGTAATACCTGCATTGGAGGTAACGTTTGCGAAGGGTGGCGAAACGTTACATAAACCCAACCAACAACGAAGTCATCATGAATCTGCAGACTCTCATTTTGAGATTGACGATCATGGAGTTAATGAACACGATATCATACCATCCGACACGACATTCACGAAATGTTCATTTGTAGCGGCAAGATACTCGAACAAATATTACATCGGCAAAATACTAGATATTGATAAGTCTGACGATACTGTGAAAATTACGTTCATGGAAGCTAAAAAAGAGAAATTTCAGTGGCCTGCTTACACGCGATGATATTATATGGATTTCGTCTACAGATGTGGTCTTCTCCGTGAAAGAACCGATTGTCGTTGGTAGAACTGGTAGGATGTATCAACTGGACCCATTTGACAAAGACCGACTCGATAGTATGAAATGCGTTACCGACGTTTAATTGATTCAAACTCTTACTTGTTCCCTTGTTTCTTTGTATTTCAAAAACAATCACTAATACCAAATAATGAAATATTTAAATGGCATTTAAAGTTAACATGTTTTAAAATTTTATTGTGTTGAATTTAAAATGTACGTTACTAAATATAAATTGAGTTAAAAATTAGTTTTTTATTGGTATCCTTATAAAAAAATACCACAACATCAAATATTTGCTTATTACATGTACAGAGAAAATTAACTTGACAAGAGCAAATTAAATTTTTGTTTTAAAATTAGTGAAAAAACATGCAATGTACGTTACATTTATTGGTAGTTTAACAATTTATTGCTACAGGTGAAACTTCTTGATCTGCCCAAACAATTTCACTTATATTGGATTGTTATTAAATTCAAAATCTTAAACCAAGATAAAAATTCCGATATCAGTTGTTGCTTTGTATTTACAGAAAATGGAAGATGGTAATATCAGTAAAATATTTATTATTTTATTATTAATTGCAAATTGATACAATTTTGAAAATCTGCAATTGAAAACATACAGTCATCAACGTGTAACTCTATGCATACAAAGTTTCCCTAAGGTATTAAAAATAGTTTTGATATTGAAAATGGTCCTTTCAAACATTACTAATGTGAATCATTTTATTAAGAGTACCGTCAAGTAACGTACATTTTAACATCAATTTTTATGCAATATTTCCACAAACATTATAATGCATAAAAATATATAGTTCATATTTGCGGGTGCCAATTTCAACAAAAAAAATCTTCCTTAAACACGTTACAATTCATAAATAACAACGATTTGTTTTTGTCTAAAGGTTGAAAATTTCGAAATCTGAAATGTGCATTTGACTTGTTATATTGAGAATCAGTGCAGACGTCATCCGGCTATTGTACATGTACAATGGCTTCTGTTTGGATGAGAGCATTCTCTCCAGAATCTGAGAGACGAGCGACTTTTCGAGGTATTCCAGGTGTACGTAACATGCCAAACGATAATAAGAACCAATTGCCTACTTTTAATTGCTTTTCACTATCGATTTGCTGAAATAGTAAACAAAATATAAAATATTATCTTAAATGATGCAGATAGAAGACACTTTATTTTCATGGTTTCATGCAACCGTTTTCTTTAAAACAAGCAAATTAGCGAAAGGAGTATTGTTTCTAAGGCAAAAGTTCCTCGATAAAATTTGCAATTGTCAAACATGGTACAATAAACAATATAAAAAAGTTGTCTAAATAGCTTAAAAAGAATAAAACTATAACGGTCTCTCATTTGCTTCTCTACGTCCTATTTTCTAAGTTTCTTTTAGTGTACTGCACTTCACATCCTTTTACTTCTTTTAACTTCAAACAGTTACGCCTAACATATCAGAACAACCGCAAGACACGCAAGAATCGGGGGATGGAGACCAGTCACTATAAATGTGATCAAATCTTTCCTTGCAATACTATTTAACATGGGGTTAGTACGGAAGTCATCTATAGAGGAATATTGAAATACAATCATGGAGAGCCAAGCTTCTAAGTGGTTTAGAAAAATAATGTTGAGGAATAGCTTTCAAAATATTCTTAAATTTCTCTACGTTTCAAACCATGCATGAAATGTTCAAAGACAGGTACTTGTAAAGCAAAAAATAATTTTATTTTCATGATCATGCTTAAAAAGCTCAGTTTGCTTTCTGACGAACTTTTTTTCAATAAATAATAATCAGACATGCGATCTATTCTATTTTTAATGATATACCGGTAATCGCCATTAATTGTACACACGTTTGAATACAAAAATGTGTGATTATTTATTGTCGCAAAATTTTAATATTATTTTGCTCACTGTTATTTTATTTGGTTTATCTTATTGTCTATGCAGTAAGTTTGTTTTATATATTGTTTTATATTTTCATAATTTTTTTTATCTTAAAATACCTTGCCTATGACCCAGCTTCAAGATTTCGACCATTATTATCCTATATGAACAAACAATTTTGACGATATTTAATACCACATAGAGAACTTTGTGTTGATGAAACACTTGTTCCAAGTAAAGGACATAATGTCATGAAACAGTACATTCCATCAAAGTCTGCAAAATTCGGCATCAAGTTTTGGATGCTTAGCGAGTCAGCCTCTGGATATATCTTGAATATGTCTGTTTATAGAGGCCGAAATTTTGAACCTGTCCTTGTGGTCAATTGCAAGGCACACAAGTCGTTTGGAACCTACTTTCTGCAACAAATCTTCTGAGCAAATGATATCACATCTTCTGTTTTTGTTCTTTGAATTTGGCAACACTTCTTCGGGCTAGCAACGCGTTTGTTGCAGGTAGGTTATAGTTTTGCTTTTTGAGAAAAATAAATTATAAACATGTTTGTAAAAATATTCATTCAGATTCCAATTCCTCTTAAAAAGTAAACTAGATTCAGAATAGTCCTGTGCGTCTGGTGTATTTTTGATATTTAGTTCTCTTCGCGTTTTAGAGTTTAGTCTGGTTTGGGTATACATTGTTTTTACGGACCAGTTGCAGCATGCATCAGAGTTCTAGGTTTCCTCGCCGTTTATTCAACATAAACGTATTATATAAACTTTTTTTTTTGTTTGTGGAAAATTCCCTATTTTTACTTATATATACAACACTCGTTGCGGTTTCTCAAGTGTTTGACCCAAAGTTTGAGTCTCTTCTAAAGTTTTCAGAAACAAATCCGGTAGAACACAATTTGCTTTAAATGTCTTTTTTTATATTTGTTTTACTGACCCCAAATTGTATCTTTCAGTTTAGAATTTGTAATTTAAATCATATTTTTCAAATCTAAATTCAGGAACCATGGCACTACCTGTGCACGCATTTTTTCCCGTTTTAACTTTTAAGTACTCTTCGACGAAATAGACCAATGCCTTATACAATCAGAAACGCCAATCTTGAACCAAATGAAACCATTTACATGAGAAAGGGTGACTTTCTATGTGTGACATATAAAGATTCCGAAGGCAAAAAACACGTTCGAATGTAAAGCAGTTATCTGTCTGCACAGAATTTTGAAAGCGGCAAACCAAAAATTGTGAATATCCATAATAAGAATATGGGCGCTGTGGATACTACCGATGCAAAAATGAAAGCGTACGGAAGCAGCAGAAAAAATAAAAAAAACCTCTTTAACAAGATGATGCATAATGCATATATTTTATATAAGAAAAACGCGACCACGTTAAATCTCGACTGCGTTATATACAGAGTATAATTGAGTCGTTATCCGGCTGTGAAGATGTAGATATCAAGCGATCAGGAAGAAGACATCATATACCACAGTATCAAGTTAGGATGCCACAATTAAAACAACTTCTTGGAAGAAATTGGGAAAAGATTGTTGTGTGTGTTCTAGAAGGCGGAGGCAGACGCAGCAGCAGAACTGTGTGTAGTCTTTGTGAGAAAGGACTGCATCACCAATGTGTACAACTTCATGAAGATTGCATAGAAGCTTGACAATTTACATTTTATATTACTTTACTTTTTGTTGGGAACTTATTATTTATAATAAATGTTCTATATCTTAGTCAAAAGTAAATGTTGCAATAATTTTCTTGAACATATACAAAGTAATAAAAATAGTCCAAAGTTGCTATTCGTGAATAGTCGGAAATTAATGGTTGGTTAACAAAATAGTTTAAGGTGGTACAGAATATGATGTCCATCTGAAAGAATTTTCTCTAATTTGTCTACAGGGACATAAAAATGTAGGCCGAATTTTACTGTCGTTGTAATCCGTTGTTAGGTTTGTGATTTTTCGGATAATAAAAATGCATAGACAAAAAACATAATACAAAGAATAGGTCATCAACCAAATAGAAATTTTTAAAAATGCAACGTTTCCAGTTTCATGGCCCAATAAAATAATTGTCCTACCTCTGCATAAATTTTGATGTTTTCTAGATAAATGACAAACAAACAAGCAAACAAAACAAAACAAAAACAAAAAAACAAAAACAAACAAAACGTGATGTGCTTTTTGCTCAATGCAATATTGATTCATTTAATGACGTTTCAAGATATTTTATGTTTCATCGCGGGCATAATGTCTTATACTTTGCTGATATAACACACATGGATGCATTAATTCTAGCTTAGCAAAAAAGCTCAATATTGGCGATGTGAAGGACGCTCAAAAGTTGTATCTCTTCAATAAGTACCAAGAAAATCGGCCAAGCCGTTTAAGAGATATTGGGAACACAAATTACGGCAACGTATAAGTAGGTTCAGTTTGGCTAATCAAACGTTATCATTTGGTGACGTCATATAAATAACGTCATTTTAGATGATCCGAAATTTTGGCCATGAAAGGGTTAAGAAATAGATTATTGCGAGCGGGCTCTATACAAATAAGAACATGGTCAGACCTTATATTTGTTAATATTGTATACCGAGCGATCAAATGCTTTTAACAGACTGCTTTGGGATAGTTTCAAAAAGCAATATTACTACTGAAAGCGAATCGTACAGCCGTTTCAAATATAAGGTCAAATCCATTTCCTTAAGATTTTTAATTGTGTGATGAAGCATCCTCCCAAGTCAGGGGTTCTGAGTCCGCGTTCGCTCCATCATCATGATGATGGAGCGAACGCGGACTCAGAACCCTTGACTTGGGAGGATGGTGATGAAGTGATAAGAGTCAAACTGATGTAGTGATAGGGTTTTTGCTTGAATGGTGTTTTAACGTCACTTCAGCAATTTTTCAGCTATATCATGGCGTCCAGTTTTTATTGGGAGAGGAAGCCGGAGCGCCCAGAGAATCCCCCCAACCTGCGGTAGGAAAACTGGCAATCCTTGTCAATTACGATTGGAGTCGAGTACACCCTGCCTGCAGTGAGGATCAAACCCGCAATTTCAGTGTTGACAACCCACGTGACCAATAGTAGACGAACTACCTTAACCACTCGGCCACCAAGGCCCCTTGTAGTGATAAGAGTCAAACCGAAACATCTTCAGCCTCTATTGACTTTTATTTTGATTGTTTTGTAATTATTTTCCATGTTTGTTTTTTCGAAATTGTGTACACACTCTTGTATCTTGTGATTAATTTTGTTATAGTATATGTATATACTTATAATGCGAAGAGGACTTTTATAATTAATTCCTTTCTAGCTAATAATTATAAAAACAAGATGACAAGTATCTTTCGCATAAATACAATTTTTAATTACTTCATACATCAGTGTTGACCACAAACTAAAGATTACTTTATTTTACAAAAATATAACACATATATAATACTAAAACAAAATAAGGATGAGGCGAGATTCTGTCGAGCCCTTTCTCCATTTCGTTTTTGTCAAGTGAATATACACTTATAATTATTAGGTTTATCCTGCAATCTATTTTACGATATTTTCACACATTGTCTATAATTTTGAAGTTTCTTTCTATTTAAAAAAATCAATTCATATCGGGCCTCTACACATTACGCAATTATTATATTACTTTTTAGTGCTTTGAAATAAATTTTCAGCGACAAGAATCAATTGTCACGTCACAATTTTGTGATAATCGGTCACTGACTGTATATCACAAACAAATACATGTACACAGTCAACGCATTTTAGCTGCTAAAATAAGAATAGTGTCGGATAAACGTAGATACAACTTTAAGTGCAACATAAATAAAATAGTAAAACCACGAAAAAGCAGAAAACTTGGTGTATGATAAACACGATTGTTAAGATTCATAGACGGATTTTCAGGAAAAAGCAATATTCCAGTTGTGTCAACCGGCAGCCTCAATTTTCGTTGTCTTTATTATCTTTGTTCATGCAACCGTAACTTTTTGTTAGGTCCACAGCTTCAAATGGTGCCCTGGAAAAAAACAATTAACGAGCCTTTATATATACCAGTACGTTGAACTTTTATACTTATATTTTATTTGCAACCGAGTGTAATTATAAGAATTTATAGAGCAGGAACATCCTGTATGTGTATGACGATGTGTATAACTCTTGCATATCATTATTATGATTGACTAACATTATGATTATTAAATACATACATTTGGTCGAACTTTTTGTAACCATCTATTCCACTTGAGGTGCACTATCATTCCCGTCACGCACGCGAGACGGGATAAATAATCAAAAGCTTAACTGCGGAAACCAGTCATACCTCAAGGATAACAGATAAACAACGCTGTGTCTTGATTGACTGCTATATCGGGAGATAGCTGCCGATTGGCCAGAAAATAAGCAGAGCTAAGATCCACTCGAGAAAAGACGAGGGATCGCGAATCTGTTACGATGAAAAAAGGAAAAATATGCAAGATAATGGGAATCAAACTGTGTATGTTTATTATAAAACTTGAACGGATAAATGCGGAAATTGCCGGAATTTCCAAAGCGTGACATTTTCGCGAACAGGTCTACATCATTTTTATTGGAGAATATGATGCATCTAGGAACTAATGCAAATGCATTCTTGGATAGTGCCTCTCATCTGTATTTTATGGACAAATGACTCCGGCTAGGTGAAATATTTTAATTCTGTTCCTGCTTACTGACAAGGTTCACATCAACTATCTTACCACGTATATAATGCATCTAGAAATGCTTAGCACAGTACATGCTTCAATTGCTGAATCTGACCAATATTTTGCGGTTGCCTAATTTGGCTATCTAAGCATTGTGTACTATAATGAAGGGATGTACATAATAACAATACATATTGCCATTTAACATTAAAAAACAGTACGTATTTTTTTTCACAAAGAAAAACAAAGCGTAGAGACGGCTAGCTTTTTAGGAAAGCTAATATTTGTTTGTCTTAGGTTTAACAGTGTTGTGTTGTCAGACATTGTCCTAAATATCAGAAGGTGTTCGATTTCTCTGCGCGACATTTTGGTCTTTATTCTTTAATGTTTGTTTTATTCCTCAAGTTAAAAATTTAACAATCTTAAACAGTATCGATTGGGTTAGAAAGGGTATTTCATTCTCAATATTATTGATCAAAATTATGAAAATTAAATTTAATTTAAACTTCTGTTTTCTGTTAGCAGGATGGATGTTATAAGTAGTTGTAAATCATTAAGTCATAATCTAATACAAGTTACCATGGACAACAATACTTACTTTGGTTGTGATTGTTTGAATCGAAAACAAATAATGCCAGTGACAAAAACAACAACAACAACCATAATTACAGCAATCACAGAGGCCAATACAACAGTCATGTTGATTTTATCTGCAAATGCATCAGGAATCATTGATTCAATAAATGACACTAGCTGCTGACTAAATAAAAGATATACACGGTTTGTAAATTTTATTTGGGGTGAGCGAGCGCGTTTTACACAGTCTGTTGCTCTAACAAATATATCCTGACGACTATTCTAATTTATTGAAACTCAAGCAAAATCATTTTTAGTTTTGTGCGTCAGTTTCAATGTCGCCAAGAACTCTTACTCTTACCTATCGTGTATAAAATCCACAAAACGTGTATAGAAAATATGGGTTACCGCGTGACTCCAATCAGACAATTCAGACCTAGATACTTAAGGAGGCAAGTTATAGCACGATATTTGATTAACGATCTTGAAACCAATTAATCAATTTGTTAACGTAAACTGAAAGTACCTTCCGGGAGTCATTATTACAAGCTTTAAGCATAACCGACATAAAATTGTATTAAACACTGTATGCTTACAAATCACTCGTTATATTAAGCTAATTGATGTAGAGAAATTATTTCGCATGAGATGCATATTATGAATAAATTGTGTTTGATGATAATAAAATAATACAATTTTACCATTTGCTGTTGTGGGTTCAGACGAATTACATACGCCCTGCAATAGAAATTTGTATTGGATCAAAACAAGTAAATGTAAAAATGATACCAAGAACAATAAGGGATCATTAAAACGGTCACGGCAATCAATTTCAAATGTTAATTTATTTTACGATTATTAACTACCTTAAACATGTTAAAGTAACCTTTATAGATGTTTTTCCAGCTATTCCGCATTTAATGGTCGCCTTGATTGCGACAAAAATATCATTTTATTTCAACTATTTGTGTATTGTACATGTATTAAGCCACATACTAAATCGATGCAAGTGACAGTCGCTGCATTGCATTTGTAGCAGTTTTCATGGTATATAATGATAGTAACAGGATCTCCAAAAGTGATGCCATCATTGGACAATCTGATTTCATATCCCTCTGCTATCTTCGTCTTAGATGCTGACCTTTTTCTTCTGGAAGATCCAAGTCTTACCGAAACCATAAACATATTTCTGAATTCTGCTGGCACAATTTCTTTTGATGATTCGTGGCTTTTAGACGTATTATGGATCTAAAATTATTTATGTAGTTAGCCAATCTTTAACATTCACGCAAAGGTTAGATGGCTTAGATGATATAACCACTGTTGCACAAATATGTATGATAAAAATAAGTTGATTAATTTTTCGTAGTACACAAACAGTAATAATATTTAAGTATATACATTTAAACCGTCAGATAAAACCGTTTTGATTTGCCAAAAACACGCGGCATAGTTTCATTATCACTTTTACTTTTTTTTTAATTTTTTTGCTTTTGTAAAAATTTTTATTACGAAAATCCGGTAAAAAAATTATCCACGATAACCTGCCCATATTTAATACTTTGCCTTTGGTGTTCTTGACATTTGCTACGGGAATGTTTCATTGTAAGTCGGCCATTTGTGTTTCTAGAGGGATCTTTGTTTACAAACGTTCAATGGTATTCGGACAAAGCGCTAGACTTTTCCCGCGTCAACAGCAAACGACAACCTTAAGAGTTTCGAATACTATAAATTGTTACACTCCAGTTTTAATTTAGGCCAAAATTTACTGGTGATTCGTGGCTTTTAGACGTATCAAAAATATTTTGATAAAATAATAATAAGTTGCAAGACAAAAAACCAGTTTTTATTTTTCAAGCAAAAACCTCCAGCTAAACACGATGTCTTTTACTATAAATATTTTTTTTGAAAACCATATTAATTTTCGAAGATAACGTCACGAAATGAGCTCTTACTAAAATCACATACACCACAAACATATGTATCTATTGACGTTTGACGAACACTTGTATTTGTTTACATGTCTGTGTTATTGTTTTGGATCAGGGTGTGTTCGAATGTCTAGATCTGGTTGTTTGGTGCTTTATATTGAGCCTATTTAAAAAGCACGGACACGTTTTGACAGGTATAAGCGGGGAACTTTATCGTGTTAAGTTTGGGACCATAGCTGGTCACTCGACGTTCGTGTTGAGTGCAGCAAACTTCGAACAACAAATAATTCATAAAATGTGTTTATATTTGTATTAATTTTTATTCTTTTGTGTAGATTGTCATGACTACTCAATTTTTAGAATTAAAATTTGATTTTGTAAAATAAATACTTGCCATAATAAATTTTGATATTTTCCCTAATCGCAGCTTGTGAACCGGAAGTACTACAAATAAAATACCCTTTGAGACAACCCCCATTCCCTCCTGGCGCGACCATACTCTCCATCATTTTTCTGTGAACCAAACAGCTAGTTCCCAGAGGGGATGAACTGGAGGTGGGAGGGACCTTTAATCATCATACCTTGTATGATGGTAAGTATTTTTTTTTTACAAAACCAAATTTTAATTCTAAAAATTGAGTTTTTATTTAATTAATACGTTACCATCATAAATTTTAACGTTATACGGAATTTCCCTCAAAATTGGGGGAACCACCACCTGTTGAGCAGTAACCAGAGGTCCCAAAGCAAAGAGGTTGTCACAATGAGCATAGAGCCCAAGTAGTGGTTATAGAAGGTACTGTCTCCCCTCCAATTACCAGCTGACAGAAACTCCGATAAAGGAGAGGAATTAAATATATTCCAGAAGCAGGCTAATGCTCTTACTTCATGTTCTTAGATAAAGTATTAGAAGAAGCGGATTTGTAAGCCATATAGGATAGTTTGACAAATCCAAGTAGAAATGTTTTTTGCTGAAATATCCCCCACTCCCATTTTAATAGGGATAAAGAGACGGGTAGAGTTATGTTTTCTCAAACTAGAAGAATTAGACAAATATTCCAGCAAAGTTCTGACTGGACACGAAGTCTTATCACCGGCCATTGCAGGTAAGGATGGAATGGTGATAGTGCCATAGCCTTTGTCTGCCAATTGATTCTTGGCTAGGAAAGAATTATATGTTAACAGGGTAACTAAAGTCTTGTCTGCAGTAAACCGCATACAAGATTTAGAAATTGAAAATGCATGAATCTCACTTCTCCTCCGTCCAGAAGCTAAGGCCAGAAGAAAACAACCTTTATAAGATAAATGTTGGTAACTAGTAGATGATGATGGTTCAAAAGGAGAAAGCTGTAAGGCTTTCAAAACTATAACCAAGTCCCAAGGAGGAACCAAACGTTTGTTATAAGGAGAGACAAGAACTGGTTGTCTCTAAAATTCCCACCTCCATAAAGGTGAATAGTTCTGGAAATAGCAGATCTATAACCTTTAATAGTAGATGGTGCAAAAGCTTGATCATCAAAAAGAAAAATGAAAAAAAAATCAGCTAACTGTTGTACAGAGGCTGAGAGAGGATCAATTTGTTTTGTGTTGCATCAAGAACAAAAGATGGACCACTTGGATTGTCTAACTGATTCAGAGATGCTTGGTTGCCTTTCAAGAAAAAACTCTCTTTCTGATTCCTTACCCGATAGCAACCAAGCGGGAAGACGTAGAAGTTGAACACCTGAGTGTAGCTTACTGCCTTTGAACTGGTATAAGAGATCCTTCCGAAGAAGAAGACAAAAAGGATTTCCGCAGGACAACTGCAGCAGATCTGGAAACCAACTGTCTCGGCCAGGCTGGAGCAAAAAGAATGGTCTTGCAACCGCACTTGCGAATTTTGTACAGAATTCTGGGAAGAAGACGAAAGGGAGGAAACATGTAACTGAACATCCCTTTCCAAGGAATTGGCATAGCATCTACTAATATCGCCTTATCGTCCGGAATAGAAGATACATACGTTTCCAGTATGTGATTTAAACTGGTTGCAAAAAGATCTATGTGGGGACGATCCCACAACAGAATGATCTGCTGAAAAACTACTGGAAGCAATTTCTATTCCGTATTCACATGATTCTGAAAGTGAAATAGAAGATCTGCTACAATATTCTGTCTGCCTGGGACATGCGTCAAAGTCAAAGAAGTATTGATTCTGTTGCAAAACAGAAGAATCTCTCTGCAGAGAAGAAACAGAGGGTAAGAGTGGGTTCCGCCCTTGTTCTAAAGATAAGCCACCACAGTTGAATTGTCTGTGGCTATCAACATAGACTGACACAGAATTACTTCTAAGATACGCCAACTCGAGAGGAGACAAAAGGCCTGAAACTGACCTGCCTTCCAGATAAGCACCCCAACTGAAAAGGGAGACGTCTGTGAACAGCGTCAGATTTGGAGCTGGGGGTTCTAGAGATAACCTTTTAGAAGGTTTTCCCTCTTTAACCACCAATCGAGATGAGGGAGAAGTTGAGGCCGCACAAGAATGAGAGCTTCCCATTCCTGAGATGCTGGATGCCAAAACTCCACGAGATACCACTGAACAGGACGAATGTGAAGACGACCTAATGTCCATCAGTGATATCTGGAAACCCACTAGCTGAAGAAAACGTCGAGCAGGGATCGTTGAGGCTTGCGAAATCTCGATCAATAACTGGTGTAGCTTCAGAATTTTTTTCTGGAGGAACAACAAGGTCTAACACCGTAAGGTACCTTTCCCCGAGAAAAACGAAATCTTGACTGGGGAGAAGTTCTGATTTATCCCAAGAAATCAGAAACCCTAATTTCAAATGAAGATTGTTTACAAATTGGGTGTGTTCTTCCAGAAGATAAAAAGACTGATTCTTCACCAGAGAATCGTCTAGGTAAGAGTGAATGAAAATCGACTGGGTGTGAAGAAAAGCCACAACAGTCTGAAACACTCTTGTTAATACCAAAGGGGCTGTGAAAAGGCCGAAGGGCATTGCTTTGAACGCATAAACCTTGCCTGCCCACACCAATCTGAGATACCTCCGAAACCTGTGTGCTATTCCAATATGGAAGTAGGCATCGGTTAAGTCTAGAGAGGTAGTCCACATCCCAGGAAGGATGGATGCCCCGATTGACCTGTTGGCTTCCATTTGAAATGGGGAACCACCAAGAACTGATTCAAGCCAGAAAAGTATAGTACAGGTCTCATTTTCCGTTCCTTTTGGGAACCAAATATGGACGGGATTAAAAACCGGACCGATTGGTGGAATGACTTCCTCCAGCACACCTTTCTGAAGCAGGGTTTCCACTTCTTCCTGCAACAATTAATTCTTGACAGAATCTCTTGTCGGAAATGACGACAATGGGAGAACCTCCTGAAAATGAAGTCCCAGCCCCCTCCGTAGTACTGATAGAACCCACTTGTCTTCTGTAATCAGTTGCCACTGAAGATAAAAGTAGGACAACCTGCCCCTCCCACTGGTATCCCAGGAAGAGGAGTAGTAAAATACACCTTTTCCAAGGGAACATGGGGAATACTACCAGAGGGGAAAGCCGATCATTTCTGCTGTTTCTTCCTCTTCACAATTCTGCGCTTCTTGCCAGCAGAAGAAGGAACAGCAGAACTAGGGTTAGCTGAGCTCTTCCCACAAAGTGTGGGCCAAGATACTGAACCTGAGGTTTGGCAGAGGAGGAGTATGACTGAGAGGTCGACCATCAGAACGACTCCTGCAAACCTCAGAGACAGGAGATTTTTCTAAAATCTATTGCCTCTTAGAAAAGGACAAGTTAGCCAGATTGCCAAACAAGAGTAAGTGTGAGCACCTTGGGTTACCATCCACTTGCAGAAGCTGCCAAAATATGCTCAGCATTCTGGAGGACTAAAAACAAAAGTCTGAGGTTGTTCTCCGACTTAGCCAACAAAGCCTGAATTTACCTTAAACCATCCACTGGTTTTGAACCTTAAACCTCAGAAAAAGCTTTATCAACAACTTTTCCGAAGTAAGAACCGTGGATCTCAAAATCCTTCGGCTTGAAAGACAAAGGGCTAAAACCGGTGAACTTCTGAGAAGTAAAACAAGCAAGCTCCTGGAAAGTAGAATTAATAGTCAAGAAGGCAGACTTGAAATGCCCAGATTCTGGAAAGGACCTATAACCCTAAGTGTTGTCCTTAACAAGACCAGAACACGTAGTAAAATCAGACGGTGGAATGGTCTTATGAGGAGGGGAGGAAAGAGGGAAACTACCAAGCTGTGCTGTAACAGGAGTTATAGGATCTGCTGTTGCAGAAAGTGAATTCTCATCCTCTGACAAGAAAACTGCTTCTTGACTACAAGGAGCCAAAGAAAGGCTATCGATCTTATCCTGGATAGCAGTAGAAGCATGGGTTGCTAAATTGAATGACTCAGAAATAGAAGGAGTCATATTTTCCAGGAGTGAAATTCGATTCCCCGATTGCAATAATTGTGCATTAAAAACAGCTTGCAATTTGGAGATCGAAAATGTCAGAGCCTTTATATCTTCACTGGGGGAAGACTCGAAAGGCACCCGACTAGCAAAATCCATAGAACCTTGCCAACCAGGGGGCAAGGAAAAAGGGTCAAATCAAATGGGGGTAGCCCGGTAGAGGTGGGTATTGATAATTCAAAGGCCACCTTGACCTAACAAATGAATCTTTCCTTGTACCCATGGGGAGAGTCTCAGAAGTAGAGACAGAACTTACCACAGTGTCCACAGGTCTAGTAATTGTATGGGTAGCCTTACTAGCCGCCGAAAGCCTAAGCTGAGAGGTCGAGTTGCGACGGGCGGAAGAAAAAAAAAACCTGGAACTAACAAGGAAGCATCAGGGGTTACCTTTTTATTGTAATAAAACTATGCGGTACTCGAAATTTTTTGTAATTAATACAAATCAATTTGCTACACGCATAGGCGAGCGGGTCCTGAAAGGATAAATACTTTATGTTCGGTTGAATTAGACAAAATAGAACATTAATATGATCTATGGCACAGATAATTAGTTCATGGCACTGAGGACCACTAACCGGTCGATTTACTGCAATTTCACCCTTAGTCCCATGAACTATGTTTGAATTATACGTTTATTATTTTGAAGCTGAATTAAGAGCTATGCTTACTTGTATCATGTTCAGTTTAAAGATATTTTTATACTCTTATGAGTCATTTTAAGCTAATTTTGTTCCCTAAACTCATTTTTCTGTATTTTGTTCCATTGCCTTGGGCAGTGTGTAACTCAAGATTAAATATTTGCTTTAAATGTTTATTTATTAATATTAATGACAACACCGTGCCGGATAACCGGTCGATTTATTGCAATTTCAACCGAAGTCCCATGAACTATGTTTGAATTATACGTTTACTATTTTGAAGCTGAATTAAGAGCTATGCTTACTTGTATCATGTTCAGTTTAAAGATATTTTTATACTCTTATGAGTCATTTTAAGCTAATTTTGTTCCGTAAACTCATTTTTCTGTATTTTGTTCCATTGCCTTGGGCAGTGTGTAACTCAAGATTAAATATTTGCTTTAATTGTTTATTTATTAATATTAATGACGACACCGAGCCGAATGTGCAGCTTTGGATTTCAGTCGGTATAGACAATGCCCAGGCGGTCCATATACATTCTATAGACAGGAAATTACCCACATTAATAAATCTAAAAAGTATAATATTAGAATATGTGTACATATTATTGTAAGGTTTTTGTATCAATTCTGCAAGTTAAAGGCTTAATTTTTATCAACAGTGCCAACGAAATGTGTTTAACTTTAAAGTTTACCTCAAAATGATTCAGTTGACACCAAACAGTAGTTGATGGAAAATAACCATACACATTTGTTCTTTCACACGCTCTAGTGCCTAGTGTGCATAGGCCATCAAATGGAATGCTAATGTTTGAAGGTGGCGTTGATAATGTTTTAGAGCAATCGTCGCCTGTAAACTCTTTTCTACATAAACATACACCTACAATATCGTATTGCTTTTTTCAAAACTATCCATCGTTATATTACACCCCCACCAAGATAACCTAGTTCTTATAACCTAAGAACTATAACCTAATAATCTAGTTCTTAGTTACTTTTATGTTAGAGCAGAGGTATCTCTGAGTGTGTCGTTTTCGGGAGAGGTAATGTTTAAACATTAAGAGGTCAGGAGCAACGTTGCAAAATTGAAAGCTAGGGACTCGAGGGGCCTTCTAAGGATCGTAAAGAGAACAGAAAAGGGTGTTATAAGATGTGATTGCTATTTAACGAGAGAAGGAATCTTGGTGAAACGGTATCAAAACGGACAATTCACAGGACTTTTCATTAATAAGACTATTGTAGAAGAGTTGTGAGGAAACGCATTAGAATACGGAGACGAACAGAAAAGCAGGAATTGCGTGGTGCAGAGGAAATCGTAACAAAGCTATCAATGCATGCTGGAATCGTGTGATTTTCAGTGATGAATGTAAGATAGACATTGGAACTGATAACGGTGTTTTCATTTAGAGAAGAGTCAGAGAAAACTAAATGCCATGTTTTTCGCAACCAAAAACAAGTTTGATGGTGTGAAGAATGCATTATTTTTAACGGGGTGGGGACAATAACTGTTATTGATGGAAATGAAAATGCTCAATATTGACATATCATAAGCACAGTTGTGGCCTTTTGTTGTTCGACATTTTCCGGAAAACAACTATATTAACCATGATTACAATGCTCCAGTACATCGTGCACAAATAGTCCAAGACCCCAAATAGGAAAATAACATTCGTTCTATGGTATGGCCAGCCCAAAGTCCGGACTTGAACATAATAGAAAATATGTGGTTACGACTTAAACGAGAAACGGCGATAGAATTTATATATCTAAACTTAAACTTGAAGCAGCCGTTCGAAGGATTCTTTGTACTTTATTTATGCTCTAATATTTACATGGTATTTATGAAATAACGTCGGACGAACTTGGACGTTCATTTATGGCACATCACCTTAGATATAGCTAATTATTGTTTTCTGGTTAAATGTAAACACTACACCCCAGAGCTGATAAAAATTGCTATCCATTAACAGAAGTTGAAGATCAAATATTGTCACGTTTATCAAAGTTTTCCTCTTGATGACTCGTTTGAGATTATTCTCTTTCAAGGTAGAAGGTTACCGAGCTTAAATTTTCAACTGTATTGCTCAGTGTGCACGGAGATTTAAAAATCTTCAAAATGCGACCAATGATTATTTAATGTTAACGAAAAATTATCAATTTTCTCTTCTTCTGAACCATAGAAAGTCAGTGCTTTTCGAAAACATCGTGTTGTTTGTCACTTATTTAGTTTTTAAAACAAAATCATTTCTGAGGAAGTGAAGTTTGATTTATAATTTGAATTTAATGAAAAAAGATAGTTGCTGTCAGACAAACACAACAAACATATTACGGGTACTAACAACAAACAATGTTAACAATAAGTTATATGAAGCTACTCCCCAAGCATACGACCAAACTGAACAGACTCGTTGGGGAAATGACTTTCGTGTTTGTGTTCTAATATTTGCGAATTTGCTTGATCTCTCCATGTAAAAAATGGGTTAAATTATGTTTTAAACAATAATTCTCAAGGCATTTACAATTATAGTTTTGTGCTAATATGAGCTTAAACACTTAAACCGGAAGGATGTTATATTGTACCTTCAATAATAAATAAGGTTTTTACCTAAGCTACAGTTTCCATTATTGCTACAGTTGTTAGGACATAGGAAACTGGTTATATAGTCTACAATAGTTTGCGATCCATCTGAAGTCTTCAGAATGTGTAGCGATTCGTTTCTAAACACTTCCATTTTTATGTACGCAACGATGGTACCAATGGTATCTGGCATGAAAGTTGTGTCTCCAGTTAACTTCAGTAAAAATAGAGAAAGACAGTTTGTGTTCTTTTTTGGCTTTTTATATTAATCTCTGAATTGTTTAAAGCGAGTGAATTATTTACTTTACCACAACAAATACACTGGCATACTAAGCCTTACTTTCTACATATATCTTTGCGAGTAGAAATCTACACTACATTGTAAATGATTTACATGTTACGTTTACATTCTTTATGTGTCCATGTGAACAGTATCTTTCAAGACGTAAAGTACATTATTTTGATTTTCTAGCGCGTTGTTTCTAAGTCACTCTTAACGTGATGTAGGTGGCAACGGACCAGTTCTATTGCTATATAATTTGATGTGTGCAGTACCTGATATATAAAAATGTTAGGATCTTACATTACATCGCTTATTACGTTTTGGTTTTCCAGTGGGTTTGATATAATATCCCTTAAGTTATTGTTCGAACTGAGTTTTGTCTGTTTCCTACTAGTTTGCTGTAGTATTTTTGGTTCCTCATTTCATATTTACAACTATAATGGATTTAATTGTCTTAGGACATCACCGTACAATAGTTGTAAAAAATATGAAAAGTAGAGGTAAGTGAATATCTCGATTGTATTTCGCAAGATTATGAAGTTGGTATGATTTAACAAACCAGCGTTTGATTATACGGTTTAAATTTGTTCTTACCTCTATGTCTTTTAAACACGACTGAATTAAAAACTCTTCTTGTAAATCCACAAAATCAGAATACTGACTGACATGAACAGTTTTTCGAATTGTTTCGTTGCATTGTTGTTTCGCATTTTCTTCTGTCCAACCATTTCGAAACGTTTGTGGAATCTCCATAAAGAGATGATACAAATCTTTCAAAATTTTAAATACACTGACTGTTTCGATCTAGAAAATATTCTTACAACGGATTTCAGAAAAGAAGGGCAGACTAAACCTACGCCTACACGTCCAACGTCACATTTTTCTTGATTTATAGTGTTTTTAGATCAGATATAGAAATTTGAATATTGTGAGTATTTGAATAATTGCAGGAAGGTTGAATAACGTCGAATACGTTAGCAAAAAATAAAGAAATGGGAGAAATGGGATTTGATAATGCTTTGTGAGGTGAGTGCAGAGAACCATTACAGTACTTAGCTGTAGTGCTTAATAAAAATGCAGTTACCCAATTAATTCATAAAATTATCTTTCTAAAAATTCTGGAACATAAAAGACCATAAATAATATTGCTAAATCGGCCAGATAATCTTGACATTAGACAAAAATATTTAAACAATAAAAGTTAAATGAAATGGACATACCACTTCTGTTTCATTCACGTCTTCGTCATACGTTAAAGGTTGGAAATCATACACGTCGTCGTTATCATTTGTACTTCTCCGAAATATTTTATGAAGTCGATTAACAGATCGTTTAAGCCTACTGTTTACTGAACATGTCGTATAAAAAGAATTTACTGTGCCATGTGATGTCTGTGAATCCCCACTGCAAAATTCTGTGCTTTCTGTTAAATTGCACTGTACAATGTTGAATTCATCAAATGAAGTTACACTCGTGGCTTCCCGCTCACAAACACAAAAACGTGAAGAAATGTTTTTCTCTGAATTGGCAGTATCAAGTGCATAGCTTTTGGTAAGAAACTGTGGCTTGGATAGGAATAACTGTTCACTGATATGAGACGACGATATCCTGATTTAAAAGAACAATACCTTTCTGCAGATGTACAATCATTAATGTACGCTGCATTAAGAAAAACAATAAGCATATCAAACCTTTTAACAAAGTCCAGAAAATTTGCAATAGAATGCTATTTGGATACATTCTGCAATTGTATTTAAATACGTTAAAAATTAACACTACTGGAATAAAGTTACAGGACAAATGTAATATTTCGTTATATTTTCAAAGGATTAAATTAGGTAGTAAAATATAAAAACTAAAAATCAGAATGATATGATCGTTATTGAACACCGCATATTTTAATATCTTTGTTTAGTTTAAGAAAACGCATAATGGAGATATCCTGTCGCATTGTTTACCTCCAGGAATCTGCAAATTTCTTATCGTCATGTATTGGTCCTAGTGACCTGTGTGTAAAATCATCACTAGGATCTCTAGATGAACTTGGTACTCCACAAAGTCCTTTTGCTTCTTGTATATCGTAAATTGAGGGTTTAATAGAAATCATTGATATAAACATGGACCAGACTGATATTGTGAATTCTATTTCAGTGCCAATGGGAAGTGTTACCTGCAAACAAAACACGATTACTATACGTAAATGACATCAAACTCCCGTTAATGAAATCTCTTGGGCAGGTCTGATTTACAATCACGGAGAATAACACTTTTTACAGAATATATGCAAATAAAATTAATACAAGCACAAACAAGTAAACATTGAATACATGCGGTCGCAGTCCAAATTAGTACATAACCAAATTATCACATCGTATTGTAAGCATGAAAGCAGTAGTAAACACGTATTTAATATCAATGGCATTGGGCGATTCTGCAGTTTAATCATACAGACATCGCATTGTACTACCTCTAGTATGAAGTAATTGCAATATTTAAAGACTTTTTTTTAAATACTGTTGACATTTTTCTTGACTTCTCAGACTATCTAACGTTTTAATTTCGGTAACCTATATGTTTTTAACAAACGATTATAATGTGAGCAATGATTTTTTTAAACCAAAATATCATTTAACTCTTACATGACTTACTTTGTAAGTAGATCCAGTATGATCAATTAATAGATCGTCGTCATCACATGCAATCAGTTCAGTAATGGGTTGCTGAAGTAAATACTTTTCATGTCTTGAAATTTTTTCACAAGTTCGTAAAACGAAGAGAGAGCTACGACTTCTTATAGCAATACCACAATGACAAGACGATCCTGTCCATCCAAATCCGCAGTTTGTTAATAAGGAGTGCACCTTAAATACAAATTTATTTTGTAACCAACTGCATGAAGAAATATCATTTAGAGCTGAAAATATTTATTAAATTTGTCCCTTGCGTGCAGACGTGAATTGGGCTAAAAACGAGTATTTTGTTGTTATTTCTACATTATAGCCAAGTCATTACTCCACTTGTCATAGTTAAACCTTTAAAGTATAAAACTCTGACATTTTTATATTAACAAATGTACTCTGTACTCATAAATTACAACTGTACTTACCCAGTATGGGCCTTTTTCATTTCTGTACATCACAAATTCACCCACATCCATGTGATGATATGATCTTCCATCAAAAGTTGTAATGTGAGGATCGTTATACGACTGGCACAGTCTGTTCGTCAGAACCGAGTCTTTATCTATTACTGTAACCTACATAGACGCGAAAGCAAATGCAAGATGACGTCCATCTTCAAATTATTCAAAAATGTGTTTGCTTTATGCTATTTATATTAATTTTTTCTTATCAGCCTCAGTTAACGAATATGGGGTGAAGTGTCAGGTTGTAACACATAAGGGAAGCCCGTTAACGTAATTTACATGGTTGGATATTGTTTTTCTCATAAACAGCATTTTTGCATTCTATGAAAAATGTAGGCTCGTTGTAGCAGCTGCATAATTAAAATTTCGCCGTCCATACTCATAACTTAAAACATTTTTAAGGGCAGTTGAAATTTTCTGTCCACTGGTAAATTTCAATTTCGCACTTGACTTGTTTGTTAACTTGTCCTTAACGTGTATATAGCTTAAATACTACTTTGTGGACGTTCTGTTAAATCAACTTACAGGTATTTACGTCGTTACAGATTGTTACACGACTTTGAAAATTAACCAGAGTGCAACATGTTGTTCCAGAACCGCTTAAAATGCAAGTATGTGTACAGTGGTGTTCTTGTTTCTTATCTTCATAGTTATTTTCTTAGTTTGTTCTTTTTGTAACCTTATATTTCCCTGAGTATTGCTATACAACTTTAAATCGCGTCGTTGTGCTGAAGCACAATTATATATAAGTAACCAATAAACGGTGACAAAATTTAAAGAAAAGAATGGCATATAAAATAAAAGAGTCATTATGTTTTCCCAAAAAACAATTTTAAGTCAGTTTTGTTTTGAATAAGGTATAATTAAAATATGATATCCTCAAATACAATACATTTATAATGTTCTGGTCGTTTGTGTAATGAATAGAATTAAAAATCAGAATAGTACATGTAATTATTTTAAAAATTTGGGTTTCATGTAAGTTTCTGAAGGATTTTTGGTACACTTTTTCTTAGTAAAAAAAGAAAAGGGGAGTCCACTGTATAAATTTAGTATATTGTTAAACAGTCAAGCTCTAGTATATTTATATATTAATCATTAATAATGTTGTATGGCAGTAAACACTTAAATATGGATGAATTTTAAAAATGATAGAAAGTTAAATATTTAACCTTCATTTTTATATTCTATTATATGTTGGACGGAATTCATATCGTCATCATAAAGTTTGTTTCAACATTTATGATTCAAATACTATGTTTTTGATTTCTTAATGATCAAATATACAATATCGATCCTATTTAATTTAAAACTGTCATACCTTTATATCGGGGATCTGAATGCCTTCCCAAAATTCATTTAACACGGAAACAGATGACGTTGAAAGTCGAATATATGTTGATCGATCCCTTTGATTGTATAGCCCATCACTAAAACCGTACACTTGAAGGGTTTTGGTTTTATTCCAGTCTAAACTCCCAAAGCTGATGCCACAAAAGTGAGCTTTGAAAAGAATATCTCTGTTGGCAATATTATTTGTACAAGCTGCTATATTTTTATCTTGCTTTGGCTGGAATAGGTAGAAGTTTTGTTCACAATGCTTTCTGACCTTGGGGTCGGATGCAATGCAAGCAACTGGCACAGTAGATATGAAGACAATATCTATAGAGTCTCCCTCAGTTACGTAATAATTGTTCTTCTCAGGCTAAATAACCAAAATTGGAAATTATCACCCAAGCCTAGTTCTTTTGATATTTTACATTGTAAATTCACAATACTAAAACACCTAAATATACCTGTACTTTGCTTGAATTTGTAAATTAGGCTCAATTCTCCTTGGATTCTCCGTTAAAGTTCGTCAATAACTTCAGTATGAATTTGAATAACGTTACTGAGAATCATGATACTAATAAAATCATTTTTATGGGAGCGAGTTCTTGTTTTATAATGTAACATATCCTGTTCACTTAAATTAAGCATCACAACTGCCAAATAATAACGTTATTAAAAAGCTAAGTATGAATGTTCTTCTAATTATCTTTGTTTGAAATTCTGTTATACACTACAAAAGTTCGTGTTATAAATATACGTGCAGTCAACTTATATACTAATAAAGTATACTGTATCTCGTGTTTGTAATAACTTTTGCAATATAGGCCGACATTTTCCGTATTAAAATTTCATAAGAAATAGTTGTTCATTTTAATCTATAGTACTTTGCATGCTTCTTATATTGACGAATATTGTCTCTCCAAAGCTCGGCAATATGTACTTCTGGTCGGAAAAATTTGTTTAAGTATTAGTACAAAAAACCATAAATTATTGAACTTAATAATAAGAATATGCTGAATTTTTTTTAACTTACATAAATGCCTGCCAAGAACTCGGAACTATACAAAAAAGGTCCAGGTACAGATTTAACCCGATATCTCAATCTGATCGCACATTTTACCTGCAAGAAAATAATTTGTTATTCGGGAAAACGTATAACGAATCAAATGTTATATAATTGCATTTGTACAAAAAATGAGTATATTAATAAATATTTTAACAACATCAACGATCTAAGTAAAGTATATTAAAACATTCATATTACGAAAGTTTTTATCAGAGAAGATAACGACACGATATAAAAATCGGGATAGTTACTATACCACTTTAATGGAAACAAAAACCGATGAATGACGAGACACATATCTCCGTGAAATCGTGTTTTCTTGCATATTTCCAAAGATTAATAGCGAGCATCGCAGAAGCGCGCTTTACGTTATGTACACAAAAAGTCACATTGACATCGCTAACAAATAAGTGTTTGGTTAAGAATAACAAAACAATTACAGACAATTTGTGACGTCACAACAATGTAAAGAAAGACGTCATGTCATCAATGGCATGCAGAGGCATTGTTAGGTTGCTCTGAATTAAAAGTCATGAACCATTAAATAGGCGATGCCCGTATTATGTCTGCCCCTAAATTCATATTATAGATTATTTATCGTAAAAAGATTCTTGTATCCACCACAATTTTTTTCCATTCGGCGTAAAAACTGCCATTTGCTGGTTGAGCATGCGAAACATTTGTGCAATTATTAGTTTTCTATAAAGTATACAATATTTTCATTACTTTCTTATATAACAAGAATCAATTCTTTGACAAACGAATACATTTACTACTTGTAGCAATCTATATTACAAATAGAGTGCAAATATTAAAATACAGCCTTTAAGTCACGCATGAACATACAGAAAATTAAAGCAATTACATACATGCATGCTGTACATGTACACTTTAAAAATATTGACTTAAGCTTGTTTGACACAGTACAACAGTATATAACATAACTGCACAAAACCTCTGTAACACAAATTAATATGCTTTAAACTGCGTTGTCATAATATCAGACACAAAAATGCATAATGCTGATGACAAATATGGTCAAGTGATGCTCTTCATCAACATTCGTCTTATATATTTGTATGAACAAAACATATGAAACGCAATTCAATATGTTTATATTAAGGCATGTAATCCGTTTTTCTAATATAATTAATATACAATATTCCACTGCTGACAAAATTTGCATTTTTTAACATTTATTAAATTACGCAAATCGTCAATACATGTAAACTGACCGATGACGGTTAAAAAGGTTATGATGGATTTGTGTATTTATTAGCGTTCATTCGTCGATCAGTCAACGGTAATCAAAGAGTCGGCAATCAATCAAAATGTCGCATTTTACGGACACAAGTACTATATCTTAGTGTTGTAAAACTGTTTTAAAATTAATTTCATTCCATATACTAACATTAGAGGAATTTTTATTGTCATTTAAAACTAAAAGCTTTATGAAGCAGTAATTGTTCCATTAGATAAATTCCTATAACTGATTATATTAAACACGCATTATGCATGTTGTGTAACAATAATCATTTTGTAGAACTTTAACATTATTAGCATGTGTTAAATGACAAAGTGCACCTTCATGTTCATTTTATGTGTCCTGCTCCAATCCACTGATTTTAAATCAGTTATGTTAAGACTATCATACGGTACATTTGTATAAACTGTTACATTATTTCCATTAATGTACCAGTACACATCATAAACGTATGTTACATTAGAAACGTCTTCAGAAAGACATCTAAACACAGGCAACAAACTTGGTGTTGGGTCATATCCAGGAACAGGATACGATGGCCCGGGTATTATTTCTGGAGTTACTGCTACAGACACTGTTTCTGCGGGGAATGATGCTAAAATTAAGTAAGACGTCAGTAATGCTCGATCAATAATATCATAAAGTAAACAATATCAATTAAGGCTTGACATCAATGTCAATTTTATTTTTAAAAAGTTACACACATTACTTGATCTTTTTCTGTTTTTAATGAAAGATCGCGGTTTTAAAGGTTAATATGACACGAACACGCTTACCACGTTTAAAAGCAAACGTACGCAAGGAACTTCTAGTTCTATTTAAAAAATATGTGTTATTCAAAGAGTACAGGAGTTCTAAAAAGTGTTCAATCTGTCAGAAGTTAGCCTCTACGAAGAGGGGAGGGTCTCTGTAAATTAAGCACAACCTCGAAATTCATAGCAGAAAGAGACTTGTTTACCAAACAGTGAAAGAAGATTGGACCAATCTCTAGGCTCAATGTTAATATGATATTGTGTTTAAAATGCAAAGATTATTGTAGAAGAATTTATGATAAAAACGATACTTTTAATACTACTGTAAGAGTAAGAAAACAAGTTCCAATAAATCATACTTTTCTACGCACGACATTGCTGTTAAAATGTGCGTTTCATTCTTTTTATAATTTAATCTGAACCAAATCTAACAAGTGAAATATGTATTTATTGTCAGGCAATATGAAATGTAACTAGTTTGCTTGTGACTTTATTGATTTTGCTGTTGTATTATTACTTACAACTGCATCCTGGATAAAATCCCGATTCCGAAGACTGACCCTTAGGGCATTTAACAAAACCGTTACCTGAAACACATCAGATGATATATTTTACAACTTAAATATGTTTTATTTGACTATTTTATACATACATTACATTGCATGTTTTGCTTCTGTGTTCATGAGATGAGGATGATTACACAGCAATTTGATATTAACCCGGGACAAGACTATGACAGTTATACTTTTACACGACATGTTAATATAACACAATGATTTTTAAAGCACACAATAAATACAATGAAGATGAAATCTGTTAAATGTTAGACTTTTGATTGACAAGATATTTCTAATCATGTTTGGAGTACTTTAAACAGTTTATTGTCATTCTAATGTGTGTTGTATCCTTATAAAATACTACTGAAGAAGATAAGAGAATAAACTAGCCCAGATCTTAAATTTCATATTAAGCCATAAAAAATGTCTTGTTACTGAGCAAAGATAAATTTTGTCACTCTTTGCATTTAATCTACCATAGCTAGCTCGAAATGAAATACTTCATCAATACACAAAGGTCTGCCTTCTACCTAGACCTTCCTCTTGGAACAAATAATAAAACTTGAATACAACAGTTTACAACATATACGTTATGATATTTTGTGATCGATATTCATTATTTTACTACACAAAGGTTTGTTGTATCTGAGTTGATCTCATCTTTTCAGCAGTTCTATGGTCGTCAACACTACCTAACTGATCTTTATGGGTAATCCATCTCTCTACAAATATCAGACATTTTGCCAAGCCATAAGTAGTCTTCCCCATTTTTTTCGTGTTCATTACAATGAGTAATTTAACAACGTCTTCCATGTAAACACTATGACATATGACTCAAATTGTACAGCTTTAAAGGTAGTTAACGTGAACAAGGAACTGAACCACTAATCAAACGATGTATGACATGAACGACAACATGATTGACCAAATGCGAATTACTATAGATCGAAACGGTGTATTTATAATATGGTACTTTTGATCAGGATAGTGTTTCGTGCTATGTAGACTTTCGTTGATAAAAAGCAGGTACAAATATAATTTTCCATTAACATTCACAACCTAACCTCTCCACATACAACACCAACAATGTCTTATCAAATTAAAGACACAACACAAATTTAACTTTTGAATGCATACTTCCCCTACATGTATCTCCCTCCCCAAAACCCCTCACAAATATTAAAATTACTTTCATGTAGTTCTAGGATCGTGGTATTTGCAATTAACATGTTTTAAAAATTTAAAGCCTTTCTAACGAATTGAAGTTTATACTTGCTGACTATTAAAGCCATCATTTTACAGTTAGTTCAGATGCGTAACTCAGATATTTGTTTTATTTCAACTCAATCCTATGTTTAAGGAAACTTCACAGAAATGATTATTGTTTATGTCATTACATAAAAAGAAACAAATTCGCCTTTAAATAAATTGTGATCGGAGAAATCAAGCTCATAAAATTAAATAGGCAGAAGCGCGTTTCGTCACCAGAGAGGGTCAAACCAAAAATATTATTATTATGTCTTCAACGTTGCATCACATTTCTTATTTGGATTTAAGGGGTTCGAATTGATTACACAGGGTTGCCATGTTAACGATGATTTTGCACTAGGAATATATATAGAATAACAGAAATGTACTGATCTACCTTTTCTTGGCAACCTTAAAAATACGTCAATAAATGAAAGCAACGCATTGTATTTGAATAATAAAGATACAGAGCGCTTTTTATAGGTGAAACCATTGTTATGATATATATATATAGTACATTTCTCATTTTTCTTTGTTAACGAGCTATAGATATATTGATCTATATAATTTTTATTAAACCGGAAGATTCGGGATAAATAAAATAATTCAAGTTCTATATCTCTAAGTGAAACTAGACATGTATTTTAACTGTCCAAATTTGTTTACAAATTTTACGTCAATCCAATGTAAAGAACTTTAGTTATTACATTGTTTGCAAATTAGTTTCTGGTATAACTCTGATATGAAAGGCGATTGATATATCAAATTCTAATATCACCTGAATTTTATCCGTCAATAGCTAGTCAAATTTAAGACAACGTCTGGAATCTAAACGTTGAAGACGACCGCCTCCCCCACCCTTTCATCAAACCAATAGAAAAGTTCTTTTCAACTTGACTGATTCATTTGTCAAAGAGCTCAATTTTGGATATAAGTACTCGTAACTGCAATTACACATGGTTCCAATTCTACGATGTTCTAGTTTGAATTGGATGGTTATAACACTTGCATCCAAAATTTACATAAAAAGTTTGACAGGACCCAAGATATAAAGGCGAAATCTCCAGTGTGTTTTGATACACCTCATCTTTTATTTAAGAGAAACTTGACACTTTTACAATTGACTTAAATATAGTTGAAGACACTATATTGCGTGACTTACAATGTGAAGAGCAGACTTTTACTAAAACTCACTTGCGATACAAAACGTGTGGTCGCATGACACATTTAGATATTTAAGTACACACATGGTTTTTTTATTAGACATTGGGTTACTCACTTTGTGATTTGTGTTTTGGGCTTTGCTTGTATTGAATGTGTTTGTCTATATGCGTATTTTTTTGTTCGTTGGTTTCCTTGCTATTTTTCTAACAACACCTACATCGTAATGGGAATGTTACTATAACTTTACATTTTTTTAATTTGATTGTTATTTAAAAAAATACTGATACGTGTATTTAACATGTCAGTTTAACATTAGAGACATTTTTCACTGAACAAAATACGATGTACCCAGAGCTGTATTGCAAAATAATTTAAATTCAGTCGAAATATAATTGAATGACCTTGATGCTTATGTTATTGTTCAACTTTTATTATCAGGATCTGAAAATTTATCACACGATACAAATGTTGTTTTTTCACTTGTTCAACAATATATTAAGGCTACTCATCGTTGTATGAAACTCTAAAGAGTACCAAAGTGCGGCTGGGCATGTATTTATTTATGTGTGATGGATGTCTACAATTCAATGGCCCAATTGCTTGTCATATTGTATTAATTAATTGCAACTATTGTGATTGCATAATTCTTGCAAATTCAGTAGCACACACTTAGCTTTCACATCTGAATAAATAGCCTTTAATTTTCACAATTTGTCATAGGGTCCAATTAATAATCCACTTCTAAGGGCACAATTTGTGTATATAATAAGCTATTGTGTATATATAATTCCTTCATGTTATGTTACAAGAGACTTTATTGGTGCAAGCACCAAATATTCGGGCCGTAAATAATCAAGTGTTTGCTGCATAAAAGCATTCCTTCCATGTTGTAGGTAACAAACAGGTATACAAACTGTCATATCCGAATTTTATTAATTCAATGCATGAAGCATGAAATGTAGAACAAGGTTATTTCATTGTGAAATACAGAAAAAATTTCAAGAAACATCAATACAAACAAACTGCATAATGGTACGTAGCATCTTACCCTACACCAAAGTACTTGCATTTTAGAAAATCAACTAAAGACCGACTGGGATGTGTGCCCCAGGTGGTTGAATGGGGTACCCCTGGCAAGCTGGGGTTTTCAGGCCATAATACGGAAAACCTGACCGCAAACCATATTAGTGCACCGTGTTGGGAAAAATGCCACGTTCCTCGCACGTTAAAGAACGCTGCTGTAGTATTCGCTATGAGTAGGGATTTCGATCCCGCTACAGGAGGCTGAATTGCCCGACCCTATCCATCCTCCCATTTGCCAGTGGCAATCTAAAATCCGTTACCCCTATTTTTCCTTGTGTCCCATCCCATTTTCATTCATCATCATTTCATGTTCATTTTATCATCCATTTCATGTTCATCGCCTGAGTATAGCTGAAATAATGCTGCTCGGGCGTTAAACACCATTAATCAATCAATCAATCGATTTCTCTTATTTTCAATTAATTTTAACATTTATACCGTTACTTTATTGTCTACAAACATTAAACAATATTAAGAATCATATTAAAACGCGTCCAGTGACTAAATTTAATCTACAGAAGGCCGAGTGACACTCAGAACCTATTAATGAAATACAAAGTGTAGGTTAATTAGTGTGCCACGTGCAGTGTGCAATATAAAAACACATTGTTACGTTGAAGGCTTGAAGCGACAATATTTAAACAAACTGTGTGATTTTATTGAGATTATTTTTGTATCCACTTTATTAGAAATAGAATATGCTATTTTGGAATAAAAAAATAAATGTAATATTTCATGTAAACCGTATCGTTGTCATGGTTGTACGAACATGGTACATTGTTCCCAGTCTAATCTAAAAATAGCATTGCGATGTTACCGACTTTAACGTCTTTTTTCAAACCTAAAACTAAACGTTGTATTTTCTGATATTTTAGTATTCTCAAAATACATTATACATAGATCTAAATTTATTGTCAGTATGATATATATCAACCAAATGAATGTACGTAGACGTGATCTAGACAACATGTTCTAAAAATAACATCGTAAACAAATGTGACCGACTTTTGCTAACACATAATTTAATAAACATTGCATTGCAAAATACAACATTAACTCAAAATATCTACTATATATTATGTTTTAGCAATAACACCGGTACAACTCTAATAATTTATTTTTTTAATTATAATTTAGCAGCCGTAAATTAATCTAACCTCCGCAGCAAATCATGAAACGTTTTCCAACTCATATCATATGACGGACCGGCTTAGTGCCGGCCCGTCATTAATGTTGCATTAATGGAGAAGACGATTCTAAGTTCGAGTGTCTAATCCATATTGCGTTTTACGTTAACAATATAAGTCATTATACCAATATTGATAAAACTTGTTACAAAAATGCTTTTACCAGTAATGAACATGTAATATATCATATATGGCAAGTTACTATAAGAATAGGTTTAATACTATTGCAAATGCAATAAAAGAAACTAATAACTAGTTTTGAGCACGTTACAGTGACAAAAAAATGTCTTGGACATTTTACTTCAATATAATGTACCTACTGTAGGACAATGTGAATCAGATTATAATACTGTCAATACGGATTCACGCTATTGGTAATGAATCAAGTAACAAATGCACTTACCAAAGCAAAATGCTGACTTTGTGGGTGTGCTTTGTAAATAATAAACAAAATATCCATCACAGTTACGTATTTTTATATCAATAGTCTGATTACAATTGTTAGTACTCGTCTGTACACATGTTTGTCTTGTGACGTTTCCTTCATCAACACTGGGCAATGTTCCTGTAGGGACATTTTGTTTTAAAAGTTTAACAAAATTAAAACTGAATATGTATTGAAAGATAATACATAAATAATACACGTGATATAAGGGTGCTAAAATATCTTTAATATCTAGTTTTATCCGATGATATCAGCAATCGCCAATATAGTGTTTTTCACTTAACTACCTAATAATAGGGTTACATTCATAAAGTTACACTTACACGAATACATTTAATAAAGATTTTCATGATAACTTTTAAAGACGTTTGCAAACTTAAAGAGGAAAAAAATATCAAACAGAAACACAAAATAGGCTTCATAATTATTGGTGGAAAGCGAAAAAATGTGTTGTTACTAAAATATTGCCTTCAAAACTATACGAATATTTTATTTACTAAAATGGAACATTATGCCTTAACTGCTTAAACTACCCATATGATGGATTTATATATAAAAATTAAAACATTTTAACAAGTGTTTGTTTAGTTGCAACATACTATTCCTGTTACAAACTTATGTTAATTTCATATGAATATGAAGGTGTAAATCCGCAATACATATGCATGCAAACAATAAGAATAAAGTCCATAGATTTAGTAGTTTCTTCGCTAATAGACAAAAGTCTTATTACTTAGATTATTTGCTGTAAACTTTTAAAGTGTACATATTTATAGTCAATATTGTATATTTAGATGTCTGTGTGTATCCTTCATTGTACTGCCAATAGAAATGCGTTAACTTTGTCTATTTTGGTAACTTTGGAAATATACATCGCTTTAATAAAATAAATTATTCAAAATATACAAATACCATTCAACCAAACTGGAAAATTGGTACCACAATGCATCACACCAGGAGAAAATGTGGGCAATTCATCTCCATTGTTACTGATGACTCTATACCAGTTTTCTTCTAATGATTCATCACTGTATGAGACATCAGTTGACGGGTCTATAACATAATCTTTTGACCTTTTTTCTTCATCTTGTAATTTTTTGTGTAAACTGCATTCAGTAACTTAAAAGGTTCGTTTGTGTTAGTTTTAAATAATATTCCCAAACCTATGACTATATAATTATTCAAAAGTTATATAAAATGGTCTGATATTTTGTCATACATGTAGTAAAAACTTTGTCATTTATAATTTGTCAAATATACAAAACATTTATTTCATTTGCCAACTTTTTTCGGTTAGCTGATATTTATTATTTTCACAAAGAAATACTATCCTTTTCAAACCATTATTTCTTGAATGAAATTAGACTTTAAAAAAATAGAAGATATTCGGGATGCTTAGAGCTTCCCTAGCTGGTGAATGGGATAATCCCTCTCGTTGGGTGTTTTCCAAATCGTGATACGGAAAGCATGGTTACAGACCATGGAGGGTGACGTGCCTAAAGAGAGTCATTTGCACGATTAACATCCCAGTTTTAGATTTCGTAAAAGAGTAGGCTCATTGTAGCCTATAGAAAAGACTTAAATATCCGACCCTAATATATACTTCATTCTTTTTCCTTGTTTTTCCTTGTATTACCTTGTTTTCGTCCTAAATATGGTTGAGAAAGTGATCTCTTGACGTTAAGCATACATTAAATAAATGTATCAATATTGTTGGGGAGAAGTAAGGGAAGTTCGTCATAGAAACAAAAATCATTGGTTTAGTATGCGACTTTCGATGGTGGTATATTTTAAGTATAAATCTAATTAATATACTGATCTAATATTGTCTCTTTATTTTCCAACTCCATATGGTATATGAAATGTCCAGAATTGATTAATATTGGAATAAAGCACTCACCTTTTTGATCATAAATCTTCAAACTTTGTATTCTATAATTAGACGTTATTAATGTCAAAGGGTTAGCTCCGGTGGTTTTGTCCACTCTAATAATTTTTCCAGGATCGTAGTAAGAAATGTACAGATAATCGTTGTAGATGTCTATGCCAAAAGCATTATTGGATGTTTTATCACGTTGAACAATAACTGTAACATCTGATCCATCAAGCTTTGCTGATCTAACATCAAAGTTTGTATTATCTGTCCAATATATTCTGTTTTCTGTTATATCTGAAATTTTTCCCAATGAATGTTTGCAACAAAATTCATATGTTTTAAAGACTTAAGCAAATTCATGATAATTTGTGTTAAACATAAATATATCTTACAAGTTAATTTAAAAATTAAGTGTGCTGTATGTATCAAGTGATCGGAAGCGTTTTCCTGAATGAATAGATTTTTTGTCACATTGTAAAGTGACGAAAATTTTGCATTGCAAGACTCATCGTCATTAGTAAAAGACTGAAATATATGCATTTATCTAAAACGAAATAAAGTTTATATTAGAAATTGGTATTATCAGAACATTCTGGTGGATACTTTCAGTTGTGCGGTATAAGGACTATCATACAGACTTCAGTTTTGACAACACATTTTGGTAGTTGCGAAGCTTACCTACATGATGAGACATATTGAAGGGCTTGCAAAGAGAATTTGTCATGGCCTTTCAAAAACCAAACCTAGCTACAGATATCGGCCTTTCTGGCTAGGATTACCTTAACAGAAAATCAGTTATGTGATCTTTTTGTGTCGGATATACTAGCTAATTAAATATTATTTAAAAAATGCTCTTTTACTTCCAACAATTACATTTAAAATTGCTAGATGTGCATTAAGGCTTTTAGAAACTATTTAAGTTGATCATATTAAATAAAAGCAAATGACAATTACATGTTGCGTAGTCAAATGGTACATATACGTGTAATTATTAACATTTGCTTTTTTATATTAAAATCCAACAATCGTGCTTATACATGTTTAAATGGTTGAAACTTTAAAGTGATATATTGATATTATGTTTGTTTGTTTTATATTTTGTTTTATTGGCGGTATTTTATTTTGTCGTTTGTTATGTTCTTTATTTAGAAAAGTATAAATATGGAATAGTAAAAAATTTTAGATAAGATTTCTATTGATTGGGCTCGGATAGTGGTATTTAACAGTAAACAGCAGCTACAATTCAAATTTCGTCAGTTTTTGATGTAAATTTATTCATGTGCTTCTGGTGGAAAGGATACTTATAAACAAAAGAACAAACTGCAGTATTATTCACTCATTTTAAGACAATTTACGTAAACAAGAACATTTGTCAATTAGTATTTCTAGTAACATATATGATTAAATTCAAACTGCCAGCTCAGAACTTTTTATAAATGTATAAAATGATAAAACTCAACCGGTGTGTAAATGAATACAACACTATACACCCAATAATGTATTTCTTAAACCGAACACATTAGTCATTTAAGTTATAAATGAACATACTTGAACCGGAGTATGTGATTATATACGTTTACGTACGTTTAGTTTCTTCAGTGCGACTAAAACAAATGTGCATAAAAATTGCTGAATCTTCTAATATAATATATGCTTAACTGCAAGAAAATAAATTTGAGTTAATTACTAAATAAAATCATTAAACCTTGTCCCCACTTACCTAAAGCAAATTGAAGAACGTAAACATTTGATATAACTGTGTTTCTGTTGCTGCCATTTAATTTGCATTTTGCTATTCCACCGCTATTAAGTGAAAAATAGATCCATCTAAAATAATATTGCAAAAACGACTTTAACCATTGATTTTTAGACAATTCAAATGGCCAATATGCCAAGATAAATTCAATGAATCTTTTATTCCAACCAACTTTAACTACTAAATTATTTAACAATTTAAAACAAATATGTTAAACCATGTATTAAATAATCTGAAGAACAGATAACATCTTTAAACAGATAAAGCTGCCAAAACTAAAAACACGACATGTTAAAATTCCAGGAGGTGTTCCGAAACGAGTACGTATTTACAAAATCATAACAACATCCGTTGTTCTTGTAGCCTTGATCACCAAAACGCATTTATAATTGCGTCTGGGATCAACTTGTAATTTTGCTATCAATAGGTGGAGACAAAACAATCATTCTATTTTAGGGCCCTATTTTAAGACAAGAAAACATGCCAACATTTATAAAATGATGTCACAGAGTGCTTCTCTCATTACTGTGCATAATAATACTAATTGTTTAATAAGTTGGTAAATTAATATTTAATAAAAAAATATTCAAATGTAAACTTTAGTACAATTTTTATACACTACTTCGTATGAACGGAAGTAAGTTTGTAGAAGATAAAAATATCATCCAATCAAAAACTTATGCCTAGTTTTGGACGTAATTATAGCGAGATAAATATAGAGATAAATCCAGACGCACAAATGCATTTAAGCGTCTGGATGATCGAGGCAATTGTTCTTTTTATAGGCACAACGTTAGTAAATGTGTACATTAAGTACGTCCTTGAGTACTACGTTGTATTCCGATTTGGTCAATAGTGGTTACCTGTGAATAATTTTTTTTCTCTAAGCTCCTGCATAAATTAAAATTTAAAAAGTGGTAACACATTTTCAGATAAAAGTTTTAGTATCTACATTCACTGCATTTGGGAAGTGCATGTAAAAGTGGGAGCGTCTAAAAATGTTCTAACTAGTGATAAAGGAATTGTCACGGATATATATGGCATATATTTTTTCAATGTTGAATGAAAGTGTATTAATTTCCTATTCCAGGTTTATGCTGATCAATATTAGAAAGGTATGCATATCATAGAAAAGTTAGTATTTTTGACTATGGCGAAAAAAATTACTACCGTTCTAGCTATACAGAAAGTCGATTTCGGATATGGAAAGGGAAAACTTTAAATAAATAAATAATTTATAGATATAATAAGCTCCTTCATGCACTGCAATGGTAATAAATGGACAAGAAACTTTGATATCACCCAAATCACGTGAAATATCATCAACGATACCACTGTTAATAGAATTTATTACGGCAAACACGCGTTTCTGTTTCGTCTAAACAAGACTCATCAGTGGCGCTCAAACCCAAACAATATTAAAAATCCACATGATTAAGATGTTGAAGAGCTTTTATCACTAAAACTTCCTAAACGTTACACCAAATCCGGCTAAGGCTATCTATACCTTGAAAAACCATAAAATTAAACGTCACAATATAGCTTAAAAAATTGCCGAAAGCTCCTTTCGAATATATCGTGTTTTCCGGTTTTATTAAATACCATTCGAATCAAGGAAGCTTAGGGACGTATTATTTCGATTTCCAAATAACGTTTAACGGAATATTTAATTCATAAAATTGCATGTAAAATTGTAATCAGAAAAAAGTTAAATCAATAACTTGCTAAATTGAAACAATATGCATATTACAATTATATACCTTTTTATATAATGTTATAAAATTATACAACAAATATGACAGGATTATAATTGTACCAATTTCGCAACGAGAAATAAATCACCTGAAGAAAATGTTTTTAAACGTTATGGTAAAAATTAATATTTCCTACAATTCTGGAAAACAGAAGTCAACGAGCCCATACTTTTATTTATTTTATTGTTTTGGATAAAGAGGTAACATTGCAAGTAAGCATTTTAAATTTCTGTCATTGACTTTAACTTTAATTGCCAAAATAAACATTTTCTAGTATATAGTATATGTCAAAATAACCTCAAAAGGAACGGTTATCAAAGGTTTACTGCGATCTCAAGATGAAAGGTAACTCACAATTTTTTGACAAAGATCGGAACACAATTTCTTTTAAAAGTTTTTCGCTATAATCTTTCAGGAATATCTAGCATAGAAAATTTTGTTCCATGAGCTACCTTTAGGTACATATTTTTTCAAAACTTTACGGACACCGTAACACCTCGCAATAACACATTTGTTAGCTCCTGGGCTTAAAGCTGCTCTATGTCTAATCAATTTAGACTTAAATCAAAAGTGATTTGTACTTATTTTTAATGAATAAGGTACCGATACTATTTATCGCTTCAATAGCCTGCTCTTGCCTAAGCAGTTTACCCCACATGCAACAAAGATAGCAAAGCAATCATTGTTTTATTAACATATATAATCATAACAAACACGTCATAACTTACTCGTTGGACACGTCCAAACCAATAGCGTAAGGGTATGTATCTTGTCCGGTATCTATAATTGTTCTGGTGTTTGACATATCTAGTTCAGATCTATGTATAAGGTGGTTGTAGTAGGTAATCCAATAAATATGATCATTAACTTCATCAACTGCGATTCCTAGGAGACCAGAAGCGCTGAACATAATTTCCTCTGCCGTAGAAGTTAACGGTGGGTAACTAATCCTGTAAATAAAGTTTTATAAAACATTTTGAACATGAAAACTAAAAAAAAATGCCTAGAAGCAAGTTTTGAAATTCACAAAACTTTGTAAGGACTTGATAGAGACTGTATTTTATGGGGACACCATATTTATCAATATATATCTTAAAACCTTGTTCTAATTTAGTATCATTTTTATAGACCATTGCATATGAAAAAGAGTAGACATGATATAAACAAGCGTGGACACAGAAAAATGTTTCGCCTGGATTCCACATTAGTAACACAAAAATTAAGTCTTAAGCATTGCTTTAATAGCATTAAATTGTTATTTAAAATCAACTATGAATTGTTACATAGAAACGGACCAAATCCAAAAACTTTAATGTAGTCACTGGACCGTGAAATTGAAGTCAAGGTCAGGTGACACCTACAAGACAGTCATGTTTTCTTCTTCAGCAAAATATTTGCAAAATATTGTCATCCTACCATGCATGGTTACAGAGGAACTGCCCTAAACGTAGTCGCTGGACCGTGAAATTGAGATTCCCATATACATGTCTCGCCTCCATAGTCGCAGGCCAGACAAAAATGAAAGTTTATTTTAAGGAGTTTCTTATTTTACCCCCGCTTCGAAGAAGAGGGGGTTTACTGTTTTACCCTTGTCTGTCCGTAAACAAATTCCCATCACAGTTTTCTAAACAACTATAAGATGCAAAAACCTGATATTATGGATATTGCTTTATCCTATAGTATCATATGTTGTATAGCGATTTTATGCTCCTTGGGCATGTACTTACTGTTAACCGAATACTAATGGAAAGTCATATTTTGAAAGCAGGGGTATCACTAGTGAGCATTAGCTCACAGTCCACACTTGTTAGTTCAGAGAAAATGCAGCCAAAAACTTTAACTTTAAAAACGACGAAAAGGAAAATTTGGCACTATGCCAAGTTTTTACTTATTATACGTGTTTATTAAAATATGTTTGTATATCGTATTTCAGAGTGACTTTTTTAATAATATAGCATTCTTTTGTAACTTCTTAACATTTTCCTAACATGATATCCTATGTAGTTTAGAATCATTACGTTATTAGTGTATAAAGGACTATAACTGTATACTTTGCTGTGGAGAAGACTAACGATTTAAGTGATACCCATTCTTCCCATCACATATATTATTCCGATCAAAAATTAAAATAAAAGGTCCACAATTGCACTATGTGACAAAGATTATGTGAAACTTCCACCAAATTGAATTCAGTGGTGTAGTTATCGGATATTTGGTGGTACCCTTATATCAAAGAGCAGACTGCAGTCTGGTTTTCTATGGGAAACACTTAATATCATTCTGATCAAAATTGCACTGTGACAGAGATTATGTTGAAGTTTGAGCTAATCAGGCAGTAGAATACCATACTGAAATGGTAGAACTTGCAACGACAGCAGACAATAATGTTTCTCAAGATTTATTATTTGTTAATTCATATCCATTAAGGACAATATTGCTTCTTTCTTTTCATCATTAGTTTTGTTTTCATTTTCAATTAACAGAGACAAATAAGATTTGAATTCCATGCGTGAAGGTTAAAGGCACACATGTGCTATATACAATTACTAAAGTTCTTATGGAATTTAGTTTAAAATCTATAGTTTTGTAACCGCAGCACATGTTTAGACCTTGTTTTTGTGATAATTCGGCCTTATCAATCCAATGTACATCGACGTAAAGATTTGTAACGCAAGTATTATCAAATAATTATGAAGTAATGTTGCACATAATTATTTGTTAAATATCTCTAAATTGGTTGCAGTTTACAAGTAAATATCTTGCTTTATGCACAAGTACATATCTTGTACTAACACTATACCTTATATCATTGAAATCCCGTCAAACCGTTTTTGAAGAGGATTACTTTAAATCTACCTGACGCATGTAAATTTTGGTAAAAAAATATAAGTTGCATCATTTTCCCTTAATGTTGTTTTTACACATTTTTACAGAGATCTGATGAACTATTTTGGAGTCATTGTCCTTTGTCTATTTTACTGATTTTTTCTAGGGACGAAGGGGTAAATTCAATTAAAAATTTATTTCATGAAAATGGATTATAATCAAATCTGGCGTGGTATCATAAACATGACGCTTCAATTTTTTTATATTGACATGTCTACTTAATTTTGTTGGTAATTATTTTTTTTAATTTATCTCTTTATTAAACTGCTCATAGATATCGCTTAAAATAGACATCAATGGCAAATGCATTCATGCTTCCAACTTTCTCAGAAATGAAATTTTAGCATTAGAAATTAATCAGAATTTGAAATTGCGCAGATAAATAAGACATACCTGTGTATTAGTTTTTAGTTATTAGTAAAATTTATTTTGCTTTCTAAATTCCAGTTGAGGAATTCTGGCCATTTGTGCCTTTTGTTCAAGTAATACCACTTTCATCAAACAGTAATGTGTTTAAGCTGTTTTAGTATTATTTCGACATTTGGTACAATTAACTATAACAAAACTATTTATATATGGAGAATTTCTACCAATATTTGCATGTATAAAACATGACAATTATGAGTTGCCTAGGACACATTTGCTGAAAAGAAAGAAAATACCAAATTATCTCATTCTGTAAAGTGTATATTTTGGTTCGTATGATTTGTGTTTTAATTTTTCGTAGCAATAAAAACGCTTGTTTTTATGGTAAATGTAACTATACATGATATAATATATGTTAGTGTTTTAATTCTTAAAATCTGTTGTGTTTAATATTCAGTAATTATCATATTTGTAAGGAGTTATACTTTATTGTTTTAGATAAATGTAATATAGCATCTCTTTTTTTCTAAGTATACAAATATCCAGCATTATATTTAAGCAGGTACTACAAATAACCTTTACAATTTTTAAGCAGTTACAAACATTTCAATCCAGGTGTTATCTTAGGCGAATGTCCGAGTGATTTTAAAGTCGTTTTTCTGTTTTTGACGTTTGCAAATTTACATGGGTTTTAATTAATTCACCCAGAAATTGGAAACACTGCAAGTCCAAGTAATTGTATGATTTTTGTATTTAGTTATGTACTACCACTGTTGACCATTTGATATTTGCATATGGACAAACCAATCCTAAATTCTCTTATGCCATTTTCTTTAAAGCAAAGCTAAACTAATTCCTGCATTCGTTAACAATTAGCAATAACCAGTTTTTTTTAACATTGCAATGAAATCGTGATCAGGTAGAAAATTTTATAGAGCAACAACATAATATTTTTTAACTGGTACACTCTAACAGAGTATAATACGTACCTATATAAGTGATTCCAATCAGATGCATATATCAAACCTTTTGTGTAGTGCTGCGTAATAAAAACTATAACCTGATTATAGACTAAGTGTTTGTAAATAATTGTTTCATTTCCTGTGCTTAAGTCCAACATTGACAACTTTTGATGTGTCCCAAACAGTAGTTGTGATGGTAATACTGAAACGAAAGAATTTATTTTTTTAAATTACAAAAATTGTACTACTGTATTGAATTTAATTGGATTTTTGTGTAAAATTATGTACACTTCTTGTGTTTCTACTCAAACTGCAGAAAACTGTCGTTAGATAAATAAATTTGAGATAATCAAAATCAATTTTGGCTATTTATGTTTAAAAATATGAGATGATTATGACTAGACTTTATCACTGGTAATATCTGGTTAGAACTTGAATATACCATTGTATCCGTTAGCATTTAAGAGCTATAGAGAACATGCTATATACCATTGAATCCGTTTGGGGTTTTCTCCGGGAACTCCTGCTTCCTCCCCCAATAAAAACTGGACGCCATAATATAGCTGGAAAAATGCTGAAAATGGCGTTAAACAATATCAATATTTGTTTGTTTGATGGTGTTTAACGCCACTTTCAGCAATTTGTCAGCTATATCATGGCGTCTAGTTTTTATTGGGGGAGGAAGAGAGTTTCCGGAGAAAACCCCCAACCTGCGGTAGGAAAACTTTCAATCCTTGTCAATAAAGATTGGAGTCGAGTACACCCTGCTTGCAGTGAGAATCGAACCCGCAATCTCAGTGTTGACAGACCACGTAATCAATAGAAGACGAACTACCTTGACCACTCGGCCACCGAGGCCCCTAAACAATATAAAACAAACATCAAATGGCGATATCACACATTTGCGGATCAACACGGATGATTCTGGAAATGCCGATTTCCGTAGTCTGATGCGAATTCGATACGAATGCACAACGTAATTACAACGCGTTTTGACATACCTGCAAAGGGTAATGTAGGAAAGGAGCCATTTAGCGACATGATACAGATTTTTCAGGTGCGACATGGTTTAATACGGACATATAACTAGCAAACCGTTGTTCATCGACATAGTCGAGAGCACTATTTTTTTAGTGACACGTTTTAAGACTTGTCATGTAGTCTGCCGTGTGGATGAACAACGGTTTGCTACATGTAGTTATATGTAAGGGTTAGAAAGAATAAGATTTTCAATAATAGCGACACAGACTTATCAAGATAAGAAATCCGTACATCTAGTTGCGAATAAGTACTATTTAATAAGGACCAGTATGTTTAATATGGTTTAGTTAGGATTTTCTACGGTCGTTTTATCCGTGGTCACATTTGGAGCATGTTTGTGTGATAGAGCGTTCCCCTTTCCCGCTATCTGTATTTGTGACGTCTTTTTGTAAAAGTGTTTTTGTTTGTCCGCCCTTAATTTGTGCCATCTCACCATGAGTCCCAAGTCCATAACATGTAGGAGACCTAAAGTAAGCCATTTAAAGCGATTTTATAGAATTTTAGCTGCCTCCTCAGATATTTTAGACATTTAAATATTCACAACTATTTTCAGCTTGTTTTACCCAGTGTTTAGTTTTGCGCCATGTTCGATTTTGATTTTCAAATAGAATGAAATTTCGAACTTGCATATCATACAATTGGATTATAAATTTGTGGAACTTGTAGAATATTTTCCTTGGAAGTTTACCGTTGGTTATTGTATAACTTTTTAGTTGAAGTGTGCACCGTGGTTTCCTGTTTTGACTGCCGTTGATATGTTTCAAATTATGCGGTGAAAGTTTAAAACCAGAACCAGACCATGTTTTGTCGGCTCCGTGTGATGTCTTTCTATGTTCTAGATGTCTCGACCTCGCGTAATTTGTTTGTATCCTGTCAACTCATTTCAATTATTTGCGACGGTTACCGACATGCGACAGTTTCAACACAGATGATTTGAAGTTCAGGACTCTTTGAGCGGTTTACGATGGAATCTCTCTCATTCATATAAAATTAATCATGTCAGTTATCGCTATCGATTCGCCTACCTTTAAAAAATCGAAAACCAGAATTATTTTCCACAGTTAAGCTTCGTTTTGAAATGCGGCTGAATTTTCATTTTGATAAAGCGATTTTCCATAGGAAGTCGGCCATTTTTGTTTGTAAAAGGGTTGTTTACAAACGTTCGTCTGCTTTGGTAACGTACAATGGTATTCGGACAAACCGCGAGATTTTTTCCGCCTCAACTGCAGACGACATCACCCGAAGGATTTCGAATAGACAACATTGGAATTTTCCTAACGTACACTTCTGTTCAAAACAAGGTCAAAATTTAGTATGGAAAATCGCTTTATCAAAATAAAAATTCAGCCGCATTTCAAAACGACGTTTAACTGGGGAAAATAACTGTTGAATTCAAAAACTGTAATATGGGATTTACAAAAGGATCATAAACTGGACCAAACGCGGTAAGGAGTTTTCTATTTTGTCAGGAAAAACCCGTCGGACCGACACGGTAACGTTTACTATAGTTTGTTGAATGACCAGTTTACTTCATGTTTACAAAATGTGTCTAAAGTGTTTTTTGTATTTGAACATTTTTTGAAATGCTGTATTATTTTACCATTCGCAAACTTTAGGATGGGAATGTTTGTGCTTGTATTATAGAGTTGTTCTTTTATTTTGTAACTGTGACGTCATTTATGTCAGGATAAAATGTAACAATGGGAGATGTGTTTTTGTTTGTCCGCCCTTAATCTGTGCCATCCCACTATTGTGAGCGTCCCCCTAAGTCCGTAACACGTTTTAAAAACTTGGCACGGATACAGACGTACTTCTATGTATGACTACCGCTTAAATGTGATTACGGGATGCCACAAATGATGCCAGATCGTATCCATTAGTAATCAGGCCTAAACTGGAAATTCTGACATAAGCATTACGACTTGCTTACATGTATAACTTTATGCATTCCATCATAAATTAATTAGTATATCGATCATTTTATAGCTTTCTATAGCCAATTGTATCAAAATAATCAGTCTCTGACAAATTGACTTCTATACATATACGAGAGGGTGGACATGGTAGTGGGAGACAGGGAGAGAGGGAGAAAGGAGTAGAGGGGAGGGAGAAACGAGCTGAGGGGAGGGAGAAAGGAGGTGAGGGGAGGGAGAAAGGAAAAAATAAAAAAAGAGGGAGGCAGTACTTTTACAAATATGTTCTTTAATTCGTACCTGAAAATCATTTAATAAGTGCCAATTCATTGATGTAATTTAAAAAGACTAAAATTATTTTCATAAAACTCCAGTAAAGAGATAAATTGCATCCAAATGATCAGAATTTTTACTATGCTAGTATGCAGTAAGGTTTTTCCTAAAACGTATGTCTGTCCCTTTTCTATATTGTGATCAATTATTGACTATGTGTCATCTGTTATCTGTCCGTTGTTAACTTTATAAACAATCTTCTCCTCTGACACCACTTAGAGTACCTAGTTTTAGCTTTGCATCCATGAGTTTGATCCATGTATGTAAAACAAATATTAATCAAAGCGCAGTTTGCACTGGTAGTGTTTTATTGCATGTAGTACATAATACTGGTAGATTTTAAAACAAATGAAGTTTTGTTAATTCTTTTACATTGAAAATTGTAACAATTTCAATAAGACGTAGCGCATGTTATTGGGGCCTCTAAACGTAGCGTCATTTGAGCTTTTTTGACGTAAAAAAATAATACTAGACATGGTTGAATGTATAGCGCTTTCACAATACATGAAAACAAATTGAAAAGGGGCAAAATTTGAAATTAAGAAAAAGGCATTCTTGAAAAAGTGTTTTTTTTTTTATTTAACAGTTTTATACAAATAAAAAACATTAAAATACGGCATCTTTTATAGGTATATCCCGTTCTTCACAGTAATTCAGAGTAATGATTACGTCACCATACCAGTACTAGATTTTGGGTACCTAACACTAATGGCAAATTTCAGGAAAACAAGGAACTAAAAGCTCTGAATGTCCAAATGGCCTGGTCTTGCTTTTCTTGTTACAATTTACAACACGATTTATGGTGGAAATCTTGGTTAAATATTTTTAGTTTCTAATTATTCAAGTATATTGGTTACCCAAAAGACGGATATAGTTCGTTTTGATCCACAACTAAAAATACTTTCGTCATCCATTAAAGGTCTCCGAATCAAAAAATATTTACCAGTATCGGAAACTAAAAAAGACCCAACAACCTGCGGTAAGTCTTAGTCATTCATAATTACACTTGTAAAAAAAATTATTTCTACACATGGAAAGCCTGTAATGCTCACATTATTCATTACAAAAACTTGAGTTTAATCGACATGAACATGACACAAAATTTGTGGCCATCTTGAATTTAGGATCTGCGCCAAAATCTTAAAATTTATACAAGATTCATTTTAATTTCCGCCAATCAGAACATCAATGGCTCTAGTAGCCACAATGCATTTTACAATGACAGAAAATTACCCTTATATTAGTTCTGCATAATTTGATTTAAATAAGTGAAATAGTTTCTGAAACCAGCTATTTTTAGTGCCTCTGGAGTTCTATGTTCCAGTGTTGTGGCCATCTTGGTTTTAGGATCAGTACCAAAGATTCACGATTTATAGAAAAGTAATACAGTACACTGGTTTATGTATCTGTGAGCGGCCCTAATCACAAGCGCAAGATAAAGAACATGGGTCAACACATGTTTTGGCCAACATCTCACAATGTTATATAGCTACAGAAAAAAAACCTGTTACATTAAAATGATCAGCACATTCAATCTTTTTTAATTTCAGAAGTTGTTTAACTGCCTGTAGGAGTTATAGACATTAAGTTACGATTTTTTTAAATAGAAAATTGTCAGTTTTGACAGTTTAACTTGAAAAATAAAACAGCAGATTGATAAAGTAAATTGCAAAAATGATCAGCCAGACAATGCAAATCACTATGTTGGTCTAAATTGTCTGACAAATTCTTAAAGGAGTTTTTGCCCTTTAATAATGACTAGAGTGAAACTGTAAATCGCAAGACAATGCCTTTAAAAAACGCATTTGGTCCAAACAGCGGAAAAGCCACCGACACAGAAGAGTTCCAATTTAAAAACACGCGGGTAAAGGGAGATAACTCTATTATTATAGGTGGCGTTCCTATCGATAAATTTTACAGAAAAGTGTCGATATTTAAATTAATTTAAACGATTTTATATACACCCTTGATTCAAACAAACAAATTCATTAAACAATTTAACATTCAGTGCATAAACTTATTTTCTTAAAACAGAAAAAGCATCATGAGTTGCTATGCAAAAAGACACATTTATGGGGGAGGAGTTTTGGAAGTTTTCCATGACGCATATCACCTGGTCTATTTTTAACTGACACAAACGCATCCTACAGAATTTCATTGGTTAAAAATAAAAAAAATTTAAAGAAATTACCATAAGGAATCCCCGAAGTATAAATATTTCCCATCACCCTTCGCGGTTATTTTAACAACAACTTCTAATCTTGGACACTCTAATGCGACAAATGGAGAGATGGAATGTGAAGATATCTGCAACTTTTCTTGAAAGAACGAGGTAAGTTTTGTGTGTGTAACTAAAATTTTTAACAAATGTATAAAATATAACTGTTTAAAAGGTGTTTTAATCAAATTTTTGCTCGTCTGCATTTTGTCAAGCGGTTACCTGACGCACACCTGGATGAAGTTAAGGTAGTAAGGATGAAGCCAAACGCAGCTACCTGGGTGGAATGTAACACATTTTTTGTGAATACATTTTACTGTTGCCTTATATTTGCGGATACATAAATAGATTAACATTAAACATTTTTTTTATTGGGAATTAAAAGTATAACTGATATAGAAACAAACTTCAGTTCATTACTGACATTAGCTATGTTATTTAAATTTAAAATAAAAAAACACCAGTTTCATAAATGTCATCTCTTTATAGACGGTATGACCAGCATTCACCTACAGTGGTACTAGAGGCCACAAAGCCAACTTTCCCTGGACAACTGACAGAATGACAAGCATTCACATACAGTGGGTACTTGAGGCACAATTCTGACTTTCCCCAGAGAACCAACAGAATGACCAGCATTCGCATACTGGATGGTCCTCATCTGAGGTAATATTAAACCTTAAAGAAGATATGATATCAGAAATTACAGTGTTAAAATTTGCATGATATATCTGAAAATTGTCAAGGTCACCAGAAATGTATTGTTGTACCAGATATGTAATAGATAACCTCCCATACCCGAGTAAAAAATCAGTCTGTAACTGCAAATTTAGAACAGTCCGTTAAAATACGTTAAGTAGAACCATGGTGGAATTTTGAAGTAAGTATTAAACTATCAGTAGCCAGGATAAAGGAATAATCCAGTCCAAAAATGCACCATACTCAGTTTTTAAGGTCCCAGCGCATCCCTGGGTGTCAGATAGGGAAGACCATCTCATTGGGGGTTGTTGTGTCATAATATGGTAAGCCTGGCCGTGGACCATAGTGGGTAACGTGTTTGGAGAGTGCCACGCTCCTTGCACAATAAAGACCCCTTTTGTAGATTTCGAAAAAGAGTACAGGCTCATTCTAGCTGCTACAAAAGGCTAAAATCTCTGCCCCTACCAAAAACTCCATATTTTACCAGTGTCGGTCTAAATTGGGTTCCTGTGTCTCATCCCACCCTCATTTTCCATGGATTGTTCGTTAACTTGATCTCGTCCTGAATATAGGGGAAATACTGCTGTACTCACTAGACATAAAGCCAAATCCAATCAATCAATCAATCAGTTTTTAAGGAAATTAAAAGATCATAACACAACACTACAACTTGAAATTTTTCATACAAAATGTTGAGAACATGACAAACACTGTCAGCATAAGTACTGCAATAGATGAAAATACAGATTTTTCTGGGTTTTTTTTCAGTTGGAAGAGATAAAAAAGTTTTGAAGCTTGGAACAGAGTCAGAGATGTTTATTTGCTGTAATAGGAATTTCAAAAACCCGTACTGATGAACAGTGTTCTGAAAAGAAATAATTTCCTGGTTCTCAGAAGCTGTGCACTGAAAATCTGATATTGACAAGTTTGAAAATTGATCAAAATGTGAATTAGGTGGCAGTTGTCCTATCGTATCTGCAGTATTATAAATGCTGCTACCTACATCAGCTGAAAGGTTTCTTTGCCTACAATCTGTCAAAACAGAAATATCAACATGATCAGTGTGATCTAAAATAGAATTTATAGTGTTGGTGACAAGACTGACTGTGTTGCAGTTTGAATTGTAGTGAAAGAAAACCATTTTTATCCTTTCCAGAACCTACAACAGAATAACTCTGGTTTTTATCAAGATTATCGAAGCTAACCACCATATAGTTGTTGGGAGTTATGAACCGATTTTTTTGTCTCCAATTCCTTACAACAATTGGTTATAGATAGATGCAAAGTATCCTGGGAAATTCTGTCCAATTCTAGCATTGATTGGAAGAAAAACTGATGAAGAATTTTATTAAAATATTATCTGTGATGTCAGTTAAAATTAATTGCAATTTCAACACACTGAGAATTGTGGGTATTAAAAATGCAACTAGAAATAAACAGTCACACCTGCATGAAACCAATCAAAAAACTCGATTTCATACACGACTTGTTAGGTAATATCCCAAAATCGATTGTAAATAAACAAATGGAGAAAGACATGTTTCATATACCACGTGGGGGCCTTGGTGGCCGAGTGGTTAAGGTAGTTTGTATACTATTGATCTTGTGGTCTGTCAACAGATTTCGGGTTCAAGTCACATTGCGGGAAGGGTGTACTCGAATCCAATCTTAACATGGTCCATGGTCTCTGTTAGGGTGGACCTTAATTTTGTATCAACTTGATTTGATTTTTTGAGACATAGCTGAAATTACAAATTCTACTCCGGGCAGGAAACAATTACATGTATGCAAATTGATGTCAGATTTTTTTATGGTTGATTTGGATATTAAAAATTGACATAGAACAATGGAATGTCAGAACATACATACATGTATACCAACACAACAACAAAATAAAGTTATCTGAAAAAAAAACACATTAAATTAATTCAATACAAAGTTAGTACTAAATTTGGTTGATCTGCGTAGCTAGAAATTAATAATTAAAATATTTTATTTTATTGTACTGCATCAACAACAAAACTAAAAAAAAGCGAAATAAAATAAACAAATGTCAACTAGAGGCATATCTATGAACGTGTGCCAATATATCTGTTGCTGTTATGCTAAATGGCTAGAATCTGATAATTACAATTAAAAATGTGTGGAATTCATGATTATTTAACACGCACAAATTTAGGGTCACTGCTGAAGCCAGTAAACTACATGTACAGCCAGGCATGGTAACTTCCCATTTTGTCTACTCGTAAAAATTTTTTAATTCCCATTTAGTCTACTGATAATGTTCAAACTTGGTTGTTAAATTAAATGATGGTGTATTATAGTTTGTGTATTGGCGTTTACTATATATTTTGCAATAAAGTTTTGTTATGATTGAAAATTGAAGACTATTTCATGAATGTTTGTATTATAAATTTAATGAACTAATTTTTGCATTAAACTTACTTTCTCATATAAAATTCATAGAGTATACAAAATGGGACACTATAATTGTAGATAAAATGGGAATAGACCAAGTGGGCATTACCGTGGTCGTGTAGACCGAATTATCTGTCGTTTAAAAGCTTATTTTATCATTCCATATTTACTTTTTTCTATTCTGACGTTTATTTTTTATTTTTTATTTTTTATGTTACTTTTGACAAATAAGGAATGATAAAATAAGCTTTTAAACGACAGATAATTCGGTCTAGTGGTCGTGGGTATTGTAAAGTTTAGCTGTTCTGCTACATTTCTATGAATAAACATAGAAATAAACGTGTTTTTCTGTATCCGATATATATTAAAATATTGTGTACTGCAGCTGTATTGATCAAGGTTACGTATAAACAAAACAGAAATGAATTTATCCTTCACCGGGACGTCTATGACATGAAAATGGTCGAAAAGGAAGGACTTCCTGTCATCGTCTCGTTTGTAAAATCCCTAAAGGGTGACGGGAAAAATATGGTAATAAGTGAAAGTTTGGCCCCTCTTCTTTCTATTTTAGCCACTTTTATTAATAGGTAGGCAGTAGGATGCATTTGTGTCAGTTATAAATCTGCTCGAGATTTACCCGCCATATTTATTTTCGTCAATAACAAAAAAAACAAGTCGCACGGATACCGACTTCGTAGAAAAGAACAAACCATTATCGAGAGATAAGAACTATTTTGTTAAGTTGAAAAATATTTGTTTCAACAAAAAATCATAAAATTAAACACACTTCTATTTCTTTTTAAAGTAATATTCAACGCCAACTTCTACTCGGTGTCCGTAAACAAACTAATGACCATTACCGACTTCAACGCCACCTATAATAATTTTGGGTTGTCGACCTTACTTTTTTGGTTTTTACATCAAGCGGATGGACGTAGAAAACTAGGTCGCGGCACTTCCACTGAAAATTGTCAGACGAATCCTTACAGGTCTTTTTGCCCTTTAATAACAATTCTATTAATAAAATATAAGTATTCGCCTTATAAATTTAGAGCTAGAGTAAAACTGTCAATTGCAAAAATAAACAGAAGGACATGGCCTACAAACAATTTAATTGTCAAAAAATTGTCCAGTTACTCATTACAGTATTATATGTAATTTACTCATAATTTTTCTTGAAATTTTCAGTGTTTGCTTTGTAACTTAAAACTTATAAATTTCTCAATGAATTATCCTCATACTTACCATTAAGTTTTTATAAAGGAATACATAATTAAACAATTCAACAGTTAACAAAATCGCAAAGTTCCCAAGTCTGAAAAAAAGGCAAAAAATCCTCGAACAATAATAACAGGTGTACAACTTCAATACATTTTCAATCTTTCTGTGAAATTTAGAGTTCTAGACTGAAACTGTAGGAGTTAATTACATAATATATTTACTGTCTTCTGTAAATCTGCTCAAAAATGACCAAGCTCCAAGGTCTGGAAAATTAGGAACATGCTGGAACACTTCCATAATAGCAGGTGCAACAAATTCAATAGATGTGCAATCGTTATGTGAAGTTTCAGAGATCTGGGTTGTAGGAGGAGTTGATAAAAATAGATGCCCCATTTCCCCTGCCCGCCTTACTAAACCATACTATAGCCCAAAATCAGAGTGATACTCTAAACTGCAAAAATGATCTGTAAGGCAAGGGCCACTCTAATTAAAATTAAATCTTTCACTTGCTCCCCCTTTTTGTTATTATTCGCTGCGTTTATCTTTCACTTGCCCCCACCCCCCATTTTTGCTATGGTCGCTGCGTGTTACTATGCAGCTACCAATAACAAAAAGGGGGAGCAAGTGAAAGATTTAACTTTAATTAGATTGGACAAGGGCTACAAATAACTCGTTTGGTCCAAGATTGTCAAATGACTTCTTTTTTGGAGTTATTTCCCTTGAATGACAATTTATGAAATATCAGTTTTCTCCTTTTAAATAAAAAAAAACTATAGCAGCAAAAGTAAAACTGTAAATAGCACAAATAATCAGGCAATTTATGTTACAGCAGCAAATAATCCCTTTTTCATTACATTTATAAGCACCATTTTTTCAGTTTAAATTCCCTTTTAAGTCGATCAGAACTTCGAGAATTTTTATGTTGCTGTGGTAGTTAAGAAATAACGCAAAAGTCTGAGAATTGATTTGAGTTTTGTTTTGAGAAATCTAGACCTAATCATGAATTAATTTTTAACAAATCAAAATTTTACTCTAAATGTAAACCTATTAAATTCTCTCTGTAAATTAAGTGTAGAATAATGCTAATCTTACATGATAGTGAACACAGTTTTCTAAAAGTTTAAAAATACAAGATTGTCCTATTGTTAAAGAATTTCTTTTGTGTTTCTTTTTCAAACTACAACGAGACAGTTAACAAGAGACCATAAAAACAACGATGAATTGAAGTTATGAATACAATATATTATTTTCTGAACATTTAGGTCTGTGTGGACTACGGGGGTTGGTGTACTAGAAATGTAAGTGGATTATAAATCTATGTGGAAAATAAGTCTGTATGGACCATAGGTCTGTGTGGACTATAGGTTGTATGGACTATAGGTTGTATGGACTAGAGATCTGTGTGGACTACAAGTTTGGGTGGACTATGGGTCTATGTGAACTACAGGTCTGGCTGTATGATTGCTATTAGGTTTCAGTGTCATGATTTCATAAATATACCGGTCAGTTTATGATCCTCATATTTTTTTACCAAAGGGTACGATACACCAATTAAATTCATTTGATAATGTGTCATGAGTCATGCTTTGTTTGTAAAAGTCGTTTATATGCTTCATATCCCAAATTTATATAAGTTTTGAGTCAAATTTAGTGATCTTTTCTATTGCTATAGGGTTTTAAAGAGGGAGAAGTGTAAAGAGGGGAGGGAGAAAGGAGCCGAGGGGAGGGAGAAAGGAGTAGAGGGGAGGGAGAAAGGAGCTGAGGGGAGGGAGAAAGGAGCTGAGGGGAGGGAGAAAGGAGCTGTGGGGAGGGAGAAAGGAGAAAGGTACCCCCTGTCCACCCCCTCATATACGTTCACAACTAAACTAGATTTGTTCTCCAACAAACACACACAAAACGAAACCTTAAGGCGGTCGTTTGTGGACAAAATATACAAAACTAATGAGAACTCACCATAGCCTGCATCAGCGACACTCAAAATAATCCATTTACATAAAATACAAATACACAAGTGGCATTTATTTCTGTCAGTTAACATTTCCAATTTTAAGTTGTATATCTAAAATAAAAATAAAACAATATGCCACACTATATCAAAACATATTGTTTTTCAAAATGGTATAGCTCGTAAACAAAAATTTGTCATAGAAAACAGCACTTGACAAGATCATGAAGCCTGATGTTACGCATCACGTGAGAGAAGATAGTCCAAAGAGTAGAAAAATAGCTTTAATGCTGTAGCATTTGATGATGGGACGCTACCTCAACTAGCCGTGTAAATTGTTTACTACTCATCAGCTCCTGGAATAGTAGGTATTGAAATATTCCGAATGCTTATTTTAACAGTTGCTTCGGTGCTGACAAGAATATAATTGATTTTTTAGTCATTATCTACCCTATTTCGAGAAAAAATTTAATAAAGGACAGACCATTTAACTTGAAGGGGGGACCTTGGTTTTTTGTTTTGGTCAGAAAATTTTTTTCCGCGCTATTTATTTTTTGAAGGAGTCGCGACAGAATATTTTTTTCATTATTAGCATTATTTTATATAGCAGAAATCCTTCTTCAAAATATTTTTTTCTTACCCTCTGCTTCAAAATATTTTTTTATCAAAAATCATTTTCAAAATATTTTTTAGGAAAAAACCAAGCCCCCCCCCCCCTTTGCAAGTTAAATGGTCGGTTCTTTTAGGTATAGATGGTATAACCGGATTTTGTATACATTCTGAATTTTGTAATAACAGTTCTACAACATCTAAGTCATTGGATTTTAAACATGTTTTCTCTTTTAGAACCTCTGATGAGCCTTGAATAGACGAAACAGGCGTCTGTCTAGTAAACTTTATAAACATGTTTTATTGAAATTATTGTAAGAAGTTTATAGGTTACGTAGAACACCTATAATTCTACTATGTAACGCTGTTGGCGAGGATTTTTTATAACAAAAATGTATTACGTTATTTCATCAAATATAATGATATATGAACCTTGTGTCAATAGGAAATTAAAAAAAAACAAAATACTGCAGTTTTGATTTTGTATAGAAATGTCAGTTATATGATGATACCATAATGAGTTTTATTACCAAACCCTAACAGGGGGGATTTGTTTTGCTTATTTGTTGCTAAGTCAACAATGCCTGTATGTCATGTGAGCTTACTCCGTTGCCTTGTGCAAAAAATTTAATTTCGTCCTTTGGTGTAGATTTACTTCAAACGTCAATTTTTGTCTAGACAACTAGATTAATTCATAATAAACTTTTAAAAATTATGATTATTTATGATTCATATATAAATCAAGTAATACATAAATCTACTTAATTACGGTTATGAAATTGGAATACCTGTAATTTTTGGCGGGTAAATAAAACCTGCTAGAGACATTTATCAATACAAACATATCAAAACAGAACAAGTTATTTTTAAAAGACCACATAATATAAAATTTTTGTTATAAGTAGCAGTTAAATGACAAGGTCGCATTCTATATACAAGAAAAAGTATCCATTAGGAATCGTTCCGGCACGATTTTACTATTGTTCGTTATACAGAAAGATGTGAGTAATGGGTTTGGAATGTGCCACGCTCCTTGCACGATAAAGTCCCTCTTTGTACATTTCGAAAATGAGTAAGCTCATTGTAGCCGCTACAAAAGGTTAAATTTTCTGCCCCTACTCAAAACTACATACTTTTCCCGTGGCTGTCTAAATTGTGTTCCCGTGTTCCATCCCACCCCCCTTTCTGATGATTAATTGTTTGCTTACTTGTTTTCGTCCTGAATATAGCTGAAATACTGCTCGCTGGACGTACAGCAAACATCCAATCAATTAATACTATTGTTCTTTTGTGTGCAAATCTCCTCATTTATTTCAAAGACGTCATAATTAATTTTGAAAAGCATACAATTCCGAGAAAGATTGTGCAAAAACGACAGTTCATGAAATAAACATAATCAATCTAATTAAAATTAAATCTTTCACTTGCTCCCCCCTTTTTGCTATGGTCGCTGCGTGTAGATCTAACAAAATCCCATTACAGGTCACGTCAGGGGTCAAAATTATCAATTTTGATCGTCCAATCAAATTTCAGTTCGAGTTGAGTGATTCGACCAATTAAATACTGGTTTGCATATCACACTAGGCTTTATTGTCAAAATGGCGATGTCCGATGCATTTTTGCGGTCTGAAAAGTTGTACAACTATTTAGTACTCAAGAATGATTTTGGATTGTTTAGTGAAAGAAAAGGATTGCGTTGTCGTTCTTCCTACAGCGTTAGGAAAATCCTTTCTACTTCAAGTTCACTCAAGCCAGAAATATTTGGCACAGCACTACAAAATTTTGCCAGTCAAGAGATATCATTATGTTGTAATGGTGTGCCAAGTTTTATAAAGATGTGACATCATCTTCCTAAACAATGCTTAAATGCAAAGGTAAACATAAGGCTGGGTGGAAGAACAATAGGAACCAAAAATCTGTATGTCCCCAGCGGGAACAAAATACATTTTACTCATGTAAGCGATATAAATGCAAGTAAATTAATGTAGACTAAAACTGGATGCACTGAAGCCAGAGACTGGGGCATTTGACCTCCATTGTGGACACTAAACTAGTATAGGCATATATTTAACATCCATTGGACATACTTAGTATTTCACATTTTAGTAATGTACATGTTGTAAATGTGTTGTACATGCATTTTACAACTTTTGTTTACCTTAAAGCAGAATTAAAAATTCCTCCACCTGTGGATTTGATGAAAGCAAAAAAAAAACTATTTCAAATTGGGCAACATACCCTACTATGAATTTGAAATCAAATCACATCTGTAACACTATTTTTTTCAAATGGAAAATAAAAAAGAATATGCCGAAAGTTTTACAATAGGAAGTGTGTAAGCCAAATGGTTCAGTCGATGAAATTTCACTTACTACATGTAAAGCAATTTCTAATATGAACACAAATTTAGGTAAGATGTTATGTTTATTCTGTTATAATTGTAAAATAACAAAATAAAAAATGAATAATGTCTGGACTGATCTCTAAGGCAAAGAATGGTTAAGTCATATAAAAGCACTGTCGAAGAGATATGGCTCAAGCAAGCATTGCATTTTAATGACCAACTTGGTTTTCTTGTCACCACATCCTTTTTACTTTTTAGCCATGTCCTTCATATTTTTTAAAGACATCTTCATGTCTGTGCGCGATATTTACTGTTCCTGTTTAAAATAATACTATTTATTCAAGTATAAACTATAATCAAGGCCGATATTAACCGCATGATCAAAAAGCCTTTTTTTCATCAATATCTTCGTTGGTGACGGTTTAAATGGGAAGCTGTCTGCTTATTATGTAACTGGAGGAAATCTACCTTCATTTATAACAATACAAAATGTTTCTGCCTGATTCCAGTGTGTAAAAATGCTTCCAAGTTCCGTTCGATTTCACTTCCACTTGGTCCTGTTGTAGGTTCGATTTGCACGAATGAAAAATCCACAAATAAGACACACATTGTGATTTTAGGATCGTATGTACAACATTCGAGACGCGATTTATTCAGTGGATTCCATATTTGTAAGACAATTTGCTTCTATTTGGTTTGTTTACATCTCGGTAACAATCTTGTTGACGTATTCTAATACATTTCGAACACTTAGGCGTCGAATGGAAAAAGCCGATTTGCCGATGTTCCGAATGTATACCCTTAGATTGGCAAAGCTCGATTTTGATTGGCTAACGAAAAATATATGCATATGACCCCGGACGTGACCTGTAATGGGATGTTGTTAGATCTACTTTCTAGATTTAATTTTAATTAGATTGAAACATAATATATATTATGTTTATTTATGTCGAGAGGTCTTTATTTTTGCCCCCACTAACAACAAAATAAATGAAGTGGAACTTGAAAACGACCTCAACAAATTTGCAAGGGTACTCTGGATTAAGGAACACTTCATATCTAAAGACGAAGACTGTAACAACGGTATCGATGACTCCAAGAACAATGAACATGAACCTTACATACCTAGATTTAAGAAAAAGAGTTCTTGGATTTCTAAGCCAAGCAAAAATTCTACTCTTGAGTCTTTCATTGACCAAGTAAAGTCGGACGTTACGAGTATTGCCATAAACTACAACCCTTCCTTTAACAATTTTTCAAAGAAGAAATGAACTCTTTGAACCAACTAAAAGAAAGAGATGACATTATCATTAAACCAGCAGGTCTCCGAATATAAATGTAGAATTACGTGTCGTTTATTTATTTTCAAATCGCTTTTTGTATCTATATTGATTGAAACCTTATCAATATTGCTACTTACTTATACACCTGTACATATGTGTAATAGCGCTAAAAAACTTTTTTCGTTAATAAGAAGAAATCGTATACATCATATACGTATAATGAAAAAAACTTTTTACCTGTTATTGTCATTCGTTGTAAAAACACTGACATGACTGACGAAGCCTGTTGGTCAGGCGAAATATTTGCAATTTTTAAAGTGTAGAACTTTGTTTTGGCTTTAATTATGTATCTACATGTTGTTGTACAACTTTTTAAACGAATATATAGTTTTGACAAGAAACACCGTCATTTGTATCGTTGCATAATCTTCTAGACTTGTATATTATTTTTTGTTTATGCTGTATCGTAATGTTTGTCGATCCGATACTTAACAAGTTTACCGGTTGGTAATCTAGAGAAAGAATTATGCAACGATACAAATATAGAGATGTTTCTACTATAACATAATTATATTAATAAATATGACAACATTTTCGACCAACTGATGGCTTTCTTCAGTGTCAATATCAATCTATAAATAAACAATAAATTTGGTTATTGATACATCAACATCCGTTGGTGACGTAATCGGGTATGATTTTATTGATCTTGAACTTTCTCGGATCACATCTATTAGTCATTACATAAGGGAGTACTGTACAGTTGTATAAACCATCTTATCTTGAACTTCTTGATATTCATGAATTTATTATTAATTTATATTTAGAATGATATTATTGTTTTTTTTGTTTATTCCGTTGGGGTGTACAGAGCAGAGCACTTTAATCCAGAATCTCTCTGGACTCCCGTTCAGAGTCTCGCCACTTGCAGTTCTGCTCGATAATTAGAATTTTTGTGTGATCAAAATCCTAAGGAGTGTGGTCGGGCAGTTTGAAGTGTTGGCCTACGGGCAGAAACTGTTTCTTAGTTAGATCACTTCTGTGACCATTCAGTCGTTTGTGGAATGGCTGTTTGGACTCGCCGACATATTGTAAGCCACAGATGGGGCACTCAAGAATGAAAAATTACATTCGAGCTTTTGCAGTTAACAGTAGTGAATAATTTGTACTGTTTATCTGTAACTTTGCTGTTAAATGTAGACAAGGGTTCCATATGTTTGCAACATTTGCAGCGTTTGTCACCACAAGTTTGACTTCTGCCAGCGGCAGTGCTGGGCTTTGCAATCTCTGGGATTTTTTCAATCGATTTCCAATGTTCACGAATGGTGCTAATTGTGTTTTTCAAACAAGGGTGGTAAGTTAGTACGCAGGGAACTCTGTTGCATTTCGTTTTTTCTTTATATTAAAGAAGGGTACTCCTCGATGTCTCCTGCGCTTTTTTGAAATTCTTTTTGATGTTATTATATCCGTACCCTCTTCTTCCAAGGTGACCTTTAAATTTTCTTGTCTCCTTTTAAATGAATCATCGATGGAACAGATTCGTCGGAGTCTAAGAGCTTGACTATAAGGAATGTTCTTGGTCACATAAGGAGGATGACAGCTACTTGGTAAAAGGTATTGGTTTGTGTTGGTTGGTTTGGAATACAGGTCAGTGGACAACTCTCCATTTGCGGATAAGAAGCTGAAACTATCGAGGAAAGATATACGAGATTTTGAGATTTCATAAGTAAATTTGATAGAGGGATGGATGTTATTGGCACGTGTGATTTTTGTAATCCCTCATCAGTATGTATCCACTTCATTTCAATAAACCTGTACCAAGATAGTGGTTTTTCAATAGAGGATTTGAGAAGTTCTTTTTCTAATTTACCCATAAATATGTTGGCATATGATGGAGCTATTTTAGTTCCCATAGCTGTTCCATTTATTTGCAAGAAATGGTCTCCATTAAAAGTGAAGTTGTTCTTTTTTAACACCAATGTCAGCATTGTGACTATACATTCAGTCGGAGGAGCTTTGACTGAACGACTTTCCCAGACCTCTCTGCATGCTTCTATGCCATCAGCATAAGGGATGTTAGTGTAGAGAGAGGTTCCATTCATAGTGACCAGAGTGGTACCCGGATAAAGGGGATTCATAGCTGTCATCTTTTGTAGATAGTCAGTGGTGTCCTTCACGAATGATGGGAGTGATTTAACAGGTGGTCGAAGGTGGTAATCCACAAATTCATATATTGTTTTCTGTCTGGTGGCCGTTAGCTGATACGATAGGTCTACCGGGGTTGTTAGGTTTGTGAATTTTAGGAAGAAGGTAGAATCTGCCGGCTTTTGGATTGTCTGGTGTTAAGTATTCAAGAGTTTTATCATCAATATAGCCTAGAGTGTTCATTTTGGTTAGTTCCTTAGTTATTTCATCACTGAATTTCTCTTCATACTCATGAATATCAAGAAGTTAAAGATAAGATGGTTTATACAACTGTACAGTTCTCCATTATGTAATGACTAATAGATGTGATCCGAGAAAGTTCAAGATCAATTACGTCACCAACGGATGCTGATGTATCAATAACCAAATGTTATCTTTTATTTATAGATTGATATTGACACTGAAGAAGGCCATCAGTTGGTCGAAAATTTTGTCATATTTATTAATATAATTATTTTATAGCAGTATATCTAGAACCCTAGGACGTCGCAAACCAAGTGTCAAGGCAAACGTCTATTGCACCATCATAAGACTAACCCTAGAATATGCTTCCAATATCTGGGACCCATACCACAAAAACCAAGAACAAGAACTGGAAAGAGTACAACACAGAGCTTCTAGATTTGCATACAACAGCTACACGGACTTAACAACAGGCCATGTGACAAATCTAATTGGAAAAATAAAATCCATTATCATTATTTTTTTGACATACATAAACAATTTCCCTGAAGAAAGTCCAAACGTGTTAAAAGTTAATTTCGCCAATACCAATTTTTGAAAACAAATGCTTATCTTTTCTTAGTATTCTATATTAACATCAAACAACCTTATTTTAAATAGTATAAACATACATTTTAAATTTTGGAAAATATTGTCTCTTGGTGAAAGTTTTGATTTTATCAGATAATAAATGAGACTGTAAAATTGGATATGAAATGTTATTCATCTAATGCTGGACAGCAAAAAAAATTATTGATACGTACACCATCGCGGCGGATTTTTTTTTTTCAAAAGGTGGGTATAGCTCAAGATACACTCTACTATATCATCGATTTATATAATATGTAAACAGCTAGCATATCATTTAAATTTGAAAATTAACTATATTACATTAACAGTTGTAAATGTACACGTTGCATGACCAATTGTAAATGTAAAAACAATCATTAAGTTAACATGGAAACACAAAATTCCTACACGGAGAACAAACTCGCAAAATTAAAGCTGAGAATCATTAACCTCAATAAATCTAGGTTGAAACTCGGGTACCATTGAATGGTAAGCAGTTTTATGCACGTGTCGTGTTTCTCAAGGCATTTGATTGATTGATTGATTGATTGATTGATTGATTGATTGATTGATTGATTGATTGATTGATTGTTGATTGATTGATTGATTGAGCCCGGAATAATGCGTTACGTCCAGAGAGCAGTAGGCATTCGTAAAAAAGAAAATTCAAAGAATAAAACATCCGTTTTAATGTGATAGTAACACATTGACATGCATCGATACGTACTACTTTCAGCGGGAGTATGAATGCTTTTCAGTTACTGCAATTATGGTAGATCGAATCGCCTCAATTTAATAAACTACACTTACGTTAAATTCAATAATATAAAGAAGCAACGAAAAATAACATGTTAAGATTGCTTACCGGTTTGATGTAGTGTCAATTGTATGAAAGCTGAGAGGAAGGTTCTCATGCACACATATATATTAGATTACTTGCTTATAACGGTCGCCTCGAATTTTTGGAATTAGTTCAAAACTTAAAGTTCATATCGGTAGCTATTGTAGTTAGTCAATGTTTTGTATCGATCTATAAAGAAATCTGCACTTCCTTGTACTAATTGTCTTGTACTTTTGTTCTAAGGGTATATTGTTGTCGTGCGATTTACATAAACGATTATGTTTAAGAATGTATTTTTATCAGTTTAACGCACTTTCATCCTATATAAACTTTATTTGAGACAATATATTTTTATTAGTAAATAGAAGACCTTTTTTCTTTTTTTGTGCTTGTTTTGTTCTGATGTTTTTATACCGACTTTATCAGGTGAGCCCGTACATTTAAATATAGCGCGTATGATATTCCATATAATAATGTCAACAAAAATACAAAGTACTTTATTTTAGCGGTTATAAACAATTCCGTAGAACGGTCGCTTTGATATTAACTGAGAGCTTTCATAATCTGTGCCAATGGAAGCTAAAAACAGGTAACCCACCAACATATTTCCTAAAGGCATTCCATTAAGTAGAATTGTTTATATAAACCGACAGCTATCAGAAGCTTTGCCGAAGAGAGATGTACAATAGTTCATCGAAGATGTCAAAAAATATATTAACTGAGTATTTGCTTAACGCACAGGAAGTAATATTTTAGCTATATTATTGATAAGATCAACAGAAGCAACGTTAACACAACTATATATGACTGTCAATGGAAAAGGATTAAATCATCTAGAGTTGGAACTAATTCAACGAATTTGGCATGAAATTTAAACCGTATCCTAAATTTGGAAGTGTTCCCGTGATGCGAACTCGAAATGAGATACAAAGATGGTTTGTCAAACTTTCATCTAAGCAGCTTTAAACTGTAAGCCATTAAAATGCTTTGTAGCAGAGAGCTAAATAAGTTTATCGAAGTTTGGAAAAAATTGATTGTGATAAAAACCTTAGAGATGCATTCTGAGGAGATGCATACTTGAAAATGTAAAATACATATACTATGAAAAATGTAATAAACCCCTAATATACATACCTACAAACTCTGAACATGAAGTAAATTTTTTAATTGAAGCTTTTTGAACTAATCTTTCGTTATTATTCAATTATACATCTTTGTAAGGATATTGTAGAAGTCGGAGGGAAATGTCCTTCTGCACGGTCATTATAAAGCGTACTGACCGTTGTTGTACAATTACAGGTCCGGGTTCTCCCGGACTGGTTATGTTAGCATTTTGGGTCCGCTTTCGATAGATTTTTTTTCTAAAATTTCAGGTCCTGTGTGTAACGTAATATTAGTTTTTCCACTGTATACTCCTGTGTAGACTTATTTTTATATATAAACACTACAAATTTACTTTAACATTACCAATTCAACTTGCATTTTTCAGGTTTAGCAATATATTTGTTCTTTAGTTTTATTTGAGGCTGTGGAACCATGGGTAAACATGATCAATGTTAAACTTGGAAATATATTTTTTTTAAATACATGTACACGTTATAAAAGCCTCGTACGTATTTTTATAGTGTTCCTTAGAATTTAGCTAAGAGACAGTTAATTATAAATAAAACGCTCACCAAAAAAACATACTGTTACATAAGGGAAGTACATATGTCACATAGCATCTACCCTAATCAGTTGAAATTGTAATAACTACAACAACAACATGTTGAAATGTTGATGTGTTAATCTGTGGCTGTGTCGTCGAAACTATATTAGCTACGTTCAGTTAGGACATAAATTAGGCCGTCTTAGGACGTGTCTTGGACCTTACACCTAAGACAATGCTCATAAAGATGTCATAACTCTGTCATAAGTATTATCCCAAGAGAAAAGAATTTTTATCTGTGTTATTAATTTAGAAATTTATTTCAGTTTCCAGTGTAGACTGCACTTAACAAAAGTAACGTTTTAGAAACATGTATCAATAAATATATAAATATAAAATGTCACTTTTATGACTTTTAATGCTATGAATTAAGCGAAAATGAATAAATTGATAAAAAAAACTGTTTGATTGCAAGAACTCTTCTTTTGGAAAAACTTTTGTTATTCAACAAAACAGTAATGGAAATTGTACAAAATATAACAATGCTTCAGATATTTCAGGCTTTATACTTGCATTGTACTGTATTCTAAAATCTCACATAGAACCACTATGAATCTATAATTCTGGAATTTCTTTCACTGTTATGTGAATATATAAATTCATAAAAGTACATCTAACCTTTTTTTTTTAAGTTTTCGCCCTCTCCGATTTTTTTAGTACGATTATAATTTTTGAAAAATTGAAATAAAAATATTAAAATTTTTAGTTCGCTCGCTCGCCCTATTCTAAAATAACAAAACAACCAAAGAACATTAAATTAAATTGGCGTGGCCTTCATCGTTGAATATGAAGTTATTTAAAAATTAGAATAAATAGTTGTTCCTAACATTGAAAAAAATAATTGTGTAATTTAAAGAAGCACGTCAATTAATAATTGTTGATCAGTTAATTAATCTTTTTTTATATTGTTGTATTATTAATATAACAATTAGTTTAATTATATACATTGTTGTTTCAAACAGTTATATAGCATATTTCTTTTAGTACTAAATCAAGTCTTCCAATTAATGACACCAAGCCGACACTCTCGGAAAATTGAGATAAACCCAGCTTTGACGCGAGTTTGAAAAATGTCAGTTACGCTTCATATATAAATAGTTTTATTTACATTTGATCAAAAATATTCTCGATATTAACAAGACAATAGAAAACATAAAGAAATATGTCGATTTTCGCAGCAGACGACAGAAAACCCTTTATAGTTTCTGACAGCGAAGAGGAATCTTCTTCGGGGTACGATTCCCCCGTTTTAGTATCTGATTCTACTTCACCAAGCACAATTCTTCACGATGACTACGTCACATCCAAAGATAACAGCGCATCAGACAATGAAAGTGACGACAGCGATGATCTAGATGATTTGGAAGACAACAGTGTACACGTCTCTAGTTCACAGCTTTTGGTTGACAACATGAAGTACATTTTATCGATGCCAGAACTTTGTGATGTCACCTTCCATGTTGGGTCACAATTGACTCCAGTACACGGTTTAAAAGCAGTGGTCAGCTCCAGAAGTCAGAAACTTCGGGAAATAATTTTACGTCAATACAATCAACAGAAAGTAAGAAAGACGAAGAAAAACAACAATCGTAGTTCCAATGTTTTGAATGTTTCCATTATCAATTACGACATTGATGTTTTTAGACAGTTCATATATTTTCTTCACACCGGATGTGTTGTCATGGACGTCACAACAGTAGTCGGACTTGCATGCGCAGCAACGGAGTTTGGTGTACAAGACCTCTGCATTGCTTGCTGGGGATACTTGAAACGATGTAAGAATACAGCTCCAAACATTCCGATACTTCGGAGAGAAATTTACAGCTACAGAAACCACGAAGAAACCGCAAAAATAGAATCACTTATCACATCAGTTGCGAGTGAAAGTTTTAGACCTAAAGAAAATCAGTTTGAACATCTGCAAAGAATTCTTTAATAATAACATTATGCTACGTACATTGCAATCAAGTGCTTGAATCCAAATAAAAAAAATATTTATTTTTCTTGATTTTGTTGTTGTTCTACAAAATATTAACGAACATAAATTCTCAGAGAGATGCAGATATTTATAATTAAGCAGATTTGTCCCAAAATGTGAGGGAAACGAAATCAACTGAGGCCATGAAGGCCGATAGATCAGTTACATAAAGTAATATTTTTGTTCAGAAAAGCAGGAACAGTTATATATACTTTTTCCAGAGAAAAGCAGCAAAAGTATATCAACTTAAATGGAACATTTTACCTTAAATATATTTCGTAAGCATGCAGGCGGAAAAGGGCCTTTTACAGATATACCTACTTGAGTTTGTTCATAAGATATTTTTTGTGGGGGGGGGGGGCCTCTGTTGCCGAGTGGTTAAGGTGGATAATCTACTATTAATCACGGTTTATTGGACTGTCAACCACCGAGGTTGCGGGTTCGAGTCTCACTGCGGGCACGATGTACTCGACTCCAATCTCAATTTACAATGATTGCCAGTTTTCATACGGCAAGTCAGGGGTTGGGGTGGGGGTTCTTCGACTTCCTCTCACAATTAAAACTGTTTTAGCTGAAAACTAGTGAAATGTCGTGATATTTTTGTGTTGGTTCAAACAAATTTTACGCAAGACATCTTAGACGAGGGTATAGTATATACATATATATTCGAATAGAATATGTAATATCTTATAAACTATATTCTATTTTATAAGGTATAAAAGAATAAAAGATATTTTATAAAATATATCACATATCTCGTAGTCTAAAAGCGAAAAATTTGAATATCTAACTGGTAAAAAACACCTACCCGAAAACCGAAAAATCGAAACCAAAAACAACTCTAGACCACGCCTTCATCTTTTTTCAATCTTCATGGCTTGCACTGTATTGCTTTCGACACTGCCAATAAGAATTTTAGGCATATGAACGGGTTTAGTTGTAAGGGAGCCAAACGGCCACATATTTGAAAATCGAACTTGAAAAAAATCCTACTTAAGAAATTTAGCAACTGGAGACGGGTCCTTCATCCTCTTTTGATCTTCATGAAACTTGGCAAAACATCTTGAATTGTATTGTTTAAGATACTTTCAAAACGAATTTAAACGATATGGACGGGTTCAACAGAAACAAATATGGTATCACTGAGGGCATAGACTGTCATATTAAACTGTTTGCAAATGACACATCACTTTTTGTTACAGTTGATAATCAGAACTATAGACATCCTGCAGATATGTTATCTACAGATATAAATCACATTCATAACAGGTCCAAAAAATGTCTATAAAATTTAATCCATCTAAGACAGAATACATCTTATTCTCTCGTAGAAGTGTGGAAACCCATTCTGTATATTTTGGCAGTCCAAATAACCAGGTGAATGATGTAAATGTGCTTACACCCTTGGGAATAATGCAAAATGGAATAACAATATAAATAGAATTTACAAAAAGGCATGTGAAAGACGTTAATTACTCAGAATGTTGAAGTACCAGGTATCTCGAAAGGCTCTGATTAATATTTATTTTTCGTTTGTTAGACCAGTATTAGAATATGGGGATATTGTATGGGATAACTGTTCTTTGTATTAATCTAATCTTTGAGAGTGTCCAAGTAGAAGCTGGTGGAATTATTACTGGGTTACGAATAAATTCATCGAAATCTAAGATTTATGAGGAACTAGGATGGGAACCACTTTTCAAGAGACGGGAGAAGCATAGGCTTATACTGGTGTACAAGATAATTAATGAACTGGCTCCTAGCTACCTGTCAAATCTTGTGCAACCACATATCAATAGTATTAATGATTATAATCTCAGGCGATCAATAAATAATGATAAATTGAGATTGCCTGTATGTAATACTATGTTATATTCTAAGAGCTTTGTACCCTATTCTATTAGACTTTGGAACCAGCTTTCATCATTAACAAAGAATAGTCCTTTTGTTGATGCTTTAAAAAAACCTTAAATTTAGAAAACCCAAGAACCCCTGAATACTTCAACACTGGTAATAGAAAAGAGAATATATGGTATTGTCAGTTGAGATGTGAAGCAAGCAACCTGAACTCTCAATTGCATTCTCACTTTTTGGTTGATAATCCATATTGCCCACACTGTAGAGACGCTATTGAAGATAACTTTCATTATTTTATATCGCGCACGACCTTTCAGCTTCAGCGTCGGTCACTGCAAAGTATCCGCATGGAATTACATTTTGATTTTAACCTGATAAACTTACTTCATGGAAATGAGCTTCTTTCTTATAAATGTCAAGCTCGTGTTGGCAGTGCTAACGAAAGTATAAAGCGTTTTTGAAGTAAACACAAATGGAGGAGCATGTTCATACACGTTTGATCTGATTACTAGTTATCGTTGACAGACAGTTGTTTTTTTATATATGATAATGCCATTTATACTATATACATATTAAGTATAAGTCCATGTAAGAATCAGGTAAAATGCATACATGTGATGGCACATGAAGAAAAAAAACGCAAACTTTTGATCATGGAATTTGATTAAACAACATTATAATTTATTAAAGCTCTTATTTATTTTGCCTTTTTAAGATGTAATCATTTGAAATTTAGTTGAATTGTACAGTGAAAAATGGCGGGAAATTTTCTCGCCAAATTTTTCTCTATATAACCAGTCAAAAATTATCTAGGCAACTGACACTTTTTCAAACGTAAAATCGTGTTAGAATTTGTTTTTTACAAAATGAATGCATCTAAGCCAAAAAAGCTAAAAACAAAATTTTTGATGTGCCGTCCACTGCCTGACCCTTAGCTAGAATACTACTTAATTATTGAATTATAACATGAAATGAAAAAAATTAAAAATTTCTTAATCACACACTTTTTGCAGAATATGTACTGGAAGTAAAATTTATTGCCTTTTCTAAGTAAACCATTTTGTGATTAAGTAAAAAATATGAACAAATACTAGTAATGTTAACATATAGCACTAATCTTTATTTTACCAAAAGAGATGTATTGAGAATACTATTTAATACCAAGAAAATAATTTTGCTTCTAAAAACACGTTTACAGCTTTAAAATTCAAATACATTTTCTCTTTTACTTATTACTTGTATACTAATATTAGATTGAATCTATTAATATTATCATAGCAATGATTTTTGAAACCTTATATTTATAATTAGAATTATCCATCTTTGATTGTGTTCTCATTATATGTTTGTATTCTATATCCAACATGTTGCACATCTGTATGTTGCTTTGTACTGAGAGGATTTATATAGGCTGTCCAATCTATTTCACTTTCTTGAATAAAATATGTTTAAATCAACAGAAACAAATTTGAATATCGAACTCGTAAAAAAAAATCCCCGATGTGTGAATATGCACAACCCAAGGCGACCCCTTTATTCTCATTCAATCTTCATAAAACTTAGGATAAGGTTAACGTCTACTAAATAACCAATCAGCTGATGCCGTATCAAAAGTAGTGCTTAAAAAAAGTAGTTCTACTTTCAGTTTGCATTAAAATTGTAATTCTGAATGAACCTGTTTAAAATTAAGTTTATATGATGCACAAATATTTTAGAAGTGAAATGAATCCAAATTTAATAATTTCAAGCAAGTATTAGATTTTGTACGAAACTTGACAGACTGGCACCTGTTTCTATCCATCTGACAACCGAAACTAGCTCTCTTTGTGACGTCATTTTGTAAACTTTACAAAACATTCTTATTAGACTTTAATATTGTTGTGCCGGTCAGATATTGTTTAGCGAAAACATGGTATTTTGAGAAAATAAGGGTGTCACTAATAGTGAACCTAAGGTAAATTTAGTATTCTATAAAATGTTATAATGGTCACCTATGTAAATCTATATAGTAGAGGTTAACCATAACAGCTTGAATTATATCGCTTTACATACTTCTAAATGAATTTTGAGGCATATGAACGGGGTTGATATCAAAGGGAGCCCAATCGGTTTTTATATAGGTTAAATATTGAACTGGTAAAAACTCACTTGCGTGTAAATAAGCACAACTCAAGACGTTGTACTCGCTTGCGTGTAAATAAGCACAACTCAAGACGACCGCCTTCATCCTCTTTCAGTTTTCATACCGCAGGTCTGGGGTTTTCTCCGGCTTCCTCTCCCAATAAAAACTGGATGCCGTGATATAGCTGAAAGATTGCTGAAATTGGCGGTCAACAGCAAACAAAGAAACAATCAATCTTCATCAAACTCGGTATGACAGGAGCCTAACAGAGAAAAATTGGAATATCGAACAGGTTACCTACATGAGAGCCTGTGCAACACGAGACAACTCCGTCATTCTTTAACAATCTTCATAAAACTTATCAGAACATCTTGCACTTTAGCACTTTATTGTTTTCGATACTTTCAAAAGGAATTTTATTCTTCTGGACGGGTTTGTTATGTCATGGAGTCAAGCAGGCACACGTTTGAATATCGAACTGGTAAAAAAATCACCTACTTGAGAAACTGAGCAACACCAGATGAGTTCATCTTCTTTCAATCTTTATGAAACTTGGCATACTTGCGAACTTGAAATGCTATAACCAGATATTGTCAAGTTTTCCTCTAAGCAGCTTTAAACTGTAAGACATCAAAAGCTTCGTCGCAATGAGCTGAAGACTTTTCTAGAAGTTCGAAAAATATTGATTGCGAAACAAAAACCTTAGATCACAAAAAAGATGCAAACACATAGTAGCTGAAAATGTAAATACATATAAAGATTAATAAACACATATTATACATATACACACTCTCTGAGCATAACGAAAAAGTGAAATGAAAGTTTGTTAATTAATCTTTCGTTATTATTAAATTATATGCCTTTGTAGAGGACGATAGGATTTATATGGACTGTACAGTAGTCGGAGGTCAATATCATTCTACACGGTCCCCATAAAGCGTACTGACCGTACAACCACCATATTGTTTATATCGATTGTATCATTAAATCTTACCGACAGGCGCGCAGCTACCCGCAGGCACGACAGCATGTGCATTCTCATTGTTACTCAGAAAAAAACAAACACACTTTGGAGAAGAAGCCAGTTGAAAAAAAATTATCTTAGCTTGTATCGCCCCTCTCAAAATGGACTAGTAATCTTCATTGAGTAATTTAAAACGGAATGCGTTAATTATTTGCCATAATTCAACTAATCAGAACCCAGCAATGATATTTTCTGTGGTACTGAATAGGTACACAATCTGGTTACCCGTTACTGGTACACATGTACTACAGTTCTACCTTTAGAACAGTGGAAACAACAAGACGACCCACGATAACATTGGTGAAAACTGTTGCTTTTACTAACGTTACCAATATTGTTTATTAAGTTGAAATATTTTACTTTAGTTTATTGTTGATCTTAGGTTTGTCAAATATACAGTTTAAGCGCAGCAGATATTGAAAATATTGGTTTAATTTTGAATACTAATTAACAAATTGCTGACAGAAATAAGATCAACGTCTTATCTTTGAAATTTCCCTGTAGATTAAACGTCTTTCTGTTTTACCTATACGTAAAGCAATTCTATCTTTATAGAAATCAACTAAATAATATAAACATGTGTTAGAAACTGTATTACCTATTGTTATTCTACATGTATAGAAATCAACTGAACAATATACATATATAGTACAACCTATGTGAAAAGACCACAAAATTTTGTCTTGGATCAATACAGCTTATCTCGACCCAATACATGTACGACTGTACGAAAAGCAACAACGTTAGCCTAATAAGACAGGTGATTAGTCCTTTAAATTCATTAAAATTTCAAATTTTCTTCTTCCAAAAATTTTCTTTCTTTTTGCGATAATATGGTGATTGTAAATTTTCTCTATTCCAATAATTTTAAAGTCTTGTGGTATAGTCGTGTTGATTAAAATTATATAAATGCTGGCCCCAGGATCCATTCGATCTTTACTAGTCGAAGCCAGCGTCTCAGTAATGCGCCAAAGTAAGTACGTCTAGTTTTCATGTAGACGGTTTCTGACTGTGTCAATATTCGTTGAAAATCTGAGGCATATTTTCTGTTTCTCGAAAACTATAATAGAGAGAAACTATGAACAGCAAAATGATAAAAAAAATAAGATCAGCATCTAAATTAAATTTACCCATCTTGGCCTTACATGAGTTATTGCCATGTCATGACCATTTTCTTTTGGGCTACTATAATAGAAGGATGGAAAATGTAAACAGCAAACTTATCAAGAAGAGAAAATCTACAAAACTTGATTGATAAATAAAATAAGTTAAACATGGCCGAAATTGTCAATAGATTTCTTACATTAGATATTCCCTTTAAATGGTTATTTTTCACAATTTTTGCGTCTGTGGCTGTTTTTGGAAAACATCAACAGAGAGAAACAGCAAATTTGGTCAGCAAGTCAAGACATAGGTGTCAAGTAATGTTTTAAACGACATCATGGATCAAAGTCAATTGTCTTTCAGACACATATAGTTCTGATTCCAGCCACCTTGTTATTATAAAAAAATGTTGTTGGACCCCTCTTCCCGGAAAGTATGATTCCGCCTGTTATCCTCTTATTTTACTTTTACATAAATTTAAATACACAGAAAAGTTTTTTAAAGTTTAACGTCTTTACTTCTTTTATTTTTGATTGATAATTAATATTTCATCGTTTTCATGAGAAACTGAAGTATCATAGTAAGATTATAGGTTATAGGTGGTAACACACGACATAACAAAAGACTGACCAAAATATGACCCATTACAGATGTTTTGATAAAATTTAAATTGTATTGAAGATAGAGTGATGTCGTGACTGAACCTTCTATACAGTTATCGTAACAAAATCTTTGGTCACGTTTATAAGTAAAATAATAAATATGATCCAGCAATTTTATCATATTAAACTATCGGTATGTAAAATGAATTTTATTTAATATTTGCTATGCTTCCTTACACTTACTGTACAAATCTAAAATCAGCTAGGCAATAGGGAGGCAAGCGCATCCCCGAGGGGCGGATAAGCGATGACATCGGTGGGAAGGGCGGGTGTGATAACAAGGCTAGTCATAGACTATAACAGATGGCGTGCTTGAAGAGTTCAATTATTCTTGCACGTTATAGACCCGTTTGGACATGTAAATTAGAGTACAGATTATTGTAACAGCTACAGCGGGCACATATTTCCCAACATTCCATATCTTTCCTGTCATCTCATTTCTGCAATGATTGTTAACATCCTGTGCCCTAATTATCACATAAATTTATTATCCTTTAAGGTAAAATACATAGTATTTACTTTTCCTTATGTTGTTAAAGCAAACATCTTTTCACGAAATTTCAATCGTATCTAATTTTTTAAAGAATTTTTGTGTTTAAATGATGAGTCTTTCAGAAAATTCACTACCACTATTAAATGCAATACAACTGTCAAAATGGGGACATTAATTTTCAAACCAATATCGATCTTTTATAACCAAAATTGATATTAGACAAACAATTTTAATTATAATTGGTTGTTTTCGTTGTCTTAAATGTTTAATAGACCAACGCACCATGTTATTAATGATTTTGGGAATTGAATTAAATGTACTAACTATTGCTAATAAATTTACTAATATTGTCTAATACATTTCAAGTTACAACGATCATGCCTGTTTAAAATATATTTAAGACATGTTCCCATATAGTTTAAATATACATTTAGGCAAGGTCGTTTGAAACTGACATCAAGAAATCTGCATATCCATGTTAAATTAACCAATATTAGTTTCCGATTCACTGTTTTCTATACAGCTGGTTATAAATGGGTCGTCTTCAAATGGACACACCCTATACTTCTTAGATATATTTATATCCGATTAATTTGGAACCCCAAACTTTGTATTGACGAAGATATAATCGTAAGGTGTCCAACGTGATCACCTCTACCAATCTGACGTGACAAGAATCGATGCTACATGTATATAAAGAACACATACTATATTTTGTGTTTCGATACAAGAAGCAGACACAGCCCTTGTGTGTTTATTTCCGTTTCTTCGGGACAAAACAAAAATAGTAAAAACAAGAGCTAATTTTAATTAGATTGAATATTTATCATGACATCTTTCACTATATTTTTAGATGGTGGGACCAAAATATAAATGGATCGCAGTTTGTTCTTCATCAAGCAGTTACAAATGACAAAAGGTCTAGTTTTACGCACTGGCACCATACTGCGACGGTTCCCAGTTCTCAAACCACAGAGCTGCATGCCCAGTGCGTCATCAGGTGGTGAATATGCGAAGCCTCTCGTTGGTTTGTTGGCAGCTTATGATACAGAAAGCCTAACCGCAGACCACAGTGTGTAGCGTGTTTTGAGAATGCCACGCTCTTTTTACAAGGACCAATTTTGTAGAGTTCAAAATAGTAGGCTCATCGTTGCCGCTATAAAAGGCTGAATTCTGCGCCCTTCCTATTACTATATACTTTTCCAGTGGCAGTAAAAATTTTGTTCCCGATGTCCAACCCCTTTGTCCCATTAACTTCTGTTGTACAGTTGAATAATTGTTCGCTTGACGTTAAGCAAACATTCAAGTTTTATGCGTCATTGAATTGTCAGATGCGTACATATACCTAAATCTGACCCTGACACGAAGTGATGTAAAAGTAGACATCTAAAATCTGACATATTACCGTAGTTGATCAAATTTATATTGACGTCGTTACTGAATGGTGTAAGAAACTAACCCTAGGACACGAAGATAAATAACACAGTGCATAAATCTAAATGTTATAATATCATATTTCTAAACTACCGGTCTATATGTGCAACTTTTTAAAAACTTTTCCGTTTTCTAGATGAATTATTTTCCCTTACTAAGGCTTACGATCTAAGAGCGTATACTGATGCTTACTTTAACTAGACGAAACACCATTTTGAAATTGTACATTCTTATCTGACTATTTTAGATTCTCTTTCAATTTGTAAATATAAGATTTTATTTTTCTTTAAAGTAAAACTCGAATGACGATGTTTGAATTGTTTTAGTGAATTGTTTTAGCATATCTTAGACAAAGTGTGGGGTGTATCGACCTTAAATTACAACATTAAAAACTAAATTGGCACCTTGCTTTAAATGCAAGACAAACCTATACTAGTGAATTGAATCGCTACATCCTGGCGAGTTTTTTAACCTATCCATTGGTGGCCTTGCAATCTTTTCAAATATACAGTGTTAAATTACGTAGTGTATTGTGGTCTTCTTAGTGAATATCACGTTAATTTATTTAGGGCACTTTCCTCAATGCACTCAAAACGGCATAAAACTCGAGCCCCTTCCATAAAGTTATGCTTATTGTGGGCTTTGCACCCCGACACAGCCTAATCAAAGTGTAAGTCCATTTAAATCTAATGAAAATATAGGGGAGACCGGGGCACAAAGGTGTTACATTTTGAAGTGTCGACTCGATGACGTCATCTGAACAGAGCAGAACAGATGACGTCATCTGAACAGAGCAGAACAGAATTTTTATGTGGTCTAAAATCCAAATACAGGATTGTTACCAATACAATTACAATTATATACACATATAAACATATATAAAAGAACAGGTCTACTAGTGATTTACACACATGCCTCATTATCATATCAAAAAGATATAATTTACTAGGTTAGACTTAGCTTGCCTATTAATATTAAATATATATATATATTATATTGATTATATATTGCAGTAGGTGGCGCAAAATATATGCATGAATACTTTATATTAATATTAATAAGTAATAATATGAGTTAGACAACTACAATACACTTAATCACAATTATTAAGTAACTCAAATCTCCTTTTATACATTTGGTTAACACCTATGACAATAACTTTTACAATATCATAGTCTTTACAATTAAATAAAGAGTTCAATTTAACATCCGAATCAAAATTAACAAAGGAGGGAAAAATATCACATATATCACATATATCTGTAAAAAGGATTTCTTTAATGTTATTTAGTGAAGTACAACTAATTAAAAAATAAACTCATCTTCTACTCCTAATTTACGTAATGGACAATTCCTATTTGCTAGTGGGGTTTTAGTGTGTCGCCCAACTTCTTTTGCAAGTTTACTATTGCTTGTTTTAATTTTTGTAAATGTTTTAACTATATCTCTGTCTATATCTAATTTCAAATATGTATCAATTTCATAGTTTTCTTTTATTTTTCTATATGTTCTAAGTTTATGACCATTTACAGAATGACTATCATCAAAAATACTGTTCTTCCAATATTTTAAATAATTTTCTTATAACTTGTTTGTAAAAGATGAGAGCAACTTGCGTTGTGAAAAGGTACCTTGGTTATCCCAAACATATCAAAAGTAAGTTTTTTTTAATAATATCTGAACTTTTGAGGCAAAGCTATCTTGAAGATTAAGATTAGTTGTAGGCATCATGTACTAGCAAATTTTCTGATTTAATGATACGTTACCAATATTCAGTAACTGATTTCAAGGCTAAAATAGATATTGGGTACATTCCAAGTTCTGCAAGTACAGCCAAATTCAATGCAGCTCTATTTACTCCTAGAAGTGATTTCGCAAATTTAATTTGAGTTTTAACTATTGGCATTGATAGATATAAATTTAGATTCTGGTTAATGTTTATTACTGACAACATTTAATGACCATATTTCACTACAATAAAGTAAGATTGGTTTAATGCAACCATCAAACAGTTTTAAATGATATCGTGGGACAATATTAGAAGAGTCTGATGATAAGAGTTTTCTAATACAGAACATAGCTTTTGCTGCCTTTTTACATATATGGTTAATGCCATTTGTAAAGACTCCAGATGGCTTTAAAATGTTAGTCATACCCTCTGCGCTGACGCTTCTTGGGGCCAAGTAAATAAATAAAATTTATCGCATTTGTCTAAATTTCGGGTTATTGTATACCCGAAGCTTAGTGACTTTGGGAATAGTTTAGCTTATGATAGAACTGCGATCGGGCATCATGTTAGTGTAAACAGTATTTATTAGCCAATAGATGACATAATAACAAACAGATAACACAGAAGATTGGGATTGGAAAACAAGTGACAAGCACTTTTACAATTTCCTCTCCCAAAGAAAACATAAACAGAGATGGTACAAAATAATAAATGGTTTCATATCAAAGATAATGACCATACACTGATAAATCCGAATAGCATAAATAAATGTAGTTAATATAATGTATATAGTTTAAAGCCAACAGTATCAAGAGCCCCAATAAGATTAATAATAGCGCAAATTACCTAGGGTACAAATATTACATCAGTTGAACCTTTTAGTATGCAATATAAATTTTTGAATTACAATGAAGTTTTCTGAGTTCACATTATCAGAAAGAGTACTGTCACCATATAGCAGCTTATCTACAGTAATGGGAGCATATGAAAGGCGGTCTAACATATGGCGCCTCTGAATATCGTATTGGGCACAATTTAATAAATAATGCGCAGGACTTTCGACTTGACCACAGATACAAAACGGATTTTCGACTATGTTTTTGGAAAATAGGTGGGCATTAAAGCCACTACTCTGGGTTTTTATTCTAGTATGAAAAATCTGACCCATCCTCTTACCAGCGTAAAAATATTTGGGAACAGGACGAGTTTTTCGAATATGGTTTTTTAAACAAGATAAAGATAAATTTCTAGTATCTATCGGAAGCTGATTCCACAATCTAACAGATGATGGTAAAAAACTGTTATAATAATAGCTAGTTCTGGTATGTATGTTGATCAGGTTGGCAGCATTACGAGTACAATGATCATGCAAGTCACCGTGAGATGGTGGTACTAAGTTTGATAAATACATAGGAGCATTGTTGTTGACCATCTGATGGAATAAGATAATCTTGTGATTTGTCCGTCTGTCTCTCAAGGTCTCCCACCCCGTCTCTTGCATAAGAATACTCAAACTAGTCAGTTTTGAAGCACCAGTGACTATTCGTGCAGCCTCATAGTTTATCTGTTCCAATCTATCCTTCATATATTCTGTACAATTGTCCCAGATAACATCTGCATATTCGAGAATAGGACGAAAAAATGAAAAGTACATGGTCTCAAGAGATCTCCTGTCAACTATAAACTTCAGACGTCATGTTACATGGTCAAACTGTTACAGTGTCCTAGCACTTCCTATCGCAAATTTAATGCAAAAATATCACTGGTAATGGAACAGAAAATAAGCATTACCTAACCTCCATAACTGCTTCAAAATTTATATTGATTCACAAAAGCAAGAAATCTTTAACACTAATAACTCGGGAAGCTACAAGCATTTCATGAACAATATGATAAATGTCAATAGGTTCTTTAACAAGTCGGTTATTGTTATGGGCAAGGAAAATTTTCTAACGAGTGATATTTGAAACGGACGAAACAGGAGCAACGACTGTACAAATTCTGAGAAGTGTAGTTGCCACAAAACTTTTGAAACAAATTCTATCATTTACCTAATCTGAGAGCATGGGGGTTATTTCCATGTTTATAGCTCGGCTAGCGGCAACACAGTGTCGCCGATGTTCAGTTTCCCTCGTATGAAATATCATTATCATTTTTCATTTTATTCAAAATGGACCAATCGCTTGTTCCTTCAGGATGGTTGTCACTAGATAATTTTTCACGTTTGTGGAACATTTTAACACACATTATCATCGAAAGAGAAAAGGTATTGCTATTGTTGAACAACCACAAATCGCATAAGCACATTGATAACTACGCAATAATGAAGTGATCGTGTTTTCATTTCCGCCACATTGCTCCCACAAGTTAAAACCCATCGATAGGTCTGTGTTTGGTCCGTTCGAAATCAATTTGCACGCACAAAGATAGTTGGATGCGCAGTCACTCAGGAAAACATGACTATTTTTGACTTACCCAGTACCGTGAAAGAATGTTGGTCCAGAGTAGCAACGGGTTTAGTATCTGTGGTGTGCATCCCTTCAACAGTAACGTTTCCCATGACAATGAATTTGCGACGAGCAGTGTTACTGATCGACCAGATCCCACTGCAATTAATACACCCGGTGAGCCTACGGTATCGATTGATTGATTGGATATTTGCTTTACGTCCAGCGAGCAGTATTTCAGCTATATTCTGGACGGGAACAAGTTAACAAACAATAAATCAATGGAAAAAGGGTGGGATAGGACACAGTGAACTAAATTTTGACTGCCACTGGAAACTACGGAATATTGGGTAGGGTCTGAGAATTTAGCCTTTTGTATCGGCTACAATCAGCCTATAGCTACTCTTGTTCGAAATCTACAAAAGGGGTCTTTATCGTGCATGCAGCGTGGCACCAGGCTTTCCGTATTATGACCTGACAACCCCCAACGAGAGGGTCTCCCCTATCCACCCGGGGACGCGCTGGGTTGCTCTGTGGGTCGAGCACTGGAAAACATCCCTATATGGTCCCAGCCTACGGCATCTAATTCACTTAATGTAAGCAATTGGAGTCACCAAGTTTAAACCGACAACACTGGTGCTAGTACTAGAATAAGAACAACTATCAATGCATGGGATAAATGGAATCCATATGCCCAAAGCTTGAGTCGATTGATAATACGTGTCCCAGGCAACGGTTCACTGCCTCCTGCATGCCGTTCGCAAATCCCGACTGAAGAAATAGGACATAAGACATTGAAAACTACATCAGAAAATGTAATTCAACAATCATACCGTTGATGTAGTTCTCTCAGCCCTCTGCAATTGCCTGTGTGTGTAAACAATACTGTATCAGTGTATACAGAATGATGTTAAGATACATGCACATCCACCCGGGGGCGATATCCATATACATGTAGCTAGGAATAGCCAGAATGAAAAGGGTCGTAAATTTCAATTGCGGTGATAGATATATTGGTCAAGATAATTATGTCAACGAGGCAACTACTGAAAACAGTACATAAACTACAACAGGGATGAGATGGTTCTCACCAGAACATATAAGGACCCATCCTAAAGTGCCGCCTTGAAAAAGCAGAATGTTAAAAGCGAACAAGACATCTATTTTAATAGACACGACTTAGAAAAACGCAATCGCAGACGCGAACAGAATAAGAAGAATGAAAAATTAAAACGGACAAAACAATTAAAGTCGAAACCAAAAACCAAAACAACGAAAACAAAATCAACGCCGAAGAAAGCTGGAAGTTCTAATTCATCATCATCCGAAGAATGGTATTGTCTGATATATTTGGAACCCTATTTAATAGTAGATCACGGCAAAAATGAATCCATTGTATTGCTTTTAAGGATTGGGAAATGTACTGCTGTTAGTAAGGGCATTATGTTTGTTTGCCAAAATTGTGAATCTGACTACAATTCCTACTAGAGAAAAGTAAAGCATTGATTCGACTCTTTAGCATCGCTAATTCCACGAATAATAGCGTAATTGAGTAATGTCTTCCTTTTTTGCCAAGCCTTATTTCCGTCTTTATGATTTATTCAGCTGGCATTTTGTAATGAAACACTTGGCATGGGGAAACGTAACACTTTGCGCCAAAGATCGGGCAACGTGTTACATATACCCGCCATTTGTTCTGGTTGTTAATTGTTATAACAAGGGTAAATATTATTTGTTTCAATTGGGTGTATTTTCTGAATTTATGACTATAGGTTTCAGTTTTAACAATGTGACACCTTTCCAGGTCTCCTCTGCCCCAATATAGTTTAAATGAATAAAGTCACGGGGATTAAGAGGGTACGAATTGTTTTTTAATTACCTATTAAAAAATTCAGATAGCTTAAAATGAAATATGATCACAATTTTAGTTTAAAAATATCTTTTAAAACTTAAAATGACACGATTGAGTTAATATTATTTTTGTCGCTTCACAATACAAAAAAAATACAACAGACAATTCAATGAAATATATCAACAATCTACACTTTAAACTGAAAATTGAATAATATCGGAGTAATAATAGGAGAAAGCTCCAGAGTAACGTATCAAATCAAAGTATTTATTAATTATGGACTTTTGGTTAGGTCAATACATTATATATGCGTAACAGGTCCATATATAATGTATTGACAGAGTCAAAAGTCCATCATTGTTATATTACATATGCAGACATATTATAGTTTTTTTAGGGTTGTTGCAAGGGTCGAGTAATTTTTTTAATTATTTTGTTATGTACATATATCCGAATCTAAATTTAGTAACATAGCGTCAATATAGGTAAAAATAGAAACATAGCGTCAATATACCAAAATTGCCCCGCTTTGATTGCAAAGTAAAGAAATACACTAAATATCCTTTAAACCACGTGAGTAAATAATCCAATGAAAATGTAAGAATCATTAACCATATGTAATATATTACAGTCTGGGGAGGATAGAACAGGAAAACTAAAACCATCACATTTGCATATGTAAGGTTAAACTTTCTACATTTGTAGATAAAATGTCATCAAAGATAACAAGTTAATAGAATTTACTACCCCAGACGCGCGTTTCGTCAAATCAGGACTTTTCAGTGGCGCTCAAACCCAAACAATATTATAAAATTTGTAGATATCGGAAATGGGTCAAAGTAAGATGCTAACCTATTTTTTTTTATTTCCAAATATGTACAAAATTTAAATGTTATAGTATGATTTCCTCGTAAACTATCTAGTTTTTAACAACTTTGTTAAGTAGTCCCTTCATAAATTTGTGTTGTTGCCATCATGACTTGTTTGATTACCACTGGGTATCTGTCACATGTATGGTGACGGATCTACTAGGTGTGTCACACATATGGTAATGGTTCAACTGGGTATGTCACACATATGGTGATGGTTCTACTGGGTATGTCACACATATGGTGATGGTTGTACTGGGTATGTCACACAGTCGGTGACGGATCTACTAGGTGTGTCACACATATGGTGATGGTTCTACTGGGTATGTCACATATATGGTGATGGTTTTACTGGGTATGTCACACATATGGTGATGGTTCTACTGGGTATGTCATACAGTCGGTGACGGATCTACTAGGTGTGTCACACATATGGTGATGGTTCTACTGGGTATGTCACACAGTCGGTGACGGATCTACTAGGTATGTCACACATATGTTGATGGTTCTACTGGGTATGTCACACATATGGTGATGGTTCTACTGGGTATGTCACACAGTCGGTGACGGATCTACTAGGTGTGTCACACATATGGTGATGGTTCTACTGGGTATGTCACACAGTCGGTGACGAATCTACTAGGTATGTCACACATATGGTGATGGTTCTACTGGGTATGTCACACAGTCGGTGACGGATCTACTGGGTATGTCACACATATGGTGATGGTTCTACTGGGTATGTCACACAGTCGGTGACGGATCTACTAAGTATGTCACACATATGGTGATGGTTCTACTGGGTATGTCACACAGTCGGTGACGGATCTACTAAGTATGTCACACATATGGCCGTGGATCTACTGGGTACACATATGGTGACGGATCAACTAGGTATGTCACATATATGGTGATGGTTCTACTGGGTATGTCAACAGTCGGTGACTGATCTACTAAGTATGTCACACATATGGTGATGGTTCTACTGGGTATGTCACACAGTCGGTGACGGATCTACTAAGTATGTCACACATATGGTCGTGGATCTACTGGGTACACATATGGTGATGGTTCTACTGGGTATGTCACACAGTCGGTGATGGATCTACTAGGTATGTCACACATATGGTGATGGTTCTACTGGGTATGTCACAAAGTCGGTGACGGATCTACTAGGTATGTCACACATATGGTGATGGTTCTACTGGGTATGTCACACAGTCGGTGACGGATCTACTAGGTATGTCACACATATGGTGACGGGTCTACTACGTAGTTGTTAAACGGATGGTGACAAATCAAATGGGTATCAGTCACGCATATTGTGACTAAAATTAAGCAGATTGAGCCATTTTAAGAATGTTTATAAGTAGGTCAATCTACAGGTTATTTTTACTACGAGATATACCCAACCTCCATTGATTTATATTTGGGTTTTTCCTGATTATTCAAGAGAAAATAAAAGCTTATTATGAATTCCGTGTTTATGATTGACCTTTTCAAGTGTGATTTGCTAATTAAATAACAATGTGAAGCTTTTCGGTGACAATACTTTTTAAAGACTTTTTGAAAGAGCGAAGACCGTCCGTTTTTTTATGAAATGATATGTAAATAAAATAATGAGGTTTTTTGGTTAAAATAATGTTTCATTGTGCCTAACAATGCATATTTGTGTTTGCTATATAAATTAAAACGAATGACAGTCAAATATTAGTCCAAAGGTGTTCGAATAGGTATGACTTGAAAAAACTAAGTGTGCTTAACTTTTCTTTGTTTTTCGCGATCATCACAATATTTCGAGTGAAGGCAAGTAGCTAATTCCTAATTTCGGCTTGAATTAATTAAAATGTCAGAAATTCATCACTATACAAGGGGGCCTCGGTGGCCGAGTGGTCAAGGTAGTTCGTCTACTATTGATCACGTGGTCTGTCAACACTGAGATTGCGGGTTCGATTCTCACTGCAGGCAGGGAGTACTAGACTCCTATCTTTATTGACAAGGATTGCCAGTTTTCCTACCGCAGGTCGGGGGTTCTCTCCGGGTACTCCGGCTTCCTCCCCCAATAAAAACTGGACGCCATGAAATAGCTGAAAAATTGCTGAAAGTGGCGTTAAAACACCATTCAAACAAACAAACAAAAACATCACTATACACGGTATATATGCACTGGCTAATTTTTTTTCCTAACAAGGTAATTGAAATACAATTTCTCTTGTAAAAAATCGTATCTAAATGATCTTTTTTAGACTCCTTTAGCAAATGGATTATGTTCTTTTTATTATGCTTTATTGTAGCAGCGGTCTTTATATGTACAGACATATTACAGAATAACAAATTGGGAGAGACATCCGAAACTCAGAGAAAAAAAATGAGAGTGACAATGGACTCTTAAATCTAACACGAATATACACATATAACCATGTATTGTCTTTCAGCATTATTTAACAAAAATATACAAATCTATAATATTTTAATAATATCTATTAAATGAAAAGAGATTTCTCTACTTATACCAATATGTGATATCTATAAAGTCGGTCATTCACTTAAGACTGGACATTCGACTTGACAAAAATAACCGTTAGATTATCGTTATGCAAACGGCGATTCTTTAGTAATCTAAATGGAAATCTTAATGAAAATTTAATACATGTATGAATACGTGGCTGTGTGGTTACAAGGTTGGGTGATTTTAAATGACTTCTCGGGTATAAAAACTAACAGATCGTACCGTTTGGACAATAATTTCAGTTGAGGAAGATGAGAGGCACACTGCTTCTGGTGGCTCTTGCTGCATGTGTTTTGCTGACACAAGCAAAATCTTTTTCAGAGGTAAGTTCAGTACAGTTTTAAAAAAACACACAAAAAATCTTTAAAAAAAAATTTAATGTGAAGTTTAACCAATTTTCAGATTCCAAATTTCAATAGGGTTCAGGACACTTGCACTGGACATAATTTGTCAATGAATTTTCTTCAAACTTGTCATATAGTTAGTTTTTTTATACAAGTATTCATAATTCAAATTTAAACATGGTGGTTGCAGAGCTTATTTTCAAAAGGTTGAGCACCAAAATGTTCTATATATTGTACTCAAATGTGAGTGTAAAAGCATCTAAATAATTGATTTTCGAAATTCTATCAACTGAAATTTTTTGTTATAATGTCCAGCAATTGATACACATTTTAGTGATTGAAAGAAAATGGTATCTCTGAGTTAAATTTTTGTTCAAGGAAATAACTGGTCAAAATGTAATAAAATTGTTGTTGAGCTGAAATTATCCCCCTTGTTAAAAATGTCATTTTTATTTTATTTTATTTTTACCAATACAGAACCAGTTTAAGCATAAACTTTGTATTTAAACAATTAATTAATTGACGTGATAGTATAGGTAAGTCTTTCATTATTATTTTTAATTTTATCTAAATTATAGGAGTTAACAATGAAAACACTTCATATTAATTTTACGATTAATGTGATATCTGAGATTTCTCTGCATCCCTTAAGTTGAACTCGAATTTATATATGAATTTTGCAAACTATCTACAATCAACAGTCACGTGCAGAATTGTTAAAAATTATTAAAATTGTAAAATTGTTTGTTTTAATACCTACTGTGGCGACAATCAGAATTGTTAGGATAATTATATAGAAAAATACACTTTCAAATATATGTGCAGATTTGTTTTATTGTTAATACAGAAGGTCTTTATAAATTTGAAATACGCATGCTATCTATTAGCGGTTCGTATTACCAAACAAATGAAGGTAACTTTAAAGAAATTAAGTTGTAAATGACAATTAAGTTATATTTATAGCACGGACTTCTGAGTTAGACAGATACACCGTCGAGCGCTTTAGCGCGAGAAGGTGTATTTGTCTAACGAGGAAGGCGGTGCTATAAATGATTTGTAACATGAATCCCGCCCATTAATAATTGTTTATAAATAAAGAGGGCGGTGTTAATTATGGTGCGACCGATATTCGACTAATCAAATGAAAAGCTAATATTGGAAGCTCGTGCTATCCGTTTGCAGTGAAAATCAATAAAATTTGACATAATTAAGGCGGAGTTTTACTGTGCATTATCAGATAATTGTAGTTGGTTATTGCATGGATATTTTCCCTTGAGTTTAACAGGCACACATGACCTTTCATGCAATATTATACAAGTGTTTTAATTTAGAGCATACCTACTCGTCGTCTCTTGTTTATTCGTAAAAAAGAACAAAGGATTCATGTTACAATAGTTGTTATTTCCATAGAAATGATTTTAAAATGAAGAAAAATTGTCTACTAAGGCCAAACTACATTTGGTTACTTTGTATAAAATACATGTAGTAAAATGTATTACAATTCTTTGTTATAGAATAAATACATACATGTACTAGGATATCTCGGGCTTGATTCTTTATTACACGTGTAATACCAAATGTTTACAAAAATTGTTCCTTTTGCACGGGCTGTCATGAGACAAGTCACAATTTATCACGGAACAGAAATGCTTGGTGTATCTTAAGATCCCGCCTTTGAGACAAATATTCCAAAATCAACATTTTGTCCAGGATCACCTTTTTTAAAGTGACATAATGTGTTCATGTATTTGAAAGATATCCTCATAAAAAGCCACATCAAAAAAATAATTCGCACTGTTCTATTTTTAAAAATAAAGGCTTTATAATTTTTAGAATAAATTTTTCCATAGCAGTGTGGTTTCAATATTACAAAATCACCCTTTTCTATAACATTTGTCGAGAAATATAGCAGATACATTGGCATAAATCTTACTTCTAATGCCCAGATTAGAGATATCTAAAACTGTTTAAATGTTGAGACAGCCGTGTCAAGCGCTTGACATGTCAACTTGAAAAGGATTTAATTAGACCCCTTTTTGAATTATATTCTGTAAAGTAACACCTAAAAGTATCCGAGTTTTTGTTTTGCTGCAATCAGTCCATCTTGGACTTAATTCTCATGCTTTTATTTATCTATTTATGCAAATTACTATTTCATGTTCTTTTAATATTTTTAAAGATATTTGAATTTAAGACGGAATAATGACTCATATTTATGCTTATTTCGAACAAAAACTAATTAAATACAGTCAGAAAGTTGTTATTTTATACAAACATATTTTTAAATAACTCATTTGAATAAGAAGAAGTTGACGATATAAACAATTCATTTTTTGTCCATAATTTGGAAATTTACATATTCCCTTTTAGATTTCTTTTTTTTTGTACCACACTTCTAAATGATTTTGCTATTCTAGACATGACTTAAACAATTCGAGGCAAAACTTGGGGTGAAAACTTAAGAAATCATATTAGAAAGTTGTGTCTTGTCATATCAATATAAATATGGAAATTCCCCAAGATATTATTCAAAGGACAAATATTACCCATTCTGGAGTGTTCTACAATAAGTCCACCAGCATTCATCTTCGTAATCTTTCTTGTGACTATCAAAATTTACACTTTGTTTTACCAGAAGCATTATTAATATTATAAAGAAGCGATTATATGTAACATTACCAAACGTGTCCTACTTATCTTGTGATGTCATTGGCATCTTACAACATCTATTAGGTCATTAAAAAGTTTATCTATAACAAATTAGGTCATATGAATTGAAACAAAGGAGGATGTGACGAGAAAAGAAGCACAAGTGGCTTCGTTTAAACAGCATTTATGCAATTGCAATCATGGTTCGACAAATGGGACAGGTTTGGCACATACAAGCCATGTTTCATGAAATTACCATAAGTAGTTTTAGATAAGATATCCTTATTTATATGCTACGTTGTATTTGCAGCCATATTTTGGTGATGTATAAATATCATTACAGCACTTTTCAGCAAGACTACTACTACCAGCCATTTTCCAATTTTTTAATGCTTTTCAGACCAGCCATTTGAGTTATTTTTGAATATAGATAGGAGTATTTTAGTTTAAAAAAAAATGCTGAAAAATTGTGTTCTGATAGGTTCTGATATAATTTTTTGTCATGTACTGATAAGATTTTATTGTTATTAAATCTAGAGATACATGTACAAAGGGTACATTTGCTAAAAACTGTGGCAAGATGAGATATGTAAGTGAAATATACCAATTAAAACATTCTCAAAGGGGCATTTTATCATGGCAGCCATATTTGGAAAATTTATTATAAAATTGCAAATATTAGGTATTTAGTTGCTTTTGAACCGTTTGTCCAATTTTCAATGAAAAAAAATCACTCAAATTTTCACCAAAATAGGCAATCTTTCGAAGGCTGTAAAATCCAGTTATTTGCGAACCTGCCTATTCAAATATTATTTGTATCATTCAAGTACAACAAGGTATTAATAAACTTTATTCAATCTATGTGCTCACTTTGAAGGAATATACCCTAAAATATAATAGTAAATATAAGTAATCAAGCTTCATGTATATGCATGATATGGAATGTTTTTAAATTCTTGGCAAGGTGCCAATTTCTAATAGTTTACTCTGTTCAGTATTTTTGCAGAATGACGTCATTAAAGGTGGATAAAATTAGTTTGAAAATTTGAAAATCTTACCTTTTAAACAGGACTAGTGCGAAAATTTTGTATAGGTGTCTATCAACTTTCTATGCATATACCGTTTCAAAAGTGTCCCCTGGATCACTTTGCATGGTTTACTCGTAGACAGGCTCTTAAGTACACCTTTGATATACTAATTTTGCTTTTACGGCGTTGCAATTCTATTTCTTAAATTTAATCCGTGAATGAAAATAGAAACTTAATATGAAATCTAGAAGAATAGAATTTATCAGAGTATCAAAAACATACATCAGGGACTTAGGCAGGATTTCAGATTTTGGGTCTGCAGTTCCTTATGGCGAGGGGTTTGGGGACATCTGAAATCCCCAACTGGTCCAGTGGGCGAAACCCCCGGATGCTACAGACTAATCGTATTTCACTCTTATAACATTACGTCAAGAAAACTTATTCTTTTTACTTCAATCGCGTCTTTTTTCTTTGTTTTTATTTGGTGGCAAAATCGGAGATGCGCTTAAAACCAGTCCCCCCCCAATGGCTACGCTTTGTACATGCTACAATATTGATGAATACATGTAGTATAATACGATCGCATGATAAACTCATCCTTAACTGATAAAGGTGCTGGGGTTCACCGCATAGAAAAACTGGATTCCAATTAGCTACAAAGTTCTGAAACATTCAAAACAAAGAAACATGCAAATAAGAAAATTTAATTGTATATTAACAAAATATTAAATACTTTTAGAGGAAAAATGAAGAGGAATTAGTTGATGAACTGGCAAGAATTCTCGAGGACGTCAGTGAACGTACGTATTTCCGATTCTTATATATATAAATTAAAAAATAGATTATCATTATTTAAAGTAATAGTAATAGACCTAAGTGACGGGTCTGCAAGTCGTAATACTCATTTTAAAAGAAAGTCGTATACTTTATATTACATTAAAGCGTATGACATCACAGTATTGCAGTACGTTCATTATTTACAGTTTCGTTAAAAGCTTAGTTGAAATTACAATAAGTTTCTTTATTCATACCTTAGTTTCCTTTAAGTATCCATGACTAATTATCTATTATTAGGTACCCCTTATAAATAGGGATTGAATCAAAGGATCGCATGGTCAACATTGCGACATAATTACAGAAACTTTTTGTTCTGGTTACCTTTAATGTCTCGTTTCAAATTGCAAAGAGAGTAAGAAGAAAACATTTATTGCAATTTGCATTTAGATACAGGTATTCATACAAGCCGTTATTTGCTTTTATAGGTCATGGTGGACAAGGAGGAAGCAGACCGAACCCTTCAGGACCACCTCCATCAGGTGCTCCACAAGACGAACCCGAAAAACGTAGAGTTGCAATACAAAGAGGACAACATAGCGGGGGGAGAAGACCACGCCCTTCAGGACCACCTCCATCAGATAGACCACCGCGTCCATCTGGACCACCTCCAACTGGTGGTCCAGAAGACGAACCCGAAAAACGTAGAGGTGGACTACAAGGAGGACACCATGGTAAGGGGAGAAGACCACGCCCTTCAGGACCACCTCCATCAGACAGACCACCGCGTCCATCTGGGCCGCCTCCAACTGGTGCTGCACAAGACGAACCCGAAAAACGTAGAGGTGGACAACACGGAGGACGCCATAGTGAAGGGAGAAGACCACGCCCTTCAGGACCACCTCCATCAGACAGACCACCGCGTCCATCTGGACCGCCTCCAACTGGTGCTTCACAAGACGAACCCGAAAAACATAGAGGTGCACTACAAGGAGGACACCATGGTAATGGGAGAAGACCACGCCCTTCAGGACCACCTCCATCAGACAGACCACCGCGTCCATCTGGGCCGCCTCCAACTGGTGCTGCACAAGACGAACCCGAAAAACGTAGAGGTGGACAACACGGAGGACGCCACAGTGAAGGGAGAAGACCACGCCCTTCAGGACCACCTCCATCAAACAGACCTCCACGTCCGTCTGGCCCACCTCCAACTGAAGAAAGCATTGAACAAAAAAGATCAGGTATTATAAAACGACCTCCACCTGCAACACGTACCTATGAAATAGAAAAATTGTTGTTGAACATGCTAGATAACTAGCCAATGAACATGCGCAATTTACTAAGACATTTTTAAGTACTAAATCAAAGTTTCATACGCATTCAAACTGTTTTTATTACCAATAAAGATTTTATGCAATTCTAATGTAGTTTATTACTAACATTTGAATCATAAATTTCAATGAACGTAAGTAAATTAAATAATTGAATTGATTGATTGATTGATTGATTAATGGTGTTTAACGCCCGAGCAGCAATATTTCAGCTATATTCAGGCGATGAACATGAAATGGATGATGAATGAAAATGGGAAGGGACAAAAGGAAAAATAGGGGTAACGGATTTTAGATTGCCACTGGCAAATGGGACGATGGATAGGGTCGGGAAATTTAGCCTCCTGTAGCGGGATCGAAATCCCTACTCATAGCGAATACTACAGCAGCGTTCTTTAACGTGCGAGGAACGTGGCATTTTTCCCAACACGGTGCACTAATATCGGTTGCGGTCAGGTTTTCCGTATTATGGCCTGACAACCCAGCTTGCCAGGGGTACCCCATTCAACCACCTGGGGCACACATCCCAGTCGGTCTTCAGGCAAACCGACCTGACACGCCGGTCAGGGTACTGGGCGCTATTTAGTCGCCTTTTACGACAAGCTAGCGCGACTGCGGTCTATTCTTTTAGCCATCCGGATCCCGCACGGGGCTAATTCAATTGAAGACCACAGGATAAAACAGCAACAAAACAGTTGCTTAACGTCCGGCGAGTAGTATTTCAGCAATATTCACGACTAGAACCATTCGGTTAATAGATGGATAAAGGACAGATTTTTGAATGTCAGTGGAGAAGTATGGGGTTGCGTAGGGACAGACAATTAGGGATTTTATAGCGGCTACAGTGAGTAGTCTCTTTTTTGACAACCTATACTGGCGTGCTTTTTTAGATTATGTTTATTCTTATGGAATATAATTAATCTTGAACAAAACGGTTTCCGATTATCATGTTTTCAAATAGACCATGCCAATGATCAGAAAAATGTATGTTACCTTCACAAGAGTATATACTTACAAGTGTAATTTAGTTTATCCATTCAACGTTTGAAATGGTCGTAGCAGGGTTGTTTCAAGTATGATTAGAGTTTTCAATTTCTGTAAGTTTGACTAATGTTGAATATTTCGTCTGCTTTTCGTAGCAGTTTGACAAATGTGTATATTTGTGAACTTTCTAATAATTTTTGGATCTTGGAAAACGTTAGAAATCAATTGCTTTAACAAGCTTTGAACTTCATTCATTAGCTGCACTAAGTCGTAGTTAAAATTAGAAAAAAATAACTACGCCGACTGATTCCCTTTAAAGAGAAAATGAGTTTTCGTGAATAACGTAAAAGTATCGAACCTGTGTATAAAAAAGCGAACCCCACCTATATTAATGTTTATGTAAAAAAACAAACATCTTTTATTGGAAACTGGGCGTTAATGTGTTAGCTACGGTATCGTAGCTATAAATGTGTATGCGTGTCATTTTCATGCGCCGGATGAAATTAACTTTGAATAGTTGTGAATATATCGTCACTGAAAAAGGGATATGACGCATCATGCTTTTGGCAAACATGTATATAATTTTTTAATAAATAGTATATGTCCGATATGTTTAAAAATGCCAATATAACACAAAATTCCAAAGTAAGCCAATATGAAATTTACCGGGCCAATATGCACTAAAGGCCCAGTACCAAATACCAAATTACGCCGATATGTCGCATTGCCATAGTTTTGGATACATATGGGACTAGTTAGTAAGACAAACTGGACTAGTTAGTCAATAAAGGTATAACTGCATGAAGTTTTCCATATTGGCTGAGTTATTGATCCTTGACCCAAAAATTCATCCAATATGGAAAACTTAACGCAATAATGCTATACTATATATTGATGCTGACTACAGATTAGGCTGCATAGACAAATCTTAGTTCTGTCAATCGTTGATAGGTCTATTTCGAAACTTTGTTCTGAATGTGGTTAGCGCTTTATGCGACTTTTAGATAACATTTGTTCCTGACATTTGTTTGTGCCATAAATGAAAAAAATGCTCTACCGAAAACGTTGACATTTTGGACAATTTCTGCATGTGGTAGATATTTCCTTTTTGAGATTTAAACATTTCATAAATTTATTATTGTGAGCATCCAGGCGTGAACTCATTTTCACGCGTAACACACTATCAGGCTGTTTTTATCCACGGCAAAAAGTGTGTTCAGTCATCGTTTAGGGATGAGTAAAATTGTCACGTAAGACAAGACGTGGTTTTGTTTGTTTGTTTGAATGGTGTTTTAACGCCACTTTCAGCAATTTTTCAGCTATTTCATGGCGTCCAAATTTTAATGGGGGAGGAAGCCGGAGTACCCGGAGAGAACCCCCGACCTGCGGTAGGAAAACTGGCAATCCTTGTCAATTAAGATTGGAGTCGAGTACACCCTGACTGCAGTGAGAATCGAACCCGCATGACGTGTACCAAAGCCGGAAGGAACTTCTTCAGACCGAATCGCACAGAGGTGTCATAAAAACACTAGGCCTGTGTATAACTTAGAAACGACTATTAGTAATTTGATATACCTAACGCCTTCGGTCTCTTCTGTCGAAAAGTTTTCTAACAGTTGCGAGCTATCAACTATCCCGATTCTCATCACGCAAAGAATATCTGATAAACCCAAATTGAATGCAGATTCTATCGTGTTAAGATTTTTAACACGCTGGGGAACAAGCTGGTAGAGCCAAAAATACTAAAGACTGGTAGTAATAAATGTTCTATTCAATAAAAACAGTAATAACAAAATGACTATAAATGCATAAACAGTATTCCGCTTATAGTTCAAGATTCGACGGATTTCCACTCAGTCAGGTTCACAATTCAGCTATACGAGTTTCCGTATGCTTCCGTTAACGGTCTCCGATTGTCTTTTTTTTGTAAATGAAAATTGAAGTTTATATAACAGATTGAGGCACGCTAAATACGATAATGAAATTAATAAATTAATTATAAATAATGTTAAGCCAATTAGTGTCATGTACATAAATTTTGCTCGACATCAAAGGTAAAACTGTCATAATAATAAGCCGATTAAAATGTGTCACAAACCAATTTTCGGATTAACAGAACATGTTTGTTGGGGTAAAAATCTGTGAACTTTTTACACCACGACAACTCTCCCACGGTCCATTTTGACTCTGTCCCAGAGTCACGATTTTTTTTATGTCTGCCTTCCCTGTTTGCACTTTGATTTCCCGTTTGAATTTTGGCACATTGTCTCGTATTTTTGTTTCCAAATATGCACTTCCTTTTCAAGCTGATTTCGAAGTTCGTAATATTCTTTAACTTTAATTTTGAATTCTTCAATTAATCGGTCTTTGAAGTGAATCTGTCCGGTGAGGTAATCCACATCCATTTTTAGGTTGTTAGACAGGCGGACTTTTTCGACGTAGTGCGTTCGGAATTTACGGATTTCTTCCTTCAGTTTTTGTTGGTCTTCGTCGTGCTGTCTTATCAAGTCCGTATTTGGGCTACACAGTTTTCTGTTTAGCTCTTTAAGCTCATTTACTTCTCGTTCACTTCTTTCAAGCTTACTTTCCGCTAGAAAAAGTTTCTTTGTAACATTAAACTCTGCGTCCTGCCACATGGATATCCGTTTCTTCATGACATTAAGTTCAGTTTTTAAAGTGTTATCCATTGATTGCATTGTTTCAACAAAGTCAGAGTTGTTGATATCAGAAAAAGGAAATATCGCCATAGCGTTCTTCTTTTCGTTGAAAGTTAGCAATCGTTGTAAATCTCTCTGCTTCCGTTTTTCAGATTTCTGTTTTTGGTATTTAACGGATTTAGTGTTACATACTATTGAAAAATGACCAAAGTGTCCACATTTAAAACACTTACTGTTGTGAGCAGAACAAAAACGTCCGATATGAGTTTTCCCACATCTTGTACAGTTGTTTTTTCTATGTTGATGACTGGTTGTTTCCATCTGTTTCCATTTTCGCATATCTGGTGGACACCACCAATTCCATCTGGAAAGTCCAAGATTTAAATGATCCATTTCTAATCACTGTACGGGATGTTGCAGCACAATTCACTACAGTCTGTAGCAATTGTTCCGGGTTCTATCACCAATTATCGTGTTAAGATTTTTAACACGCTGGGGAACAAGCTGGTAGAGCCAAAAATACTAAAGACTGGTAGTAATAAATGTTCTATTCAATAAAAACAGTAATAACAAAATGACTATAAATGCATAAACAGTATTCCGCTTATAGTTCAAGATTCGACGGATTTCCACTCAGTCAGGTTCACAATTCAGCTATACGAGTTTCCGTATGCTTCCGTTAACGGTCTCCGATTGTCTTTTTTTTGTAAATGAAAATTGAAGTTTATGTAACAGATTGAGGCACGCTAAATACGATAATGAAATTAATAAATTAATTATAAATAATGTTAAGCCAATTAGTGTCATGTACATAAATTTTGCTCGACATCAAAGGTAAAACTGTCATAATAATAAGCCGATTAAAATGTGTCACAAACCAATTTTCGGATTAACAGAACATGTTTGTTGGGGTAAAAATCTGTGAACTTTTTACACCACGACAACTCTACATATATTTGCAAAAAAATTGAGAACAATCAAGCGTAACTCGTTTAGCAAACCAACACAATCGAATAACCACCTAGCTGGAAAAAAACAATCTTGAAAGAATTTCCATTTTTAATAGCAACTGCCATCTAAGCCGACATGAATATCTCTGATGAAAAGGACAAAGTTAGATTTATATTGATCTAAAAGAAGTGTCAATTTGTCAGAAAATACGAACACTACAATAAACCAGCTGATCTAAACAAGGATTCAAAGTTTGATTTAAAGCCATCGTGTAGATGAATGAGATTTCCCTCGGGATAAACTTATAAACCAAGAGTCTAGAAAAAAATGAATTTTCAGCGCCTTTAATAATTTTTATTATATATACCACTTCCTTGTAAAATACTAGTATTCTAACTTGAAGATAGTTTTCCCAATTTTTGTATTCAGATTGGGCTACGATGATTTTTGGATACTACTATTACTGAGTAATTGTATATGATATCAATTTCAATAACAAACCAACTCACATATTAAAGTAATGGAAGCGGGAGTTGGCATGACATAAAACCTGGTTTAAACCACCATTTTTGAAATGCTTATACAAAGGAAAGACCATTGTTGTTGTTACTGTATTTTTGGTTATTATAGTTCTGGAGTTTGCCGGTTTCTCCGATTTCAATTTGTGGATTGTCTTTTTTGATAGTTTCTCTCGACTATAACAGGGTTCCACATTGGAAGTATGATCTATAAAAAGGAAAAGATGGCATGTTTAAGACCAAAAAAGTAAAAGACCCAGCCCATTCGGGTCACCTCCTTCTGGTACTTTGTATACAGAACCCGAAAAAACGCAGAGGTTGTAAAAGTGGCGAAAGTGTAAAACCAATATAGAGAAGAGGAAAAAGAAACCGCTGAAGGCAATAAGCCCACGACTGTCCGGACCACTCCCATCTGATTCCGCACATCCCAAACCCGAAAAGTTAAGAGAATGGAACAAAATTATGATAGCGAAAGGTTACGCCTATCTATACCAACCTCATCTAATTCTCCTCACTACGAAGAACGCAGAGGTGGACGTCAATGTGGAGGAAATAAAGAAAGCTGTGGGGAAAGAATAGAAGAAAACGCTGACAGCAGAAGAACCCGCCCATCTGTTGCTGCACATTCTGAACACGTAAAACGCAGGGTCGGACGTCAAGATGGGGAATGGGTAAGAGAAAACGTTAAAGGCAGAAAACCACGCACATCCGGACCACCTCCACCTGGTGCTCCATATACAAAAAAAAAGAAACGCGCAGAGTCGGACCTCAAAGTGGTGAAAGCAAAGATAGCGGTGAAGGCAGAAGATCGCGGCTATCCGGACAAGGCTGAACAGAAGTAATTTCAGGTGGTTCTATTTCCATTCACCCGGGTAATAACGTAGGTAACTGATAATGTGCATAAGAGTGTAACCTGAAGCAATCGTGGCCCCCTCGTACATCACTAGCAATTTTTGAATTACGAATACTTAATAGTATTCCAGCTTTTCCGTGTGACATTTCATTCAGATAAATTAGAATGTCCTCAAAAAAATCAAATACTAAAGTGTATTAAGAAGCGCAAAATTATACATTTTGTTCAAGATATGTAATGAATGTTGCATTGTCGTTTTAGTTATTGGTCTTTTGTATCCCCCATCAAAATTGCAAAGTGCAAAAAAACGAATAAGCTAAGAAAACCTAACTATTGCATAGAAGAGCTAGATTGATTGATTGATTAATGGTGTTTAACGCCCGAGCAGCAATATTTCAGCTATATTCAGGCGATGAACATGAAATGGATGATAAAATGAAAATGAAATGATGATGAATGAAAATAGGAAGGGACAAAAGGAAAAATAGGGGTAACGGATTTTAGATTGCCACTGGCAAATGGGACGATGGATAGGGTCGGGAAATTTAGCCTCCTGTAGCGGGATCGAAATCCCTACTCATAGCGAATACTACAGCAGCGTTCTTTAACGTGCGAGGAACGTGGCATTTTTCCCAACACGGTGCACTAATATCGGTTGCGGTCAGGTTTTCCGTATTATGGCCTGACAACCCCAGCTTGCCAGGGGTACCCCATTCAACCACCTGGGGCACACATCCCAGTCGGTTTTAGGCAAACCGACCTGACACGCCGGTCAGGGTACTGGGCGCTATTTAGTCGCCTTTTACGACAAGCTAGCGCGACTGCGGTCTATTCTTTTAGCCACCCGGATCCCGCACGGGGCTAGAAGAGCTAGAAGTACTGATTGAAAAGGTACAGGAAAATAAAGACTTTTTTTATTAGGAAAATTAATTGACACCGTCACCAATGAAAGACAATAGAAGTGCTGGAATTTCATAGCTTACAAGGTATCCGCTGTCGTCGATCACAACAGGGCAGCAGACGATGTTAGGAATAAATGGCAGGATTACTCAAGCATCACAAAAGGTAGAAAGGCAAAGCAAATAAGGGAGAGAGTATCCACTGGTGGTGGGCCTCACAAAAAAAGAACATGTCAGGACCTTGGAAGAGAGTATTTTGGAGATAATTGGCACAACTACAGTGGAAGGCATTCCAACAGTTGACACTTTTCCTGTAAGCTGTGATAATATTGACTCAGTAAAGACATGTATTGATTTAGAATGTGATGATGTTCTTTCTTCAGATGATGTCATCCAATCAGACACAGAGTAAACAAGATCTAGGGGTACATTTTGTACTAATAATACAATTGATCGAAATGAAATGGAAAAGAAAATCGATACACAACTTAAACAGTAATCAGTCAAGGTAGTGAAAAGAGTGTCAATAGAAAGGAAAATAATTTTCCTAAGTGTTCATCTTTAGAGAAAAGTAGTGGACAAAACAATGAATTGAACACTGTAGCCCAAAAGCGACCCAAACTAATTAATGTAACTGACAATGACATACCTGACAAATGCAGTTATGACACAGAGATTAAAATTCAAATAGATTGATTGATTTGATTGATTGGATGTCTGCTTTACGTCCAGCGAGCAGTATTTCAGCTATAAACAGGACAGGGGGTGGGATGGGTCACAGGGAATACAATTTTGACTGCCACTGGAAATGTATGGAGTTTTTGGCAGGGGCGGAAAATTTAGCCTTTTGTTGCGGCTACAACGAGCCTACTCTTTTTCGAAATCTACAAAAGGGGTCTTTATCGTGCAAGGAGCGTGGCACTCTCCAAACACGTTACCCACTACGGTCCGCGGTCAGGCTTTCCGTATTATGACCTGACAACCCCCCAACGAGAGGGTCTCCCCTATCCACCTCCCGGGGACGCGCTGGGCTGCTCTGTGGGTCGAGCACTGGGAACCCTCCTAGTATGGTCCCAGGAAATTCAAATAGAAAAGATTGATCAGCAAGAAAGTGTGAAGAGAAGGCAACCAAAAAAGGATAAAGTAAAAACTTTTGACCAAAAGCGGCCAAAAATCATTAGTATGCTAGAGGAAGACGATGAAATCATTAATTAGGCAACAGCGTAATTCAAATAGAAAAAAAAACAGACTGTGTGTTGAGAGGGAAAGGCTTTCTTTGGAAAAAAGACGTTTGAACTAGAAATAGAGAACCTTCAAATAAAAGGAAAGACTACAAGTTGAGATGAGCATTAAGAGTGAAGTTATAAGAATAGCACAAAAATAAATTAATAATCATGAATTCTGAAAGCTACACTACTTAAAAAGAGGATAATGATAAAGTCCATTATAGCAACAATATATGTCTTTGTAAAAGAAGTAATACATTTTTTATTTCCCATCTACTAAAGTAGAACACCATAAATTGTTCAGTCTGTGTATTGAATTAATGTTTACCTTCAGGGTTGTTACTTTTCCATGGAAAAAAGTATCATTCACCATGAAACTAAATACACATATTTATCCGGATATGAACAAACAAATATAAAAAAAACTCTTCTCCTCTCACGTCATTTTCTCCTACTATTAACTTCTTAATTGAGTGATTGTCTAATTTTATTTTTAAAAAAGAATCAAGAATTGTTATGCTTAAGACAGTTATCATAAAACAACAAGCAACTACCAAACATCATAAAAGCTACATTGTACATGTACAATGAATAGCAACTACAACACAAAAATCACAAAACCAATTAAAATATGTTTCTGGTGTCAGAAAAGAAAAACATGTTCATGATACAGATATCTTTATCTTCCAATCAAGGAGTCCAATGTTGGACATTACAATGATATATAAAATTAACAAAACATTATTATTATTGAACTGGACATAATTATTATAATTAGGATAAAAGTTAACAAAAGAGAGCAAGAACAGAAAAGAAAAACAACAACATTAATTATATCAAAGAATCAATCTTTATATTAAATAATATAAGACAGCACACTGCAACCAAGATCAGGAATTCAATGTAAAATGTAAAGTTGACAACTGCTTAATGTACAATACATACATGTAAGTACATTGTATAAATACTTTCTGTTGTAGATTGGCTGAAAAGTGCACCATTATATGTTTTATTGTGAGAACCTGGAAATCTTCATAGACAGTAATAAAAAAAATATATGCATAGATAAATCTGATATTAAAGAATTATTAAACCCTTTGGAAAGCATACATGTCTTCATTTCAGATGAGTCAACAAAATGTTTCCCAAGTACATGTGTACATGTGGTAGTGAATGTCCAGTTTGTTCAAATGTCCTTCACTGCCAAGATGATTTGATCCAAGTTGCTTACAACGTTTCAGTTTCAATGGCAGACTTTCATCAAAAACTTGTGTCATTACTTGTCAAAGTTAATCCCTTGCAAAATTTGTGAGCTTACATGTACATATATTTTTTTAAATCTTTTGTAATTTTCTCTACAAAGTTTAAGGTTTTTGGAAGTTGATTATTTTATCTATTTTTAGTTAAGTATACTAAAACCTGAAAAAAAATATATTGTTTTTTTTCCAAAATGAAATGAGGATTAAACTGTCAAAATAGCATGCACAAAAAATATAATGCTTAGTTCTTATGCATACATTTAGCTTTTTATATTTATTTGACATCCATTTAAGCCTTTACACATATTTGCACTTTTTTTATGTTTTCATGAATATAAAATATTCTTCTTTTATTTTATTTTAAGCAAGAAATGTCTTGCATGTGATAAGATGTATCCATGAACTTTTATTGTTTTTTGTTGAAAATTGACGTATTGTTAATATTAATATTTTGTTGAATTCCATTTATTGGTTTCAAAGAGAGCACCAATAAATATATAGTTTACTTGTTGTCAACACAAGCTGTGCTCCGTTTGATGGGAGGGAAGAAGATACTCGGCATTGAATTGAAAATGTCATTTATTACTTAAATGACGAAAACACAAATTAAAAATAATAAAACATATATACATACAAATAGATAGAAATCTTAACTACTATAATAAAGAACCCATCCCATCAAAGATGGGGATATTATTGGCCTTTGTAGACATATTTAGAAAAATCATAATACTGCTTAACAACTTTCTTTTTATAGAACGTATATGTACTTTAATACATAACTTATTCCAGAGATGGTGATAATATATGCTTGGGAAAAACTGTAGGGCATTAACTTAAAAAAATACAAAAAAGCAGAAAACATAATAAAAACTAGTCCTTCAGATTCATAATTTCCTTTACCAGAACTCTTTTTCTCTTTCTTTCCAGAACTAAAATTTAGTTATGGTGGGATGGCGGGTAACTTAACACTGTCTAATCCTAATGCAAGTGCCCAAATGTGTTAAGCTTGTTGATGTAAAAAAACGAGCGCCATCTGTTGTGAGATACAAGAAGGGAGATAATGATAAAGACTGATAAATCTGTTTGAAGAAGTTATCTCTCCCGACTTGCAAATTACATACAAAATCCTGTTTGTTAAAAAATCATTTATCTGCTATAAATAAACATTTTTGTCAACACAGGCTGTGCTCCGTTTGATGGATGGGAAGAAGAAACTCTGCATTGAATTGAAAATGTCATTTATTACTTAAATGACGAAAACACAAATTAAAAATAATAAAACATATATACATACAAATAGATAGAAATTTTAACTACTATAATTAAGGACCCATCCCATCAAAGATGGGGATATTATTGGCCACAGTATTGGAACAAAAGTTTTGTGACATCCAAGCCTGTGGTGAAAAACTGAGAGGAAAAAACAAATACCCATTAGTAGAAAACAACAAGTCATATCTTGTTGCTTTAGATTTAACCGACAATTTACTATATGCCAAATTAGCCCACAGCCATGCATGTAATTTTGTAGTTTTTTTAGTTACGCTGAACATACATGTATATTGTTTTGAAATAGAATAACATAACTGTGCATATCTCTTACATATGTAACATGATACATTAACAAAATACATGTAATATTGCAGAAGTTATTGTCTAAAATAAGACATTAATCTGCTAGAAACTGTGTTTACATATATTGTTGGTCACTTTCAATTACTAAAAAACTGTCATTTTATGTTCTGTCTTCACCACCATATTGCTAGTATGAACTTCAAGTTGTACATTTTTGTTTATCTATTTTTGCGATATTTTTGTTCACCTCATTTCGGCAAAAAAGGTGGAGACTGAGTATTGAATTGTTTTCCTATCTATCTGCCATCATTCTGTCCAAATTTATTTGTGCGGCATAATTTATGAAAGAAATTATTGACTTTCATGTAACTTGCAAACATTTAAGCTTATGAGGGAATGAAGTTTATTGATTTTGGAATTAAAGTCGAGGTCACAATGTTTCCAGACAGGGGCCTTGAACTTTGTCTTAGATTATGATAAAGGAATATTCAAGTTTTGATGATCTTCAAAATCTTAAAAGTTTAAATTCTAAATGATAACTTGGTATGTAGGAGCAGAATATTAGTAAACAACATTACGTAGGTTTACATAGAAATGAAATTTAGTTTTTCTTGAGGGAAGTTTAAAGTTTCTATGAAACTTAATATGCTAATGCCTTCATTTAGGATAAGAGTTGAGAGGCATATATATATAAACCCAATTTCTCTGCAAAAACAGAAGACTAGAATTCGGCTTCCCGTTCATCCGTCTGAAGTTGGTTTCCGCAACACCTGGATAGAATTTTATGAAAGTAACACACAAACTTAAAACTTGTGAGGTACAGAAGAAGTCTGTTGATTTAGAGGTCAATAGGTCAAACATCAAGGTCAAAACTTTTGAAATGCTTGAAATTTTAGAATGAAATTGGTTTTAACAGCAGAACCTTTGAACGCCTTAAAAGGGTGTTCACAAAAAGGATTACAAATGTTCTCTGGACTTTTCTTAGCAGTCCGGCAAATGCAATGAACCAAACGAATAAAGCGCCCAAGAAGAATAAACAAATAAAAGTGCCCAGCAACCGAAAGACACAATGTTCAGTTAAAGACAGTTGCATGTTCCTTGTACGTTTAAGGCGTAATATCCTTTTTTGCAAAGATACAAATGTTTATCCATCGATGGTGCCTTAATAGGAATCAGAGTCCCATCCACAGCTCCTAGAATCATATAGCTAAAGCTTTTGATATAATGTTAATGCAACATTATTCCTCATCTTACAGACTCCATGGGCATAGTTACTGGCAACTTTTTGTTGGCTTTTCTAGATTTTTGCAGGTCTTCACATAAATCATAAATGCTTTCTCTATGAAGACGGTAGTCCTTTATGCTCTTGTGATCAGGCAAAAACTCTCATGAATTTGAACGATCTCTGAACAACCGTCTTGTAAACGCTTGCTGTTGAAGTCGTCTCAACTGCAGCATTAACGCCATCTTAAAACTTAAGTTATCAAGATAAGAGTACTCAGCACCACTCTTTTCAAAATTGATCTACGTAGCAACTACGAGCTTGTCTTGTTACACCCTTAAATTACTATGATTATGATTATAGTTCGTAATAATTCGTCAATTTTTAGGAACGACTTCGATTAAAGGAATAATTAAGATTGGTTTAAGATAAACCTAAGTGATGTTCTTAAAGCATGCGTAATTTTGGAATGATAAATAGTTGTCAATCATTCGACGGTGGCTAAAGAATGTTTCTTGTTACGGTCGTAAATATTATGATGCTCTTAACATCACCGTAAGCCTTAAGAAGGCTTCTGTTTAATGGCCCCTGGTGATTTACTTTCACCGCCTACTTCATTTTCTCCATCTTGGTTTTCTTTCTGTCCACCTCTTCCTCCTAGTTCACCGACTTTTTCCATTTTCCATTACGACCTGTAAAATATATCATCTGTATATGGCAGTAAATTCGTGTAACGGTAACTTAATTACGAAGTAAAGTAGATTGGTATTTTTTTTATGTGTGTCATCCTACTACGTTAAACTTTGAAAACATGCATTTTTTTTCCTTTATATACATCATACTTCCAATGTGGAACCCTGATATAGTCGAGAGGAAAATTATCAGATCGTGCAACTACTATGCTCAACAAGGTGGAACATATTTGAAAGTAGTGTGATGTGGAGTAAATGCTCGTTTCTTCACAAGCATATGTAAACATGTCACTTCTCGCATGTGCTGTTGACGATGCATAATTGTAAGTAAAACTTTTCAAATATAAGAATGAAGGTAATAACAAAATGCCGAACACAAATTGAAGTCCGAGAAACCGGCAAACTCCAGAACTAATAACCAAAAATACAGTAACTACAGCAATGGTCTTGACTTTGTATAAGCATTTCAAAAGAAATGGTGAGTAAAACCAGGTTTTATGTCATGCCAAACCTCCCGCTTCCATTACTGTAATATGTGAGTTTGTTTATTGATTAAAATTGATATCTATCATATAAGATTAGTCAGTAATGAGTGAGTCCAACAATAATCGTAGGCAATATCTGAATTCAAAAACTTGGACAACTATCTGCAGGATAGAATTCACAAGGAAGTGGTATATATAATAAAAATTATTGAAGGCACTGAAAAGTCTTTCTTTTTCTTGTACCCTTGGGTTATAAGTTTATTCCGAAGGAACTCTCATTCCTCTACACGATGGCTTTGAGTTTAAATCAAACTTCGAATCCTTGTTTAGATCAGCTGGTTTATCGTAGTGTTCGTTTTTTCTGACAAATTAACACTTCTTTTTAGATCAATACAAATCTAACTTTGTCTTTTTCATCAGATATCCATGTCGGCTAAAATGGCTGTTGTTATTAAAAATGGAAATTCTTTCAAGATTCATTTTTTCAGCTAGGCGTTATTCGTTTGTGTCGGTTTTTCTTTTTCTTTTTCATTTTTCTTTTTTGTCCGCCGCCGCATCGCGACAAAGAGACCTAATAATGGTCTGCGTCCGAAGCGCCGTCCGTCCGTCCGTTACACTAATGTGGACACCAATCCTATGAAACCGCTTGACTGGTTGCTTTGATATTTGGTAGGATTAATTGTTATGATGGGTGAATGTGCATACTATACCGTCATTTTGATTTGTCAAATCTTGTAGGAGTAATGGGACTTTGACCGTTTCAGCAAAATAATACAATGGTAGATCTTATGGATACATCTCCTCTGAAACCGATTGACAGATTGCTTTGATATTTGATAGCGTCATTTTGATATGTCAAATTTTGTATGAGTTATGGAACTTTGACCGTTTCAGCAATATAATACAGTGGTGAATCTTTGGGATGCATCTCTGAAACCGTAAATGTATTGCTTTAATATTGTAGTGATGTGTAGATGTGCACTACCACCATTTTGATTTGTCAAATTTTTTATTAGTTATGGGACTTCGACCATTTTAGCAATATTTATCAATATTGAAAGCAAATTTATCATGTACCTTTACTAGTGTTTCACATTTTGATAGAGTTTTTTCGTGTATTTGCTTAGCTCTTCCCAAATACCTGTCCAAACAGTTCTAATATTACATGCTTATTAATTTGGCCCAAAATTAAATATATCACAAAATTTTTTTCCATTTTATTTTTTTCACGCCTCTTAGGCAAATCGATACTGCAGCGGCGGGGGACATTTGGCAACTTTACCTTGTTTACATTGATGCTGGTACTAACTATAGGCTTATTTTGAAAACATTTACATCCGTTAAATCTAGTATGCCAATATGAACCAAACTCATAACTAGAGAATTGGTTAACACATTCGAAGGGTTTTTCTCACACAACATTAAACATGTGCAAATTTTTCTATAGTAAGTGTTGACGTAGGTTGTATAGTGTTTTTTGCGTTACAAATGAAAACTGCTTACCGCGTATGGTTCAGCTTATGCTCCTTTTTTAGATCAAGAAGGGACCTTTTTGAAATTAATAATTATTTCCCCGAGATATTCAGCGTTTTGAAATAAAGCGGTTTTTTAGTTTTGAACGGGCGATTTTTCATACTAAAATTTGACCTTAATTAGAACGGAACTGTACTTTAGGAACAATCGATTGTTGTCTACTCGAAATCCTTCGGGTGATGTCGTCTGCAGTTTAGGCGGGAAAAGTCTCGCGGTTTGTCCGAATACCATTGAACGTCACGAAAGCAGACGAACATTTGTAAACATCGTAAGGTCCCTTAAGAAACAAAAATGGCTGACTTATTATGTGAAATTTCCGTAGCAAAAGTCAAGGACGATTTGTAACAACTTAAATACAGAGGCATACTATAAAACATGGACAGGTTGTTGTATCTACGTTTTTTCTACTGAATTTTCGTAATAACAAGGTAAAATATAAAATAATGAAAAAATGCTAGCAAACAATTTTTTCCAAGGGGGGTTGGCATTTAGTTTAAATATATGTAATGCGCTTAATTTTCTGTTCCATTAGTTTTAATGGATAGAAAAGTGAAGATACCAAGACGTGATTTTAAAAAGTCCTCAAATAATCTGGAAAGACAAATGCGTGGCTGTGAATTTAAAAACAAAATAGACATAAACCAATCACTGAGAAAAATTTAGTTTAAGAGGAGATGATAAACACGACACTAAGTCCACTGATAGCCGTGGGTCAACTGAATGGTAAGCAGCCCCTTCTCTACATTTGGCACCAGTCATATATCAAAATATAAACAGAATACTGATACTCGATATTGGGTATAGGGTTAAATTAAAATTAAAGGATTAAGTAAATTTCTACTTCTCTAGAATAGACCCAGTATGAATACGCCTCATTAATAAACATGGATATTTTTTCTAGAAAGGAGTAACAATATGTACCAACTGGAATGCAAAAATTTGAAATGTGAGAACTCACATTTAAGTGACTGATAAAAATCGAGTGCCCCTCGTGTGATCTAAGAATGCATAGTTTGACTGTCATCCTCAAGAATTCTGGCTAGCTCAGCAACCAATTATTTTTCATTTTTCTTCTGTAAAATAATGTCAAAATAAATTGGCTTACTACGCATGCTTGACGATAGTTTATTTCATGCATAAATACGGTTGTTTTCTATGCTTCTGACAAGGACGTTATATTCCAAAATGTCAGCATTTAAAAACGATTTTTCATGGTTCTATCCTTTATTTTTACGTCCTTCGTATTCTTATTGAATTGAATCATGCTGTCGACATTTGCTGTTTAACTGAGGAAGGATTTTTGTAAATCGTAACGCGTTTCATAAGTTTTTGACACACACTTTACCCGTATTACATGTTAAGATATAGAATATAACCAAAATATATACAATCGTTTTGGTGTTTTTTCATGGGAACCCTACTGGGAAGGTTCCCAGTGCTCGACCCACAGAGCCTGGCTAGGGACCGTAGTGGTTAACGTGTTAAGAGAGTGTAACGCTCCTTGCACGATAAAGACTCCTTTTGTAGGATTCAAAAAAGAGTAGGCTTAATTCTCTACCACTACCTTAAACTTCATACTTTTCCATTGGCAGTCAAAATTTGTTCCATTTGTCCCGTTCCACCCCTTTTTCCATTGATGTATTGGTTGTTAACTTGTTCTCGTCCAGAATATAGATGAAATATTGGACGTGAGGCAGACATCGAACATAATTAATTCTTGTCATGCACCTAATAGTCTTTAGAAAAGCAATAATTGAATAAGTATTCTGGAAGTATGTCATTATTTTGCCTAATTCTTACACATTTATACATTACTTTTTCAGTTTCAGTCCTCTTTATAGTAAGCACAAATTTATAAAGAAACGTAATAGTCAGCGGCCAAATAGTTAAAAAAAATAAACAAACTTTACTCTCTGAGAGTGATTTTGACTGTGTCAGCAAAACGCAGGTTGCAAGATCCACCTAAAGTAATGATCTCTTCATATTCAAATTGATTATCAAGCGAGCCGTTTGTTTTTATACCTGCCACGCATCCAGCCTTTCGTGCGTAATAATGTATGTTATTTAAAGGTAAAAGTTTTAAAACAGGATTTTTATTTAATTGTATTTTAAAACGGTAAGGCGAATTGATTATAAGCGTCTTGTATTTTTTCTTGTAAGCAGTGTCACGTTGTCAATACGTGACAAACTTTGTTATTAACTATATACTATTTACTTGTGTCTTTATTTATCAAAATATATATTATTATAATATAAGCAATAGTCAGTAAATTATTGATGAATAATGTAGACAAACAACACTTACATGAATTCATGGGTAAAAGTAAGTGGCGTGTTCCACAAACTCCATGTATTACTTTTAATACATTATATTTGGATTTGACACACCACCAATGTCTCTCGTAAGCGTAATTTACATGTATATCAAAAACATGTTCACAGTTAAGCAGCCGATCAATGATATCTGACCTTATACATTATTCCTTTGCTAAAATCCTACCAAGGTTCATCCTTTTCCAAACTATGCAGAAATTGTGATAGCTGTAGAGATACAGAACGGAATTTTTATTTCTGAAAAAGAAGCCGCATTCGTGGGCCAGAAATGCTGCTTCTCCTATTTTCTCCCAGTTTTTTTAACACTAAAAGTATCTAGCACAATTACGATAATCTGATCGACTAGAACTGATGAATGCTATAAATTCAGCAACACATTTTCTAAACTCTACGCTTTAAAACAATATTGCACAAGAACTTTATACTTGAATAAAATATCTTGTCGTTTTGTTACAAATACATTGTTCAATTATCTAACTTTATGAACTGTTGTTGCCTACACCACAATAAATACTTTAATTTTGAGAAAACGTTAGTCTATACTTCGTAGATACATGTCAAAAGAGCACATAGATTGCTGGGCCATCAAGATGTGTCTGTTGTCTGGTCGTTTAACTGGACTCTTATATAGATTGCTGGACCATCAAGATGTGTCTGTTGTCTGGTCGTTTAACTGGACTCTTTAAAGATACAAATGGCTTAAACAGCTTGGTTTTGTTACAATTACTAAGACTTGTATCTGCAGTATGATGAAAACAGAAATTCACCATTATAGTAACAGAATGTATGTATTTGACAAATTTTTGTCTGTAACTCTTAATAGATCAACGTCTCGTTTTCAATCAAACGGATTGTAAAAGTTAATACATGATTCTATAGAATGAGTATATACAAATAGTATTATTATTTTGCTTAAAACTTATTTTAAACCTGACTGGAAGGGTTTTTTTCTCAAACAAAATTAAACTTTGATAAGTTTGCTCAACGTGTAGAACGCGGTCATGAGTATTTGATATATTCTTAAAATAAATTTAAAATTACAAATTCATTGATTTAACTGAATTTCCTTGTTTATTTTAAGTATTTATGAAATTGTATTAGTTTAACAATCTTCTTTAAATTTGCTTTTAGAGCAAAATTTATGAATCGCATTTAGGTATCCACCACTCAAATTCTCCACCGGATAAAATGGTCACCCTTGGTACTTAAAATAGATATTTCATAAAAGGACTGAAAACGTTTACGTTGTCAAAATAAGCTAAATTTCAAGTATATTGCCTGTTAAATTGTTTAAAATATTGGTTTTTTTTTTATTTTTTCTAAAGTATTTTCAATTTGAACTTGCTTGTCATATTTGTCTAATGTGCATTGTTCCTAAATAAAGATAGACTGTTTCTCTCGTGTGTATTGTTCATAAAGGGTGTCTATTGTGAATGTTGTGAATGTTTAGTAAGACCTATAGAGTTTCTGCTTTACCATATTTGTCTAATGTCGAAATTTTGTGATATTTAGAACAAATCATCTTTTAACACTTCGCCAAAATAAGACGGCTTATTCGTGCCAAACAACAAAAAGAAAAAAATTATTTCGTTTGTACGGTTTATTAAATCGTTTGTACGATTTATTAATCAGTTTGTTTGGTTTATTAAATCGTTTGTATGGTTTATTAAATCGTTTGTACGGTTTATTAAATCGTTTGTACGATTTATTAATCCGTTTGTATGGTTTGTTAAATCGATTGTACGGTTTAAAATTCGTTTGAACGGTTTATTCATGTGATTCCTATGGTCCCTGATAATCAATAGTATATTGCCAACTACCTGGATCACGTGGTCCCTATGGTCCGGGATAATCAATAGTAGATGGCCAACTACCTAGACCACATGGACCCAATAGTCCCTGATAATCAAAAGTAGATCGTCAACTACCTAGACCATGTGTTCCCTTTGGTCCCTGAAAATCAAAAGTAGATCGTCAACTACCTAGACCATGTGGTCCCTTCGGTCCCTGATAATCAAAAGTAGATGACCAACAACCAAGACCATGTGGGTCCTTTGCTCCCCGATAATCAATTGTAGATGGCCAACTACTTCGATGTGGTTCCTATGGTCCTTCATAATAATAGTACAAATGATTTAATAAACCGTACAAACGGATTAGTAACCCGTATTAAACCGTTCAAACGATTTAATGAACCTTACAAACGATTTAATAAACCGTACAAACGAAATAATTTTTTTTTCTTTTTGTTGTTTGGTAATAAATCGTACGAACGATTTAATAAAGCGTACAAACGATTTAATAAACCGTACAAACGAAATATTTTTTTTTCTTTTTGTTGTTTGGCACGAATAAGCCGTTGTACCAAAACCTGCTTGGTTTTGACATGTAATGACATTTTTAGCATACATATGCAGTACATTGTAATTGCTTTCACAATTTGATATTGACATTTTGTAAAATATCAGAACATACAGAGTTATTATTTAACTGTAAATGTCATATAATTATTACAGATTGGACAACGTGAAAAATTGCATAGCATCAATTCCAAGATAGATGCCTTCAGAAGTTAACGCAAGCGCAGACATTATTTTCTGTAACTAAAAAATTCCCAATTTCAATACTAGCAAGTTAATTTATTTTTTCATTGCCGTGACATTAGAATAGAGATTACCGTAATATGTTTGAATATTTTCCAGCATCAATTGTAATTTGATGGTCGCAAATATTAGTTTACTTGTTCCGCTTACGCGTTGAAAGTAAACTTGATTCCCGACCATCAAATCAACAATTTATACAGGGCAAATCTTTAAATACAATACAGTTATCTCCTAAATGACGGAAGTTTTGGTGTTATGTCACCTAGAACATACAGCAGTGCAGGTCATCATGGTTTGATGTGGAGATTTTGCTTCATATCGCATATTATTAATTTATTAATGTACAATTATTGCTCTTGACGTCTATCCTTCCAGAAAAGTAAGGTCACTCGAACATTAAAAAAATTTTCACATCTGATTTTAAGCTGCGACAAATATTTTCTGTATAATTAAACATCCAAAGGGGGATTATATTTTCTGGCAATAAAACCATGTAACTGTGTAAAGAGGATTATGGTATCAGTTTGACCGAATGTCGTCCATTATTCATACCACTTACCCTACGAATTCATTTGTATTTGTATTTTTGTCAATGAACTCCCAAGTCCTTGTCTTCACGCAATCCTCTACATACTTCAATGACAAGTATTATGAAATGCCATGACTGTGTTACGTTGTTGTGTTTTGGTCTTTGATGTACCTTTCATAGCATGAGCAGTACATTTATCATTATATGCTGTTATAACTTTATTAGTAGCATTTTCAGCCTTCAAGTGCAGTACACATTTCTACATCTGAAATACATCCGTATGCAATGCTTATATAGTGTTTAGTAAGTTATTCAGAAAACATTTGCGCTGTGAATGTGTTTTTTTTATTTGCACAGCAATGAACTATTAATGTGGTCAGATTTTCCGATTAACTGTCAAATTTTAATTACATTTTTGTTATTTTTGTTCTGTCTTGTTTAGTGGCCTCGGTGGCCGAGTGGTTAAGGTAGTTAATCTACAATTGATCACGTGGTCTGGCAACACTGAGATTGCGGGTTCGATTCTCACTGCAGGCAGAGTGTACTCGACTCCAATCTTAATTGACAAGGATTGCTAGTTTTCCTACCGCAGGTCGGGGATTTTCTCCGGGCACTCCGGCTTCCTCACCCAATAAAAATTGGACGCCATGATATAGCTGAAAAATTGCTGAAAGTGGCGTTAAACCCTTCAAACAAACAAAAAACTGCACTTCTTAACTGCACTCTGTAAATACTTCTTTTTATCACCTGTATATAGTTATCCTTGCACCACATCATGCGCCGGTACGAGTATCAAATGTATTTGGTATGTACCTGACACGCAAGAAAAAGAAGAGAAGAAGAAACAAACATTTTTTTTAGATTTTTATGGACATTTTTTATTACGTGCATATAACCTTTACAGGACTGAAATCGTTTAATTTTCACGTCAGTATTATCTAGTTTCGTTTCTGTTAAATATATTTTGTGGTCAAAATCCAAGGGAAAAATAGTGCGGAATACAATTTACCTTTTAGTTTATGCAAATTAGGTTTTAATCAATCGATGGTCATAATGTAAATGATGTTGAAGTACAGAAGATATGAATACAATGAGATTTTACTGATTTTACATTCGAAAAGATTCTCTCACAATCAACATTTTGCATATGTAATAGTTGTTGAAGCTTTCTATTGTTTTTGGGTAATTATTCATCAGTAAAATTATACATGGTCATCAAGGCGTTCGTGTAGTATTAATATGTATTTGGATTGCATAATATTTTATCTGTTTTTGTTATACTTTTCATATGATTTTTTCAACTTTTTCTATAAGTTAACTGATTTAAAGCGTTCAATAATACAATAATTGTCGGAATTTTCTGGTCTTCGCTTTTTATGTTGGGTTCTATTGAAATAAACGTAATTGTGCACAAACAAAGAAAACATGCTCAATAGATGTTCATCACAACTTTAGTTGACCAATCCAATAACTACGGGTTCGCATTTGCAAATCTATGGTTGTCAAATTTACTGCTTGACCACTGGAAGGGGAAGAGCAAAAAACGGAATACTACGTTGTTTTCTGTTTTCGTTTTGAATAATGTTTAATGCCGCTTTCAGCAAGTTTTCGGCTATATCATTGCGTCCCGCCTAGAAAAACTGTCTTATCCTTGTCAATTAAGATTGGAGACGAGTACATCTCCCCCATTTAGACTCAAATCCGCAAGCTCAGAGTTGACAGACCACGTGATCAATAGTAGACGAATAACTACCTTAACCACTCAGGCACCGAGGGTTAAGGATTAATTTGTCTAACTGTGTTGAAATGCCTAATATTAATTATCATCAGAGTGATTACTTCGATTTGAATAAAAGACTAGTTATAAACACAAATATTATTGAAGTAACCTGTTAGAGTTTGCAGAATGTAACTTTGCAATGTAGAAATATTTTTGAACTGTTTTATATATACCTAATAACTGCTATTGAAAAATTATACATTTACCTTTTATTATTATAGTTACCTATCAAAAACATAACAACATGTTTGATAGATTGTTTAAAAGTATTTTAGAGTTTTGCACGTATGTGTTTGATATCTTGTGGTCCGATTTACTCGTTCATAATCTTATCGTTTGCTTGTGAATTTGTTTTCGTCCTTTACTATAAAGAAATATTGTTTGCTGTGCTTTATTTAAACAATTTTATAAAATGATCAGACTTTGGCTATGACTACAAACATTTGCAAAAATTGTTTATAACTAATATAAAGAGCTTGAATGCGTTCGAAACAAGTGCTTAACTTGAAATCTGTTTGTAAATTGCAAATGTTCATTGACTAGTTATCAAACATGTCCAACAACAATTTTTCTATTGCTTTATATTCGCGCTTTGCCTGTCCTGGTTCTGGAGCACCAGATGGGCGTGGTCTACTGCCATCGCCGCTTCCTTCTCCACCATGGGATCCTCCTTTACCTCCTTGTCTTCCACCCATGCGTTTTTCAGGTTCTGGTCTGTCTGACGGAGGTGGTCCAGATGGGCGAGGTCTTTCTTCACCTTCGGGTCTTCTTTGTCCTTCTCGACCTCCTTGTCTCCCACCCATACGTTTTTCGGGTTCTGGTCTGTCTGATGGAGGTGGTCCAGATGGGCGTGGTCTTTCTTCACCTTCGGGTCTTCTTTGTCCTTCTCTACCACCTTGTCTCCCACCCATACGTTTTTCAGGTTCTGGTCTATCTGACGGAGGTGGTCCAGATGGGCGAGGTCTTTCTTCACCTTCGGGTCTTCTTTGTCCTTCTCGACCTCCTTGTCTCCCACCCATACGTTTTTCAGGTTCTGGTCTGTCTGACGGAGGTGGTCCAGATGGGCGAGGTCTTTCTTCACCTTCGGGTCTTCTTTGTCCTTCTCGACCTCCTTGTCTCCCACCCATGCGTTTTTCGGGTTCTGGTCTGTCTGATGGAGGTGGTCCAGATGGGCGTGGTCTTTCTTCACCTTCGGGTCTTCTTTGTCCTTCTCGACCTCCTTGTCTGCCACCCATGCGTTTTTCAGGTTCTGGTCTGTCTGATGGGGGTGGTCCAGACGGGCGTGGTCTTTCTTCACCTTCGGGTCTTCTTTGTCCTTCTCGACCTCCTTGTCTCCCACCCATACGTTTTTCAGGTTCTGGTCTGTCTGACGGAGGTGGTCCAGATGGGCGAGGTCTTTCTTCACCTTCGGGTCTTCTTTGTCCTTCTCGACCTCCTTGTCTCCCACCCATGCGTTTTTCGGGTTCTGGTCTGTCTGATGGAGGTGGTCCAGATGGGCGTGGTCTTTCTTCACCTTCGGGTCTTCTTTGTCCTTCTCGACCTCCTTGACTGCCACCCATGCGTTTTTCAGGTTCTGGTCTGTCTGATGGGGGTGGTCCAGACGGGCGTGGTCTTTCTTCACCTTCGGGTCTTCTTTGTCCTTCTCGACCTCCTTGTCTTCCACCCGTGCGTTTTTCGGGTTCTGGTCTGTCTGATGGAGGTGGTCCAGATGGACGTGGTCTTTCTTCACCTTCGGGTCTTTTTTCTCCTTCTCGACCTCCTTGTCTCCCACCCATACGTTTTTCGGGTTCTGGTCTGTCTGATGGAGGTGGTCCAGATGGGCGTGGTCTTTCTTCACCTTCGGGTCTTCTTTGTCCTTCTCGACCTCCTTGTCTGCCACCCATGCGTTTTTCAGGTTCTGGTCTGTCTGATGGAGGTGGTCCAGATGGGCGTGGTCTTTCTTCACCTTCGGGTCTTCTTTGTCCTTCTCGGCCTCCTTGTCTTCCACCCATGCGTTTTTCAGGTTCTGGTCTGTCTGATGGAGGTGGTCCAGATGGACGTGGTCTTTCTTCACCTTCGGGTCTTTTTTCTCCTTCTCGACCTCCTTGTCTCCCACCCATGCGTTTTTCAGGTTCGGGTTGTGGAGGTCTATCAGATGGAGGTGGTCCAGAAGGGTGTGGTTTTCCATCTTCATCACCTTTTGGTCGTCTCTGTCCTCCCTCCTGCCCTTCATGACCTGTAAAAACAAATAACCTTGTATTTTTGTTATATGTTACATGTGTTTGCTGTTATAATTTATTCTCTAAGCAGTTTTAAAAGGACAAGAATAGAAACAGATAAAAAGAACAAAAATAGCAACTATAATGTAGATCTTGCGAAAAACGTTAAGGGATTTGTAAGAAAAAATTGTAAATATAATGGAACGTCATAATGTGTAATATCGTAAGTCCATACGAATTTGCTTTTGAAAAGAGTATTATCAAACCTTATAAATAAAAAATAAATACACATTTTCCACGTGTCAAAAAAAAATGAAAGAAAGATAACAGCTTTGAAATTACACTGCGCTGTCTAAAGATCTTATAAATATACTAGTAAATAAGAGAGGTGCTAGCGTGTGTGTGTGTATTTAAAGAGTTGTTGACATTTTATTCGGAACATACGAACCTGCTTTTGCAATACTAGTAAAACAAAATAATGGTATCACCACATTAAACGCATCATAAATGCTTTAGTAATGAATTTATAAAGTCTATTATATACCGGTCAATAATATAAGCAAAATTTTAAGATTGATACGACGTAAAAGCTAACTTAAGATTCATACGACCGTTATCGAAAATACTTACGTTCATGGACGCTCTCGAGGATTCGGGCTAGCTCGTCGACTAATTCATCTTCTTTGTTTCTCTGTAAAAAAATTTAAATATTGTTAATATGCATCTAAATATTTAATTAAGATATATAACAAAAAAACCATAAACGTTTTTGGTAAGTACTGGAAATAAATCAAGTAAAAAGTAGAAATTTATGTCTTGGTGGTTAAGCTCGTTAGTCTACTTTTGATCACGTGGTCTGTCAACTCTGAGTTTGCGGGTTCGAGTCTCGCTGCGGGAATCGAGCACTCGACTATAATCTTAATTGACAAGGATTTTCGGGGAACCTTAACCATGCGCTCACATTGAATAATTATATCACAAACTAGTATAAACACAATTTAATTCGGTAAACAAACAAAACTAAAATTAATGTTGTTCCTGAGTGGCAATATTAGACTTGAAACATAATTATTGCATTTTTTAAAATTACTTACATACATGTAACAAATATGCCTAAATTAAAGAATTTTCAAGATATTGTAAACAAATTGGTATAGTAATTGTAAGTCCAGAAATAATCTGTATTACCAGTTTAATCTATAATGTGTATGTTAGACAGGCCAAATATGTTCAATCAATACTGACGGTCTTATGGGATGCATTATGTATTCCGTTATTCATCTAGATTTCTAGCAATTTTAACATATTGGCACACGAACAAAGGCTACCACATAGCAATATAGTAACGTTGAAACGACAATTACATGTAGTACTAGAAGCTTAATATATCGGTAGCGTACTGTAACAAAATATACACGAATAGAATTTTGCGTGTTTTTGATTGGTCTAAAAACAACTTTCGGGTCACGATAAATCGCAACATTACTAAAATTCATTCAAAATGTGAGAAAATTGTCCGTTCTATATGATTCCGCTGCACAGAATCTAATATCGACCTGGTTTTTCTCTAAAAATAGATCGAAAGGTACAATCATGTGGTGGCATTCTCTGTTTTTTAATCAAGGAAGATGGTGATTTTATTCATGTAATAAAACAACTGTTGACTTTGATTGTATATAATGACTTTCTTAAGACATCCAGCGTCGAGAAATACTACCCACATATGTTGACGATTCATAATTTCAAAGTGCCTGAATAAAGGTACCATAATTGCATTATTAAACTAAACAAATTAAAATAGATCGATATTCAAAAAATGCTTCTTTAAATGCTTAATTTGTCATAAGTCTGTGCAATAATAGTAAGCGTCCAGTTTGCAAAAACTATTTATATTGCTTTCAATCCAGAAACTAGACGAAATTTCTGTAAAATTAGTTATTATGTACGGGACTGCAACTTTTTTGCATGAAAAAAGATCAGTATCTAAACGACTATTTTGTCGTCAACAACCACATTTTAAAAAAATTCGAGTTTCGTAAAATTACGTTAATTGCATGAATTTTTTTTTTTCAAATTTGTTTTGGTACTACTAATGCATTTATGTTAATATGGTAAGCATTCAACATAATTATAATAATGTTAGTGTTGTGTTTAGCATTATCTTCGCTTAGTCAATAATAACAACATTATAAAATACGAGCAGAATAATAAATTGAAAAAAATTGAGGTTGCATATTTTAAGTTCTAATGCTTTAATTATTTAAGATAAAATTCACTGCAGATATTTTTTGGAACTATATCCTACCAGATTCCAGCCAGGTATATGGTCTGAAACCTGTTGGCATTTAAAAAAGCAGTTCCGGACATATATTTTTCAAATGTGCCAGTTAACAAGAAAAAGTTTCGGCCACTACTAATTCGAGTTCAGTTTATTTGCTAACTGTTGAATTTCATTTATCATTATCACAATAACGAACTATAAGTTTACGGAACTCACCTCTATATACTTTGCTTGTGTCAGCAAAACGCAGGCGGCAAGAGCCGCTAGAAGAAGAGATCCCTTCATCTTCCGAAACGGTTGTCAAAAAGTGTGAAATCGTCCGTTTTTATACCTAAGCGGTTGTTTAAAGCGTGATCACTCGACATGGTAACCTTTTGTTATACTTAAGTGTATTCATTTATGTTGTTTGAAGGCATTAGGATTTACAAACGTGACGTTTTAAAATATTTTTGTTGGTTTAAAATAGAATTGAAAAGATAGTTTTAAATAGTTATATTTTCGCTTATAACAGAACGTCACGACCGATTTGATGCTAGAACCTGTTTGTAAAAGAAAGGAGAACTATTTTCTTTTCTATTTTAATTGGGTATATATTATAAAAAATATTATTATAGGTCATTATTGCGGGAAATACATGTACTGACAAAAAATGGGTGCCCGGTATTGACGTTATATAATTCAGCAGCCCGGACTTCTTCTCCACTTTCAATTTGCAAGTTCAATATATTTGTAGGTCCCAGTTTTATAAAACTACTCAGAAATTTTCCTTAAATTCAAATTTTTCAGCAATCTGATTGGTCAATAATTTAGTTAAAGAGAAATTGAGGAAATCAAGTTTGCTATGTTTTATAAAACAGGGCCAGATTTTATTTCAGTAAGATCTGAGCTTAATTTCCGATTTTATTAAAAAGCATAAACAGCCACTCGAATATAACAAACTTCATTGTGCACATTAACACTAGGCTCCAGATCTAGACAGATCACATGTCGGCTTAGTTACAACCTTTTAAAAAGTTAGTGATAGCTATGCATGTAAAATTAAGACAAAAGAACAGATCGAAACTGTTCATCTCTGAACTCGTACGTTTTTACAAAACCGCATTCATAACGTATTGCCGGAAGTAATCATATCGGGTAATAATTCGTTGTTTTTTTCTTAGGAATTTATACAGTTTATGCAACAGGTAACAGCCGAAGCAGGGCAAGCTCAGAATTCCCATATTTTCAAACATTTACAAATGATTAAAAAGAAATACTTTAATACTCTTTCATAAAAAAGTAGGGACGGATAGACCATTTACAAAAACAGAAATGAAATTCTGCATTTATTTACTTAAAATGATTTAAAATGAATAAATGTGCAGGGCCAGAATATGTAATGAGATAATAAAGAATAGCTGTAAAGAAATTGAAAAGCTGTTCAATTTCATTCTTAAAACAGGTAAATATCCATCTTATGTAATAAAGTCCCTGTTGATAGATGTTCGCAAGATAGAACTCGCATTAAATAACTATGGTAATAAGATTATTGAATTTTGTAAAAGATGTTCAATGTATATTGCTAATGGTCGTTTACATAATGATAAATATATTGGTAAAACCACCTGTAAAGATGCATCATTGGTAGATAATTTACTTATTTCAGAATCTATGGTTGATATTATTTCTGATTTTTATGTAGAAGATTTTGACGCACATAATCGCCTCCATTTATCTTTAACTTTTACACAACCAAACGATTTTAAACAAGTACATAGAGAGAACACTTTCCGTAAGTGGAACAATAAGACAAGTGATAATTTCCGACAATCATTGATCGATGACAATGAAGGTATCCTGGTCAGAATTAAATCCCAACTCGACAATACCAACGCTAGCACGGTCACGCCTGAACAGGTCACGGACCTTGTTAGTGATATAGGTAATGTTTTGATTGAAACTGCCCGAGATACCTTTGGAGTTGCAAAAATAAGATATCCAAATGAAGATAATAAACCTTGGTTTGACAAAGCCTGTAAGGTTAAGTCCGACGAATTTAACGCCGCTCGTAACCTGTTTACAGTAATCAAGTCGACGTCACACAAAAAATAAATGAATGCTAAAGCGAAAGTATATCGCCAAACCTTATCGAAGAGTTATGCAAAATACTCGGAAAGTTGTGCAAATGAGTTGAGATATAGTTCTAAACATGACCCCAAATCATTTTGGAAGATTTTGCATAAATACTCGCATGCGAATAAGGATTCTATGAATCTATGAATATTTTAAAAATCTAAACGCAGGAGACGAACCCACAGAAAACGATAAAAATGTAGACGATATGTGCGAGAATCCAGTTTTTGATGAATTGTTAAATGGTGAAATTACTGAAAATGAGGTTCAAGAAGCAATAAAAAAAATGAAAAATTGTAAAGCACCAGGTAGAGACATGATTATTAATGAATATCTTAAATACTCGTCACCTCAACTTATATCTATATTTCTATATATTGTGACTTATTTAATTTAGTTTTAGATAGTGGTATTGTTCCCGAGAGCTGGACAAGAGGAATCATAAAATCTATATATAAAAATAAAGGTGATCCTGCAGATCCCGACAATTATCGCGCGATTACCCTTATTAGTTGTATGGGTAAACTTTTTACGTGTATATTGAACTCTAGATTGAATGTATTCTCAAACGAGTTTAATGTCCTGTCCGAAAGCCAAGCGGGTTTCAGGAAAGGGTATTCGACTGTTGATAATATATTAACTTTACATGCTCTGATATAATTTTACTTCGCGTATGGAAAAAAACTATATTGCACATTCGTTGATTTTCGTAAAGCTTTCGACACTGTGGAGGGAAGGGTTATGGAAAAAAGTACTAAAAAGTGAGATAAAGGGAAAGATTTTTAAAGTTATATACAACATGTATAATGGTATCAAATCATGTGTGCAATGTAGTGGAGGACAGACTGAATTCTTTCCTTGTCCTACTGGAGTCAGACAGGGAGAGAACTTATCTCCCTTCTTATTTTCCATCTTTCTAAATGATTTAGAAACATTTTTTGCCCAGCTTGATGGAGTATCACTTGAAACTGTGGGAAAAAAATGATGGATGAAATCCACATTTATTTTAAATTCTTTGTGATATTGTATGCAGATGATACAATTATTCTAGCAGAAAGTCAAGATAATATGCAAAATTCTTTAGATATATTTCAAAGATACTGTGATTTGTGGAAGCTTGAAGTGAATGTCAACAAAACGAAAGTTATTATTTTTTGTAAACGTAAAACCAAACAAGGAGTAGAATTTTATCTAAAAGGTGAAAAACTTGAAATCGTTGATTCATATACATATCTAGGAGTTATTTTTAAATACAATGGGTGCTTTATTGAAACTTGGAAGAAAAGAGTAGAACAAGCTCAAAAGGCTTTATTTAGTGTATATAAACTCATAAATAATGAGAATATCCCTATAGACTTACAATTGAAAATGTTTGATTGTATGATTGAACCCATATTATTGTACGGCTGTGAAGTCTGGGGATTTGAAAATATTAATGCCATTGAGCAAACACATTTGAAGTTTTGTAAAAGAATACTTGGTGTCAGAAATACTACACCTAATTACATGGTGTACGGCTTGGAAGATTTCCGCTCCAAATAAGTCTCAAAGTGAGAATGATTTCTTTTTGGGTTAGGGTAGCCCAAAATGAGCGCAAATTATGTAACTCACTATATGGTCTGATGCTTAAATTACATGACACCAAGACATTCAAGTGGATTAAATATATACAAAATATTTTTAATGATATTGGTAAAAGTGAGTGGTTTATGAATCAGTGTTTTGCTCTTAATATTAATTATATTAAGCAAATTCTACATGACCAGTTTATTCAATCTTGGTATAGCGATATTGCTTGCTCGTCAAGAGGCGAATTTTACTCTCTTTGTAAGTCATCTTTTGGCCTCGAAAACTACTTAGTTAAACTCCCAGAGTTTAACCGAATTTGGATTACAAAACTACGTACGTCTAATGTTCATTTGCCTATAGAAACGGGGAGATGGCACAACATCCCAAGACAAGAAAGAATTTGCACTTTTTGTGATTCTGTAGGTGACGAGTTCCACATACTGTTTATTTGTGACAATGTAAATATAAAAAATTTGCGCCAAAAACTTTTGGCCAAATACTATTATGAACATCCAAGTATAAGTAAAATGAGTGGACTGTTATCTCTTTGCAATATTTCTGTATTAAAAAAACTATCTGTATTTATTAAGAAAATTACATCTCTGTAAGATTATCTCTACTATTCATTGTGCATGTATATGTTTCGAGTCTCTATTTTGTATACGTTAGTTGTGTGCGTAATTCTGTGTCGTTTAATATTTTGTACTTGTATTTTTCGTCTGACCTCATGTTACATATTTATATATGTCTGAGAGTATTGAATAAAATCTAAATCTAAATGTAATTCCCATACAAAAATCTAGTGATTAATGTCTTCTAAATAATTACAATACAGCGAAGTAATAAAAAGAGTAGCAAGTGAAAGATTTTAAATTTAATTAAACTGAAATAATAACAGAAGCATCTTCTTACAAAATTACGTTGCTATAATAAATTACTAATGTCTTTTTAAAAAGATTCACAAATTATTATGAACATTTATACTGTAACAATCAATCTGGTGCGAGAACCAACCATAGAACATCTGATATAGCCTAATTGTGCTGAAAACATTAATCACGAAATATGTTGTTCATTAAAAATAAAACACAATATTCGTAGGCTTGCGCAAAGCTTTTTATAGCTTAACGCATAAAGGCCTGTTTCACAAACTAGTTAAATTAGAAGCTGGATTAAAGTTGTTGAATTTATAAACGATATATATATATATATATAATACAAAAAATATTCTGATTATTTCTTATTAGAAAGAGGAGTAAACAAAGAGATAATTCAAGCCCGACTTTGTTTGATAATTTTATAAATAATATGACATACCGTATTTGATCATATCTGTGAAGCTGGATTCATATTAGTGGCCGTTAATTTCACAATAGGGGTATTTATATCGGCTTGCCTTTTTTCTATCGAGATGCTTTTAATAAGTATCGCAATGTTATACAAGTATCGAGATAGAAATAAGCAAGCCGAAACATCACAAGTGTGACACGATCGGTCAGGTAGCTAAAAAACTAGCCGATGCTTTTTAACAGTAAGCCGATACCTTTTCATTATGCATTCAGTTTTTGTTCCATCGGCTTACCTTTAACAAATATCGTAATGCTTTTAACAAGTCGCAAGCCAATTTAAATATCCCTGTTGTGACATGAACGGCCACTGATTCCATAAAATATGAAGTTTGAATTGTGCTGATGATTTAGTTATATTTTCAATTAGCCATCAAGGTCTACAAAATGCTATGCTGTCATTGGGAGCTGACTGTAAACACACAAAACCTGATGTTACGATATTCCAGGAAAAAAAACAATTGTTACTTCTTTCTATTATGATAATAATTCATTAATAGTAGTTTAAAAATATATTTTTTTAGATACGGTTCTTCATAACAAAGATTGCTTTAAACAGGTAGAATAAAAGTTATCTAGAAAGAGGTTAAAAATACTTTTCTCACTAATACACAACTTTGTCAAATTTTAACTATGTCCATATAAAACCTTTTATTTGATATCTCCTACATGTAAGTGCAGTACTATCATTACTAGGCCGAGCTTTACTGCCGTTTTAATCCGAAGTTAATGATTAACGACCAAAACGCGAGGGTACGATTATTCGTTCTATAGCATTACATATAATTGTGAAATCGAGAAAACAGCATGAAATATTGCTGCCAAAACCAAACTTTGTCGCGTGCCAGGTAGTAGTTTATAGAATTACAAAGAATGATAATCTATGTACGCCTCAATATTAATAATATTAATCATCTAATTAAAATATCTATAACTGTTAATAAATTATTCCACCGGGGAGGTACGTATACTTTTTTCTGTATTCCTGAATGACTTTTATTATTGGATTAGACGGTGTACACATAGACAAAATCAAAGAAACTTTAGAACAAGAGTTGGGTATTTATGTAAAAAATTTTGTATTATTATATGCAGTCGACACTGTAATTTTATCAGAAACAAAAGAAGGTATGCAACAAGCGTTAGATATACTAGAAAAATATTGTAAACTTTGGAAACTAGAAATCAATGTTAATAAAACAAAAGTTATTGTATTCTCCAGAAGAAAATCAAAACAAGATTTTAATTTCACATTACAAGGTAGAATATTAGAAATTGTTGATACATATTCATATCTTGGTGTTACTTTTAAATATAATGGTACCTTTTTAGAAACCAGAAAAAAAACTTGTTAACCAAGCACAAAAGTCCTTATATACACTGTAAATTCAAGTGTTAAAACTGAGAACACCTAATGAACACTTTTTTGTAACACTTATTGAACGTGTAATGGCGTTCCCAAAATTAACACTGTTGTTCATCATATTTATGCCAAGTGTTAAGTTTTTTAACACTGGTGTTCTGCTGTTGGGTGTCTAAGTGTGTCGTTTTTAAACACAAGTGTTAACGTTTTGAAATCCTGGTGTGCAATATTTTGAACACGTCCATATGTTCAAGAATTTAATGCCAGGACGTGTTCTAAGACCCTGTAACACTTTTTGAACACACAGAACATGTTCAAAGAAAGAATGTTAAGATTCTGAACACCCTTTTCAAGTGTTGAAAGGGAAATGTTAAAAAGTAGAACACTTCAATGTTCATATTGCGAACATGTTCAGTGGGTAATATGTTCTGACAAAGTAGGATCCAGTCGATTTGGAAATGATGTACTGCAATCAATAATCAAAATATACTATTTAAATGAATATGTAGTTACGAAAATACATTTAACAATACTTAAAACCATTTTTGTATATTTTCGCCAATGAAAATAAATTGATAAGATAAATATTAATTTTTTTTAAGTCTCAGTTAGTAAAAACATAAAAATCTTTATGCTGCAAAAAATAATAAGTTTACAATATTTCTGAAGACAAACATATCTAAAAAAACATATTATTTATAATTTTATTTTTATTGATTGGTATAGGAAAGATTCCCACCCCAATAAATACTAGAGGTAATGATATAGCTGAAAATTGATGAAAGTGGCGCTAAACCCATTTTAATTTAACAAAATTATTTTCATAAAGCATAATAAAATTACCAGATTATTACATTTAATGTAGGCAACGCTTCAAGTACCATACTCTACCATGAATTGAGCATCAAAAGGTCATTTTTAATTACTAGTAAATCAGTTTATTCAAGATTGCGTCTTCCAATAGTAACAAGTAGAGAAACTATGGTTTTTCAGAAGTCATTATCCAATCAGATTCATTGGTAACAAATGAATGCACTAGAATTATATATTTTTGCATAAAAATATTTAACATACCTCAAAAAAGAGTTTCTATTTAAGCCAATAATACAATAATAAATAGTAAATTACTTTGTATTGAAAAAAGCACATAAATTGAGTGTTAACATATCATTTAATGTAAACATGTATACACCATTGATACATTTAGACATGATGAAACTATTTTATACACTATGAATAAAACTGTCTTAGAAAAAGCATCAATCACATTTCTGTTGAATGCACTTTTCTGATGAGCTGTAACATTTAACATACATAGCATATGCTAAAAGAGAAACAAACAAGATTGCTACAGATAGCTATGTATGAATGCACTCTAAAATGGCTCAGCGGTTCTTGTCCACAAGTTTGTACAAAGAACAAATGACATGTACATAACTCCGCATGGTCAGATAAAATTTGTTAATGTCTGAATGCACAACATATCTTTACATCCTCCAAGAGTTTTATTGAAGTCATCCACCTGTCTTGCATTCCCATACAGAAACTGTATTTTAAACAGATAAATTCAGCCACCACCACTTTCAATAAATTGTTCGATTCTGACGAAGAAGTTTATTACGAAGCACAGTCTCTCACATTTCTATATGTCCAGCATCTCTTTCTATTCGCCCTTAAGTTTGGATAGATAATACTTATTCTTCTGTGCCTTATCGTTGTATCTCTCTGGCATGATACGGGTTGAACACTCACATCATGTCATATGCTTCAAACCCACAATTAATAAACAAGTTGAGGTTATTCGAATGAACTTTCAATAGTGATATGTTGTAAATGAACACAGTTCTCCTTCATTCTCCATGACAACTGCAAGTATATTTTACGTCTGCATCTTTGAATTCAACCGCCCAAAAACTGAAACAGGCAGACTTCCGGTGGTTCCATTGTGCATTATGGTACTATATAGCGCGGTAAATTTTGAACACCAGTGTTCAGAAATAGAACACTTGATAAACACACAGTGTTCAATAACAGAACAGATTAGGACATGAATGATAAAGTTTAAACCATAATACAAATGTTCGCAACAGAAGTATTTTGGAAATGTGTACAATAAATTAATCAAAGGAACGACATGAACACTGCACATTATTTATTACTGAAACGTGTGTTTGTAAGAAATAAGACAGAGAACACCAATGTTACTTTAAATAGCTTTGTTAAAATCATTTTAACAATATAATTATTTATGTTTTTTTAAATTCATTCAATGTGCATCAAAATAATATAAAAACAAAGTATTTGAACACTGAAGTGTCAGTAAAATTTATTGAACACTTGAATGTGAACGTTTTAAACAGAGATGTTTTAAACTTGGACACTATTTGTTAAGATTAATAGGTTCTTTCATACGTTTTTGGGAAAGACCGGTTGATCTTTCACGAGTGATAGAAATTTTATGTCTTTTCGCGAGTGGAGCGCAGCGGAACGAGCCAAAAGACGTAAAAATTTCTATCACGAGTGAAAGTTCACACGGGATTTCCCAAAAGCACTTGAAAGTACATATTTCTTCCGTAAACCAACAACTTTCACTTTTCTATGTCCTATAGACTCCCTAATGTTTTATACTCTATTGTCTCTGACATCCAATCAGAACGCCGGAAACAAGAACGTCATAGAAGAACGTTGTTATGCTTCCATAACAACGTTCTTGTTTCTGGCGTTTTGATTGGATGACCCAGCAATTACAGATGAGTGCGCGTGAGCTCATCTGTACTGGGGATTTGAGTATCTCAAAATTATTGAACAAGTCCACTTGAAATTTTGTAAAAGAGTTCTCAAAGTTAGAAACAGTACACCTACGTTTTTGGTTTATGGAGAACTCGCGAGGTTTCCACTTGAAATCAGGATCAAACAGAGAATGGTTTCTTATTGGAGCAAGCTTGTGTTAAATGAAACAAAACTTAGTAGTACTTTGTATAGACTAATGCTTAACCTAAAAAATAAAAACCAAATAAATTTTAAATGGATTAATTGCATAGAGTCGATATTTAATGACACTGGTATGGGCTTTATATTTACACAACAGTCGGCATTCTACAATAAGAATTTGTTAAACCAAATTTTATGTGATCAATTTATACAAAACTGGTTCAGTTCTTTAAATACCACCTGCCGTGGTCTTTTCTATTCATTGTTTAAAAAGAGTTTTGAAATTGAAAAGTATTTAATTAGACTTCCAGAATCATGTAGGATTTGGATTACCAAATTAAGGACTTCAAACTTACGTCTACCTATTGAAACTGGGAGATGGTATAATGTGCCTAAAGATAATAGAATTTGTCACTTATGTAGAAAATGTATTGGAGATGAATATCATATTAAGTTTACCTGTAGTTTTAATAATGTTGTAAACCTAAGAAACAAATACATCCCGAAATACTACACTAACAATCCAAGCTATTGTAAAATGGAAGGCCTTCTGTCTCTTTGTTACACAGAAGTATACAAAAAACTGTCAATTTTTATAAGAAAAGTGTCTGCTCTTCTTTGATTTAATGTGTTTATATTCATGTATAAATCAATGATTCTCATTTATATTTTGTTCTTTTCTATTACAATGTTATCGTTTTGTTATATGTACATCTCATGCTCATTCTGTCATGTTTATTTTACGCATATTATATACCATGACCTCTTGTTACACATTGTTTATGTGTCTGAGTGTTTTCTAATAAATCTTGAAAATCTTGAAATCTATACCCGGTTTACTTTTGTCTGTAATTTATTCAATTGCATTTGATTTTGTTTTAATGGTACGATATATTCTATTAAAAAACAAATAGAAAATTATGTCCAATTGCAGATCAAAGAAATTGTTAAAAATTTAATTCAAAGTCTAAATTATATCTATACAACAATATAATATCAGATTCAATCGATATTTTCTTATTTATGAAAAACGTTCACAACACAACATCATCAGTCTTAAACAAAATTCACATGTTAAAGATGTTGAAAAATTACAAATCTAGCGTAGGCCATCTACACCTCTGATATAGAAGATATAGTAGATAAACCGAACAGCAAACTCACAGTTGGTACTATGAAACAACTTTCCTATTAGAATCGGTTAAAATAACATCCAATTAGAAACCGTTTGACACACCGAATTGAATGATTAGTTATTATTTGTAAATTATGGTTTTGGTTGAAGGTAAATTTGGAAAGAGATCTTCTTTAGGTAAACAGTTCACTATCAAATTACTGATAATAACAAAACTGTTGCGCAGCGTGGCTTTTACTAAAACTGAAAATTTCTGCAACTAGATGCTGAATGATTTTATAAAACAAAGTGAGTCTGTATTTTAGCTTTTGGGAGTTAGGTATTCTGGCAAGTCATTGATATAAGCCAAGATTAGCGCCGGGCCAGAACTGTGCCTTGAGGTACACCTGGACTGACTGGGGCAGTTGATGATTGCTCTTCATCCAGTACGGTCAGATAGAAAAGCTTTTACCAAGTGTCATTTATAATGCCATAGTATTGGAGTTTATAAAGAAGTCTGCGGTGTGGCACTTTGTCAAAGGCCTTGGCAAAGTCCATATTTAAGGTGAGTTTCACAGGATTAAAACTGACGGAATCCCCGCTGGAGGTCATATAGAATGTTGTTTGATTCGATGCGAGTGATATATGTTTTGTGATATTGTGTTCGAGTAGCTTCCAACTGATACAAGTTTAAAATATTGGTCTGTCATTTTCTGGTTTGTATTTTTCATTTTTTCACCTTTTGTAAACAGGTGCGACATTTGCATGTTTCCGGTTGAATGAAATAATAACAATTTTGAGTGACTTGTATATTAAAGTAAGGATGGGAGCTGTTTGGCTTGACGTTCATTTAGTATGCGACCACTGATCTTATCTGGCTCACTCGTCTTGAGATGATTTACAGATAAGGAAAGTGATGGGGAGATGTTGATGTCAGAATGAGCACTTGGTCGTTTGTCAGGAATGGTGTCATCTGATTCGACTCTAAATCCTGATTGAAATTATTTATTGTGTTTAGTATGTCAGCCTTCTGTTTTGTGTCTGCATGAGCTGCCCATCCTTTTTGAGTGAAGCAACTCCAGAGTTGTCTGTTCGAACAGCTTTTATGTATGAAATGAGGTTTTTAGGTTTTGCTTGGGTGTTTACATTACATACAGGTTCAGTTATTGAGAGGTCTAAAATCATGTTTTCGATGTAGTTTCAATATGATGTCCTTTGTTCCTTCTGAACTTGATGTTTCAACTTCTTGTACATTTCAGTTTAATTCTTGTCTTTTTTTTTCATTTTATGATAATTTTATTTTTCCTGATAATCATTTTTCTACGATTGTTGTGAATCCAATGTAATCTCTGTTAGTATGCGAGCATTTTGTGAGGTACATGTATGTTTTTCTCAACAGATACGTGTAGGGATAATTATAATTTCAAGAAGAAATTGATGTTGTTCTTGGTTGGGTTTGCCAGTGACAACTGCAGGGATGGAATAGTTTGTTTCTAAGGTTAAAATCTCCACCTAGTAATACATTAGATTTGGATGTTTTTGCTTATTATGCTGAGGGAGATTTCTATCTGCTTAAGTGAGGTGCCATCATTTGAGAAGTGGGGGTCTGTAAAAGGAGCCTACAAGCAGATTTCTTGCCCATGAGATGATAATTGTTGCCCATATGATTTCACAATCTGTTTTTTTTAGTTCTATATTTTCTATGCTTGTGAATTCCTTAGATATGCCTGGAAGGATCCCTAACGGCTTTGATTATTTTTATTTGGTGGGCGATCATTCCTATAGACATTGAAACTATTGGATGGGAAAGTATTCATATGATGATGTTTTGCTATCCAGTCAGGTCTCTGTTCCAATGATAATATAAGGTTTAGCTGAATCAATTAGTTCTAATAGTTCTGGTTTTTTATTGATTAGAAGTTGTTATAAATCTTAGTTGTTGTTGTCAGATGTTCTTGTATGCCTGTGCTTTTTGTTATTATTATTGTGGCTATTTGGGGGTATTGGAGATGACAAAGCAGTTGTGACACCAATGCTACCTATAATTGAGCTATCACCACTGAGCTGAATAAATTTGACGTTACAATGGTGGTACCATTAAAGAAACTTGTAGAAAAACTGGAAGGATTACTGATTCCCAAGTCATTATTTATGAGTGAATTCTTGCTGGTACTGAGAGACTCAGGTTTCCAACATATCCGAATCAATGTCTTTATTTTTTAAGCCAATTTTAAAATCTATATTAAATACACCTTTAACCGTAAAGGTTGTAAATATTGCTAAGAAGCTGTCAGGTGTAAAATTTGAAGTAAAAACATTAAATCGTTGTAAGTAATACATAAATTGTTTGAGTTAATAAAGTATCTTTTATTAAATTCTTCTTTTGTTGTATGGTGTGGGGAGGTCATTACTTTAAATGCTTATTTAAGAATAAATTTTAATCTTGAAAAACATTTGCCCTGCACTTTTAAAGATAAGCATTGTATTGAGTAAGTATATGAAAACGATAACCATGTTATACACGAACAAGTAGTCTTTTCCAGCAACTCGTGCTCTGTTTCAATTGTAATTGATAAGAATTGCCACGTTTACTGCCGACGGGTCGGGCTTGTCATCGGGAAATCTGTTTTCCTCCCTAAAGAAGAGGCTATGATATTGTTGAAACATCACAAACCACAATCAAACAGAATGTGTAAACGGTGTTCTTGTTCAATATTAGAATCTAGATGTTATACTCATGAATTAATTTAGAAGCTACACAAAAATTGAGAAATTACGTTGTTGAATAATAAGAACAACTCTTCAGCCTAAAAAAAAAACTAAAATTAAATTTATGATCAAAAGTGGTAAAATTAAAATGGGGAGTGTGAATTCACTTAGAATAACGTCGAATTTTGTGAACAGACCTCACTTTCAATAAATGGATTCTATTTTCAATAAATTATAAACATTTTGTTTGAAATCGGTTGAAATGTATATTCGTCAAGGTTTTCACTTGCAGTTCTTTTTATTTACTTAACAACAATAGCAATGTATTAGTACATGTGCTAATGGTTTTTAGAGGTTATAATTGGTTCCGTTCTATTATTATTATAGAAATTTTCCTTTTAATAATTTACTTATAACATAGTTTGTGACTTTCTTCAAAAATAAGAGCTACAAACTGAAGCAATCTGATTGGTAGAAAGAGTTTTACTACTTAATAATTTTTGTTTTAATTAACGATTTGCTCTTTTCATATGGCCAAAATAACAATTCAAATTAGCGTGAAAAGAAGTTTAATTGTTTGATAAGGAAAGTATTACTATTAAATTTTATTAAAAATTACGTTGATTTTTTTCAAAACATCAGAATCAACACCTTACTCCAAAAACGAAGATGTATACACGGTATCCTCAAGCCTAACACGAAGGCATTATGTATGACTTTTGAGCAGATAAATAATAAACATCAGCATTGGTTGCTATTCAAGTGTACAAATCAGCGTTTGAACTTGAGCCAAAGAGATGAGAAGATTTGCTTACAAGGCTGTAACTGCTTAAATCGGTTGGTAACTTGGTAGTCCGTGTACCACGCATCATATCTAACGATAGAGTGCTTAAATACCAATATCTAGTTTTGGGGTAAACACGTGTTTGTTTGACCTCGAGTCGGAAAAAAATATACTGGTTTTTATTTGACAGTGCTTTCGCACTCACAGTTAGATATGTCATCTAATAAGACCTAAATTTAAAGCCCTCTACTTTTTAATACATACATTCTTTTGATCCTATTAACATGTATATGTAACAAATTTATATTATTTTGATATATGACATAAGAATTCGTAATACCGTCATTTAATGTTTAATAATAGGTTTAAATTCACCCAACTGACGTATTTAAAAATATATTATGACCATTGCATGTAAGACAACATTTAGCTCATTAGTGACATCATAGTTGACAATGGCAATACTTTTAATCAGCATATCGTTTAAATTTCAGCGATCCTTGAAATTTTGTTTGAGATATAAAGCCTTGATTTTATATCTCAAAGAAAAGACATAAAGCTATTAAACCAGGTTAGAGGCACTACATTAGTTACTAGTAGAGTATCGTTGTCAATATAAACTGTTGACATTTACTTGAATGTGCATGATGTTGCTTGATGTATCAACCATCGAGATCCGACCGTGAGAACAAAAAAATTGTATTAAGAGTAACGTTTTAGTGCCAGCCACCAGGTAGAATGGTCAACCTTGTTTTCTTAAAAGTAAATGGAGTTTTTAAATTGAAGAAAACTCACATTTTTATATTGGTTCATTACGACTGCCAGTGATATGTTTACTAAGTTAGTACTTTGCTCTCTTTGATTCTGTTTATTTTCCCGTGATTTACTCGTCCGGAGCACCTGAGTGCACCCATGGCTTTTATTGGGTTCGGGCTACTCTCTTTCTGTGTTTTATGTTTTTGGTTTTTGTGTTGTGCTTGTCTATATCCGGATTTGTAACTGTCCCTTGGCGTTTGGCTCTTGTTGTTCGGTAGGTTTTCTTTGCTACTTTCTTACATCAATGAATATATGCATTTTTCATTGTTTTTATTTATATTTTAATATAATAAGAAAGGTCGGGGCAGCTTAAATCACCAACGTTACTTCTATTTTAATTTGTCACGATGTCTACTTCTGAATTCCTTAAATGTTTTATTTTTCCCACTCACTTACGTTACACGTACACACTTTTAAACTCTGTTAAAAACCGGGACTTAAGAGTTCACCCTGTTTTCAACTTGTTTTAACAATAGGTTTGTCTGTCTTTTTTACACGAATTGTCATAGTAAGAGTGTGGGTGGTATCACGTGATTAAAAAGGACACCTACAGACATCTGACCGGATAGTTTTAATACATTTAAACTGTATTGTAGTCTATTGACGTCGTGACTGAACTTTCTGATAACAATTTCAAATTATTTTAAATTAAATAGCCTGACGTACATAAGCTTTAGCTATTTACAAAAAATATGATGCCGAGTTATTTGTTTATTCTAGCGGGCGGGCTAGGTTTGGGTTCAAACGCGGGACTTTACAATTCATAATAGTTTTAAAATGACGAGGAATAATTAATGAGGAGTACAGACCTTATAGTATTTTACATATGATAATAAGGATATTCTTAGGATGCGATAATTTTTTGTTCGCATAATGTTGAAACAAAAACTATAATAGTATATTGTCACCGAGTTGATGTAGAGTTAGTTGCATTATTTCCTTTATTCTTCCCTATTTATCTTAAACAATTATGTAGCTCCTGTATTGCTTCTTGAACTCTTGAAAGCTACTAGGATGCCCCATTATTTTCGGTTTTTATACATATTATTATAAACTGTTTCCGTGGTTAATAAACATGTCTTTTCTTTTTAGGTACATTTCTACAACAAACAAAGACCACAGTTGTTTTCGACCATTTAATTATCATAACATAAATAAATGTTAACAATTCTGCTTCTGCATTTGTAATATCATTTGGTAGTCTTAAGGTACAATAACGGGCCAGATACATATCCAAAAATTTGGAAAAAAATACCAAATGCTCTTTTCCCTTAATGAAAAAGTCTGAAAGACTCTGAAAAAAAAGGAAAAATGTTCTTTTTCAACTGGAACAAATTACTCCTAATTCAAATACTTTACGGGAAGCCTGTGAAAACCTCTTTTGTAGATTTCAAAAGAGAGTAAGCTCATTGTAGCCTATACAAAATGCTAAATTTTCGGCCCCTGCCGAACTCTCCATACTTTTCTAGTGGCAGTCACAATTGTGTTCCTTTTTGTCCTATCCTGTCCCCATTTCCGTTGATTTATTGTTTGTTCATTTGTTTTGGGGACTTATACACATATTTGTACCTTTAAGTACATGTAATGTTGTCAATAGTAGTAGGTGTAATGGTAATGCCTCTTCTCATAGAACATAACTTTTTTGTTTAATTGCAATCAAAAGTAATAAGCAAAGTTTTTTTTAATCCGGAAGCTCTCCCGAAAAAATTTGTTCATAGTCTTGCCAATGCACCTTGCACTCTGATGATGAATTCTTTCATGTAGCCAAATTCGTTCGTAGTGTACTTGAGTATCGTTGCATAATCTTATAGACTTGTATATTATCATTTTTATACAAAACATAATGTTAGAGTCATCATTCTTATCAATCATTCGTTAACATTTCAAATGTTCCTGTTCCCGGGCTTGAACCTGCAGTTTATTGACTCATTTGACTGAAAGTCGTAATGAGCTATTATCAGTTTTGTACATTTAAGTCTTCAAAAAACTCTCCTGGCTAATTTAAACAAATCTGTGCAGGCATGATGTACTTGAGGCAAGATACCTTGAGTAAGTGAAAATAGCCACCGTGATTGTTCTTTGCTTATACTCGGGCGTTAAACACCATTAATCAATCAATCAATCTTTGCTTATAATTTGCTCTCTAATACAAACCTTATTGTGTTAACTTAGTACAAATGATATATGTGCAGTCCTGAACACTGATTCTTCATATGAAGAATAATGGTCAATATAATATTTTTTTCTGAATAGCTTAAATTTAAACATCTTCTCATTGTATCATTTAAAGCCAGATAAATTGTTTATTTGCTGGATTGAAGACATCGTTTTTCATTTTATGATGATTATATCATTATTAGTATTTTGTCGGGTGTAGAAAGTTAATACACTTCTGGAATTAAGCAACAGGCGTGGCTAAGTATTCACTTGTGACCTAATATATATATTTAGCAACGTTTCAGACATATTAACAGACCCGACTTTTTGGGCTATAAAATAAATGTAAGAGAACTAACTCGTACTACAAAAGCTGAGCTGTCTGTATCATAGTTTAAATTCTTTGTTTTGTTTTTTTCTATGTGGATGAGAATTGTATATTTCTTTATATCACCTCGGGTTATTTATTTTTCAACAAAGTAAACGAGCCGATTAGTGATGCCTATTTCTCTTATGATTAAACGAAAATGTAATTTGCTAGGCTAATTTTGCAGTCCGGAAACAGGACGTCGTTGTAACACGGAGTGAGTAGCAACTGAGATGTAATACCAGGCTATCATCATCACAAGTCAGGGTTTCTGAGCCCACATATGTCCACGAAACCATGACAAACTTAGCTAGGAAATTCCAGGGCTAGAAGTAACTATTTTGATTGGCTACAGCATACCTGCATGTAGCCAATCAAAAGCTCGCTGTCATTCGCGACTTGGTTAGGGATTATCCCGATGTCTATTGTAAATAAATATTTGTACATTAGTGTTAATAGTTTGTTGGTACATCGTTATTTATTAGTTGCGTTACGTTTTCTTCCCTCTCAAGAATGAGTAAGAATGACTACTGCCAAACACTTGCTTCTTTTAATCAATTTCATTGGTTGATATTTTGAAGATTTGACGTCATATCAAAATCTTCTGGCCTAGGAATTTCCTAGCTAAGTTTGTCAGGGTTTCGTGGACACAGAAACCCTGACTTGTGAGGATGTCAGGCTATATAACAGGATATAACGAAGCGTAACATTAAAAAAAGAACGCATATAAAATGAACACATTTTTCAAATTCATATTTATATAATAAACGACACTTTTTATAAAAAAAAAACATTTTTTCATACGGGTATATTAATCAGGAAGTTATTTAACTCCCTTCTGCAAGTGAAATGTATTTTTTTTCGTCAAGGACTGACGTCACGGTGTATTTTTCATCTCGTGTGTGTTGTCATCGTTGCCCATCGTATACATTTTTCAAGTCGCGTGAGAAATAGTCAATAACATTAATAAGAACAATGATACGAAAATATTGTATTGACGAAAGGTTATTCGTCATAGAAAATAAGGTATAAGACGATTTCTTTTAAAAGGAATCGGTTTGTGTCTTGTATAAATTTTAACAAGCGTCATTTATTATATAAATATGAATTTGAAAAATGTGTTCATTTTATATGCGTTCTCTTTTTTATATTCAAAAATAATAGAATTATAAGATAAAAACTTATTTCCACTTAAAATAAATCCAGTGAATAGACTATAGCTAGTATTGGCATATGAAAACTGTAGCACCGCATAGTTCCACAATACGTCTTTAACAATACAATTTTGTGGTGCCCATTTTTCGCATTTCGTGGCGGAGTAAATATGGACACCAAACGATTTCCTTTTCTGAAAAAAAATACTGTTCTTATTTTGAATGTTTAATTCGTTGTTTTTTATACAACAAAATGTTCTAAAACGTAATTTGTATATGTGCATTTCTACGTGAAGTTTAAATAAATTAAATTGGCTTGATTTTTGCTTTGAAGTCTGTTGTAAAAGTTTGTTCAGCGTGCATATATTCTATATTTGTTTGATGTAGCTTAAGTGACAGATTTTTTTGCTTTCCTTTACAAAGCAGTGTTCATTGAAGACTGGTACAGCAAATGTTTCTGAAACCTAATTTCATTGTCGCCATCATAAATTGGTTTATTGAAAGTTATGTCCAATTTTGTATTATCAACAGCGTCTACAGTTTACTTCCTTTATCCTTCAGACTTCAGAATGTTTTTATATTGGCTATTTGCCACTCTTTTTATTTATAGATCTTTGTGACAAAATTATTTTTGTATGACTTAAGTCATGATTTCAGAGCATTTTAGCTGCTCGCCATATTAAAGCTTCTAAAATGCATAGACAAAGCCTCGCATTTTCAGGTTTGTATTGATTAACTGATTGGATATTTGCTTTATGTCCAGCGAGCAGTATTTCAAATATATTCAGGACGAGAACAAGTAAACAAACAATCAACGGGAAAAGGCTGTGGAATGGGACACGGGAAACACAATTTAGACTGCCACTGGAAAAGGGTGGAGTTTTAGAGTCTGAGAGACTCCGAAAACAGGAAATTGGCAATTATTCCACTAGACTAAAATAAACCTAATCCATTATATTTCATCAAATGTTTAATTTCTAATTTTTTTTTTCAAAGTTGCTTCTTTCCAATAAGCCCAAAAAGTAGAACCAAAACAAGAAAAAAGCCAAAGAAAAAAAATTACAAAGAAATGTACCATTTTATGGGGAACTTCAATTGTGTTGGTGCAAAGGTCATTAATTGTGTTGGTGCAAAGGTCATCAATTGTGTTCGAGGTGCAAAGTTCATCAATTGTGTTGTCGTTCCAATAAGTATGATTTTTTTATCGTCTAGAGTTAGAACAACGAAATAAAGGTATTTTAAAAACAAAATACCAATGTAATCTACCTGTTTTTCGTCGTTTTCCATACGCTTTTCTTTTCCAATTTCATTGGGTTGACACTTGTTTAGGGCTAATATGTCGATTTATATGTATTGATTGTTTTCTTATATTAAAATAAATATCAGAAAGGCCACTGGGAATCTCCTAAACTTTCCTTTGGCAAAACCAGTCATTTCAAACCCTTAGACTAAATTCGTAAACCTATCTTTATCGACTTTTCCAGATCGCCTAAAGGAAACTCAGGTGGCACCCATAAATGAAAAAAACAGTGTTTAGAAAAAGACAATAACTGCCCGTTAAGCGTCCTTTTAGCTATTTCAAAACTTTCAAAACCGCCATTCAATTTCAGCTAACTACCTATGTTTCCGAGCACATTTTGGTTGTCAGTCCACCCTATTGACAGTGACTGAAAATTTCCTAGGATAAAAACCACTATCTACCAGCCATCTTCATGGATCTATACTAGGCCTCTGATTGCCTTCCTCAGGACTTATTATTATTAAAGCAAAAGTCTTATGGTATGTCAGAATCTGCCTTAAATATCTTTAAATGTTATTTTAGTAATAAAAAAAACGTGTTGAAGTAGGACAAAATATGTTAGACATATTTAAAGGGTGCCTCGCGGTTCCATCCGCGGGGGTGGGGCATATATTATTTAATATATTTATAAACGATATATTTTTCTTTGTTGATTATTGTAATTTGTATAACTATGCAGATGACATCACACTATCAAAATTTGATAAATCATTAGAAACTGTAGTTAGAGCATTGCTGGAGGATAGTAACTCTGTAATAACATGGTTTTTCGATAATAAAGTGCAGGCTAATCCTGAAAAATTTCAAGCAATTGCGATTGTTAATAAAACTTATGATGCTTATGTGGTCTTTAATCTTGATTTTATGATAATGAGGTTAAACAGATGGGTGTTACCCGAGACTTCAAATTAAATTTTTATTCTCACATAACAAACTGTAAAAAGGCTGCAAGGCATTTGAATGTCCTTAAGCAGATAGGAGACCATTTGAATTGACTGGAAAAATTAACTGTTTATCACTCTTTTATTATGTCTGATTTCAGTTGCTGTCCGTCCCAAAACTACTAGTTATTGGAAAAACTCGTTCATGTATGAGGCTGCCAGTCTGGAATACACTCTCAAATGAGCCATCAACTATGATCTCCCTTGAGTAGTTCAAAAATTATATTCCAAGCTGGTGGAGTCAAAAATGTTTCTGCACTGCATGAAAATCACAGTCTGTGTGACTTTTTTATGTTTAGCAATACTGAATAGATTATTGGGTTATTTGATTAGTTTATTCTACTAGTCTTGCTTATTTGCTCATTTTTAGCTTTCGTTCAGTGCTTTATATGTTTTTTTAATTTTGTGCTGTGTTTCTATGCTCAGCTTTTTAATCACCCTACTAAAATATGTTTAAGTGTTATATTTTTATGTTGCCACTAGTATTTGAAATGCTTATCCTGCTTTAATATAATATGTGTCGTTTTATTTTTGCTTTGTTTTGGTGCTAAGTCCTGGTTAAAAAATATATTTAAAATATATGGTTTAAAGTGCATGCTTTTTATAATGTCTGTTTTTAGTTTAATGCTTTGTATGCTTTTAAATTGGTGCTTTTATGCTGTGCTCGGCCTCTTAAATAAATTTATATTCGTAAAATATGTTTTAACATGCATGTATATTGTTATGTTGTTCATCGTTAGTGCTTATTCTGCTTTTATATAGTTTGTATGAAAGAACCTGAACATGTATATTCTATTTGTGCTGTCATGTTATGTTTTTGTGATTTGTTCTGTGTATAAAATATTAAGTCGGTTTAAGAGCTCAAAAAGCTCTTGTTATGTTTTAAACTATGTATATATATCCTACTCTAAATAAAATTTACTTACTTACTTAAAAATCAACACGGGTAAATATAACACATTTAATAATAATATAAGGTTTTGCAAAGCATACCAAACCCCCACAACGCTTTTACTCCTTCCCCTTTAAAAACAAGAATAACAAAATCAGCCATTATCTTCTTTAGCCTATAGTTACGATCCGAAATTAAAGAAAAATAAAAAATAAAAAATTGTGATGCATTATATTTAACAACAGACAATGTTTTAACCTTTAGTGCCCCTTAATGTTTTAACCTTTAGTGACCCTTAATGTTCGTGACGTTTACAAACCAACCTGTATGTTCCAAATTCATATGTGACGTCATTTCATCGATTATATTAAAATCTTTGAACAATCTTCAAAATCCTGTTATGTTCAGTATATTTTATGATAGAAAAGCATATATCACATGTTGCTCGAGTAATTAGTATGTACAGTGTATATTATTGTTCTTTTGTTTAGTAGATGGTACTTGTTATATTTTAGTCATATCCACTGCTAATTCTTCATTACAACTGTGCTAGTGTTTCTGGATGCTAAAGGTATCAATTAATAGTAGATGTAGTCCTACACCGGAATTGAGCCGATTGGTGACCTAAAGTAACCTCTATTCGGAATTATCGAAGTCGACCAATGCTGGCATCATGGAAAAGGTAGGGGGTGGCTCTGAAAAATCAGACTTGGTAGAATGCTTATACATGTATATTAATCAATATACATGTCATATAATTGATAAAATCGCATAGGTACTGTTTTATAAGTAATGACTTTAAACAATACATGAGGCTTTGAAACAAAGGAAATGCGACGCTCAGCCTCTGCATTTAAGATGTTAAAATGCATTAACCTTGGATTTTTTGTGGAATACATTAATGACAGCTTAAGGTAACTTGGAAGCCTAAACCTTACTAAACCTTATCTCCCCGCACAAAAACTTTGTAAACTAGAACCCAGACATCATCTGAAATTCATTAAGTTAAATAATGCGTCGTCTGCAGAAACATCCTGTGAATTTTAACCCACTTTCCCATCATGAGGAAAAGAGGAAAAACGAAAAGAAATTTCATTCTTTACATTTTTAACAAAATTATATGTACTTCTGTTCTACATCTGTTGAAACATCATTAGCCAGGCATACAGCACGGACTAGTCTTGGTGTAAACTCAACTAATTGACGAATGGAACGAGGGAATAATTTGAAGCAGTTCTTGCAGTTTGCGGCGTTGGTTGAAGACTGCATCCCACGGGTTCGAATTTTGGTGATTTGGACTGCCAGGAGAGACTTGTTACATTCTGGTTGTCGAGAAAAGTTAAACAGTAGCAACACTGTACGCGGCCTAGCATTCTCGTCATGAAAAACTTACAACGGAGTCTCACTGTGGGAAGCGTATGTTTGGGCAAAATTTTGTTTTTGTACCTTGTGCCAGTAAAGGTGCAGGGGATATTCACCAGTTTTTTAAGCATATTATATGGCATACCAAATCATCTTTCTTTCTGGACTGAAACTGCATGGCGACCACAAGGACGCAGTTCTTTGCGAGCATCTTATTAATGTGTAATGTCAGTTATTCACTGCATCATAAATTTTGATTCAACGCTGAACTCTACTTGCCTTTAGGTTTGCAGGTTCAAGTCCAACACTGTTTTGCTCCATTGGACGCCATCGCAGTACCGCGCTGAAATAGGAATGTTTGGCGTATAAGCCATTGTAACGCCGCAGACTGATTGTTTCGGATTGTTTGTGTCGAATATTCGTTGAAGACCTGTGGTATTCAGATTGTTGCGGTTACGCCACGAAATGGTTTTTAAAATGAAGTACCCGGATGTAGCCATATTAGTCATTCTAGGTCAAAACGTTGTAAGCTGTAACTGATTGCTGATACTGTTGGACGAGTTTGGAAATCTTGAAAATTATCAAATCTAGTCTGCATTGTTAATTCTACGGCTGGAAAACGCATATCGTAGCAGTTTTTAGAAACAATTTAATGCATTCATTACACAGTTATGCGTCTTTTATACTTAATTCAAGAGTTCACTATTCCTAATTACTACCGGACACTTCCTTGTGCATAGAGTTACAAATGGTTGCCCGAACAAATCAAGTGTGATAAAATTCAAATATTAGCGAGCATCGCAGATGCGAGCTATACGGTTACATGTGTGTGTGTAAAAAAAGTCACGTGATCCATATGAACAAATCCATTTCATATGGTAGCTGAGCTATCCGAAGAAAATATTGTAGACGAACGAAAAAATATATAATTTAAAAGTAGACAAAAATAATTTTGACATCGATTAAATTAAAGTGTTTATTTTTTAAATTACTACAAAAATGCCAGACACATTTTTTTCAATCTGAAACGCTGTATTTGAAATTGAGTTTTGTGACGTCACCAACACATTAGATACGACGTCACGTCATCAATGGAATGTAGAGGCACTGTTAGGGGGCTCTGAAGTAACGACATGAACAATGTGCGATGCTCGCATTAAGGCTGCGCCTACATTCATATTATAAGTTAATTTAATTATCAGACATTTAAGAAAAGTCGTATTGGGAAAAATGTTGGTAGTTGCTTTTCTTCTTGGGGAGACTATAAGCTCTTTATATTAAAACATTTCTGGCTTCAACTTGTTTTTTAGGTGGATTCTTTTGAGAATACTAGAGTGCCTATCGCCGTTCATTAAAAATGAGATGTCATTACCGTTAAACAAAATATAAGGCAGTCTTATAACTTCACGTGTTACCTTGGACATACCCAGTGGAAACAAACCAATGCGTAGCTTGCTTGATTGCTTGCTACTTTAGGACAAGGTTAGCACCGTGTCAGAATAGTATGGCCATGTGTGTTGAAAAGCACTAGCTATTTTGACACATCAGACGATACTTTTATCAACTCGAAAGCAAAATGTTTATTTACATGTATTTATCTGGTTCATGTATGTCTTACGGTATGCACGCGCTGATGGTATCTTAAGCACGTGTAAAGGTGTGTGTGTGGGTGTGTGTTTGTGTGTGTGAGGGTGGGTGTGTGTGAGGGTGTGAGTGTGTGGTATTTTATGCTTAAACTAGAAACAATTATTTGTTTATTAATCCCTCCCGCGGTTTTAATTATACCAATTGATTGTGAAGTTGTTACGGCCCTTCACGTATTTAAAGTATTGATCATTTGGCTTTAAATATCATAGTGAAAACAAATAAAAGTAAAATTGCATGTCTCGTCTATATCTTATAAGCACCTGACTTCACTCTTATTTTCTTGCATATCTGGATTGTGCGAGTGTGTTGTCTTGTTCTGTGTTTGTTGGTGTTTTGGCACATAGCTTCGTATAAGTGTATTGGGCTGTGAAATTTCATTGTCACTTTGGTATTTGGGAGTGTTAAGATTCAGCCGCTACCTACCAATTAGAAATATATCTATTGGAATTGTGTGTTTATATGTATAGATCTATTGGTAGTAATTTGCAGCAAGTTTCATGTTTGGAGAGTTCATCGCCCATTTTGTAAGTGTTGGAAAAACATTAGGATCACTGTAGCCGCTATAAAATTCTTCGTCTCAACAACATGAACAAACCTTCATACTTTTCCAATGGCAGTCATGATTTCCTGTCCTTTGTCTATCTATTAACCGAATGATTCTCGTCCAGAACATATCTGAAATACTACTCACTATACGTTAATCAACTATTCTTTCAATTATATTATTGTTATTTTATCATGTAAATATAAGAATAGGATACAAATAGCTGAATTCTCCGTACCATTATCCATACTACTCTAATGGCATTATTCTCGTTGGCACACACTACTCTATGTTGATTTATTGCTTGTCAAATTTTTTTCGTCCTGTATATTGATAAAATATTTCTTTGGTCTAAGATTAGTATCCAATCAATTTATCAATTAATTCGATTATTATTTTGTATAGTTTTCTTAAAATAAAACAGAAGTACTCTAAACAAAATAATGGTTCAGCTTGTTTGAATGTGTATGAAATACTAGTTTTAAATACTTGAAAAAAAATCGTTGTAAATTGCACATGTTCATTTATTAGTTATCTAGCAAGTCCAACAATAATTTTTCTATTTCGTCTCGTGTACGTTTTGCAGGTGGTGGAGCATCGGATGGAGGAGGTACAGAGGGTGCATCGGATGGAGGAGGTGCAGATGGTTCATCGGATGGAAGAGGTCCAGAGGGTTCATCGGATGGAGGAGGTCCAGAGGGTTCATCGGATGGAGGAGGTCCAGAGGGTTCATTGGATGGAGGAGGTCCGGATGGTTCATCGGATGGAGGTGGTCCAGTTGGGCGTGGCCCTCTATGTTCACCGCTTTCTTCACTACTGTCTTCACCAGAATGTGGTCTTGTAGGGCGTGGTGTATGTTCACCGCTTTCTTCTCCACTTTCTTCACCTGGAGGTGGTCTTGAAGGGCGTGGCCTTTTCTCTCCACCATGATTTCCATCGTGGTGACCACCTCTACGTTTTTCGGGTGTAGACTCTGGAGCACCAGTTGGAGGTGGTCCAGATGGACGTGGTGGTCTATCTGATGGAGGTGGTCCTGAAGGTCGTGGTCTTATATGTTCCCCGCTCTCCTCGCCTGGAGGTGGTCTTGAAGGGCGTGGTTTTCTTCCTGTGTGCCCACCATGACCTATAAAATAATCGCTCTGTATGAATTAAAATGTATCCACTTGCAAATCAAAACGAGGCAAAGGGGAAAAAAGAAACAACCAGAACAAAATTAACTGCAATAATGTAATAATTATGACTATGCAGTGCAACGTGTCCTGTGATTCCCCAGTGACATTTTATATAGTTCACTATTTATATTGATTCCTTAAGAAAAGATGAACTTACTAATGTGGAAACTTAATTTTATTGAACCATTAAAGGTAGAATAAGTTGTGAATAAAGTAACATTTTATTCAAGTGTTCATTGGTAAGAAAAAAAGAAAGTGTAAATAATGAAAGCACTGCAATACAGCCACCTAGAATATAACTCCGTAATTTCTTTTAAAAGGGTTTTACGAACTTACAGACCCGTTAAATTATGCAAGTTTGTTTTAAATACATAAATATCAGAATCGTAATTGAAAATACATACGTTCTTCGACGTTCTTGAGAATTCTTGCTAGCTCATCAACTAATTCTTCTTCATTTTTACTCTGTAAAAGTATTTAGTGCTTTTAATATACAATAACAATTTTACTAAGAGTTTTCATCTTGGAAAATTAAAAAAACCTTTTTGTTTGTGTCTTTATATTGGGTTTAAAGCCACTTTCATTATTTTTTTATCTATTTCATGGCGTCCAGTTTTCAGTGATGTACCCAGAAAATACACCCGACTATCGCAATACATGTACTTGATAATTTGTGTTGGGTCAAGCGTATTCTGCCACAATATATTTCGAACCCGCATCTTCAGTGTTAACAAGCACGTGATCAAAAGTAAGTTACTACCATAACCTTTTGGCCACCGAGGCCTTCTTTAAAAAACTGAAAAGAGATGTGTGACACTTCGCGGAAGCATTCACATTAAGAGAAGCAAGACCATTATTTTCTGAAAATCTTTAGAATATTTCATTAAGGGTTAAATTATACCTATACTATCATATAGTTTATAATTGTACCTAAAACGATTTTAGTATAGGTAAAATCATGAAAAGAAAACTTTTAACAAATGGTTAATTCTGTCTAAACACCTAATATTTAGTACTTATAGACTAGATTTTATCCAACAGAACACAAATTTAGACATCTTGTTTTCATTCCATAATTTCCATAAAATGTATACTAACATATTGGATTGACATTCTAACCAAAATTAAGAAAAATAATTAGGCACAATAGTGTAAATCATATATTTAAGTGTAGTTTTTTTCTCTTTTCTGTACAATCTATAAGAAAATTTGAAATTATGTAGCTAAAATAATGCATCTCATTTTTATCCATCTAGATAAAAAAGGGAGCTACATTATTGTAGCTAGAAATTTCGGTGCGCAACCTCTGGGAACAAACTCTTTAGACCACTACTGTTTTATTTGATATTTAAAGAAAACTATATGGCAAATATCGAGAAAATTTGTTTGACTCATTATTATATTATACAAGTCTGGGCATGACTTCACTCATGATATACGGTATAACTATATAAACTATGGGTATAAGAATTAATACGCCGATAAAATAAAAGAAGTTCCTAAATGTCAACATTTTATGAATTGATTAATGAGCAAATTTGGTTTTGAAAATTAAAAGGAATATTTCATGTTTCCTTACAGGTTATACTCACATAACCTATTTTAGATCTGTTAACGCCATTCATAAACCGCATCGCATTAAGTGTAAACAGATCCGAAGTAGGTAATATCGTATCAACTGTTTAAAAACTTGCAATATTCCTTAATGAAACCAATTTGTATATTAATAGGCAAATTCTTATTTATTATATTCATGATCCGAAATTTTTGGCGTATATTAAGAGCGAGCATCGCAGATGCGAGCTATACGATTACATGCGTGTATGTAAAAAAGTCACGTGATCCATATGAACAAATCCCCCATTTCAGATGGTAGCTGAGCTATCCGAAGAAAATATTGTAGACGAACGAAAAAGTATATAATATAAAAGTAGACAAAAATAATTTTGACATCGATAAAATCAAAGTGTTTATTTTTTAAATTAATACAAAAATGCCAGACAAATTTTTTTCAATGTGAAACGCTGTATTTGAAATTGTGTTTGTGACGTCAGAAACACATTTGATAAGACGTCACGTCATCAATGGAATGTAGAGGCACTGTTAGTGGGCTGTGAAGTAACGACATGAACAATGAGCGATGCTCGCATTTAGGCTGCGCCTACATTCATATTAGGCAAATTCTCATTTATTATATTCATGATCCGAAATTTTTGGCAAGCCGTTGTGGAGTTTATATTCCATATGTTTTATTTCTTTTACTAAGATCCATCTATCAATATAAAAATTCATTCATAATTATTAAAACTTGAAGATAAATATTATTTAATGAACTGTAAATACTGAAAAGTCACATTTATTAAGATTTTACTTTTTTTATTAATGAATCGAATTTGTTAATATTATTAAATTGCTTCATGGTCTGTAAAATGCCTTCATACAATAACGTTTGTTCAATATCCGGAGCCGAGGTCATAACATAACAAATAAGTAATATGGGGGGAGCTTAAATACCTTGTGTGCCAGAGGTGAATACTGACGTAGGATAATATGCAATCTAATTAAAATTAAATCTTTCACTTGCTCCCCCCACCCCTTCTTTTGCGATGGTCGGTGTATTCTGATTAATTCTATTCTTCCATTCCAGATTTCGTCTTAGTTTATATTTTGATTTGCGCGTTACATTTACGTAAAATTTCAACGCCTTAGAAGCAGACAAAAAATTCATAAAGTAGTTTAGTATATCAACGATGTGCTTTATAAAGATGTCGCATACAGGTAGCATTTTTCCGTAGTAAAAGTATAATTGTAAGCGCGCGCATTACAAAAATAATTTTGCATATTTGATAGTCATAATCTTAAATAATTCTGTTCATGTTGTAATTTATTTATATTAAGTGCTTTGATTGGATAAAAACATTTAAATGGCGTCTTCTCAGATAATTTATCAATCGATATTTCCTCTGAGCGGACTACTTTCAGTATCCAATGTAAACAAGATGGCGTCATCCTAAAGTATCGTCAGGGAGAGGGGACTATGTTTTCTTTGCCCCAATGATTTCAAATTAAATCGATTGAGATTTCAAATAAAATATAATATAAATACAATTTAGTGTTTCATTTTGTTTTTTTCCCTATCAATATCTACATTCCTTTGGTACTATGTTTTGCATATCCCTACGCTTTCGGCCTAGGTACGTTTTGACTGATGGGTTTCTGTAACTGCTTTTGCCGTTTATTAAAAATCGTAACGATTATTTCACAGAATTATAAGGATTAAACACTGGGTTTTAGGAAATAATCAATGTGTAAACTCCGGCGACTCCGTCACAAACTTGACAGTGAGTGAGTCGCCGGAGTTTACACATTGATAGTTTCCTAAAACACATTGTTTAATCCTATAATAAAGCCAGAGATTTCCTAGTATGTATTTAAACATTTAGAATTATAGAAGCTTACACATCGATAATTTCTTTTAAAAAGTTGAATCCTTATACTTCTCATGAGAGAAGAAATACAACAGTTGCAGGAGCCATCAGATGACCCTCAAAACTTAGTCCAGAGAGGGTAAGAATACAAAAAAACACAGTACCAGAAGAATCTCTGTTAAGTTGTTATTATATACAGAAAGTTTTTTTATATTATTGAAAAATAATTGCGGCAGACCTTAAACATTATTTTCCCTTACACCTCTAGCCTTACGATACTATATGAGGACGCCATGTCAGATAAAATAAATTGATATTTATCTATAAATTCCTCTAGAATGACGTGATTGAAGTCTTTTATCCAATCAAAACACTTGATATAAAAAATTACACCACGAATAGACTAATTAATTTTTTTACTACGATTTCATAACAGGTGTCCAACATACATTAAACAATTTGTCTCTATTTGTAGATCTTTTTGCAACTAATTTCTTAACAATAACACCTATGTTTCGACATACGAACTGCTTGTAGATATTCTGCGTACTAGTATTTAAAATTCATAACGGACCGTTAATGATACAATACAAAAACCTGCACATATATATTTTTTAAATTTAAATCTTCATTTTTCTGATCTAGTAACATATTTTCACAGCAGTGATTAAAGAAGCGATTTTTAAATAATTATGACTCCATTTTGAAATCATTCTGCGCGTGATTGATGTTTGTGGCTAGTTTAACCAGAAATGATTCGACTACAAATCGTATTTAACTTGAGATTATTCGTTGATTAAATCTAAACAAATTTCTCCTACATTGCATCAAAAATTAATGCTTTTGTTTCAAGGGATGTTGTTTTTGTAACAATTGCTAATTCTTACCTTCGAAACAGATTTTGCTTGTATCAGCAAAACGCATGAAGCAAGAGCCACTAGAAATAGTGTGTCTTTCATCTTCCAAAGGAGAAATTATTGTCAAAAGTGTACAAATCGTCCGTTTTTATACCAGAGAAGTGATTTAAAATCACCCAACCTTGTAACTACATAGTCCTACATGTCCACCTATCCATACATGTATTTAATGTTATTTAAATACTTTTAATATTTAAATTTAGATTTCTAAAGAATCGCTGTTTGTTTAAAAATAATTAACAGATAGTTATTCTTTCGTTTTATCCCAATGTCACGTTTTAAATGCATGATCGAATATATTGTCACTATATTTGTAAACCTAGATGTCTATTTTCCTGTCGATGTTAATTTATTAAATATTATACAATATTAATATCAATTGGTACATTTTTGCTAAATAACGCTAACAGAAAATCCATGCATGTACATGTATGTATATACGGGTGGGTACAGAGAAGTTGTTTTAAAGTCACAAAAAAGTAGAAGCAAAACGAAGTAGAATGAAAAACTTCTGTACCCTACCAATCTCTTCATATTTTTCTAGTGACATACCCATTGTTCTATCCCATTTCTCAATAATTTGTTTGTTATTTTTCACTCGCCATGATTTATAGACAGTATAGATGGCGACAGGAGAGCCTGTGTAGTTAGACACAGGTGGTCATCTTTCGAAAGTCCTATATTATGTATGTGTTAAAACTGAATATAAGGTAATGGACCTGAATTGTATATCACCAGAGATGTAAACTACATGATTCGTAGACATGTACACAGTTACATTCACCATTCTAAGAGATTTTCTGCATAGCTCGACTCCCCTCCCCCCACCTTACTATTTTGGCTGTCTGTCTTGCATTGTTTATATAGTAAATGTATTGCTTGTGCCATTTATTTTCTGTATATATTTAAACTAGTGTAGTAATTTCCTTGCTGTCAGTTTGTGTAATAGTTTGTAAGATTATTGAACGAAGAGAACTTCATAAGTTGTGATAACTGATGTTCGTTCCTATTGGTTATTTTAACAATAAAATGTTTAACTATAGTTACGTAAAGCATAACCACTGCTCGCTTGACGTTAATCAATCAACCATCTTTCTTTGTAAAAATGTAAATTATCTTCACCTCGAAAACAACAGTGCTCATTTGAAGCAAACTTGGAAGTGATGAACACTGCAAAGTCTTCTGCAAATATGATATATTATAAACACCCCTTGAACCAAGAAGGATCCTGGTTATCGGTTTGTTATCACATCATGCACATTGAGTCCGCATATACTCCTAATGAATGTAACATTGTAAAATCCTATAAGACTATATCAATGAACGTATTTTGACATATTTGGTAACACGTTTTTTTTCTCTGACCGTTGGCAATCCAATGTGCACGAGTTCACTCCGTTGTTTTATGCTCGTTTAAGGCGAAATAAATTTAAGGTCTTCTACAATAAAACATAAGATCTATTTAGCCCAAAACTTTGGTTTCACGTACCGATATGTGATTTTGAACACTTATACCAATATTATAGTGAATATCTTCCTAAACATATTATCATGTTGCCCTTAAACTGTAGAAAATATTTAAAGTTTGAAATATATTTGGAATAGCAACCATGATTCACGCTTCCTCTTCATGAAAAGTATTTTATAAACAGTTTCTGGACAACAGTGAAAAATCACTCAATCAACCAGAATTGCGAGAAGCTCATTTATATTGGCTGTTTTGATTCTTTGAATAGTGGGTTTGACAAGTATATGCTACGTTTGTCGTGTACAAAATCTTTAAAACGAATCAAACATGGGCATTTAAGTATTACGTAAAGAAAAAGAAATCGTATATTTTAAGCGCTGAAAGATAATATAAAATGATTAGTTAAGAATTTTTATTTTCATTTAAACGATGTTTTTCTAGACAAAAAAGTTTTTTAAGACTTGGTTTGCGATGAAAATTCATACGGATAAAGGAAACGTGATAAATAATGAACAATAAATAGACACATGGTGACGAAATATAACAAGAAGCCAGTTTTAAATAATCTAATTTATTCACTATGCTTTTTATCTTCTTGATCTAGGGGTAGGTACTTGTTATATTCAGTCACGACATCAATCGGTTTTAATATAATGTAAATATGAGAAACTTCGGTAATAGGTCAGATTGTAGGTCTGTCACGTGGGGTCATATTGGAGTCTTTCAAAGTAGATCTACTGTAATATCATGTATCACACACCACCTGACAATTCGCCCAAAACTTAAATTTTACATACCGATATGCGACTTTTTATCATTAAATATAACCAATATTTTAATATTTCCTTAATATAGTATCATGTTGTACTTAAACTACAGAAAAATATAGTTTAAAATCCGACTCATGCCCCAGCCTAGTTTACATTGGACGCTTGCATTCCGTAATTTATGTTAAGCGTTATGTCAATTTTTGATTAGTCAGTTTCACCCTTGGAGTAGATTTACGCTTCTCCTTCATATAAATATTTTATCGACATGTCTATGGGGCCTATGTGGCCGACTGGCTAACGTAGTTAGTCTACTATTAATCACTTGCTTGTCAACACCTAGGTTGCGGGTTCGAGTCTTAAAAATGAAGGGAGGGTGCACTCGACATTATTAATACAAGGAATTCCAGATTATCTACCGAAGGTCGGGCGTTTTCTCCTGGTACTCTGGCTTCCTCCCCCAATAAAAACTGAACGTCTTTAAATAGATGAAAAAATGCTGAAAGTGGCGTTAAACATCATTCAAACAAACAATCAAATGGTCATGTGACAACAACATTTGAAAATGTGGAAATTCACTCGATCGGGATCGGAAAACTAATACGCAATCCAAACAATGACATCTGAGTTGTACTTAAAGAAAAAGAATTGAGTGTATTTTACACGGTGGAAGACAAATACAAACTGTTTGTAACCTTTTATGGATTATGGTAAAAAATAGACCGATAATGAAAAAATCTGAACAAGAAGACAATTAATTTTAAGGAATCTTATTTAATCACTGTTATTTATCCAGGGTTAGTTTCTAACTATTATGAGTCACAGTATCAATCATTTACAATTTAATGTCAATTCGAGCAACTTTGATAATAGGCCAGATTGAAGGTCAGATAAGTATAAGAGGTCTTTCTACTGTGTTACATCATGGTAAATCTACCGTTACCCACCGGATAATTCAGTAACGCGTTAAAACTAGGCTTATTATTTGTAACGGCTTGAAGAAACATAAATTATAAACCAAAAACTTTCCTATATATGCATTTATCGGTAATTTGTACATTTTCCCTTTGATGTGTACCGGTGATAAAGTCAGTAACAACGTACTGGCATTTATCACCGAATCTATCGGGTCAGTACGCTGCGGAGGAATCTAACTATGATTACGTCACAATAACTAACAGAATGTTCAAAAATAAACAAACGTGAAAGCAAGATAAAGTAAACAAACAATCTACACCCCCCGCCCCCGCCCTCCAAAAAAAAAAAAGAAAACGAAAACGAACACAACGCGACCACCAGAACTCCGTTTTCGCAGCTACCTTCCGTTAACAATAATACAGTTAATAATCTGAACAAAACTCTTCAAATATTGCACAAACATTAACGGCAAGTGACAATCCCGAATTCCTGTTCATTCTTCACAAGAACTTGCGAATGACCTCGCCATTTTTGGCGAATCACAAAACTGTAATAGGAGTATTACGGCAGGAAAATTCGGCATACACAAGAACAGGTCTACAACTCATCGCATTTATGCATTGGAATTACAATAGTCCAGTTTCACAATATCTTTGTTTTAACTTTTTTTTTCGGTGTTTAGTTTGATTAATTATCGAAAACGAGGCTTTCACTGCTGGCGTCTCAATAACCAAATGGCGGTATCGCAGTTTTCTCTAGAACATCTTCAAAATCTCAAAGTTAATGAACTCAAAGAGCTTCTTCGGAACGAGAATGAGCCTACCAGTGGAAAGAAATCGTCACTTGTGTCACGGCTGTATGCAGTTTATAGCAGACGGACATGTGAGAGACAGGAGAGGTTAGAAATTGCGGGAGATGACGACATGGGACAGGGTACCGTCACTGACCTGTTAGTTTTGAGTGATTCTCCGTGGTCTACTGATCTGAGACTCTTACCATCTGTAAACTTTCATCAGATATACGAGTTTATAAATAAATGATGACGATGTGTAAATCGTATCTCCCCTGGCCACTGCAAAGTACTGAAAATTTAAAATAACACAGCACCAAACAGTTACCAGAAATGATAACGATATAAAATACAAAATATAGAAAACATTAAAAGGGGAAACTGGCACTCAATTGGGAAATCGGTCAGAAACGTTGGCTATCGGCAACATAAATTTGAAATACGGTTCGTCAAGGAGCAAAACATTAAAAACACAAAATCTGACACCCCATTTAAAAGATTCTCATTCACAAACTATTACATAAACGATGAAAAAAAGACTTGCCTTTACATGCAGGAGGATCAATGAAAAAACACGTCCATTCATCACGCCACATTCCGATTGAATGACGTTGACACCAAATGACGTAGCAAACAGTTTTTCACAGATCACTTCGACCAAAAAAGTAGTTCCTTAAAAAATATGGCCTAAATTGACAAAAAATACTCTTTTTGAAAATTACCGATAAAAGGAAAAATTGACATTTTGTTTGTGATACAGACTTTATCACGGCCAGTATCAGGTGAGCCCGTAGGGCGAACCTGATACTGGCCGTGATAAAGTCTGTATCACAAACAAAATGTCTATATTCCATATTTATATTTTGGCACCTCCCATCCATTTTCAATAATATGGTGAAAGCCGCTCTTTGGATAGCCGGATACTTTTCCAGTCTAATTAAAATTAGCGTTTGCATTTGTACTATTTACACTTCGTGGCGAAAAAACAGCCAAGGGCTAATTTAGACTGGATGTGTTTACGTTATGTTCCAAAAAATAAATATATTAGTAGATAATGTATATTATGTACACGCAAGATCCTAATCACCTCACATGGGTTCTATCACTAATGAAAGATCTACCGGTCTTTCCTTAAACGCATGTAAGAACCTATTATTCTTATCACTCAGATGGGTAGAAGTCTCAACTGTTGGACAAATAATGCCCACAATATCCGTCTAAACTTTACTCCACGGCTAGGAAATCAAAGTCAAATGAAGACTGGGACCGTTTTTGAGTACATAAAAGATACCTACAAAAAACTTTAAGACAAGCACATTGTAAACACTATCCTCGAGGATTCTCTGGACAGTAATAATCGTAAGCCCTTCTAGAAGTATATAAAGAAGAAAAAGAAAGACACCATCGGAGTGGCCCCCATCAAAGACAATGGACAACTTTACTCAGATAGTAAAATCAAAGCAGAACTATTAAACACATAATTTAAGTCTGTATTTACTCAAGAAAGTGTCAATGAAGATCTCCCGAAAAAAAAGTATCCCAAAACCTCAAAACTGGAAATTACCACCAATGGCGTAGAAAAATTTCTTGCAGGACTAAACACCAGTAAAGCTAGTGGACCGGACATACTTTCTAATAAGATTCTTAAAACTTGTAATTAAGAACTTGCACCAGCAATGAATCACATCTTCAATCAAAGCTTAGAAAGCGGAACCCTACCCAGTGACTGGGGAAATGCAAATGAGTCTCCAATTTTCAAGAAGGGAAACAAGCACGAAGCCAGCAATTACAGACCAGTGGCGTTAACCAGCGTTTGCTGTAAACTGTTATAGCATGTGATATGCAGACATATCCTAAAGCATCTTGAAACCTACAGTATACTTACCCACCTTCAACACGGATTCAGATCCGGTCATTCCTGTGAGCGCCAACTAATTATTACCATACAGGACATCATGAAAAACTACGACTCTAAAATTCAAACAGATTTTATTATTTTGGACTTAAGTAAAGCATTCTACGCCGTTCCACACAAGAAACTGTTACATAAATTAGATCACTGTGGAATAAATGTAACATTACTGAACTGGTTATCTTCATTCCTCACTGACAGAAAGCAACAGGTAGCCGTCGAAGGAGAATACTCTTCATCTGTTACAGTAGACTCCGGGGTGCCCCAAGGCACAGTCCTGGGGCCACTATTATTTTTGCTCCATGTCAACGACCTACCGGAAGCTGTTTCGTCACAAATCAGATTGTTTGCAGACGATTGTCTTTTATATCGGAAAATTTACACCAGACAAGACCAAATCCAGCTATGAAACGAATTAAACTTCTTAGAAGTATGGGACAACACCTGAGGAATGAAATTTAATGGCATCAAATGCTACAAAATGTCGATACACAGGAGCTCTAATCCAAAAACCAATACATACTCACTCAACAACCACCTCTTAGAACATGTGATCGAAAACCCATACCTTGGACTCTTAATCAATGAAAACCTGAAATGGTCATCGCGTATTAATAAAATCTCAAACCGGGCAACGTCAATATTAGGCTTCCTTCGAAGAAATCTTAAACCCAGCTCCAAAACCCTAAAAGAAACTACCTACACAACGTAAGTAAGATCCGTTCTGGAATATAGTGCAACTGTATGGGATTCCTATCTACAAAAAGACATTGACAGACTCGAATCCATCCAACGCAGAGCGGCCCGATTTGTATTCAACGATTATGGAAGAACATCTAGTGAAACTGACATGATGAACAAACTAAACTGGACACCGTTATCGGAACGTAGAAGAAAACAACGTCTTATTCTAATGTAAAAAATCGTCAATGACCTGATAGCTATCCCTGCCGATACTATATAACCAAGTGCAAAGGGAGAACACGATCAACAACATCCAATAAACTCTAAATACAGAGCTGCAACACAGACATTTACATGAACCAAAGACCGGAACCATCCAAGTGAAAAGTGTACAACTGCTTCTACTCTTAAACCCATTAGGGAGAACTCCGTGGGAAAGGAGCCTCACTTATCCAGCACGACTAGAGTCGCATCAACACCCTGGGTACTATATTCAGTAGTGAAGCACAGCCCAGTACCTCTACAGATACAGATACAGAACAAAATATCGGGTTCAAGAATATCATACGAAGGAGTAGTGTATTCCAATTTGAAGTACACCCATTCATTAATGTTCACGATTACTTGTTGCTATTATATTTCCACTTTTTTGAAACTATGTTGTCTCGAGATCTAGAATTAATAATTACATCAGAAATAATAGTCATCTATATGCCGAATTTTTCTTGTTTTCATTTAATATTTTTGTAGATAATATATAATCTGAATTGGCTATATCTGAAGGGCTAAGATAAACAAAGCACAATAAACAAATGTCAGTGAAGCGGAAAATGATATTTGTTTGTTGTTTCTATTTCGAACGACCTTGCCTAAAAGTGTATTTAAACTATCTAGGGACATGTTGTGTAATTTATTTTAAACGCACCAGCAACAATAAGAATGCTTGTGATAACTTGAAATGTATTTAAACGTAATTTTATAACCTTTCTTTCTTTGTAAAGTGAAAATTTCACAAATTAATCACATGTAAGAATACATAAACACGTAATGATTATGTAATAACTTTAATATAGCTATCACAAAGGTAGTTTCATGTGTCAGTAGGTAACGCCAAGAGCCAACAGTTTTAGGGCGAGTCCAAAAATAAATATTTAAAAAATTGTAGGGCATTAAAAAGTAAGAAGGTTTCATATAAATAATTTAAAGCACTAAATAAAATTTTTTCTCAATTACCGTCCACTAGTCTGTTCAATGTAAATTGTAACTTAAAATTCAGATACCGTACTTTAATCATATTTTTGTTTTGGAGGTGGCCGCAGGATGCTGCAAGCTTGTGTTGTGGCTCTTGTAAAGAAGAATCGACATCATTCAAACAATGACCACGAAATAATCTCCGTATCCAGCTGCACGTCATGTTAATTTTACTGAGTGGAATCAAAATAGATTTTCTGGGATCATCCAGGGAGCATTCCCAGTGCTCGACCCACATAGCTGCCAATCGCGTCCCAGGTGTCTCTCGCTTTGGGGAATTGTCAGGTCATAATACGGAAAACCTGACCGAGGACCGTATGGGGTGACATGTTTGGAGAGTGCCATGCCCTCTACCTAGCAGTAAAAATTGTGTTCCCTTTAGTTAATCCTGTTCCATGTGATTCATTGTTTGTTAACTTGTTCTCGACCTGACTATAGCTGAAATAATTGCTCGCTGTATGTAAAGCAAACATACATTCAATCAATCAAAATAGAAATAGAGTTCATCAAATAAATCTAGATAATGACCCGTATTTTCTACTGTACATGTAAAGTTCAAATAATTGAATGAGTTAACTAAATACACAATCATCAATTTACGAATCTATTGTAAGTTTGTAAGCAAACACGAATCAATTTCTTCATAGATATACTACGTCTCGATCTTATTGGTGCAAACAATTGATTATCCTTTTCTCCTTCAAACAAAAAACATCAATTGGTTAATTGAATAGTCCAGTAAGCAACAATTCTGAAATTGTAGGACAATAACAAGATTGGAGAAAGGAGATGGACAGAAAATGCATTGAAAGTTCAGACTTGTTGCCATCTACAAAACTTGCCTATAAATTGCACTTTCCATGCTTTCCGTTTTATATAAATTGACAACACACGACCCTCACACCGAAAGGTCATCCCTTATCACCCAGTCTGGGATGAACTTGCCGTCTCATTACCCAGTTGATCTTTACACTAGGTTGGAACTATTTTTTTTTTTACTATAGTACAGCATGTATAAGAAAACAACGACAAATATTAACTAGATATACTGTGTTGTGATGACTACACAAATGTCTCTCAAATGAAGCTTTAGTTTGAAAATTTAAAAGTTGATTCTACATACTCCCAAAGTTTTAAGTTGATCAGAAATCGCATCTCTTTTAAAAATGAACGGACAAGATTGAACGGAAAGAAAAAAATAAGGAACTGGACAAAAAATATGTGCCAAAACTTCGTTTGTTAGACATAATGAGAAACCGGGACAATAACGATGTCTTTAAAAGCTTCATAATTAAAGGTCAATTTACAGGCCGATGGTTCAATAAGAACATGTAGCTGCATCGTATTTATTAATTTCGTTATAATTGTGACCAAGGATTTTATTACAAAACCATCATAGAAAGTCCAGTCACGAAATCAGTCTATCTTTAATACCATTTAAATTTATCAAAACATCGGTAACGGGTCATATTTTGGTCAAATTTCTTACATGTCATGTTTCACCTCCTACAGTCTTACTATGATAATTTAGTGATGCGTGAAAATATGAACCTAGTCGTTATTTTTTTTTGTAACTACATGTAGTTTGAAAATTTAGATTATAAAACAACAAAAAATTGAAGCATTGTAGTTAGAAATTGTATTAAAATATATACATGTATAACATTGTTTTAACATATAAAAATGTAACCACAAATTGTATGTTGTTAACAATTTGGTAGAAATACTGTGTGTATTGTATGTATAAATTTTAAGACTACATGTAGAGAGAAGTCTGGAGGGCATTAAAACCATGTACGAAATTTTTGAATAAGTATGTATTAACAGGGACCTATAAATCAATTAGTTATACTAGTCCCAGGTATTAATAATAAAGACATCCTACTTTTTCTTCACTTCTTTTATGAAAGAGGAGTACAAAGACGTGATAAGAAATTTGACAACGGAAAAAACTGACGAATACTGGTCATTAAATTTATCTAAAATTAAGTATGTACTTTGTCAAAATGTGAAAAATTAGCGATTGAGACAACCCGTGTGGTGCAAAATCTTTTATCATCTATATCTATGATACAAGATGTACTTTTGTCGGAACTACTTCTTGACGTCACAATGAATTGTATAACTAATGATTCGATAAATGACTCTCATTCTATGAATGAAATATGGCGTCATAATACGTGTGACGTTAGGGACTATTTTTTTTTATAAACAAATGCTTCGTTGGACGTTTTAAAATTTAAACATTAAGTTTTGTTCTGCCCTTTTTATACTTCCTAATTTTTTAGATAAACTTATAACATACATTTCAAGTGTATATACAACTACATGTTAGTCTGTAATAATATTCAGGTATTTATATAAAATGTCTTAAATGTACCAAGCTTTTGTAATATTTCATAGTTCATATTTATGTGTGCTACGTTTACAAAAGTATATTGCATAAGACGAAAGCTTTTGGCGTTTGAGTGACTATTTTAAGTAAGTCATAACATTTTATAAAAAAATTTCAAATGGTCGTCTGCTTTTTCCTGTCTAATGATTTGTAAAAAGCTGATCTAGTCTAGATCGTATTTGTAAATATTATTAGCTGTGAAAATATGCAGCAATTTATTCACATGCAAATTATATTTGGTTACTTTTAAATGAGATCATACACACCTTATATCATTTTGGTGAGAAGCAGTATGACACGATGAAAAAAGCTCTTAACAAGTAAAGACATATACGTATACCTGGACTATTATAACTAACGGGATTGGACACTCGCTAAGTCTTCAGTTTAAAAAGTACGATTTCCTTGTCGCGCGAGACCGGAACGAGATGAACGAGAACGCAGAAATGACAGAATCTATACTGGGACTAGTATAAATTTATATGTTCCTGGCATATACAGATGACGTTTCCAAATCGCTACGTTAAAAATTCACTGAATCAAAAATATAGTGTAGTAAAAACTATTTGGCATATATTCAATCTTTTTCAATTGTTTTCATTTGTCATCTGCAAATATGTCCCAAAGGTACTGGCATCACAAATTTGAACAAATAAATGCAAAATTTACGCTTCTGCACAATATATTTCTGTATCAAGTGTTTTTGTTCAAAAGGACATTTATCCAACCTTTTTCTGACCCCAAAATTATTCTTCCAATTGCAATTTATTAGGAGTTTGAATCATTCTTCTTTTACGCATTTACTGAAAAAATGATACGGAAAAAATCAGCTGATCTTCTTATAATGACACGATGAATAAAAGTTCCTTGACACGATTGAAAACAACCATGTATTTCTGAAATAATTTCCGTGGGCATTTATTTACAACTTATGTCTGTATATCATTGAATATTATACAAAAAGTCTACAATTGTTAATACAATAGGACTATGATGTATACATTCTTGACACAAATCACTAGACATGGAAATAGGTAACAAGCAGCGGAGCAGCTTTTTAATTCATCTTAAAACCATAGTGAGGAATTAAACATAAAGTAAATGCTCTCACTGAGACAATCCCAAAGCAGGGCTTAAGCGGAAATCTGTATTATATGTCGACAACGCTCTACATATGAGTTCGAACCTATCAACAAATAACAACATAACGAACAAGATTTTAGTACAAATATTTCCTACTATGTCGACATTAAACAGTATAAAACGGAACCATTTACTTTGTAGGTCAATATATTGATGTCAAACTTTTATCACAAATTATAAGGTATGAATTTAGGCAAACATTATTAAATGTGCTGCCTACAATTTATAATAAAGACGAAGAGCGAAAAAGTCACGTGGAAAAAGTTAAAGGTAAATTAGCGTACACAGGGGAGTTAAATCTCAAGAATAAATACATCATATTTAACTGTAACGCGGATACTTCCTGTGTCTAATAATAATAATTTTTAATTTTAATTTTTAATTTTTTTTTAATTTTTAATTTGTAATTTTTAATAATTTTTAACATTATCGGTTGCTAATATAGTCATTTATTATTTATATATAATGTGCATTTCATTATTGACGTTACTTCCGAACGTCCTAAAAGTGCCTCCACGTTCTAGTGGTCACGTGACGTCTTTCTTCGTACTGGTGACGTCACATGAAATGTCATATGATTGTCATTTGATCGATCAAAGATCGATTAAGAGAATAAAAAAAATTGTTTGAAATTTATGTGCTATTTTTAAATATAACATTTATTTTTTATCGATGTCAACTTTATTTTTAAGTCATTCTAATTTAATTTATAATTTCATTTCATTTCATTTCATTTTAGCATAGTTTAGTGATTAGGTTGTCAATATTTACGAGAAATACTTGCTTTTACTACTCTCCTATTGTCTGTGTGAGACCAAGTTTTGTAAGATAATGTGGAACACATTTTGTTTAAAGTAGACAAATTAAGTATAGTTAAAGCCTTGTTTAGTTCTGATTTTACTGGTGGTTTGGTTGATGAATCAAAATCATGGGACAGTTATTAAGATATCAACAGGATCATTTCTACAAAATTTGGTTGAATTAGCTCAGTAGTGCCAGAGGGGGAACTTTGTGTATAAAATATAATGGACGACGGGCAACGTACGAAACACGAAAGTCGACTAGTGATGGCATTTAGCCTACATGACCTTTGGTCATGTAGTAGTTTATTACTACATAAAACTTTTATTATATGTACAACTTACATTGATATTAAAATAAAATACTACCGTTGTGCGTACAGGAGTAAAAAGACATAAACTGCCATGCCGCTTATTTGATAAAATATTGTTGATACATGCTCAGATCCTAGCCATAATATCTGAAGTAAAAGATTAAATAAATATAAACAGATAAATTATGTCTGAAAAAATAAGGTTTTTTGTGAATATTTTGTAAATTTTTTATATGCTTTGCAACGAAAGGCTTTGATAAACGTGTGTGTCGGTATAGCCGCAGATACTGTGACTAAAGAAGTTGTGGAATGCGCTTAGAGTTTATTATTTTTATTTCGCTAACAGCGGTAATATGGAATGGTATAACAGTGTTACCAACAGTCCAACAGCACTAATTGTTTTCTTTTAAAATGTTGATATGCATGTGAAAGGTTTCGATTACAGAAAAGTAATTACTGAATTGTCTCCCTTTGACCAATATTATTTCATTATTTTGAAATCAAAGTGAAAACAGATGAAATCGAATTAAAATATAGAAGATCAGCTTTATTCTAAATTTTGTAATTAGTTTCCTAACAATGTTCAAAGTTTTTACAAGATAAATAAAGTTCTCGTTTAAAGGCCAGTTATAAGTCTTTATGTATGAATAATTTTTTTTATCATTTAACTGAACTATTTTATGAGTAAAATCAGATTTAAGTACCTTTTTAAATGATTTGACCTCCTTGATGGATTTACAGGATGTCAGTCTAGTTAAATCAATTGAAATAATGTCATGGGTATAAGTGTACCAAGAATACACATTTGTTTCATCTAAATACTTTGCACAGAGAAAAATACTTTCCTAAGGAGCGAGTTTCTGTTATATATAGTCATTCTAGCAAACGAAATGATTGAACTTTTATATGGCCTCCAAAGGAAAATCTAAAATACTCTAGAAGTGTATTTGAGTTGGAGGAGCCCTTTGCCTTATTCCATTTTATAAAGAAGACTATTTTGCCAAACAGAATCAAAGGTTCCTTTTAGGTCACTAAAACATATTTTTAAATATTTTCTTTATGTATATATTTGTTAATTAATGTCTCTTAGAATGAATAAGCTATCACTTGTTCTCTGTTTTTCCCTGAAACCAAATTGATCGTTTGAGAGTTTATCTCTCAAAACTCCATTGAGCTGTTAATTAAAATACCACTAAATATTTTGGAACGACTGAATTTTCAGGATCACATTTGTCAACATATTTAATCATCTCAAACGAGTTAAATGGGTTTAAAACACCATAGCCATTTACAAGAAACCATTCGTGCATTATTTATGGATGTTGTTACGATATGCCAAAACCATGCAGACCTATACGAGGAGCATCTTCATGCCCGTGAATTCTAGATTGCAGTCGCTAGACTTCCTGCTGTTCACCCGAAAACTACGGTGCCACAGCTGACCCTTGAGGTTCTGTCTGACTCAAAATGCAATATTTAAACACAATAGAACATTTATGAGACGGTTTGAATAAATAAATCAGCATAAATTAACAAAATGCTATAATCGTGCAAGACTCGAACATGTATTCATGTAATATTGCGTTGACTTATCTTCATTGATTCACAGTCCTGAAGAAAGTTAATACTGAAGAATTCCGTGTTTTAGCTAGCAGATTAGCAGACTGTTGTACATATATATCAGTAACATATTTTAAAAAGGTTACTTTCTTATTTTTATTTATTTTCAAAATAACGAAATAAGCCTGACAGAATTTTATCGTTTTATGGAGACAACTTAGCGAATACTGGTCTGTAGAATCAAAACTGTATCAGAATCACACGTGCATTTCAAGAGTTTAAAGATAAAACTTAATGAATATTCTGGAAGTGAGGCTAATCATGTTAAAATTTTAATATCTAATATTTAAAATTAAATTCGTAAAAGTCGCCGATGATCACATCTGACCCTTTCACACCAGGGTGTATAACGTATAACACTGCGTAATGACAGTGATGGACAAAAGAAAACTGGATATAGAAGAAACAAAAAACAAACATGCGTACGTACCTGCATGTCTTTTATTTAGTGTAGAAAATAAAGAGTTTTTTAGTCAACTACATTAGACCGTGGAATCACAAAAGCAAAAAAAATCAGAAAACTATAAGAAAAGGACGATATTCACTTCTCAAATAACCATATTCTTAAATGAAGTGTTCGTTATAGAATCACGCAAACTTACGAACAATCACAAACTGGGATTACAGCTAACATAACTGCAAAACGAAGGAATATAGCTGTAAACCAAGAATAGGGCAATATAAGACTATCTTTGATGTTTCTTACAATGTGCAAATGTAAAAATGTTCCGTTGAGGGCAAACAAATTATCAGCCCGATACCAAACGAATGAGGGGCCTCGGTGGCCGAGTGGTCAAGGTAGTTCGTCTACTATTGATCACGTGGTCTGTCAACACTGAGATTGCGGGTTCGATTCTCACTGCAGGTAGGGTGTACTCGACTCCAATCTTAATTGACAAGGATTGCCAGTTTTCCTATCGCAGGTCGGTGGTTCTCTCCGGGTACTCCGGCTTCCTCCCCCAATAAAAACTGGACGCCATGAAATAGCTGAAAAATTGCTGAAAGTGGCGTTAAAACACCATTCAAACAAACAAACAAAACCAAACGAATGAACCAACGAAACCTTCAAACACAGATATATTTGTCATTTAGACAGCTTGAATCGTCTCCCTTTGCACACCGAGTATTAAGAAACAGTGGCGTAGCTAGGTTCTGATTGCAGTGCACGCAAAACTTACGGAGGGGCGTCTGGCGGCCGCTCAAGGCCCCCATCGGGTTCAGGGCAGGGCCCTTGCAGGGGGTCACTGGGGCGAAGACCCCCCCCCCCGAAATAGCCTTTTATAACTAAATTACCGTTTTATCCCGGGATTTGTAAGGTTTTATCTAGCTTTCATGAATATTAATTATCAGCATATTCGGAAGATTGTTTATAGACTTTTAATTCATTGAAATATTTGACTTTAATTATTTTATTGAACATAATTCTTGCAGAATGAACATTTCATTGTTTAATGTTGTCTTATTGTTTATTGCACTTGAATTGATTGTTTGGTCAGCCATTTAGTCCTATTGAAAGGTCGGCCGCCACATTTGATCGTTTAAATATTAAAGCCATGACCATTTAATGCCAATATGTGTTCTTGTTATCTTTGATGTATCGATATAATATGACTTATCCTCATATTAGATAAGTCCGGTTATTGAGGAGAGCAAAGATATTTATAGTATTATTAGTCATAATTGAAAAAACATATGCACATGTTTTTGTGCGCACGCACTTGTTTGAACAACATCGTCTTTTTCGTGAACAGCATCAAGACAAGGGTGGAACATTTTTGAAAAACCCTCCCACCCACCACTTGTTAAAATGTTAATATTGTTTAGGCACATGATTGTATTTTGTTTTAGCAGAAGATGGCCAACAAACAATATATATATATATATATATATATATATATATATATATATATATATATATATATATATATATATATATATATATATATATATATATATATATATATATATATATATATATATATATATATATATATATATATATATATATATATATATATATATTTTCCTTTTATGTTATCTTGTACAGTAAATTGTATTGAATGTGTATTTTTGCAATGATTTCTTTAGAGTAGATACTGCTGTTGTTTGTTTAATATATTTCAGGATCCTAACAGATGGATAGTAAATATCGTCATGGCTTTATTTTAATGCAAAGATAATGCATTTGGATTGTTTGATTTTTTGTTTGAATGGTGTTTTAACGCCACTTTCAGCAATTTTTCAGCTATTTCATGGCGTCCAGTTTTTATTGGGGGAGGAAGCCGGAGTACCCGGAGAGAACCCCCGACCTGCGGTAGGAAAACTGGCAATCCTTGTCAATTAAGATTGGAGTCGAGTACACCCTGCCTGCAGTGAGAATCGAACCCGCAATCTCAGTGTTGACAGACCACGTGATCAATGGTAGACGAACTACCTTGACCACTCGGCCACCGAGGCTGCCGGTCTTAAGACACTGATGATGGCTGAATTTTGCGAATGAGGCTAGTCTTGCAGATTACCGTTTTATCCCGGGATCTGTAAGGTTTTATCTAGCTTTCATGAATATTAATTATCAGCATATTCGGAAGATTGTTTATAGACTTTTAATTCATTGAAATATTTGACTTAAATTATTTTATTGAACATAATTCTTGCAGAATGAACATTTCATTGTTTAATGTTGTCTTATTGTTTATTGCACTTGAATTGATTGTATGGTGAGCCATGTAGTCCTATTGAAAGGTCGGCCACCACATTTGATCGTTTAAATATTAAAGCCATTACCATTTAATGCCAATATGTGTTCTTGTTATCTTTGATGAATCGAAATAACTAAATTTAAAGTGTATGAAAGCTTACTTTTCCAATGAATTCGACCCAGTCACGAGCATTCAAAAACGTTTATTTCAATGCATTTTTTATAATACTTTTTTTTTAAAAAGAATTTGCAATTTTCCAGCCAGGGATGTTCCAATGATTGATAAAAGGAATAAAGACAAAATGATATGAATCGCGAGAGTTTTACAAGAAATCATATTTTAAAAACGAAAATTCATTTTGTGTGATGCGGAATTACGTCATGTAGTAACATCGGACCAAACGTAGGAAAATGTGCGGACTGAATACTACACAGACCAATAGTATGAATATGGTTGGAGAATTTTTAACTGAAAACTACCCAGAACATATAGAATAAGTACCCGTAAAAAGCTGTGTATTGTCCGCATTTACGTATTGTCCGCACCCCTTTCTTAGGCCCGAAAAATTGGGAAAAATTCGTATATGCATATACAATCCGCACGTAAAAAATTTCAAAAAACGTCTCAAGATGAAGACATCGAGTCCGACTTGATCACGCTTTTTAACAATTTTTTACTGTTATATGTAATTTATTCTCTCTTAAAATATCGTTTATATTTATAGTTTTATTCATTTCTAGTGATTGTAATAAATTAAATAAAAAATAGTGCATTCTCACATAGCGTCTATTTTTATCGTTGTTAAAACGGATACTCACACATTTCGAAATCGAAACCAAAACAATTCGTCAACTTTCATTTATCAATGAAAACAAAGAAAACAAAAAGATTACACGTTTTATTTTAATCCCTTAATGATTGCAATCAAAACATCGATCTTCAAACATTTGAGGTTACATAACGACGCCATTTGCACTGTACGCAATTCAGGTTACACATCCGCTATTTTCGTATCCGTTTTAATTTTTATTCGTCCTATATAATTATTAAAACATTACTAAAATAATTTAAGTAAAAATTAATATCATTACAACGTATTTATATGGAAGTTTGTAAAAGAATCATGTTAGAATAGTACGAAAATACCGCATATAACACAATAACAAAATGGCGACCGACATTGACAACATTCAACGGGACGAAACACACTATATCGAGTCTGTATTTATGTATAATCCGCACCATTCCTTTCCAACTTAGATTAAAAGAAAAAGACCGCGTACAATACAACCCTAAATACGGCGCGATAATATAGTTTGATGTTTGCATTTACCGAAGTAAGTACTTTCTATCTGTAATATTGTTTTGATTATTTTTCAGGTGAAAAACAGTATGTTTTGTATTGCGAAATGTAATAATTTTGTTCTTTGCATTTGAATAAAAATATAATTCTGTTCATATATTCTTACGCGATCAAGCTGGCTAGTAAACAATCATTATATTATATCATAAATGCCCATTCAATCTGCTTTCATCTGAATTGTTAATTGTATAATTAACGCATTGTAAGTATGTCCAACTTCTTGCTACTGTTTTAATGGTGTATTAAACAATTTTCGTGATGTAAACATTTAAAATTCCATGGCTGCATGTGCTGCTGCAGCTGATCATCATGATGAATAACAGTAAACACGATTTACACATGTACATCTTTGCAAGATAAAATAATACATAAATCAATGTATTCAGAATTTCGAATATTTTTAAAACAAACGAAAACCAGTCCTTTATCCCAATTCGGATTGCAGATTTAACAAACGGTACAAATGTAAATAATTTGGGACAAAGATGGCGTTGATGAGGTCTCATTCCATCGTAAATGTTGCATTTTAAAGAAAAACCTGTCGTCAAACTTTCAAGTCGAATATTTATTCAGTGAACACTGAAAGTCTCAATAAATTATTTCTTGTACAGAAAATGTATCAATGTCGATGTTTTGGAGACGGATGGTTCACCCAATCTTGACATTTGAGTTTTGACCTTGCATACATTACTTTTAATAGTTGTGTACAGTACTGCTCAAATTTACCATGTCTCTTTCTTGCATCAAGAACTTTTGAGTTTATAAATAATCATTAAACACACCCGGAAAATATTCTTTTGATGATTTTTCTTAAATTGTAGTAGTGTATGAAGACAGAAATATAGTCTCGATAAAAGTTGTTTTTTGTTGCAAAATATGTGGCCTTGATTGCATGTCGCCAAAAACCTATTAATGTATGTAACAAAACTCCTGAACATAACTGAAATACTGCTCGCTGGACATAAAGCAAACATCCATCCAAACAATCAATCTATTTTCTCTATAAAGCATGACCAATACACATTTATTGACGTTCTTTTATTGGTTTTAGATCAAGTTGAATCCAATTATCATCATAACAAATGCTTATCTATGTTTCATTTAAATTGTTGTCAGCAACGAATAAAACATTGTGTCACGTTTAAGAAATTAAGGTCCGTAACACCGTTTGTGAGCGCAGAAACACTAAAGACATTTAAATAATGTGTCATAACTGCTAAAATACATTGAAAAGCACTTCAGAACATCATTAATATATTACTTATATTTAGCACCTAAAGGCAAAATAATTTAAAATGCAGTGCCTTTATTGTACGTCACATATAATGTACGTAATGTTAATGTATGTAACGGAAATTTACGTTACATTACATGTGATGTTATATATTATTTCCCATTACACTATTTATTGTAGATGAGTTTGAGCCAATAAAATTATTTATATTTGTATTTGTATTGTATTAATCTCTCATATTACAATACAAAATGGGTTCCTGTTTTAATCCTCCATTTACTTTAATTGAGTTTCCCCGATATGGTTCAACCATATCTTCTTTGTTTATAAATATTTCTTAAAATTGCCGTTTCGTTTGTGCACGCAGGTGCGACGATGCGTAAATGGTAGCTACGCTACTGAGAAATTAGGCTTTAGCTCTCCATACAAGTAGTGTTCTGTTAAAAAGCTTCTATAACTCATGACATAATTAAACAAGGATTTCCAGAAAGCTATAATTTTCAATCAGCGGTTGTTAAAACGTCAAAATCGAGCATGGTCTTAATATTTCTTGACTATAATTTGAGCAATTGATTAATTTGTCAAAGAAAAACTAAAACTGTCAGATCTCAATTCTTCGGAAAGCGAAGAAGAAATAAACAGAATTCCCTTCTCGGCATTTGTTTACTCTCTTTCCAGAAAAGTATTCCATTGAATCCATCAAAAACTTGTTGCAATATTGCCAAGAACCTGACCGATATATCATAAATTAATTCGACCACTATAGCTGCTGGTGGTGTAGCATTCGTGATAGATACTTGACCATCTAAATTTGCTATAGCCATTGCAATAACGATTCAAGTTAAAATTGGCTCACAACGAGTAACAACAGGTTGCACTATACTCGCAATCTGGTGCGATAAAGTTAAAAAGTTAATTGCCAAGGTACGGCTGTTCTTCGCAAATACAACGAGAAGTACCGTGAAAAATATCAACTATTTAAACCGTCGTGAAGACCATTTGAATAAAGTCAGTTTAGCAAGACTCCAGACAATTGAGGAATTTTGATTCTTACAAACTTAATATATGTAGCTTACATAATTGTTCAAATACCTTATTTTAAAGCATTTACATATTAATTGCGTCTTATAAAGTTGTATAGCGCTATCAGTGTTAACTTACCTTGTTTATCAGTCACTGCTGATTTCACTATGTACCTGTCAAACAGAAACTTGTCCACGACTTAAAAGACTTATCAAAATGTTGTTTATTTCCTACAAGTGAAATCGACACTTGACGTTGGTGTTCATATGTTATTTTTAATTCAAAAAACAGAATAATAGTTTCCTGTAAACAGACGTATCCAAGGTATAGTTTTATTTTATGTTTCTTTCTTTTTTGCAAAAAAATCGTTTTATTATTTCAAAATATTTCAATTTATATCTAGTATCGTAATCGATTGTGTATCTTTTTAATTCGAGTTTTAGTGTATTTTACATACTTTAATATTTATAAACTCTTTTACATTTTGAAAAAAAAGGAAACACAAAATTAATAAATATATTATATAAAAAATATATTTCTAATAATAAAGGGCCTCGGTGGCCGAGTGGTTAAAGTGGTTAATCATCAACTATTGATCACGTTGCCTATCAACACTGGGCATATGGAGTCCCACTGCGGACAGGGTGTACTCGACTTTAATCTTAATTGACAAGGATTGCCAGTTTTTCTAAGGGAATTTTTTCCGGGTTCCTCCCAAAATACATACTTTACCCCGCGATAAAGCTGAAAAATTGATGAAATGGCGTTAAACACCATTAAACAAACAAACCTTTTTAAAAAAAAGTCACATTCTCTGACTGTGTCCATTATGGATACCATTTCATGCTAATCCATTAACCATGAGCTCAAAAATTAAGATAAATATGATGCAGATACACAACAAAAGATTAGATTTGAATTAATTTCGTAAGCTTTTTTGCAACAAAAAGAGCTCTGATTGACATCATGTTTGAAATTGAATCTAAAAGTATGTGTTATTGTCTGTGTGATCGGATCATTACCATCACAACTGTAAAATAACGATCTGGTCCGGTGTAGGTTTGTCAATCCAAAAGGGCTCTGACTGACATCATGTTTTCAAATGAATATAAAAGTATTTTGTATGTGCGATACATTACTGCAAGCGACTGAAAACCTGTGTAATACAATCGAATATCACAATTTTCTTTTTAGTATATTTAAGTCTGGTTTTATTACATTGACATTGCATGCAAACTGCATAGCAAATAGGATCCATTGTAATAGGAAATGCACTTTCGTGGGGTTTTTTTTAGTTAATGGTCATTTACTAATCCGTTGTGGTTGCGACATTACAGGTATTGACCCTTATCTGAACTCTAAATAACTGAAAGTGTAGATGATAATGCAAGTAACGCTTACTCGCCGGAGTCGTCTGGTGTTACTCTTGGCTTTATAGCTGACTGCGGTTTTTAGTTGTTTCTTTGTCCTGCTGGTTGTTAGTACTTGTGAAATCCTTGTTTTTTGTAGTGCGGAGTTTAAGTCCTTGTCTACTCCTTGACCTTTTGGGGGGTCTTTTGTCTTGCTGATTGTAAGTCAATGTCTTATCTTTTTTTGTCCAGATTACTGCAAGTCCTTGTTTTATCCTTCTTTTTGTACTGAAAATTGTACGTCCTTGTTTTTGTCCTGCCGATTGTAAGTCCCTGTCTTATTCTTGCTTTTGTTTGTCCTGTGGATTGTGAGTCCTTATCTTATTCTTGTTTGTTTGTTTTTTTGCCCGTGTATTGTAAGTCCTTGTCTTATCCTTTTTTGTCCTGTCGACTGTAAGTACTTGTCTAATCCTGCTTGTTTTTTAGTCGTATGAATTGTAAGTCCTTTTCTAATGCTTATTTTTTTGCCGTGCGGATGGTAAGTCTTTGTCCTTTCCTTGTATTTGTCCTGCAGATTGTACTCATTGTATTTTTTTGTCCTTCGGATTGTGAGTCCTTGTCTTATTCTTGTTTGGGTTTTTTCGGCCCGTGTATTGTAATTCCTTGTCTAGTACTTGTTTCTTTTTAGTTTTGCGAATTGTAAGTCCTTTTCTAATGCTTAGTTTTTTGCCGTGTCGAATGTGTCTTTGTCTAATCCTTGTTTTTTTATTGCTAGTCCTTTTCTAAAGCTTGTTCTTTGTCCTGCTGATTGTAAGTACTTGTCTAATCCTTGTTTTTAGTCCTGTGTATTGTTAATCCGTTTCCTATGCTTGTTTTATTTTGTGCCGCGGATTGTAAGTCCTTGTTTAATCTTTTTTTAATGCGGATTGTAAGTCCTTGTCAAAGCCCTGTTTTTGTCCTGCGTATTGTAAGCCCTTGTCTAATTCGTTGAACTGTTTTCTTGTCCTATTATTTTTTTGTGGTGTTGCGTTTCTGTGTACGTGTACGTCAATAATATAGTATTTTATTAACCAGTTGTGTAAAATACTTGAGAAATTGTCCATACAATACGGATATATGAACAGGCCCACTACAGAAAAAACAGGGCCAATATTATACAGAAAACCCATCCTCACATGTCAGGGTTTCTGTGTCCGCATGACAAATGTGGTCACAGAAATCCTGACTTGTGACGATGCAGAAAAACAGGCTCAATACAGAAAAACAATGCTAATACGGAACAAAATAGGCTCAATACAGAAAACAAGGCCTATACGAAAAAACAGGTCCAATACAGAAAAACAGAGAAAATACAGGAATATCATTTCGGGTAATTTATATATAAATATCATTTCAAAAACAAACACATTTGTTTTGCATTACGTAAATGCATAATTTTCAGGGGAAAAAACAGTTTCATTCTGCATGTTGCTCATATTAATATTTTATTATGTCCATGAAAAGACAATTTGTATCTAGTATAGCTATATTGGTTAATGATTATTTTTGTTTGAATTGTGTTTTAACGCCCCTATCAGCGATTTTTCAGCTATATCGTGGCGTCCAGTTTTTTATTTTGGGAGGAAGCCGGAGTACCCGAAGAGAACCCCGGACCTGCGGTGGGATATTGGTTAATGATAAAATAGTACTAAAATTTACTAAACTGCATGGTTAATGAAAGTTTTATTAAATGGGTGTTTTCATATTCTACATGTACTATGTCCTTGGGAAGCTGTTGACTCGGCTAATACAGATATCGTCGACCCAATACAGCTTACATTGGACATAATAAAGGTCAAATATGAAAACACTCATTTAATAACACTATAATATTGAGTCACCTCTTTACTTTATATGTTTTATGTATTTTACCTGATGTATTTATTGATGTATTACTGGTGTTAGTATAACGCTTTATAATTTATCTGTCATTGAACGAACAATTGCATTGTGAAGTTTTTGCTAAGGTTATCTCTTTTTCTTTTACATGTATATAATTGTATTTTTCATATCAGATCCTTTATCGGCCTTAGGTCATGACATCGGACTCACAGCCAACTGGTACGAGGGATAATATATGACCGAGGGCCGATAACGGGTCATATGTTATGATTTGTTTATAATCAACTAAAACCGGGGCTGTTACAATCTCTATTATTATACATTAATAAATCATTATCACACCCCTATACGTGTTGCCTAAGATATCTGTATCACATATCTAAACACAAACATATTTTACCAAAATTTCTGATAATTATGATTTTTTTTACTAACAGGCAATATTTGTGTGCAAAGTGAAAGTGTAAATATCCTAGGCCAGGTAACTGCTGGTCAATATTTCAAAGATACTTAGTATGCAAACTATCCCCAAAAATGTTAGTATTGTCGACGATGCTGTCCTATCTAAGAGCACGGACTGTGATTGGAGTGGATTAACATCCCTGGAGCAGTTAGTAGCATATTTGATATTGGTTTGATCAGACAATTCAAACGAATTATTTCTTATAATTTTGAATTATTTTTCCAGAGTTATCGAAGAATAAAATTTAACTGATATTCCCCATAAGTACATGATAAAATAAAAACACCCAATCGATTTAACACTTTAAGTTGTTACGCACATGTAGTGAGGTTGAAGCGTATCTATTGAGCAGACACAACATATGGTTAAATTGTGGGTGTGGTAGATCATTGAGTTAGAGTTCTAATTCGAGTAAAACTTCGATCTGGATTAAAACGTCCAGTTAAAAGTCAGTATTAATGTTGATATAGTTTTTATGCTTAACATACGCACCTTTTTTTAATGTGTCGTTACCGGGGATTTAAAGGGATAAGTAAACAAAACTCGGTGAAAAACGATGAAAAATTTGGAATAATTTATCAACCTATGTACATATATAAATATGTATCATAGTATCCCTAGAAAATGAGCAACACTTACTTTTGGATTGTCAAATTAATTAAAAAATACGAGAAACTATTTCGGTTAATAACTATAATAATTTGACCATGGATAAGAAAAAATACATTCTCTGTCCTGATGAAGAATGTTTGACTGAGGCATGTGACTTTATAAAGCAGTCAATGGAACTGCGAAGATAATTGTACTTTATGTGATATCATTAATTGTTATGCTTGTGCATTACGCTTTTGCAAACAAACAGGAAATTGTTATAGAATATTCAAAAATGATTTGATGTTATAAAATTTATCTCGTTACTCCCTGTCAACTACGTATTTTCCGTAAATACAGTGGAGACAGGTAGGTGGCAGTGTCTCCGCAGACACGATAGACCCTTCATCCTATGTGACATCGGTGACGAGTTCCATTACATACTAGTAATGTCATGTAAATACTTAATAAACGAGCGACAACAATACTTACCTAAAAATCAAATGTTTACAAATTTAATCAACTGTTGAAGTTCATCGTGGTTAAACATTATTCTCATACATGTTGTATGTTACTTATTCGTATTAGTGTATTATTATCTTCTCTGTAACTGAATAAATCATTAATTCACAATTTTAAATAATCTTTAATGCACGTCAATTAATTATTGTTGTTGAATTATTTAACAATTTTTGGGTTGTCCACAGTTTTAATATAATTAATTTAATTAAATACATAGTTGTTGCAAATTGGATATGGTACTAAATCAAGTCTTCTAGTTAATGACACCCCAAGCCGACATTCTCAGAAGAATGAGTTACACTCAGCTCTGATGTGAGTTTGAAAAATGTCAGTTACACATTATATATTAATAATAATATTCACATTTAATCACAAATATTCTCGATGTTTACTAGAAAACAAAAAATAATAATAATAAAAACTATGGCGGCTTTCATAGCAGATGACAGACAACTTCTTTTGGTTTCTGACAGCGAAGAGGAATTCTCCTCAGGGTACGATTCTCCCGTTTTCGTATCTGATTCAGATTCTGATTCAAATTCACCAAGTACATTTCCTCGCGATGACCATGTCAAATCAACAGATAACGGCGCATCAGAAAATGAAAGTGACGACAAAGACGATTTAGATGATTTGGAGGAAAACAGTGTACACGTCTCCAGTTCACATGCATTGGTTAATAACATGAAGTACATTTTATCGATGCCAAACCTTTGTGATGTAACCTTCCATATTGGGACTCAATTGACTCCAGTACATGGCTTAAAAGCAGTGGTTAGCTCCCGGAGTAAAAAACTTCAAGAAATAATTTTACATCAATTCAATGAACAGAAAGTAAGAAAACAAAAGAAAAACGACAATTGCAGTTTAAATGTTGTGAATATATCCATCATCAATTACGACATTGACGTTTTTAGACAGTTTATCTATTTTCTTCACACCGGAAGTGTTGTCATGGACGTCACAACAGTAGTCGGACTTATTTGCGCAGCAACGGAGTTTGGTGTGCAAGATCTGTGCGGTGCTTGCTGGGGATACTTGATACGATGTAAGTATACAGCCTCGAACATTCCGATACTTCAGAGAGAAATTCACTGCTACAGAAACCACGATGTAATCGAAAAAATATTGACACTTATCACAGCAGTTAAGAACGAAAGTTCTAGACCTAAAGAAACCACAGTCTAAACATCTGAAAAGATTTATCTACGAAAACCATAGTGCTACGTATTTTGTACAAGTGCTTTGAAATCCAAATAAAACAAAAGAAATATAGTTTTCTAATAATGTTTTGTGTTGCCTTTCCTGAAATACAATGAATCTAGCTTTTAACAAAAATACATAAAATTATTAAGCGAATCTGTGCATAAACCTAGAGGCAAACGAAATAAATTATTTTTCAGCCGAGGGCACGAGGTCTGATGATCTGTTACATAAAAGTTACATTGTTGTTCAGAAAAGCAGGAACGGTTATTATTTTCTGAGAGAAAAACTATATACCGAGAATTTGTCTTCTTCAAGATTTTTTTCTGTTAAAGGGGAGATAATTAAGTACGTTTCTACTGATGTACATATATGTACATGAATTCGTTTGTAATCAATAATTGTGTTGATTCAAACCTATTTTATGTAAGAAATTTCAGACGAAGGGTATAGTAAATATCGGTATATTCGAATAAGATAATTATAAGGTAGAACTACAAGTGAAGAAAACACGAACGCTTTAAAAATGTCAGTAATGACACTGGTTGTCGTGTTTTCTTTGGTCGTATACAGGGCCAAAAAATCTTGAAATGAAAGACATTTTGTATTGTTTACCTGCATACGTAGGAGTAAACTTAAAGAAAACGTTCATTTAAAAAATTTTATAAATAAAATTAGGAGAATTTAGCAGGGGACGGGGCTGGTCGATGCCCACCATTGCAAATCAACTGGGAATTTTTCCCGCTTTTTTAAATATTACGGTAAGGCTTCTGTTTGTCATAGAAACAATATGGGAGGGGTTTTGTCCGACTATGCTTAATTCTACAGAAAGGAATATGTCCAATATGTACGCCCGTTCTCCTAAAATATTCCTTATCTACCCATTTGTACAGAAAATCATGTTTAATCGCACTGTTGCGATTTATTGTTACCCGACTAATAAAAAACGCTCAAAATTTTATTAATGTAATAAAATTAATAAAGTTTGTTATCGAATATCATAAGGTGTATAGTTGTTTGGTACTTAGTTATTTCATTATGTATTTATATTTGATTCTTTGACCTCTGTCTGGTTATATATTTACTTTTGTTTGTTTTTTTTTCAATATTGTTTAACGACACTTTCAGCAATTTTTCAGCTATAAAATGGCCTCCAGTTTTTTTTTTTTTTGGGGGGGGGGGAAACTGGAATACCCGGAGAGAATCCCCGACCCGTGGTAGGACAACTGGCAATCCTTGTCAATTAAGATTGGAGTCGAGTACACCCTGCCTGCAGTGAGAATCGAACCAGCAATCTCAGTGTTGACAGACCTTGCGATCAATAGAAGAACTACCTTAACCATTCGGCCACCGAGGCCCCTATTTACTTTATGTAGTCATTCGGATAATAGTCGCTAATGTTGGAACTGTATTGTGCTGGTGTCTTTTGGTTTTTAACGTTTAGTGTTTCTGCATGTCGGTATTGATAGGTGGTAAGTTTTTGTCCTTGTTTTGTGTGTGAACAATTTTGGCTATTTGTTATCGCGTCTTTTGAGAACCGCTTATCGGCCCTAGATGATAATATCAGACCGAAATCCGACAGACAGATTAAGTGATATATAACCGGGGATTGATAATTGGAAACATATATTATAGTTTAAAGACATATTTACTACGGTGTTAGAAATAAAATATTTTCATTTTTTTATAAGAATATCCAAAACAACAACACCCGGCACGGCATGATTTCTGATAATGACAGCAACGAACTTCTGTTGTCTTAGCAATGCTAAAATATAATGTAACAAATATTCCATATGATTTAGCCAATGTAATAGAACATATTCTCTTGGTACATTTGATGTATTGTCCTCCTGCGTTTGCGCAGGACAATAAATACAAGGTACCTTGGGAAAATATTCATGTACATAGGCAAACAGGGGGTGTACGCACGTTTCTTCAACATTTGATATTTTACGTATAAAAGTGAAATACTTTTGTATGTAATTATGAATCCAGCAAAACATGTATAAATGAATTAGACTATTGTAGGTTTTCATTTTTTTTCATTTTTGAGTCATTGTCTTATTCTATTCTTGTTTGTGTTTTGGCTTGCAGATAGTACGTCCTTGTTAAAGGGTGTTACTAAAATGCGGAAACGGAACGCGGAACGGAAACGGAAAACGGAACGGAAAACGGAAAAATGAATAAATAGATAGATATTTCGATCTAATAAACATGACTCACTGTCTGATATTTTTATATAGGTATGTGATATTAATTGTCACTTCAATAAAATGCGTAAACGTATGACTTGTTCAGTTTTATGACTGGAATGCATGGTAAGTGAGTTATCATATATACTATTAAAATATATATTGTATTTTCATTTGATGCAAATTCAACTGGGGCATGTTTCGTTGTTGTTTTGAACTTTGACTTACATGTATTGATCCCGATATTATACAATTATCACCCTAGTTGGTGTGTGACCCGGTGATTTCTTTCCCCGAGAAAGCAAGGTCACCCGAGGGCTTGCCCCGAGGGTGACCTTACTTTTCGAGGGGAAAGAAATGCCGGGTTACATATCATCTAGGGTGATAACTGTTATATTATATCGAATATTTAAATGAAAACAATTCAATATTTGCAACATATTTTGGACATTTTAACCTTTTTCCACAGGAAAAAATCCAGCCCATACAATGTAGACAGAAACATGTTAACATATACTACTATTTTGTTTGAATGTTTTATTACGTACATGTACATTTATCCAAACATCTCAATTTTGTAAATGTTTCATTATTTTATGCACTTGAAGATTGATGGACACCAAGTGATGGCAAACATTATTTTTTAGATACACATATAGTAAGCATACCTGAATGAATATAAAATCTCACAAAATCTCACGCGAGGGTGACCTTACCATGCGACCCAACGGTTACCGGTTGACCCAGCGAAATATCACATGTCACGTAACGGCGTCTAAGCGAATCAAAATAAAGATTTCTATACGAGTATATAATATCAAAAGTTACGACCCAGAAACCAATTTCTATACTCACAAATTTAAGCAGGGATAATGCATTGCTCCTCTGACGAAAGATAGTAAAGAGTTTTATTTTTGTTGTTTTTTTTAGTTTGTTTTTGTTCGTTTGTTTGTTTGTTTTTGTTTGTTTCTTTTTTGCAGATTTTAAATCATTTGATAAATTGGCATGATACAAAATCATTGTCTAAAACTTCAAATCATTTGTAACCTTTATAGTTTTCAAGTTAAAGCGTTCACAAACATTTTTGGACGGACTGGCGAACGGACGGTAAGAAGGAAGAACGGACAGACAGACATACAGATAAAGTTTAAGGACAGGAACTTACATGTACAACTGGTCTTAGAATGAAATAATGTCGGTATGAATATACCAAGTACTTACTGTAACCGCTTGATAGCACAGCATAAAAATTAACTTTTGGGCAGAATGATACAGCCATGCCTGGGAAAGATTAAGCAACTAGTACATAAATGCATCACATCATACGTTAACTGTTTTCTCTCATATCAAATGTTATTGATCACTGACATTGAAAAAAGCAATGGAGTCAAGACAACGGGCATACATTGAAACGCACAAAAAAAATAAAGAATAATTGCAATCCGCAATGCAACTCTGGCCAAATGGAGAGTGAATTGAGGTGCCACAGATAGTTGACCACTTAATGCTTGTTGCAACACATCCAACCATATAAGTTTAATATGTAAATATGTATAGGACGACAATACAAAAGACAATAAGAAATGAGAAAGGAGGATATTCTAAACATTATCGGAATGTGTTTACTGACACTGAAAACAAATAAAACATCTTAATGTCACAAAGCTTAACAAAGTACGCGTATGTTATGCAAATGAAAAAAGTGTTTCTTCCGCATTTTAACATCCAGTCGTTGTTATAATCATCAGTTAAAGATAAGTCATTTCAAAATGAGCTGCCAAGTACGCGCGATGAATAGGAGAAAGTCTTTCCGTAATGTTCTTGTGTGAAATGACATTCTTGTCAAAATCCTCGTGTTTCTGTAAAACGCACCCAACTTTACAGTGGTAATACACATTTTGCGGCTGCAGTGTGAGTTTTAGTTCTCCGTCTTTATAATAAGTTCTGTACTCTTTTTGACATATAACTATGTCGAAGGGTGGCCGTGGAACATGTGGTGGAATTTTATGGGCTGTCCGCACCCGTAACATGATCTGATCTGAGTTCCCATGAGAAATTTCAAATGATATCCAACATTTCCTGATTTTTCTTACCCTTCCTCGTGTGACAAATTTGACATGACACTTTCCGTTATTGGTCCAAAGTCTCTGGCTGGTTTTCGTTTGCTAGTACGCGATTTTTGATTTGGTTTCCTTTGGGGTTTTTGTGGCATATCAATTTTTGACAGCTGTTGCAAGTTTGGTTCTGGAAGGTTTTTATCAATATAAGTTAGAAGGCTTTGAGTTTTTCCAATAAATTCAGCCGCTGCTAAAATGTGTGAACAAAGTGACAAAGTTTTAAAGCCTTCACATTTACAACTACCTTTCCCATTGAAAAGAATCTTGACGAAGCGTGGTTCTGTGGAATCACTTCCAACCATAAAGCCGTTTTCCGTCCCTAGTGCTCTTACAACCATACCCGATTTCACCACATTCTCTGCCTTTTCAAACATTGGGCCATATATCGTTTGATTTAACTGTGTCTCTTTTACTTGCTCCGATAGTCGTTTTGGTTCATTTTCCTTACTTATCCCTGATGTTCCAGGCTGGTCAGCTACAGACACATTTGCCCCACGTGGTCTGAAATCTGATGGCTTTAAAGGGGCATTCAGGAATGACGTGACCATTCTTTTTCTGGTGGACTCCGATAGCTTGTACCATTTACTAGCGGGTTGAAGGTACTCTAGATATTCATTTCTTATTTGTTACGGCCCGACATCGATGATTGATCGTTCTGTATCGGTCTTTTGCTCGTTCGCCATTTTTCGAAGCAAATCACAAAAGGCGGGGAGCTCACATTCCTTGTAGTTGGTCCTCTGTTTAAGTTTACTGTTTAAACTTTCATTAGCATTTGTGGTGAAATGCGCAAAACCTAATCCTGAGCTGATTCTTAATGGAAGACGCATAGTATTTCTAATCAGATCTTTTTTGTATTTACAAAACCATGAATAAAATTTGGGCTCTGTTGTCTTTGTAGCTTCTATCTCTCTAAGTTTCCATATTGCTTCAAGCTCGCCCAAACGTTCCTCAAAGCTTTCATCAGTAAGGCAATCGACAAGACCGCTATCCCTTTCAAATACATCTTTGATAAACTGGTGTGAATACGGACTATTGATTCCTAACTCATTAAGTTTCCGCTGCAAAGATTGGCGAACATGTCTTTTGCATTGGAGGTTTTGGGCTATTGGCATAGATTTGCTAAAACTATTAAATATGGCAATTTCGTCATCAGTACCAATAAATAGCGTGTCAGCAAGTGAGTTCTTTAAGGAGACTAGTGACGAAAAAGTCGTATGAGCTTTCAGTTTTAGTTTGATGGATAAGAACAGGTCCTAAAAAGACAGGTGGTTCGTTGGTTCTTCTGTGAATCAACTTTAGATGTTTATAAACGATGGGTGTGACAACGAATTCACCCAGATTAAAAGTCGGGTCTATTCCTAAGACTGTACACTCAGAAGGATTTGTAACAAAGTACTCCATCTCGAGCAATTGAAGATCAGAAGCTAAAACACAACGAAATTCCGGTGCACTTTGAACAACTCTGATATAAGGATCAGCCATGGACTGTTGGTCTTTGCATTCCTTGATGATCTGATACATATTGTCTTTACGTGGATCTTGATGTGTGACGGTTTGTCTAACATTGTATATTTGCTTCGTGTTGCGGGGGGCATCAACAGGGGACTTCATGTGAAATACACCTCCGGCCTCTTCGAAAACTGTGTCGAATGTTTCTTTTGTTTTTTACCAGCTTTAAGATGATCCTGGATATCTTCTAGAACACGCTTGCTCGTTCTGACGTACGGCTGACTGTATGTCGACTTCTTCACATTACCATGAGGCTTCTTAAAATCAGGAACATCCCCTTCGACGATGTATTGCAGTATGACAAACCTAGTTGGATTGCCCTCATGGTCGTGTAATTCATATAACCGTCTTTTAAATCCCATTGTATTGTTTGATGTCCAGTATGTGCGTGTAAGCCTGTAGATGAACTTTCGTAATACCGATGGTTTTTTCTTTAGGTGAGTCAGATCTGTTATCTCCCCATCTTTTTGTTTTAATGATATAAAATCTCTTTGCACCCTGTTGTTTCTCATCGCACCACTTAAGTGGATACGAACATCATCTCTGCTTTTGAGTGCTGATGTGTCAACAATAAACGAAGACGTCTCCACACAATCAACAGGAACTTCTGATATGAATTTCTCTTTATCTCCGTTTAAGATCAAACTACATGCTTCTTGTACTGTAAGTTTGGGGAGTATTTTTGCCCTATCTTCCATATTAAGCCTAAAACAAAGATATTTCTAAAATCAATATATAATGACAATAACATTTCTACATAAACGTATGTATAGACGACAGACGGACGACAGGATGGCAAGAGACGGCATGACTGAAATAAGGTGACCCCAAACCATTACCGGTAGTCATAAAGTTAAACAATCTGGCTTGAAACCTAAATTTACATTTGAGTTTTTTTTATTATTAAAAAAGAGATCAATAACCTACGAATCCTGACGTTGGTGAGACAGGTACAATTTTATGGTAATTTGTGATTGTTTATACCCTGATGTATATGTGTATTAAGTTTCATCATGATACCATACTTCCTTCATGGTTAAGTAGCTTTAACCTACAGGTTAACCTGATTAGGAACGGACGAACTTTCGTAGACGGGCATAAAAATCAGTTCTTCATTGTAATTCATTAGTATTATCTATTGATCTTTCTTTACTTGATATCTGATCATGAAGATATGTGATTAAAACCGACCAATGCATAAAAGAAACTACTAAAATTTGGTCATACCCGCCTTTATCCTCAGATATAACAAGAGGCTCCCAGGAGCCTGAATCGTTCACCTGGTCTTTAAGCTATAAGAGTCTCTTCTATTAGCTATTACCCGTATAAGGGGTCAGCTGACAACTTTGACCCAATGTAGACTTTTGTAAATCTCAATGAGCTGAAGGTTTAAGCAAGCAACAGCTTTTCTCTATCTGCAATAATTATCATTCGATAGGACAAAAACATGAAAAAACGCTATTTTTGACCTTTAAAGGGCCATAACCCCTATAAGGGATAATCTGACAACTTCGACCCAATGGAGAATTTTGTAGAGCTCAATGAGCTGAATGTTTAGCTCTATATAGTTTTTGGTGCTGAAGAAGGAAGGTTGCATCAGACTTTCTCTATCTCTTATACTTTTTGATTTACAAGCCAAAAACAGTAGTCTGACCTCCCTGGTCTATTTTTACCAACGGCGGCCATGTTTTTTGACGGATCAAAAATCGAAACACAACTTTGGTGCAGGACACCCTAAGGATCAATCATACCAAAATTTATTATATTCTGTTCAATAGTTTCAGAGGAGAAGATTTTTGAAAAATTGTTAACGGACGACAGACGACAGACGACGACGGACGCCAAGTGATGGCAATAGCTCACCTGGACCTTCGGTCGGTCCACGTGAGCTAAAAAGCGGGGTATCAGACAGTTTCAACCTATAATGTAGAATTTTCGAGAACTTGTGACCTTGGCCTTTGACCAATTCACCGAAAATCCAATAGGCCTCTTTTTTACCTGTAAAGCGTCAACGTGTGCAAGTTTCATGAAATTCTATAAAGTAGCTACTACAACAAAAGATTTCATTAAGCGATTTGGTAATTTGTGGATTTTTCATTCATTGCTCAAATTAATGGTCATCTTTAAGTAGATGAAATGGGAAGTTATATTCCCTTTTTTAATCAATACATTTTCTTTCAAAATGCCAAATTTTATATTGTATGATGAATGCAAGTTGATGCACGTCAAATTAAAATTTTTTGTAGTTTGTCATTATCTCTCCTTTTTAAAGATTTTTACCGATATTTCATTGCTGACAAGGGCCAAAGAGCCGTAACTTTAGGCCTTAAAAAATGCGGAAACCAGTTTAAATCCATTATGAGCTATGGAATATAATTTTCGACTGACCGGAAGAGAAAAGAAAATCACAGGAAGTGAAAAATTTATTTATTTTTTAACAATTCTATATTTTGTATAATTTTAAACTTGTTGTCCCCCCGCTGCAACGCGGAGCGGGGACATAGAAATGCCGGGCGTCCATCCGTTCGTCCGTGCGTCCGTCCGTCACACTTTTTGTTCGTAACAGATTTCTCAGCTATTACTATTCTTAGGATTTCGATATTTTGTATGCAGCTTAAGGGACGGGTCTCATATGGTGGGAAGCGTTTTCAGGTCTGTCACTTATCTACTTCCTGTTTAGCGAGCGGAATTTTGCCGCTCGGCGGGGGACCCAGGAATTCCGTTCTTGTTAACATAAAAATTATGTTTTCTTCTTTCTTAAGCCGATACCTATCGTTTTAGTTGCTATGTATGGTGGCATATATCTGCCCCTACTTGTCACATAACTTAGTCTACATAATTTGTAAAATATGTCGACTTGTCACTTAATTAAGTCTACTTGTCACATATTTAAGTAATCTTTTAACATAATAAAGTGCTAATATTTTTAAGAAAAAAAAACGCTTTTTGCGTTTTTGCCATTTTCATGCCATACACAAGTTGACATAATTATTTAGCAAGTAGACTTATTTATCTGACAAGTAGACTTAATTATCTTACAAGTTGACATAGTTATCTGACATGTGAACTTAGTTATCTCACAAGTAGACTTATTTATCGGCATGTTGACATAATTATCTGACAAGTTGACTTGTCAGATAAATAAGTTTACTTGTCAGATAAATAAGTTTACTTGTCAGATAATTAAGTTCGCATGCCAGATAAATAAGTCAACTTGTCAGATACACAAGTCTACTTGTCTGATAATTATGTCAACTTATGTATGGCATGTAAAGGGCACAAACGTAAATACGGTTTATTTTTCTTTAAAATATTATAACTTTATTATCTGACAAGTTTACTTAATTGTGTGACAAGTAGACTTAATTATGTTAACTTAATTATGTGACAAGTAGGGGCAGATATATGCCACCATAGCTATGATAAATGAATTTGAAAATAAAATTTTTTAGTTGAAGTAGCTATATAAAGGCGTTCAAAGGTTAAGCACCAAACACAAATTTAGCTCAAAATTTCTACGCTTTCGTGAATTTGCTACTTTAACCTTTGACTTGTTGATCACAAATGCGTCAATGTGTCTAGGTGTCACGAAATCTGAAGGCGTTCAAGTCAAATAACGGAAGCCAATTTCAGATAGAGCTGTGGACGGGTGGAAAGCCGAATTATGTTGTCCCCCGAATTTGAAAAATGCATCGTTTGCGTTAATTGGGTAAAATAAACCAGGATCAAACTTGTTACGCATTAAACATTTTTTTTGTGGTTCGGTGTTTCCATTAAATGTGCACTTAATTTTGTTATAGAGTTTTTGCATTGAGTAAACCTATTCTAAACGAATCGTTTGCAAAGCGACGGGTATTGTTTTAACAAGTATACTGTAGGAAATGCTTTATTTGGAGTACCTGAGTTTGCTTTCGGTTTTACAAGTGTTGTGGTGCTGCTCCTTGCAGTTTAGCTATGATATTTAAATTTTCTTAGTATTTTGGTTTTGTCTTTATTTAAAGGGTCAGAGATTCAAATCGCCATTGGGTATTTTTTGCTTCTTATAATAGATAGACTCAGTAATACGATGCGGAATAAGGGTTTTATTCTTGTTCATGCGACAGCAACTTAAAAACTTAATTGAAAACAGCCCCTGACACGAAAGTACTGGGAAAATACTTAAATTTTTTACTATTGGCCATGGGTGCTTGTGTTCGTGAACTCATGGGTACGTCGTTTTAACTTCATTAATTTAATGGAAAGCAAATGTTGTGGATTGCTATACCATCGGAAACCACGGAAATTGGTACTCCTCGAAATATTACACATGCAGTACATCATTGGTCGTATACATGCACAGCAAAAATAAGCCCAATTAAATAGCCTTTACTTATATAGATTTCGTTTCATTGAAACTTTTTACGTTGTTGGCGGGCGTAGTAAAACGGTTGCAATTTTAAAATCATGTCTGACAAAATGCCAAGTATCATAATGATCATGTGTAGAGGAAAAACTCCGAAAACTTGTATTATCAAGAAAAAGAAACGTTGTAAAACAATAACTCTCCAAACTTCGTTTTTGAAGACTTAATTACCTTTCACTATCGGATGACTGCACATCTGATTCAGATGAAACCAATGTAGCTCCTCGCTCATTTTGTACATTCTTGCAATCTTGTTCAGGTTCATCTTCGTTCGTCTGCGAGTCAAGCTCCAGTGACGGAAGTGAGCTAGATGATCCATGATCAGATTGAATAATGTGAACAGAGTCTTCTGAGTCGGATGACACCATAATGACATCATCTGAGGCTTTTGGAACACTAGTCCCTCTATCATTAGGGGTTTTCTCACTATGAAATAAATAATGTTATATAAAAAAGGAATTCTAAGGCAAAATAATTCCTTAGTTTATTATCGGTAAATTGAAATAAAGAAGAAATGTGTCAATGGGACACGGATGCACCCGCTAGGCCCCAAGCAGGAAGTAGAAGTCTGACAGCTCCGAGTGAAAGTCGTTTAGGACGTAGAGTTGTCATACTAAACTACCCTGCCAACTTTTAAATTATTCTCATACATGTACGGTTTCTGAGAAAATCTTGACGGAAATTCGTACGACGGACAGACGTACAGACAGACATAAGTAAAAAATGCCCCCGACATGTCGTCGCGGGGGGCATAAAAAGACTTAAACAGAACTCGAGATTGAAAATGTTTTCTTGTTGAATACTGAAAAACCAAATCTAGTATAGATTAGAATTAGTGGCAGCAACCTCCTTATAAAGAAGGGGCGTCATATTAAAATATCTTTAAAGACTAAATCATGCCCGAAGTTTGCGCGTGTGTGTCTCTTAATAAAAACTATTACTGATATAGTGCCGGTATTTCAACAAGCTGAATTTTATCTTCTCTAGTAATGATCTAATGCAGAACTTGGGATAACGTGACAGCCTTAGGGTTTGAGCATTCTCCAAAGAAAGTTCGGGAACTTTTTTTAAAATGCACACCAATGTGAATTATATGTAGTTTAGAGAGTTCAATTCCTAATGGTGTATTTCTTTAGAAGGGATATTTTATACAAATGTAGACGGATATTCTGTAAAAATACTATCATGTATGTTATACCTTACAAACTCTTTAAACTTGTCTTGCCACATCTTCAAGGCTCAGTGAAATGAATACCGATGTCCGAGATATAAGTTTATATACCAAAAGTTAATCTGACATGTCATAAATCTTAATTTTACTGAACTATTTTTGCTAAAAGGATTATCAGGAACAAACGTTACCGACTAGGGTTAAAATCGTACTTGATTGACACATCTGAGTCTTTAAATCTGTTAAAGAATAATTATCTTCCTTATTGCCTTCAACGTAGCTGCGAATTTGAATCATTCAAAGGGATTCCATTCCTTTCCCCGAACAACAGCCCCTTTTAGATCCACCACTGATTTTGGCATGTTTTTATTCAAAAGCAAACGAAAACTGTTTTTATTCAACTGGGTTTTTTTTTCCTTGAAAAGGAGTGAGTGGGTGTGGTGTTTAACGCCTAGCGACGCTATATGGGTTATGTATTGGCGATTGCCAAAGAAGCCATGAACATGGAAAATTTATTTATACTATAAAAATTGTATCTTTTTAATTTGAAATTAATATTGCTGAATGGATTTTTTTATATATTTTACATTGAAAAAGAAATCCTCAAAATTATATAGTTTCTATCGATTAAGGGCCTGGTTTTAGTGGTGCTTTGTTTAAACGAAACCGAAACCGAAACCCCGATAGAATACTGTATTTGTTTTGCATTGTAATGTTGTGTGCAATTGAGTGTCATATACATGTATGTTATGCCCTATAAAGGCCACTATGATTAGGAATTAAGAATATCTTATCTTATCTTTGCTAGAAACATTTCGCGTTTGAAATTTTTTTTCCCAACTTAATTATTGAAAAAAACGGCAATGAATTAATAACGCTATATATTAATATCCAACACTACCAAAATCATCTTTTTTTACGTTAAAACTCCTTTTCGTAGTCTTTTGTACATTCGGTTTGTCAACTCTCGCGTGCCTGCCTTTTTCAGTTTTTTCTCTTCTGCATTTTGAAGGCATCTATTTTTAGTCACTTCTTAGTTATCAAAATGAAAATACAAGTAAGCAGTACATGTTTTAAAAAATAATTAAAGGCTATTTTAAAATTGAATGCAGCTAAGGGTTGCACTTAATGTAAATATGCAAAAAGACGTAACGGATCGATCTAATTATATTTGCAAAAATGAAGTCTGAGAAAACGTTACCGCTATATCTTATTTGCACTGCAATTTACAATACGCCGGAAACATTTTATAATTTAAAAATCAAGATTTGCTATTGATGGAACGAGGAAATGTGCATTTATTTAACCGTCTATTTTAATACACCTACGTTAAAAAGTTTATATTAAACATGTTGTTGATAAGTTCTGACCACTAGCAGACCCATAAAAGGGGCTTGTTTGGGGGGAAGGGGGTGGTACCAGTATCCCATATCTCCTTAAAATTTTTCATCAAATATCCCGTATCCGAAAAAGCGTTTTCCAATATCCAATATCCCTGTAAATAAAATGGATTTAAATATCCCATACCCCAGTAAGTTTTGCCTCAAATATCCTGTATACCATGAATAAAATAGGTGAATAACCCATATCCCAATATGCCCTAGTCCGAGAATCCTCTTCAGTCCAACGCTTTTTTTTTTGCGTGGGTCCCATGCAAAAAAAAGCGTTGGACGGCAGAGGATTCTCGGACTAAATATGCCCTAAACAAGCATCATAAAACACTTATTACGTTTTCCGTTCCGTTTTCCGTTTCCGTTCCGCGTTCCGTTCCGCGTTTTAGTAACACCCCCTTGTTAAATGCTTGTCCTGCGGATTGAAAGTCTCTGTCTTATCCTTTTTGTTTAGTTCTGCAGATTGTAAGTGCTTTTTTCCAATGCTTGGATTATTTGTCCAGTGGGTTGTAGGTCCATGTCTAATCCTTGTTTTCTGTACTGTGGATTGCCAGTCTAAGCCTTGTTTTTTGTCTAATCTGTGTTAAACTGTTATTTGTTCTATTATTTTATATGGTATATCTTTGTACGTATACGTCAATAATATGGTATTATATTGAGTAACCTCTTTACTTCATGTATTTTATGTATTTTACTTTATGTATATATATTGATGTATTGTTAGTCTGTTGTATAACACTTTACATTTGTCTTTGACTGAACAATTAAATTGTCAGGTTTTTGTTAAGGTTACCTATTTTTCTTATATATCATTGTAGTTTTCATATCCGATCCTTTATCGGCCTTAGGTCATGACATCGGACTTATAGTCGACTGGTACGAGGGATAATATATGACCGAAGGTCGATAACGGGTCATATGTGATGATCTACATGTTATGATTTGTTTATAATCTACTGAGGCCGGGGCTGTTAAAATCTGTATTATTATACACAGCCTATTGCAATAATTTGAAATTAGTGCAATATGCGTTGGCATCGACGCTCTTTGATGACACTAGTAAACACGCAAAATCATCATGAAAAGAACACATACAATTTCAGTGTTTTATGGTATCCATATCACACCGCTAGAAATCATTATCACACCGCTAGAAATCATTATCACACCCTTATATGTGTTGCCTGACATTTTCTGTATTACATAGTTTATTTTAGCAAAATTTCTGATAACTATGATTTATTTACTAACAAACAATATTTTTGTGCTAAGTGATAGTTTAAATATGTTCTAGCCAAGGGAACTGCTGATCAATGTTTTAAAGATATGCAAATTATCAAAAAAATTGTAAGTGTTTTCGACGAAACTGTCCTATTTAAAAGCACGAACTAGAATGGATAATAACATCCCGGGGGCAGTTAGTAGCTTATTTGATATTGGCTCGATCAGAAAATTCAAGTAAAATTATAAATTTCTTCAAATTATTTTAACTCAGTTTTTACCGACCATGCATGGTTTTATGACAAGTTTTTTATTTGGATCAAAACACACGAAACAAACAGTTTGTAATTCTTATTAACTGGAAGTTGAACTCGAATTCTAACACTAACTTTAAGTTTAACTCGAATGATCTACACGACGTGTAACACGCATTTCAACTGGAACTCGAAAATTAAACTAGAATTTTAACTCGATGATCCACCACACCATTAAAGTGTTGAGTAAAAATTAGACTGGAGTAGCTTTTCTACGAATATAATATAACAATTTGAAATAATGACTTCAACTACTTTTAAATACTTTTTTCAAAATATGGCGAAAATATGGATTACACAGCGAAAAACTCGGACATTTGACAGTAAAACTGGCAATCCTTTTCATTTAAGATTGGAGTCGAGTACACCCTGTCCGCAGTGAGACTGGAACCAACAACCTTAGTGTTGACAGATCACGTGATCAATAGTACCTTATCCACCCGGCCACCGAGGGTATTAAAAAAAGAAATGTTTTAAGGCTTTGATGCCGTGATTAATCAACATATAACTCATCAATTACTAGTATAAATTGAGTGTAATATGGCGTGGAGCTCTGTGCCATATACTAAAATATTGCCAGGAACGGAAAGTACAAATTGGAAATGAAATGTGTAAACGATATTACAAGACTATAATAATCCTAACATAATGGAAAGTGAAGGTTAGTCAATATCGGATATGATTAGGAACACCTACGTTAAAGCGAGTCAATAATAATTTTAATCAGGAAAACGAAATTTTTTGTGAACAATCAGACAATCTTATAAATGGCAGAATGCAATAAACGGAATTTCAAACAAAAAATACTCATTAAGAATCTTTTTGATACTAGTAAACTGTAATATGGACAGGCAAGCATTATAACAGAACAGCACATCAAAAACACGTAAAAGAAGTAAATACATTAAAAATTACATGCAAGCAAACAATGCATGTTACAGTTTTTTTCTTGCGTTAAAACAAATTAATTTCAAAGATTTATTGGTATTGCTTTTCATATTCAAATGATTTTATTGAAAATTCATCAATAGATACAACAATCAATTGGCATAATATAAAATCATGCTGAACGCGTAAAAGTCGATAAAAAGCGTGTAATTTCACAAATAGCGAACTTTTGTACATTAGTTAAAAATGTAATATAACAAAACGTTGATGACGTTTTGGTTCGGTCCATATAATATTTTACGGGTGACATCCCTGTGAAGATTGATCAATTATTTGACAATGGACTGTTTTACCATATTATAAATATTATAATAAAAATATTTTAAATAACATAGAGTTGTTGTAAACAGTTTAATACCTATTTTATATAACTACTACCATTTTCTAGTTAATCACATCCAAGCAGACATTCTCGGCAAATTGAGTAAAACTCAGCTCTGATGTGAGTTTGAAAAATGTCAGTTACGCATTATATATAAATTTTATTCACATTTCCATCACGAATATTCTCGATATTTAAAAGCAAACAACAGACAACTTCTTTTGGTTTCTGACAGCGAAGAGGAATTCTCCTTAGAGTATTGTTTATAACCATTATTTGTGTTGATTTAAACCGATTTCATTAAGAAATTTCAGACCAAGTCAATAGTAAATATCGGTATATTCCAGGCGCGTAGCTGCCTATACGCTAGTACGCAGCTGAATCCACATTATTTTGACAAAAAAAATTTTTTTTGAAATAAACGAAAGTAAAAATAAGCTAAAATACATGGATTTTCGTTGGTCAAGAAAGCTCTCCGGAGGCCCTAAAACGCACCAAATTGCACCATTTATTTCAAAATTTTCAGGGGGGCATGTCCCCTGACCCCCCTAGATTATTTTGAATCCACATTCTTTATAGGCTAGCTACGCGCCTGTATTCGAATAAGATAATTATAAAGTATAGCTTCAAATGAAGAAAACACCGGAGTGTAAACTGTGACTGTATCGTCGTGTGTTCTTTGGTCAAACGCATGTATACAAATCGGGAAATGAAAGTCATTTTGTGAGGTTTACCTGCATATGTAGGAGAATAAACGTGGAGAACATAATGAAAACGTCCATTTTAAATTTTCTCTCAAAAAAATTAGGAGGATTTGGCAGGGGACTTGGTCTGGGCGATGTCCGCCTTTTCAACTTTTCAAATTAACGTAAGGGGATTTTGTTCTCTTTTTATTAAATAATAGGGATTCATTCCGCCAAATATGGAAGGGTTTTGTCCGCCTATAATTAATTTCACTGAAAGAAATATGTCAAAGAGGTGTTTTCTTATTCATCCTTTCATTTTTTATATATCGAACCGTTTATTTTCATGAAAATAATAATAGTAACTTCAATCAATCTAATTTTACTCCTTTTCTAAACTCGCTTTCCTCACAACCCAATCTTTCATACATTTCATTATCATTTTACACAAATATCACATGATACTCGAGTTTCTTTCTGTCGCAATGAATGCTGGTAGCTAATTTATTCATTAACCTAGTGTGGACGAATAGGTAAACATGAGCTAACATTTCCTTAGTCTGGTTCCAGGTCTATCATCTTTTGGATATTTTTTATATTTGTATATTCCAAAGGCATACTGAATATTACGTCGGGAACCAAACAGATATTTCCATTGCATTAATCAGATCCCATAACGCTTTGCGCTCGAGAATTCTCGGAAGTTAACATTAAGCTGTTAAAAATGATTATTATATGACTGACATTTATCTTGATTTTGATTGGCCCAGCATATCATGAAAAGTATTGTGCAGACGGCGTGTTAACTTCAAAGTAGATAAAAATAGACTGGTATAAAAGTTTTGGCTTTTGGGTATAGCTAAAAATAGAATCTTTATCACTTTTCAGTGGTTAAAAATAGAATTCAACAATAGGAAATAATCATTAATTTAAAATGGTTGAATAATACTACGGAAGCGTGTTAGTGCCAAAAAATATTTATTTATTTTTTGTTTTTTACACTTTAATCTGTAAAATTTACACTTTAATCTGTAAATTTTACACTTAAATCTGTAATATTTACACTTTAATCTGTAAATTTTACACTTTAATCTGTAAAATTTATACTTTATTTTGTAAATTTTATACTTTATTCTGTAAATTTTACACTTTAATATGTAAATTTTACATTTATATCTGTAAATTTTATACTTTATTCTGTAAAATTTACACTTCAATCTGTAAATTAATATATTAATTTTATACTTTATCTTCTAAAATTTACACTTTATTCTGTAAAATTTACACTTTAATCTGTAAATTTTACACTTTAATCTGTAAATTGTATACTTTATTCTGTAAATTTTATACTTTATTCTGTAAATTTTATACTTTATTCTGCAAAATTTACACTTTAATCTGTAAATTTTACACTTTATTCTGTAAATTTTACACTTTATTCTGTAAAATTTACACAATAATCTGTAAGTTATACATTTTTTGTAACATTTTCACTTGTACATTTAAAATTAACACAATCTCACTTTTATGTGTACTTTTTATACATTTCTTTCCATAACATTAGCTAAAAGTAGACCTGGAAACTTTAATTATAGAATATTTCTAATTAATCCTTCAATACAGTCAGATAGTCAATTATATTACAGTGAAGAAATGTACCGGGAAAATTTGATTAAAGAATATTTCAAATTAGGCCTTAAATACAGTGAAATAGTAAAATGTTTAGAAGAATTACATGACATTACATAGGTATTTGTACGCTTAAAAGAGTAACGAAAAATTTAGGAATTTATCGTCGTAAGTTTAAAAGTACGGAAGCGTATTAGTGCCAAAAAATATTTATTTATTTTTTATTTTTTACACTTTAATCTGTAAAATTTACACTTTAATCTGTAAATTTTACACTTAAATCTGTAAATTTTACACTTTAATCTGTAAAATTTATACTTTGTTTCGTAAATTGTATACTTTATTCTGTAAATTTTACACTTTAATTTGTAAATTTTACATTTTAATCTGTAAATTTTATACTTTATTCTGTAAAATTTACACTTTAATCTATAAATTAATCTATTAATTTTATACTTTATCTTGTAAAATTTACACTTTATTCTGTAAAATTTACACTTTATTCTGTAAAATTTACACTTTAATCTGTAAATTTTACAGAATAATCTGTAAATTTTATACTTTATTCTGCACAATTTACACTTTTTTCTGTAAATTTTATACTTTTTTATGTAAAATTTACACAATATTCTGTAAGTTATACATTTTCTGTAAAATTTACTCTTGTACATTTAAAATTAACACAATCTCACTTTTATGTGTACTTTGTATACATGTAGATATTGCTGATTTCTTTCCATAACATTAGTTACAAGTAGACCTAGAAACTTTAATTATAGAATATTTCTAATAATTACGGAAGCTTATTAGTGCCAAAAAATATTTATTTATTTTTTATTTTTTACACTTTAATCTGTAAAATTTACACTTTATTCTGTAAAATTTACACTTTATTCTGTAAATTATACACATTATTCTGTAAAATTTACACTTTAATCTGTAAATTTTACACTTGAATCGGTAAATTTTACACTTTTTTCTGTAAGTTTTACACTTTTTTTTGGTAAGTTTTACACTTTAATCTATAAATTTTACACTTTAATCTGTAAAATTTACACTTTAATCTGTAAAATTTACACTTTAATCTGTAAAATTTATACTTTATTCTGTAAAATTGACACTTTATTCTGTAAATTTTACACTTTGGGTTTTTATTACATACGCCAGCATTTAACTCTATGATTTTTTTAGAGAACCCATCTACATGTATAAAGATGTGCATTTTATTCCATACCGTGAAAGTTTATCATACTCGTCAATGTGCCAAACCGAATTCGGACCTTTAATGGAATATGTTCTTCTTCTGAGTCTTCCTTTTTTCCAGTATTCAATACTTTCAGGATCAATAATTTGCAACAAATAGCGAACCGGATTTTGGTCCACAACCAATTCCCTATCTAGACACTTCATATGCATCAAACGGTACCCATTCATTTACCAGTGATTTTCACATTGTTGAAGTAAAAATATTGCAATCTCTAAAATGTCACTTTTAAACTTACGACGATAAAGTCCTAAATTTTTCGTTAATCTTTTAAGCGTACGAAACTATGTAATGTCATGTAATTCTTCTAAACATTTAACTATTTCACTGTATTTAAGGCCTAATTTGAAATATTCTTTAATCAAATTTTCCCGGTCCATTTCTTCACTGTGATATATTTGACTATCTTACTGTATTGAAGGATTAATTAGAAATATTCTATAATTAAAGTTTCCAGGTCTACTAATAACTAATGATATGTTTGTTTGTTTGTTTGAATGGTGTTTTAACGCCACTTTCAGCAATTTTTCAGCTATTTCATGGCGTCCAGTTTTTATTGGGGGAGGAAGCCGGAGTACCCGGAGAGAACCCCCGACCTGCGGTAGGAAAACTGGCAATCCTTGTCAATTAAGATTGGAGTCGAGTACACCCTGCCTGCAGTGAGAATTGAACCCGCAATCTCAGTGTTGACAGACCACGTGATCAATAGTAGACGAACTACCTTGACCACTCGGCCACCGAGGCCCCAACTAATGTTATGGAAAGAAATGGCTTTTTCAGAATCAGCAATATCTACATGTATAAAAAGTACACATAAAAGTGAGATAGTGTAAATTTTAAATGTACAAGTGTACATTTTAAAGAAATTGTATAACTTACAGAATATTGTGTAAATTTTACAGAATAAAGTATAAAATTTACAGAATAAAGTGTAAAATTTACAGAATAAAGTGTAAAATTTACAGATTAAAGTCTAAATTTTGCAGAATAAAGTATAAAATTTACAGAATAAAGTGTAAAATTTACAGATTAAAGTGTAAATTTTGCAGAATAAAGTATAAAATTTACAGATTATTCTGTAAAATTTACAGATTAAAGTGTAAATTTTACAGAATAAAGTATAAATTTTACAAGATAAAGTATGTAATTAATTGATTAATTTACAGATTAAAGTGTAAATTTTACAGAATAAAGTATAAAATTTACAGATTAAAATGTAAAATTTACAAATTAAAGTGTAAAATTTACAGAATAAAATATAAAATTTACAAAATAAAGTATAAATTTTACAGATTAAAGTGTACAATTTACAGATTAAAGTGTAAATTTTACAAATTAAAGTGTATAAAATAAAAAATAAATCAATATTTTTTGGCACTAACACGCTTCCGTAAATAATCTTTCAATACAGTAAGATAGTCATATATATGACAGTGAAGAAATGGACCTGGAAAATTTGATTAAAGAATATTTCAAATTAGGCCTTAAATACAGTGAAATAGTTAAATGTTTAGAAGAATTACATGACATTACATAGGTATTCGTACGCTTAAAAGATTAACGAAAAATTAAGGACTTTATTGTCGTAAGTTTAAAAGTGACATTTTTGAGATTGCATTATTTTTACTTCAACAATGTGAAAATCACTGGCAAATGAATGGGTATCGTTGGATGCACATGAAGTGTATAGATAGGGGATTAGTTGTGGACCAAAAGCCGGTTCACTGTTGCAAATTATTAATCCTGAAGGTATTGAATACTGGAAAAAAAGAAGACTCAGAAGAACATATTCCATTATAGGTGCAAATTAGTTTCGGCACATTGACGGTTATGATAAACTTTCACGGTATGGAATACAAATGGAATGGTATGGAATATGCACATCTGTATACATGTAGAAGGGTTCTCTCGAAACATTATAGGGTTAAATGCTGGTGTATCTAATAAAAACCCGAAGTGTAAAATTTACAGATAAAAGTGTAAATTTTAAAGAATAAAGTATAAATTTTACAGATTAAAGTGTAAAATTTACAGATTAAAGTGTAAATTTTACAGATTAAAGTGTAAAACTTACAGAAAAAAGTGTAAAACTTACAGAAAAAAGTGTAAAATTTACAGATTAAAGTGTAAAATGTACAGAATAATGTGTATAATTTACAGAATAAAGTGTAAATTTTACAGAATAATGTGTATAATTTACAGATTAAAGTGTAAATTTTACAGATTAAAGTGTAAAAAATAAAAAATATTTATATATACATGTAGATATTGCTGATTGTGAAAAAGCCATTTCTTTCCATAACATTAGTTATAAGTAGACCTGGAAACTTTAATTATAGAATAGTTCTAATTAATCCTTCAATACAGTAAGATAGTCAAATATATGACAGTGAAGAAATGGACCGGGAAAATTTGATTAAAGAATATTTCAAATTATGCCTAAAATACAGTGAAATAGTATTGAAATGTATTGAATACTGGAAAAAAAGAAGACTCAGAAGAAGAACCTATTCCATTAAAGGTCCAAATTCGGTTTGGCACATTGACGGGTATGATAAACTTTCACGGTATGGAATAAAAATGCATACATGTAGATGGGTTCTCTCGAACAATCATAGGGTTCAACGCTGGTGTATCTAATAAAAACCCAAAGTGTAATATTTACAGATAAAAGTGTAAATTTTACAGAATAAAGTATAAATTTTACAGATTAAAGTGTAAAATTTACAGATTAAAGTGTAAATTTTACAGATTAAAGTGTAAAACTTACAGAAAAAAGTGTAAAACTTACAGAAAAAAGTGTAAAATTTACAGATTAAAGTGTAAATTTTACAGAATAATGTGTATAATTTACAGAATAAAGTGTAAATTTTACAGAATAAAGTGTAAAAAATAAAAAAAAAAATAAATATTGTTTGGCACTAATAAGCTTCCGTAGAATAAAATCCATCAGCCAAACAAAATCATTCTTTTAAAACATTCTGTTTGTTGACATTGTTTCAAAATGTCCGACGAGCAGCGGCAGACAAGGTTTGCTGTCAATTAACATGAACCTTTTTTGCCATTTTTTCATAATTGCTCTAATATTACTCTAAATTTTAATTCGAAAATATTAATTTCTTTCAATTTAAAATGTGATAGTAAGTTACTTTTGTTATTGTTGAAATAAATTATTATTGTTTTCCTTTTTTTATTAGAGACTTCCAGTGTAAAAGTCATGTAATAAAACATTCATTGACTTTTATATATGTTAATACCTGGTTTTTTTCAACCCTTAAAAAATAATATCCACATTCGCCGTTGGCTCGGTGGATATAATTTTTTTCAGGTTGATAAAACCAGGTATTAACCATTATCAAAGTCATTAAATGTGTAAAGCAAAATACCAGTAGTAGGGATAGTGATGAAAATGAGCTTTGAAACTGATTACAATTATCTTGGTTGGAGCTTAGGTTATTATTTTCTCGGAAAAAAATTTCTAGAAAAGCGATTTATAGATAGTTGAACCAGACGAACATGTTTGTAACGTCGGAAGATTGTCACCGTGCAAAATGTGCCGACACAGATAATAACCTGTCTCCTGGTGCAATATTTTTAATTGATGCAAGCTTCACTTCAAATATAACACCAGGTCAGGACCTCTGATATATGCATTTCATTGGTTGATAATATGACGCCATCAAATATCACATGCACATTTTTTTAATGCTGGAATACCTTTTCTTAATAAATTTAAATATAAATTACATTTTCACTTTACGTTTTTAATAATGAAATCTTGATGTAAACTCAGCTAAGAAATGTAAACATTGAACGTCATAAAGAGGATTTTCAAAAAAAGGGGGGGGGGGGCGTACAAATGTGATATCTGAAAAGGAGGGCGCCGAAGTGGTCCTCTCGCGCCTCTCAGAGGCGCATTTACGGCAGGGGGTCGGGGATTGAAGGCCCCCAAAAGCTCTCGAAAAAAAATGGTGCAAAATCCTGCGTTCTCGCAATTTCCAAGCATCAAAATGAATTTATTTAACACAAGGTTTTTTATAGTGTTCAGTAATTTTTATTTGGTACAGTATTCAACATAGATATCATAAAAAACGAATTAGTACCGTTAATGCATTAATTTATGGCGAGGACGAAAGGAGATCACATGTTTGCCTTTGGCGCTGGTTGTTACCCTCCCTGTTCACTTTTTTCCTTTCCTATTTTTTAAAGAGGCGTACGCTCCTTACCCCCCCCCCCCCCCCCCCGGATCCGCCACTGGTCATAATACGTTCGGTCTTCTTTAACTTATCTATATTATAAAATGGTTAGTCTAGACACCACCCGAATGTCAAATTTTAACGCTGTCACCGTTGAAATCCAATACGCCTGACCTGACGTTATATCCGAAGTTCGCTTAGGCTAAAGAGGATATAACCGTCAGGGTACTAGAATAACTCTCCACGCTATCATCCGTCTAAAAAAAGCGTTGGACGGCAGAGGATTCTCAGGTTGACAACGAAAAAAATTCTTTTATAAGGGACAAATAGAAATGAAATGAAATTCGTCTTCAAATATCATTTTGACAATATTGGCAAACACGTGTATTTCTGTCTGTATTTGTATATCCTCCCTGCTCAAAAGCAAGTTTATATGGCGGTAATGTACGTTTTATACATAAAAGGGAAAGATTTAGTTGAATATTGTTGTAAACCAAAGGTTGCCACTAAATATTTATGCAGTCTGCATTTGCTGATGGATCTTATTTTGCAATATCAAAAACTCTCTTCTTAATTATAGGAAAAGTTATGCAGTAATTTCACTCTGAGCTAAACAAACATCAGTCAACTCTAGTTCACATAATTCTACCTTTATAATGCACACCCAATTTATTTTATAATTATTGTATTCTTCTGCTTCTTCGTACAAGGAGTCATAACAACTGCGCAATTTTCAATTCTCATTATTCAAAAGTTTGAACCAGTATTTAAAGAGACGTTGTTTTCCATCCAGCTAACTTCGCTTACAAAAATCTATATGCACCCTCTTGAATCATGGGCATTATGAAAGCCCCATACCTGACAATCATAACTAAGGATGCTGTTAACATATGTATCAAAATGTGATAACAGGGTTGTATGATAAAATGTAAAATTGCTAACATTCTTTGAAAGAGCAAACATTCATGCTCTACCATGCACAGCTATATGCTTTTAAGTAACACTAAATTATTTACCATAACTATTTAATAAAACAGAAATAAATTGTATATGTAAACTTATCAATAATTTCGATCTCACCTCCTTAAAAACATGGTTTGCTAGTTTTTAATATTTCTTTCTAAAAATTAAAATGTTTAGTCTTATCTGTATTTACAGATAACTTCCATTTATTATCGCCGCCCAGGAGCGATATATTTGTATTCACTTTCGTTGCTAACGATGGATAAAGGAGAAAATATTTCGAAGTACACTTAGTTACCATAAATGAACAGAATTTTGCTACAAGAATGTCAATCATTTAAATGAAGATAATATATTAGGATCGTCTGCAAAATGCTTGGGTGATATCAAAGTTTCATGTAATAATAAGTTTTGTTGGTATTCTAATTACGGAAGGTAATAATGCAGGGAGACCCATTTTATCCTGGTACGTTGTCTTTCGGTGATAGCTCTATCGACGAGCGTAGCTTTGAAAAATCGGAAACCAGAATAAAAAGCTATTTTGTGTATCCAATTCCGGAGTACGCTGACATTTGTAACATTCAATAAATAAGTCTTATGTCAATAATTTAATTTAACCACGTGAATATTAGTTTTTAAGTATATTTATGATTCAATATATGACAAAAGATTACATGTGCGCATATTTATAAATCACCAATTCAAACAAGCCACAACCACACGACTTAAATAGAACTGTATAGGAAAAAGTTCAAATGCATTCTTTTTGAAATTTCAATGCTTTCTAAGTGAATTCTTTAGATGGTCCATAGAAAGTGTGTATTTTAGTTCAATTGAAAATCTGAGATGCCTGCTACGCAAGCTTTCATGTTAAAAAAAAACAACATAGATATAAACGTGCTTTATAATGCGTCCCGTAAAATTATTATCAAATCTTTTTCACAAAATCGTGCAGAATACAAAATATATAGGCGGCGAACTGATGCTTTGCATCAAAAGTTTTCTTGTTTGTATATGTATACACTGTATTGAACAATTCATGATTCCCTAAATACTACCATTCAAGGATTGCCAGTTTTCTTACCGAAGGTCGGAAGTTCTTTACGGGTACTCCGGCTTTCACCCCAATAAAAACTGGACGCTATGAAATAGCTGAAAATTGCTGAATGTGGCGTTAAACATCATTCAAACAAACAAAAACCCACTACCATTTCTGAAATTATTTCTTCAGCCTATACATACAGAAATAAATCCTTAAGTTCAACATTTTTATAAACAGCTTTAATTACTTCTAGAAGCTTTGAATCCTAAGTCTTGATAGTTTATACAATAAATTTAAACGATCAACAGAATCAAAAGCTTTAGAATCAACCTAATTTAAATTAAATCTTTCACTTGCTCCCCCCATTTTTGTTATTGGTCGCTACTACACGCAGCGATCAAAAATAAAAAAAGGGGGGCAAGTGAAAGATTTAATTTTAATTATATTGCTTTAGAATAGTCAATAAAGCAACAATATAACCTTTTCTATTCCCCAAGGTTCTTTGTTATAAGGGTTTCTAACGCAAGAGTTGCATGACAGTCGCGAGACCACATTTAAAACAAAACTGTGCATCACTAATATAGTATCATATTTCGTTGACCTTTTAATCAGCCTGTTATTTATTACTTTAGACTATGCCTTTGCTAGACGCTTACTGGGCTTATACATCGAAAGTTATAAGGGTCCGATGCGTTTCCCTTTTATAGACCATGACTCTGGAAAAAAATCATAAAGACAAAATTACATTACATTACATTAAATAAAGAAAGGCAACAACACATTTTTACACGAAATAAAATATCTTATCGCTGTGTCAACTTCACCAACAGACGTACCCATACCCATTTACTAAAAAACGGGTTCTTTACTATGTGTAACATCCACATCAATGTTATTTGAGTTCATACTAATATTCGAAGCAAATCGTTTAAAATGGTTCAAGAAATCCTGGGTTGACACCTTCGGTTGCTCTCTGGTTTTACGATATAAGAAGTTTAAAAGAACCTTTCGGATTAATGAATTTTAACCTTGCAGGCATGTCATAACATTCACGACGTGTATCACTGTTATGATTTGAATCATTATCTTTATTGGATCCCAAGAAAGACTGTGCTAACGCTTACATTAATCTTTGAACAACGATTTATCCAACCCTTTCACAATATTGGGAACTAGGGGCAGAATACCTAACAGGACGGATATATCCACTTACTCAAAGAGGGAGATAATAAATTAACTATACTAAACTTTACCGAGTCAATCCGGCGGGATTTTGCCTAATGGAAAACTGCTACCGCGTTTGGTCGAGTTTATGGTCCTTTTGTAAATCTTTTATTACACTTTTTGAAATCACAATTATTTTCCACAGCTAAACGGCGTTGTGAAATGCGGCTGAATTTTCATTTTGAGACATCGATTTTCCATACTAAATTTTGACCTTTTGAACGGAAGTGTGCGTTAGGAAAATTCCACTGTTGTCTATTCGAAATCCTTCGGGTAATGTCGTCTGCAGTTGAGGCAGGAAAAGTCTCGCGGTTTGTCCGAATATCATTGTACGTTACGAAAGCAGACGAACGTTTGTAAACAACATTAGACTCCTTTAGAAACAAAAATGGCTGACATCGATTTTCCATACTAAATTTTGACCTTTTGAACGGAAGTGTGCGTTAGGAAAATTCCACTGTTGTCTATTCGAAATCCTTCGGGTAATGTCGTCTGCAGTTGAGGCAGGAAAAGTCTCGCGGTTTGTCCGAATATCATTGTACGTTACGAAAGCAGACGAACGTTTGTAAACAACATTAGACTCCTTTAGAAACAAAAATGGCTGACTTCCTATGGAAAATTGATGTCTCAAAATGAAAATTCAGCGGCATTTCACAACGCCGTTTAGCTGTGGAAAATAATTGTTGATTTCAAAAAGTGTAATAAAAGATTTACAAAAAGACCATAAACTCGACCAAACACGGTAGCAGTTTTCAATTTTGACAGGCAAAATCCCGTCGGATTGACACGGTAAAGTTTAGTATAAAATTAATGAATTCCTGGGCCTTATTTCATTTCAAACATTTTATTGATATAAATCAAAGGGTATTGGATAACAGGCATAGCCTATATAAATCCTATCCCAACAATTTCAAGATGGAATGTAATTAAATCGCAGATAATAAATATTTTACAGGCAACAATAATAATAGTAATCATATTTCAGTCCAGTCACAGAATACTCATTTATACTACATCTGTACTATAATTATAGGGACAATATGTAACTTTTGTGAACCCAGGTGTAAGTTAATTTTAAGCAAGGTAATTCATCACTATACTGAGTACTCTGTGAGAGAAGTGAATCATGATACAGTTTGTACTATTGCAATTAGTATACATAATACAAAGATTAAAGTTAATTCCATATATATATATATATGTGGTAAATGTCTCATTTAATAAATTTATAAATAAAAATAAGTATTTATTGAGTACAGAGCAGAAGAAAGCTGTACAAGTTGTTTTTTTGTTTTTTTGTTTTTTTTGTGTATTTGTAGAGAAGGGCAAATTTTGAAAAACTGTTTTAACTGAGAAAATAGAAAGGTATTAGTCAAGTATAGAAGAAAATAACCAAAAAGAGAAGAAAAAAGTATGCAATGATAACAGAACAGTTAGGTGGATAGATGAATAAATGAACATAATGGCAAATACTAGTAAGAAGAAAAATTGAATAAAATAAAATAAAGTATATAACATTAATAATATAAATAACATAGGAGCAATGGGTTGGTGAACAGATGTCATCAATTCTTGATAACTGCAAATGAATCAAGGTATACATACCTGTACATGTACTAGTATTTAGGATCTTTAACTCTTATATAAATATGCTTGTGTTTGGGCAATATACTTGTAGGTAAAATTTATAATATTATTGAAATCTGTGTGTACTATTAATATATTCAAGGACAGCATTTGTTATTTCAGCATTTTCCTCTGGAGACAGTTCCAATGAACCATGTAGTAAAACATTTACATTTCGTATTGGTTCAAAATTTCTAAGACGGTTAAATAACAGTCTTCGGGGGTTGTCATAGAGGGGACATACATATAAATGATGAAAAATATCCTCAATGTCACCACATGCACAAAACGGACTCTCAGATAAATGGGATTGGTAAAGGTGTTGGTTTAAGTTGCTAACACTGTTCCGCAGTTACTATATTAAGTTTACGTGGGTCAAGGGAATAACGACAAGGGGGCTTCTCTATCTCACTATTCAATTTATTCTTGATTTCGGGCAGAGAGGTGATACTTTGTATACCTATATCCAGTTTATTCTACATATCTAGGGTATCCGGGAAGAAGCTTTTTTGATAAGAGATTGTACTTGCATGTGGACTATCAATATATATAGGCTTTCCGATATTATAATTCTCATTTATATTGATTTGGGAAAGTACGAGATCAGAAATGTAAGATGGGAGATATCCATGTAAAGCCTTAAAGATAAAAATCAGTTTTTGGTTTTTTCGCCTATTTTGCAGAGAATCCCACCCAAGTTCTTTATATAACTTAAATTTTGGAGTGCCTCGACGCATACCAGTAATTATTCTGGCAGAATCATATTGTACAGACTCTAATAGGTTAGACTCCTCCTGAGTACAATTGTCAAAGATAACATTTCCATACTCAAGGATAGGTCTAATAAAGGCAATGTACAATTTTTCTAAAGAGTTTCTATCAATTTTATATTTGAGCATGCGCAAGATATTTAGCCTGGCACAGGCTTTTGTATATATTTCATTTATATGGTCTTTCCAAGATCCTTGTTGTTTAAAGTTTAGACCATGATGCTTATGAATATTTGTGTTCTCCAAGGCAATATCATTTAAATACAAAATTGGAATATTTTCCTCATGTTTTCTAGTGAATAACATGGATTTTGTTTTACTGGCGTTAAAGGTTATGCCCCAGACGGTGGCCCATTTATGGAGACTATCCAAGTCTGATTGTAAAGATTCCGTAGCTCCTTTCTGATCATCAACAACATAGTATAATGAAGTATCATCAGCAAATAGTTTGATTTTATTAGAAACCACGTCAACTATGTCATTGACAAACAGATGAAACAGATACGGACCAAGTATTGATCCTTGTGGGACACCAGCATTAATAGATTTCCAAGTTGAGTAATAGCCATCCATGCAGACTAAGTTCCCCTTAATTCCATATTTACGCAGTTTATATAGTAACCCCTTATGCCATACACGATCAAATGCCTTGGAGACATCACAAAATATGAATCTGGGCCTTATTGATTTCTAAATGTTAACAAGTTTAAATGGAAGTCATGCAAGCGGTCAAGGTTATCAGACAGAAGTTCTTCACAGGAAGTGGTGTACTCTTGCCATCTATAGCCAGTTGTCCTACCGAAGGTCGAGGGATCTCTCCGGGTACTCCTTCTTCCTCCACCAATAAAACTGGACGCCATGATATAGCTGAAAAATTTTCTAAAAGTAGCTCTAAACAACATTCAAACAAACAAACAGATTGTAATTAGTAAAGTCTGATTCCTGAAAGATTGCTCGGAATGCCGTAGTATCATCTACAAATAAATAGGTTTCAGGTCCAATGCTAGTAACTTCGGGCATGGCGTTAATGTTAAGGACAAATAGTATTAGGTCCAAGTACTGATACTTTTTACTGACTCTAATTCTGAAATTTCTCCATTAACAATAACTCGTTGTTTTCTATCCAACAGAAATGATCTTAACCTAGGACTATTTTGACCTGTGGTTTTATTTTTTTTCTATTAATTTGTGTAATAGTCTAAGATGTGGGACTTTATCGAATGCCTTCATAATATCGCAGTAGACAACATCAACACAACCTCCCATGTCTTATATTGCAGTCCACTTATCTAATTCTTCCGGTAAGTACAGTTGAGCGTCTACTTTCGAAACACCAAACTGCTTTTACTGAATAGATTTTTCTGTTATATGTTCTATTATTTCTTATCTGACAAGAGTTTCTTTTAGTTTACATGCGATACTAGTAGGATTCACCGGCCTGTAATTTCCTGCAACTTTCTTTCTTTCCTTTCTTAAATAAGGCTGTAATATTAGCCCTTTTTCACTAAAGACCTTGACTTGCATGGTTATGTGTATATAAAAAATTCATGATACAGAGGGTCATATATCACAGTATGGCCTGCATTATCGTGAATGATTTGATAAATATAAAATATACATTTAGATTTAAAACTACACGTATTACGTTATTTAGTTTTGCGTATTCGTTTGCATTTATAATTAAAAGAGATTCAAGCATTTTTCACATATAAAAGCAAGAACACTTTGTATGCAGTTAAATTGTTGAGATATGTACTTAAAAATTAGATTAAAGTTGTTGTCCCTACCACTGGAAAAAAGAATTTAAAATGATCTTTTGCTGCACGCCAATTAATTATTTGTGATCAATTATTTAATCATTTTCTATTATTAATATAATAATTAGCTTAATCATTTACATAGTTGTTGTATACAGTTTTATCATATCTATTTTAGTACCAAATCACAGTTTTGTAGGTAATGACACCCAAGCCGACATTCTCGGAAAATTGAGTTAAACTCAGCTTTGACATAAGTTTGAAAGATGTCATTTACGCGTTATATATATAAACGATATATAAACGATTTAATTTACATTTCATCACAAAGTTTCTCGATATTTACAAGTAAACATCGGTAATAAAAGACAATGGCGGCTTTTGGAGCAGACGACAGACAACCTCTTTTGGTTTCTGACAGCGAAGAGGAATTATCCTCAGGGTACGATTCCCCTGTTTTCGTATCTGATTCTGATTCACCACGCACACTTCCTCGCAATGACCACAACACATCTGCAGACGGCGCATCATACAATAAAAGTGACGACAGTGATGATTTAGATGACTTGGAGGACAACAGTGTACACGTCTCCAGTTCACAGGCACTGGTTGATAACATGAAGTATATTTTATCGATGCCAGAACTTTGTGATGTTACCTTCCATGTTGGACCTCAATTGACTCCAGTTTATGGCTTAAAAGCAGTGGTAAGCTCCCGGAGTCAGAAACTTAAGAAAATAATTGTACATCAATACAGTAAACAGAAAGTAAGAAAGACGAAGAAAAACGACAATCGAAGTTATAATGTTGTTAATGTATCCATCATCAATTACGACATTGATGTTTTCAGACAGTTCATCTATTTCCTTCACACCGGAAGTGTTGTCATGGATGTCACAACAGTAGTCGGTCTTTCATGCGCAGCGACGGAGTTTGGTATACAAGATCTGTTCAGTGCCTGCTGGGGATACTTGAAACGATGTAAGGATACAGCGTCGAACATTCCGATACTTCGGAGAGAAATTTACAGCTACAGAAACCACGAAGTCGTAGAAAAAATAGAATCACTTATCACAACAGTTAAGAATGAATGTTTCAGACCTAAGGAAACAACAGTTTAAACATCTGCAAAAGATCCGCAGTGAACACCATAGTGCTATGTATTTTGTAATTAAGTGCTTTTAAAAAATTCTAAATAAAACAAATAAATGTGTTATTCTAATAAGTTTTTTGTTGTTGATGTCAAAAAGGAATAATGAACATATCTTTTCAGAAAAATACATTATATATAGTTATGGTATGCTTGAAAATAGTCTCGATCATCCAGACTCTTAATTACATTTGTGCGTCTTGATTCATCTATATTGAACTGGGGGCCTCGGTGGCCGAGTGGTCAAAGCAGGTTGTCTACTATTGATCACGTGGTCTGTCAACACTAAGATTGCGGGTTCGATTCTCACTGCAGGCAGGGTGTACTCGACTCCAATCTTAATTGACAAGGATTGCCAGTTTTCCTACCGCAGGTCGGGGGTTCTCTCCGGGTACTCCGGCTTCCTCCCCCAATAAAAACTGGACGCAATGAAATAGCTGAAAAATTGCTGAAAGTGGCGTTAAAACACCATTCAAACAAAAAAAATTCTATATTGAACTCGTTATCATAACGCCCAAAACTGGACGTAACTTTTGATTGGATATTTTTATCGTCTAAAAAATTACTTCCGTTCATATCAAAAGTGTATAAAAAATTGAACCAAATTTTAAACTTGAATATTTTTTATAATATATTACTTTATCAATTAATTAAACAAATATTATTGTTATGCAAAATCAAGAGAGAATCTTACAGTGACGTCATTTTATAAGTATAGACCTGTTTGCATGGTATTCCTGGTCTAAAAATAAGGCCCTAAAATAGAATCATTGTTTTGTCTTCATCTATTGGTAGCGAAATTAAAACAAGATCCCGGACGCTTATATATATGCGTCTGGGTGATCGAGAATAGCTTGAAAAGCGATGCAAACGAAATAATCTATTATTCAGCTAAAGTCAGGACGGTCCATGAATCTGTTACGTAAAAGGAAAAGTTTAAAATGAACGATTACTAGTGTTTCTTTACAGAAAAGCCATAAACAATATATCAACTAAAAGCCAACATTTTTGTTTTCAGAAATAATGCGTAAGAAGGTGAAGGACCTAATATACATACAGTAAGGTCAGCTTGTTTTGGTGGATTTTTTTGCCCGACAAAATAAGAGCTCACCACGTATGGTCGAGGTTATGCTCCTTAAGTAGATAAAAAAATATTTGAAATCAACAGTTATGTCCACAAAATATTCAGCGTTTTTAAAATGCAACGGTTTTTTAATTTTTTATTTTTATAGGGCGAATTTTCATAGTAAATTCTTACTTAAATTAGAACGGAAGTGTAACGTAGGTGCAGAAGTTATTGTGTATTCGAAACCCTTCAGGCTTTGTCATTTGCGGTTGAGGCGGGAAAAGTCTCGCGGTTTGTCCGCATATAATGGTACGTCACGAAAGCAGACAAACGTTTGTAAACAATATAAGATCACCGGTGAAAAAACTTACAAAATAAAATTCCCGAAGTAAAAGTCAAGGACGATTTGTTGAAATGTAAAAACAGAAGCATATTGTTAAATATGTACAGGTTACCGTGGATAATTTTTTTTCCTACTGGATTTCTTTAAAAAAAGGTACAATATGGAATAAGAAAAACTGCAAGCACAAAATGCAGGCAATGGGCGTGTGACTTTTACTATATTATTACTCGTTTATAACCAATATTTGTGTTGTAAATACTGCTGTCTTCGAATAATTTGTGTATTATTTGTTATACAATGTCAAGATCTGTTTCTTTCATATTTTTAAGATGCATTCATTGACGTTCAATCCAAATGCTAAAATAAAGAGGCAATAAGATCTTAATTGGTTTAAGCGAAATTAAACGTTCACCGTTTAAAAGATACTGTTTTATACTAAGCACACAATTTTGCAGACATTTTGTGTTGGCGTCGCTAAATTGAAACTGTATAACTATTGTACTTGACAAGTTTAGCTGTTCTAAAAAGCTAACCGTCTCTTAGCTTCATTACAAATTTTATGGATTCATTAAAGTGTCTGTTTTTTTTTTAATTTATATGCAGGATAGGTAAACAATGTACATGTACCTTGTAAGGACTTTATTTACGCTAAATTATTATCCATTGGTGCTTGAGAGATTTAAATGCCTGTCGTCACTTCACACGAAAATAAAGATACAGAACATATTATTTTAATATAAATTCACTGACCAATGCATTGAATGAAATAGAAGTCAATATGTGGAACGTAACATTACTACAATAAAATACTGATTACAACCCCGATTCAACCTAAGAATATATCGAAATTTCAGTACACATACTGGTGCGATCATGACGTAAACCAATGAAATGACAAATATTTATAGATTTAGTAAACCACCCAATCAAGTAACAGAGAGTCATTTACTCCGAAGACTGATCGTCATTTGACTATGTATACCGTATATCATGGGAGACGGTAACAAGTCGCCAAAGCAAATTATTTTATTATCATTTGATTAGGACAGTCAGAGGACTCGGCAAATAAATATTTGTGACAGTAAAACATAAAATCCAGAAAGGTTATCTTCAACACAAATACTAGACATTCCGACAAGTGCCGTAAACGTAACATATTCCCTGTTTTAAAAAATAGGATGTCAGGATACTTGTGATATCTTATTTGCATCATTAGCCCTGCCAGACTTAAGCCAGCGAACAATTGCAGCGAGTAATTAGCTAGCGAACAATAAGGAGGTATTACTAAAAACCAACGAAAGACATAAAGCTACCATAAGATTTTAAACGCTAGCGAACAATTAGGAATAGGTAGCGAACAAATACATCTTATATTGTTTTCAATATCATAAAAGCGAATTTTAAACATGAAAATAAGTATATATTAAAGGGAAACTTCGCGAAAAAATGAAAATTTGATATGTTACTCTTCAAATAAAAAGAAATATAATTGTATGGAACGCCGTAGCTGTCTTTACATACGGATTTTGTCTATATTCGGTGGTATCGACATTATATTCGGTAGAAACAAGTTTATATTGAGTGCATATGTCTTTATATTGAGTGCATATGTCTTTATATTGAGTGCATATGTCTTTATATTGGGTGCATATATCTTTATATTGGGTGCTTATTTCTTTATATTGAGTGCTTATGCCTGTATATTGGGTGCTTATGTCTTTATATTGAGTGCTTATGTCTTTATATTGCGTGCATATGTCTTTATATTAAGTGCTTATGTCTTTATATTGAGTGCATATGTCTTTATATTGGGTGCTTATGTCTTTATATTGAGTGCATATGTCTTTATATTGGGTGCTTATGTCTTTATATTGAGTGCATATGACTTTATATTGAGTGCATACGTCTTTATAATGGGTGCTTATGTCTTTATATTGAGTGCTTACATCTTTATATTGAGTGCATATGTCTTTATATTGGGTGCATATATCTTTATATTGGGTGCTTATTTCTTTATATTGAGTGCTTATGTCTTTATATTGGGTGCTTATGTCTTTATATTGAGTGCTTATGTCTTTATATTGCGTGCATATGTCTTTATATTGAGTGCATATGTCTTTATATTGGGTGCTTATGTCTTTATATTGAGTGCATATGACTTTATATTGAGTGCATACGTCTTTATAATGGGTGCTTATGTCTTTATATTGAGTGCTTACATCTTTATATTGAGTGCATATGTCTTTATATTGGGTGTAATTGTCATTATATTGAGTGGTTTTGACTGTATAGTCGGTACTCTTAACTCTATGTTGGGTGGGTTTTCTATTATATTCGGTGGTTTTATCATTATATTATGTTGTATCTATATTATATTGAGTGCTTTTGTCTATATGTTAAGCTCTTTCATTATTATAACCCCCGCAAACTTGTTTGGGGAGTATATAGGAATCACCCTGTCTGTCCGTCTGTCCACATCACTTGTAAGCGCAACTCCTCCTAAGTCGCTTCATGAAATTGAATGAAACTTAGCATACAGGAAGTACATTATATATAGATGTGCATGAAGAATTTTTATTGACATCGGATATCTTTAAGAGGAGATAATTGGACTTGAAAGCGAAGCGAGGGATATCCCTTTGTGAGCGTGCTCACAGTCCAAACTTGTTATATTCAGTAGACGTGTCTATATATTAAGTGTCTTCTTCAATATATTGTATCGATTGCTGGATTATTGAGGCTTGTTTAGGGTATATTGGGATATAGGATATTCACATATTTTGTTCATGGGATACGGGATATTTAAGGCAAAACTTACTGGGATATGGTATATTTAAATCCATTCTATTTACAAGGATATTGGAAAAACACTTTTTCGGATACGGGATATTTGATGAAAAATTTACGGAGATATGGGATATTGGTACCCCCTCTAAACAAGCCCCATTATTTATATTACGTTGACTTCACTATATGTTAGTCTGACTTTGCATTATATTAGGCTGAAATGTCATTATATATTCGGTTGATTTATCATTATGCCAGGTGTGTTTTTTTTGTGGTAATTGATTTATATTCGCTTGAAATTAGTTGAGTTAGTGGCATCGACTGATCGGACGGAAAAAGTATTGGCGGGCTTTTTTTACTAGAAACACCGGTCCACCGGGTGTTACTAAAACGCGGAAACGGAACGCGGAACGCGGAACGGAAACGGATAACGGATAACGGAACGGAAAACGGAAAAATGAATAAATAGATAGATATTAAAATATCTTTAAAGACTAAATCATGCCCGAAGTTTACGCGTGTGTGTCTCAGAAATTGAAGGTGAATTCCATTTTGTAATAGACCTTTGTATTAAAGCTATATACTTAATAAAACTATTACTGATATAGTGCCGGTATTTCAACAAGCTCTTCTCTAATAATGATCTTATGCAGAACTTGGGATAACATGACAGCTTTAGTGTTTGAGGAAAGTTCGGGAACTTTTTAAAAAATGCACACCAATGTTAATTATATGTAGTTTAGAGAGTTTAATTCCTAAAGGTGTATTTCTTTAGAAGGGATATTTTGTACAAAATTTATACGGATATTCTGTAAAATACTATCATGTATGTTATACCTTACAAACTCTTTGAACTTGTCTTGCCACATCTTGCCACATCTTCAAGGCTGAGTGAAATTAATGCCGATGATGATGATTGGGGGGGGGGGGGGTTTACGTCCTACACTGATAAATTAATACCCTCGTTCGGACGGTTGTTAGGGTTAGTTGTCCATGGACTCCACCATGGTGGTTTTGTCGAAGCCCGGCCTTCGGGATACCTGGTCGAAGAACTTGGCAGCATATGTCCTACTAACGGCCGGACTGCTCCGATGTAACGTTGGCCTACTCCAGTACCCCACATGGGTAGAAGCGTTTCCCCACTCTGACCGTCTTGGAGGTCTTACATCTGCAGAGTGTGTAATACCGATGTTCGAGATATAAGTTTATATACCAAAAGTTAATCTGACATGTCATAAATCTTAATTTTACTGAACGATTTTTGCTGAAAGGATTATCAGGAACAAACGTTACCGACTAGGGTTTAAATCGTACTTGATTGACACCTTCTGAGTCTTTAAATCTTTTAAAGAATAATTATCTTCCTTATTGCCCTCAACGTTGCTGCGATGCCATAGGTCGAACTGGGGGTTTTTGCGTATCATTTTATAACAAGCTCCGCCTCTGAGCCAAGGTTTTCTTCCAAACTTCTTGTTTAATCCCACCCCCTAATATAAAATTAAATAATTAAATCAAAGAATAATATATAGTTGTGTGTGTGAGTGTTTTTAACGCCCTTGTCGACGCACCTAAAAATTGGATGATGCGAGATTGCCAAGGGGTCAGAATTTTGGAAAAAGTTGAGGGGGTGAAGGCAAATTAATTTATTGCGGAAAATCTGCACGAAAATTACAAATTGAATCAGGAAAAGGTATTCCTTTCCCCGAACAACAACCCCATTCAGATCCACCACTGCTTTAGCATGTTTTTATTCAAAAGTATAAACGAAAACTTTTTTTTATTTAATTGGTTTTTTTTTCCTTGAAAAGGAGTGTGTGGGTGTGGTGTTTTACGCCTAGCGACACTATATGGGTTATGTATGGGCGATTGCCAAAGAAGCCATGAACATGGAAAATTTTATTTTTACTATAAAAATTGTATCTTTTTAATTTGAAATTAATATTGCTGAATGGATTTTTTTAAATTTTACATTGAAAGAGAAATCCTCAAAATTATATAGTTTCTATCGATTAAGGGTCTGGTTTAAGTGGTGCTTTGTTTAAACGAAACCGAAACCCTGATAGAATACTGTATTTGTTTTGCATTGTAATGTTGTATGCAATTGAGTGTCATATACATGTATGTTCTGCCCTATAAAGGCCACTTTGATTAGGAATTAAGAATATCTTATCTTTGCTAGAAAAATTTCGCGTTTGAAAATTTTTTTCCAACTTAATTATTGAAAAAAAAACGCTAATAAATTAATAACGCTATATATTAATATCTAACACTACAAAATCTTCTTTTTTTACGTTAAAACTCCTTTTCGGAGTCTTTTGTATATTCATATTGATGATATTTGCAGGGGCACCTGCTAAAAGTAATGTTACATTTTGTGACAATGTCATAAATTTTTAGTTATATTGTCATTTTTTATGCTGACTCTGGTCCAATGAAATCCATCAAATGCACCTTTTGTCTATGCCTACAGAAATGTAAAATTATTTGCGTTTTTATAAATGTCTATGAAAACTGAAAGTCTTCGGCTATCTTCAGAATTTTTCAATTCTTTTGAGCTTTCTTTTAAATTCTTAGTCATTCGGTTTGTCAACTCTCGCGTGCCTGCCTTTTTCAGTTTTTTCTCTACTGCATTTTGAAGGCTTCTGTTTTTAGTCACTTATTAGTTATCAAAATGAAAATACAAGTAAGCATACATGTTTTCAAATTTTCTTAGCTCAGGCTTTTGAAAATGATCACAAATAATTAAAGGCTATTTTAAAATTGAATGCAGCTAAGGGTTGCATTTAATGTAAATATGCAAAAAGACGTAACGGATCGATCTAATTATATTTGCAAAAATGAAGTCTGAGAAAACATTACCGCTATATCTTATTTGCACTGCAATTTACAATACGCCTGAAACAATTTATAATTTAAAAATCAAGATTTGCTATTGATGGAAACAATGAAATGTGCATTTAACCGTCTATTTTAATACACCTACGTTAAAAGTTTATATTAAACATGGTGTTGATAAGTTCTGACCACTAGCAGATCCATAAAAGGGGCTTGATTGGAAGGGGGAGGTGGGTACCAATATCCCATATATCCTTAAAATTTTTCATCAGATATCCCGTATCCGAAAAAGTGTTTTCCAATATCCAATATCCCTGTAAATAAAATGGATTTAAATATCCCATATCCCAGTAAGTTTTGCCTTAAATATCCCGTATCCCATGAACAAAATATGTGAATATCCCATATCCCAATATACCTTAAACAAGCCTCAATAATCCAGCAATCGACACAATATATTGAAGAAGACACTAAATATATAAACACGTCTACTGAATATAATAATGAAAGAGCTTAACATATAGACAAAAGCACTCAATATAATATATATAGATACAACATAATATAATGATAAAACCACCGAATATAATGGAAAACCCACCCAACATAGCGTTAAGAGTACCGACTATACAGTCAAAAACACTCAATATAATGACAATTACACCCAATATAAAGACATAAGCACTTAATATAAATACATAAGCACTCAATATAAAGACATAAGCACTCAATATAAAGACATAACCACTCAATATAATATAGATACAACATATGCACTTAATATAAAGACATATGCACTCAATATAAAGACATAAGCACCCAATATAAAGACATATGCACTTAATATAAAGACATAAGCACCCAATATAAAGACATATGCACCCAATATAAAGACATATGCACTTAATATAAAGACGTATGCACTCAATATAAAGGCTTATGCACTCAATATCTAGACATATGCACTCAATATAAAGACATAAGCACCCAATATAAAGAGATATGCACTCAATATAAAGAGATATGCACTCAATATAAAGACATAAGCACTCAATATAAAGACATTAGCACTCAATATAAAGACATAAGCACTCAATATAATATAGATACAACATATACACTTAATATAAAGACATATGAACTCAATATAAAGACATAAGCACCCAATATAAAGACATATGCACTTAATATAAAGACATAAGCACTCAATATAAAGAAATAAGCACCCAATATAAAGATATATGCACCCAATATAAAGACATATGCACTCAATATAAAGACATATGCACTCACTATAAAGACATAAGCACCCAATATAAAGACATATGCACTCAATATAAAGACATATGCACTCAATATAAAGACATATGCACTCAATATAAACTTGTTTCTACCGAATATAATGTCGATACCACCGAATATAGACAAAATCCTTATGTAAAGACAGTTACGGCGTTCCATATAATTGCCTTTTGATGTTTTATTGTATTCTTTACCGTTACGCTTGTATAGTGGATTAAAGGTGGTAAAATTTTGTGTATGGGGGCCGCCATATTGACAGTATTTTATCACGTGACTGCGTTTGTGACGTGATAAATGTAATTATCCAGTAAATATGATAAATAATCCAGTATAAAAATATGTTTTTCTGCCTTAGCTCTTTGAAGAATATATAAACTGTGACGATGACTAATGACCAGCTGACAACATAAGATTACCAAATATGTTTAAATGTTTTAATGATCTTTGTTTTAATAGAAGTATTTTTAGACACAAATTTTAACCTGTCTTTATTTAACTCAGATATAATTTACCTAAATAATAATTGTAATAAAAGATATATTTATATGATTATTTATATATATCATGTATATATATAAAAAATTCCGTGGATAATTTTGCACATCTTGAAACGGCAGTTGTACCTGGACGTGAAAATGTTGCAGGTAAATCATTACTCGTTTATGAAGGGTAATTAACAGAATTAGCAGGTAAACAAACAGGATGTTTATTGCAATTACTAGATCATTTGACGCCGACTTTAAAGTATGAATATTCTGACTTTTTCAAAAGCTAACCAGATTAAAGGTTAATCATGTAATTCGAAATTAGAAAGGCACACCGCCTCCTGCCAAGACAGGTATAATTTGAATATACCGAAGTGTCAGAACACAGGATGTATATAAGATTTCGAATACCTTTAGAGGTCAGAGAAAACGTAAAACTTACACGTTAACTCAAATATACACAACATGTAAAATTTTGGAAACTATGTTACGCACACGCACAATAAATGTTACCAGTAATAATAATTATAATAATAACAATAATAATTATTATAAATGTACTACACGTGAAGTGAAATTTTGATGCGCGAAAACCAGAGTATTTAAAAATATTTCATTTAATTACCGCTATTTCTTAAATAGTCAACTTCGCAAAAGTTTAGTTCAATGAGTTGCTTAATCTGATTAAGTTGAAAATAATAATACGAATAATTTTCAATTTAATTAATATTTATGGACTTTTTTTCCTATCAAAACTGTGATTTTTTTCCTTTGACTTTCTTTCCGTTTACCGTTGTTGCTGCTGTGGAAATAATCTTAAGTAGAAGCTTTAAATTGGTTAACTAATTGTTAAACAAGTGGGGTTTTTTTTGCTTATATATAGATCAGGAATACGAAATGTAATCTTTCCACGACCTTGTCTTATAGTACAACCTTCTGCTATTGACCGTTCTGCGTTATTATCATTCGACGACTTTTAAGGTACTTGGATGTCTAGTATCGCCATCTAGTGACGAGATGGTGACAAGATGGCGGACCTCCATAAGTGCATTTTTTACACGATAAATTCCATGCAGAAACTTAACCACTGAAAATATAATAAAACATCAAGAGGAAAATGTGTTTCTTTTTAGTTGAAGAATAACATATCAAATTTTCATTTTTTCGTGAAGTTTCCCTTTAACACGACCTGTTCAGGAGGTGTATTGAAGTAGTGGATTCAACAATATCTTGTATTTATAGAACTTAAATAAGACAATACCCTAAGTCCTAAACGAAATATCAATTTCGTAGAAAAGTATAGGTCATGTTCGAAAATCTAAAGTTCGAAACGAAAAACCAATTTCGAACCCATGTAGATAGGGTGGGTCTATATATGCCCGATTTTGGTCAATGTTTTGAGATCGTGACGGGGACCGGCTATATAGGCGTTGTAGAGGAGACACAGGGCCATCGTTATCAGAAGAGAAAAGTAGAGGTCATGTTCGAAAATCTAAAGTTCGAAACGAAAAACCAATTTCGAACCCATGTAGATAGGATGGGTATATATGCCCGATTTTGGTCAATGTTTTGAGATCGTGACGGGACCGGCTATATAGGCGTTGTAGAGGAGACACAGGGCCATCGTTTTCAGAAGGGAAAAGTAGAGGTCATCTTCGAAAATCTAAAGTTCGAAACGAAAAACCAATTTCGAACATATGTAGATAGGGTGGGTCTATATATGCCCGATTTTGGTCAATGTTTTGAGATCGGGACGGGGACTGGCTATATAGGCGTTGTAGAGGAGACACAGGGCCATCGTTATCAGAAGAGAAAAGTATAGGTCATGTTCGAAAATCTAAAGTTCGGAACGAAAAACCAATTTCGAACCCATGTAGATAGAGTGCGTCTATATATGCCCGATTTTGGTCAATGTTTTGAGATCGTGACGGGGACCGGCTATATAGGCGTTGTAGAGGAGACACAGGGCCATCGTTATCAGAAGAGAAAAGTAGAGGTCATGTTCGAAAATCTAAAGTTCGGAACGAAAAACCAATTTCAAACCCATGTAGATAGGGTGGGTCTATATATGCCCGATTTTGGTCAATGTTTTGAGATCGTGACGGGGACCGGCTATATTGGCGTTGTAGAGGAGACACAGGGCCATCGTTATTAGAAGAGATGCAGCGGTTTTTTAATTTTTTATTTTTATAGGGCGAATTTTCATAGTAAATTCTTACTTAAATTAGAACGGAAGTGTAACGTAGGTGCAGAAGTTATTGTGTATTCGAAACCCTTCAGGCTTTGTCATTTGCGGTTGAGGCGGGAAAAGTCTCGCGGTTTGTCCGCATATAATGGTACGTCACGAAAGCAGACAAACGTTTGTAAACAATATAAGATCACCGGTGAAAAAACTTACAAAATAAAACTCCCGAAGTAAAAGTCAAGGACGATTTGTTGAAATGTAAAAACAGAGGCATATTGTTAAATATGTACAGGTTACCGTGGATAATTTTTTTTCCTACTGGATTTCTTTAAAAAAGGTACTGGTCACGGAGTAGTTCTCGCCGGCAAGTAATTCTCGCCACCCCATCTTGTGACAGTTTTTTTTAAAAATTGGCATTTCAAAAGTGATAAACGTAATTTGTTTTGGATGGAAAATAGTTTAATCTATAAAGTGAAGCCTTTTCCATCAATTTTAAAGGAAAAATAACGGCACAGTCGCCGAAATGGCGAGAATTGCTTCTGTCATTTTAATGGCGAGAACTACTCTCTGACCAGTACAATATGGAATAAGAAAAACTGCAAGCACAAAATGCAGTCAATGGGCGTGTGACTTTTACTATATTATTACTCGTTTATAACCAATATTTGTGTTGTAAATACTGCTGTCTTCGAATAATTTGTGTATTATTTGTTATACAATGTCAAGATCTGTTTCTTTCATATTTTTAAGATGCATTCATTGACGTTCAATCCAAATGCTAAAATAAAGAGGCAATAAGATCTTAATTGGTTTAAGCGAAATTAAACGTTCACCGTTTAAAAGATACTGTTTTATACTAAGCACACAATTTTGCAGACATTTTGTGTTGGCGTCGCTAAATTGAAACTGTATAACTATTGTACTTGACAAGTTTAGCTGTTCTAAAAAGCTAACCGTCTCTTAGCTCCATTACAAATTTTATGGATTCATTAAAGTATCTGGTTTTTTTTTTAATTTATATGCAGGATAGGTAAACAATGTACATGTACCTTGTAAGGACTTTATTTACGCTAAATTATTATCCATTGGTGCTTGAGAGATTTAAATGCCTGTCGTCACTTCACACGAAAATAAAGATACAGAACATATTATTTTAATATAAATTCACTGACCAATGCATTGAATGAAATAGAAGTCAATGTGTGGAACGTAACATTACTACAATAAAATACTGATTACAATCCCGATTCAACCTAAGAATATATCGAAATTTCAGTACACATACTGGTGCGATCATGACGTAAACCAATGAAATGACAAAAGTATTTATAGATTTAGTAAACCACCCAATCAAGTAACAGAGAGTCATTTACTCCGAAGACTGATCGTCATTTGACTATGTTTACCGTATATCATGGGAGACGGTAACAAGTCGCCAAAGCAAATTATTTTATTATCATTTGATGAGGACAGTCAGAGGACTCGGCAAATAAATATTTGTGACAGTAAAACATAAAGTCCAGAAAGGTTATCTTCAACACAAATACTAGACATTCCGACAAGTGCCGTAAACGTAACATATTCCCTGTTTTAAAAAATAGTATGTCAGGATACTTGTGATATCTTATTTGCATCATTAGCCCTGCCAGACTCAAGCCGCCCTCGTTTGAGATTGGCCCTCGAGCATGCGGCTCTTGGGCCAAATCAAGCCTATAGGGCTAATAAATATAAAAAAATGAAAAATATTTGAAAAATGTTCAATGCAGTCAATATAAAAACCCGTGATAGTATGGTGCCAATTATAGAGCCTGTTTCAAGAACACATCGTAGATCTATTATAACATGAATTGATCAGGCGTGCGCTACATCCATAAACAAGCATAGCGAACGATAAAAACAAGTGTTAAACTTGCAGATTTCGTTACTTCTAAAGAAAACATGAGTTCTCCCCAAATAGCTTTGTATTCCAGGGCCATCCAATTGGTTTTACCCCTGGTTATCCGTTATTATTTGCATTACTCACATCATAAGTTTTCCAGAATACAAACGTGTGAGAATTAGAGTTAGTAACGATGGCTATTTATACTAGTAATATAATTCTTAAACGAAATATACCCGTCTACACGACGATTTTAAAATGTTACTGTTAATTATTATATTATCTGAAAGTTTGAAGTTTGAATTTGCATATTTATAACCAGGTTATCAAAGGATCACATACATTTATACATGAAAGCATAAATTACCAGATTAAAACGCTAAATCTATGCAAAACATATGCTAAACTAAAAGGAGAAATGTATACACATATACATGAACTAAATATCTTTTTGTTCGTGTATATTTATTTATTTAGAGAACCTTCTAATAAAACTATTTTCATCAGCAATTCAGAGTAAAATCCTGAATTGACCGGTCTTGTACCGTGACTTAATAAAAGTTATTATATGCCAAGCACGGTGAAGCTTGCGTTTATGACAATTATTGCCCCATGAAATGGCTTCCAGTGGGTAACCAGTGGATAATGTATTTTATGTATTCAGGTTGCATAAAAGGCGGAAGGATTAATCCTTACTTGCCTGGATAACTTGAATTAAGTCATACATATTGTTGTTACCGAACAACACAGTTAAAGAATTTTTCTACCGTATATTTTGTGAAATTCCCGATGCAACTAAGTGCGATAACTAAAAAATATCCTGCTCAAAGAAAGATGCAAAAACCGAATGTTCGGATGTCCAATTAATATTAAAATTCTTAGAAATGATGATTGATTGATTGATTAGTTTCCTTACATCTACCGAGCAATAATTCAACTAAAAGGTTACCAAACAACTAGGAAAAAAGATGGACCGCAAGCATCATTAAATCTTTGACTGCCATTAGGAAAGTATATACAGCGTTCGGCAGATACCTCATCTTTTTTCAAATGTTTAAACAGAATGAATACCGTTAAAGAAACGTGGCACGCTCCACACCTGTTACCTGCTATGGTCGTTGCTTAATGTTTTTTTTATTATTATCTGACATCCCCTTAAACGAATGAGCCTACTCTATCTGACCCCTTGGCACGCGCTGTGCAGCTCTATACTTTTGTCCTCGCCTTAAGGTTTTCCTTATTATCACATGACTTTCCCTAAATGAGAAGGCCTATCCTATCTGACACCTGGGGACGCGCTGAGCAGCTCTGTACTATAGTCCTCGCTTAAAGGTTTGCCTTATTATCACCTTACTTTCACTAAATGAGATGGCCTACCCTATCTGACAACTTGGTACGCGCTGTGAAGCTCGGTACTATAGTCATCGCTTTAAGGTTTTCCTTATTATGACTGACTTTCTCTAAATGAGAAGGCCTACTATATCTGATACCTGGGGACGCGCTGAGCAGCTCTGTACTATTGTCCTCGATTTAAGGTTTTCCTTATTATCCCCTGACTTTCCCTAAATGAGAATGCCTATCCTATTTGACACCTGGGGACGCGCTGAGCAGCTCTGTACTATTGTCCTTTCTTTAAGGTTTTCCTTATAATCACATAACTTTCCCTAAATGAAAAGGCCTACCCTATCTGACACCTGGGGACGCACTGAGCAGCTCTGTACTATAGTCCTATCTTTAAGGTTTTCCTTATTATCCCCTGACTTTCCCTAAATGAGAATGCCTATCCTATCTGACACCTGGGAACGCGCTGAGCAGCTCTCTAAGGTTTTCCTTATTATCACAAGACTTTCTCTAAATCAGAAGGCCTACTCTATCTGATACCTGTTTACGCGCTGAGCAGATCTGTACTATTGTCATTGCTTTGAGGTTTTTCTTATTATCACATAACTTTCCCTAAATGAAAAGGCCTACCCTATCTGAAACCTGGGGACGCGCTGAGCAACTCTGTACTATTGTCCTCGACTTAAGGTTCACCTTATTTTCACATGACTTTCCCTAAATGAAAAGGTCTACTCTATCTGACACCTGGGGACGCGCTGAGCAGCTCTGTACTATAGTCCTCTCTTTAAGGTTTTCCTTATTTTCACATGATTTTCCCTAAATAAAAAGGCCTACTATATCTGACACCTGGGGACGCGCTGAGCAGCTCTGTACTATAGTCCTCTCTTTCAGGTTTTCCTTATTATCACATAACTTTCCCTAAATGAAAAGGCCTACTCTATCTGACACATGGGGACGCGCTGAGCAGCTCTGTACTATAGTCCTCTCTTTAAGGTTTTCCTTATTTTCACATGACTTTCCCTAAATGAAAAGGCCTACTCTATCTGACACCTGGGGACGCGCTGAGCAGCTCTGTACTATAGTCCTCTCTTTAAGGTTTTCCTTATTTTCACATGACTTTCCCTACATGGGAATGCCTATTCTATCTGACACTTCGGGACGCGCTGAGCAGCTCTGTACTATAGTCCTCTCTTTAAGGTTTTCCTTATTTTCACATGACTTTCCCTTAATGAAAAGGCCTACTCTATCTGACACCTGGGGACGCGCTGAGCAGCTCTGTACTATAGTCCTCTCTTTAAGGTTTTCCTTATTTTCACATGACTTTCCCTAAATGAAAAGGCCTACCCTATCTGACACCTGGGGACGCGCTGGGCAGCTCTGTACTATAGTCCTCTCTTTAAGGTTTTCCTTATTTTCACATGACTTTCCCTAAATGAAAAGGCCTACTCTATCTGATACCTGGGTACGCGCTGAGCTGCTCTGTACTATAGTCCTCTCTTTAAGGTTTTCCTTATTTTCACATGACTTTCCCTACATGGGAATGCCTATTCTATCTGACACTTTGGGACGCGCTGAGCAGCTCTGTACTATAGTCCTCTCTTTAAGGTTTTCCTTATTTTCACATGACTTTCCCTTAATGAAAAGGCCTACTCTATCTGACACCTGGGGACGCGCTGAGCAGCTCTGTACTATAGTCCTCTCTTTAAGGTTTTCCTTATTTTCACATGACTTTCCCTAAATGAAAAGGCCTACTCTATCTGACACCTGGGGACGCGCTGAGCAGCTCTGTACTATAGTCCTCTCTTTAAGGTTTTCCTTATTTTCACATGACTTTCCCTACATGGGAATGCCTATTCTATCTGACACTTGGGGACGCGCTGAGCAGCTCTGTACTATAGTCCTCTCTTTAAGGTTTTCCTTATTTTCACATGACTTTCCCTTAATGAAAAGGCCTACTCTATCTGACACCTGGGGACGCGCTGAGCAGCTCTGTACTATAGTCCTCTCTTTAAGGTTTTCCTTATTTTCACATGACTTTCCCTAAATGAAAAGGCCTACTCTATCTGACACCTGGGGACGCGCTGAGCAGCTCTGTACTATAGTCCTCTCTTTAAGGTTTTCCTTATTTTCACATGACTTTCCCTAAATGAAAAGGCCTACTCTATCTGATACCTGGGTACGCGCTGAGCATCTCTGTCATATAGTCCATGCTTTAAGCTTTTCCTTATTATCACCTGACTTTCCCTAAATGAGAATGCCTACTCTGTCTGACACTTGGGGACGCGCTGAGCAGCTCTGTACTATAGTCCTTGCTTTAAGGTTTTCCTTATTATTACATCACTTTCCCTAAATGAGAAGTATCCAGTGTGGTCATATAAGATGAGTTTGTATTTCTATGCACTTTCGGGCGCTAAGATTAGAAAGTCCTTTCAACTGTTTCTTTTGTGAACTACTAGTCAAGAATCAAGATTGATGTCGCTTCACATTTCAAAATTATGTTCAACAGATAATATAGAGAGATATCTAATAAACTGTAAACGATTATGCATTCTCTTATTGAACAAGATGTCAAATCTTGGACTAGAGCTTAAACTACCAAAGCAATATTTTATTAAGAGATGGCAAACTACAACGCAATATAAAATGTAGTTAAATTATTTTACAGGTAAAATCTATAACGGGCCTCCTCACCCCTATATAATTTTTTGCAAGTAGACGTAATAAATTCTAATCGTATGGCATGCACGTATGATGTGGTGTAACTATTTAAGCATAAATTATTTAAAAAAAAAACAACCTGTTTCATTTAAAGATTATTCAAAATTGGTCATAATGATCCTTGGGGTTCCTAATTTTAAATTATACCAATGGTGATCAATGGCGGGTGTAACTAAAAATAGACGTCAACACACGTTATTGGTCACTATCTCAAAAATTATATTAACAATAGACAAAACCGTTACCTCAATGTGATCAGTACATTAAGGTCTTCAAAAGTTCTTATTAGTCCGTTCTTTAATTACTTCCTGTAGGAGTTTTGTTGTAAACGCACTCTCCAGCACAGAGAACATAACTGGTTCCCAGATATAAACTCTGCCACACGGCATCCTCCATTTACTGCGGGACTACATTTGTCGTCTGCCCGTGACGTTGGTAAACAAAGAACGATGTTTGTAAAATAATTCACGAGATCTTATTTATTTTTATATAGTCTTTTAAAACACTTTTGATACATTTTTACATTGAAATTACTGCGTTTGTACGCAAAGCTTATCCGCGATGAGAGATATCTCTCACAATGTCAACCAATGGTATGGCAGAGGTGATTGTGGTTGAATTAGGATACCCAGAATCCTTTGCGTGGAGATTGTTGTAAACGCTGGAGTAAACTAAATTAACCGGAAGGACAAGGCCTACAAATAATTTAATTTTTCGGAAATCGTCTGACAGCAACAGACAATTTCTGAACAATTAAATGATTAACTTACTGGACCAAAAATGAAAATTTCTTCGAAAATTTTGATTACGGGAAATATAGATCCTGTGCCCGGTTAGCTAAAAAATCTGTAACAACTAGACTGAGGCTGTAAATTGCAAAAATTTCAAGACAGCTCACAGTCATTTGTGTTCCAGTTGAGCGATTACAGGCTCATATGTGCATCTAGTTTGTTTCACCCTCATTTTGTCTGTCCATGATTTATTGTCTATATTAAATACGACCCGGAATCTTTGACTTTTTTGTCATGTGCATAGCCGTCATGGATTTTTCGATAAGATGCTCTTTGAAACATTACAGTTTCAACAAGACAAATTAGTGTTTAGTAGAATACATATTGGTATTAATTTGTAAAGCTTATTTAGATTCATCAAACAAATTATAATTATTTTACACGTTAAACAGTCAAGTTAAATGGTATATGTTTATTTTTGTATAAAAGTGTAATTAATTCATCCTCAGATTCAGATACGCATACATTACAGAAAAAAATGTCTTGTGAAGAATATTTGACTACACCATTTTGTAATTGGAATTATGAGTTAGAACATCATACTTTATTCAATTTAAATAAATACCATTAAACATCTGAATGAAAATAAATTTTTGATATAATGAATAGAACTATCCACGGAAGAACAATTTATTGCAAAAAGTACGAGACGCAATAAAATGAGACTATCAATTTGGGTTGACATGAGTTCATGACGCGCACTCATCTCTAGTCGTTGCGGCATCTAATGGAAACACATAAACAATAAATGCTGCTATGGTAACGCTATTATTTAATGCGTTCTTATTCGATACCATGTAATAAACAATGGAGCATCGCGCTATTTTGACTCCTCTACAACAACATATTGGACTGGTACCTATTCAGAAAAAATTAACCGTTTAGATTTTGTTTAAAGATGAGTTAATAAGGAGATTGTACGCATGACGTCAAGTAATAAGTGGGTCTAGTTAGACGTAGCGTGTATTTTAAAACAGAAAAGACTTGGAACACTTATATGAACATGTAAAACACGATCGATCAATAAAATCCGTAATGAACATTCCCTTTTTTTACAACTGTAAAAGACAATAATCGATGTCATTTTCGTAACAGCGTCCACTTTAATTGGATAGCTCATACAGCAGTGGCAGTTGAGAGTTCCACGCTTTTGTTATTCAAATATAGATCCACACTAGCAAAATTTAACTCACAATTTCTGGAGAAGATGTGTTTTGTCCAGTTCGACTTTGAACATTATCAGAATTTCGCCCTGACGTAAGCATGCTTATGCATGATAATTTCAGGCAGTTTACTGCGCAAAAGGATACAAATTACAATAAAAGTAAATATATCACGGACTATATAAGGTAGAACACGCGGGAATGATAACGCAGACGATAAAGTACATTTCCCATAACTAACTCACGTTGTATAATAATATATATATACAGACAACGTGAGTAATTTAATCAGAATTTATTTTTTATTTGGATTTATGTGAAACGTGACATGTAGAAATCGTATAATTTAGTAAGTATCAAATTTTTGTTCATTCATAATCTCCTAATCTTGCTTGTACCAAGTTTTGACCATAGCTGTAGGTGCTTCATCTTGATCGTTAGTTCTCGAGTTTGTCGGCGTCTTGGACTTTTGTTTTGTATATGGTCATTTCGACAGCTCCCTTATATTGTTCGGTATTTTATTACATTCACCCGTAAAAGCCATCTATGTTTAACGAATGACCATGTGAAGTTTCATTCCAATTGGTGAACGGTATTGGATAAGATCTGCAAAAATACATTTTTTTTGTGCGGCAGATATTTTGGATGCGCTATTCCAGCCTAAGATCTTTCATGCCATCTGTATCATTTAAATAGAATTAGTAATTAAAGTGTAAATTTAAATAGTCTGACCGACAATGGGCGATGCCTTTCAGTTTCAATCCGACGTACTTGAATGATCTTTCAGTCTTCATCTTCTTGCACGACGTATTCTTTACGTGCGTAGCAAACATGCAGTCTGTAATAGGTTTAGATGAATTACCCATTAATAGTACCGATATATATATATATATATATATATATATATATATATATATATATATATATATATATATATATATATATATATATATATATATATATATATATATATATATATATATATATATATATATATATATATATATATATATATATATATATATATATATATATATATATATATATATTTAAGTTATGAAATTCCGTCGAAAAGATTTGTTTGTACATAAGACATTAGTTCTTAAATCAATATATGAGATTGGATGCTATTCTTTATGCATTTTTATGATAAATTAATTTTATTATTCATTAATTGTGTCTTGTAAGGAGGGGTGTCCGAGAAAATACCTCAGTGAAATTTAGTACGCTGGCTCATTGTAGTCGCTACAAAGGAATACATTCTCCGTAACTATCTAACTCTCCATATTTTTCAGTGGCATTCAAAATTTAGTTACATGTATTCCCAGTATTGCTTATTGTTGGTTTATACGTTCCAGTCTAGAATGTTCTAAAAAATTTAAAAAAGAATGGACTAAATCAGTTTGGGAGTAGACTTTGTCCCCGAAGACAGTTGGAAGTGTCAATCTCCTTTAAAAAAGTTTGGCGTTCGCCACTGAACCTTTATTTCAAACATACATATAGTTTGGTCCTACAGAATCAAGTTGACAACATGGACTGTATGACCAGTTTAACCATTACGATACAATACATGTTATCTATAAATAAGCCATCCTCACAAGTCATGGTTTCTGTATTTACACGTATTTCGTGGACACAGGTGGCTACAGAAAACCCCGACTGAGGTGAGGATGTAAATAAGCTAAAACCGTACACACGCCAGATCCCAGTTCCGTTCTGTCTCAAATGATAATGGAACCTTGATAGCGAGCATCGCAGATGCTATCTTTACGGTTACATGCATGTATGATAAAAAAGATTGTGCGATCCATAAACAAACCCATATTCGACCATTTTCAGGCTGTAGCTTAGCTATCCGAAGCAAATGTTGTAAAGAGTACTATTTGAAAGTAAACAAAAATAATTTTGACATCGATAAAATTTAAGTATTTATTTTTTAAATAACAAACAAAAATGTCAGACAAATTTTTTGCAATCTATTTTAAATTGACATTATTCTGACGTCACCAATACAGAGAAAGACGTCGCGTCAACAAAGGAATGCAGACAATATCTGGGTGCTCTGAAGTAACGCCTTGAACCATAAAATGTGCGATGCTCGCTGTTAGGATGCGCCTACATTCATATTAATCGGGTGGTTAAGGTAGTTATTTATGTAGCTGTACTTCAGGCATAGTATTTTCGTGGCAATAATAACCCATTTTTCTGAATGTCTCGGACATTCACTGGTAGTACTCCGACGTTTTTCCCTAGTAAATAACAGGAAGCCATGAACTTGGATGAAAAATGATGAAAATGCCTTTAAATCCCAATTAAACAAACGAGAAACAGAAGAGGAAAATGGAATCAGCGTACTTTAGCGATGACCGCATATAACCGTCTATGAGGGTTAATGGGAAGGGGACTGCATACTGTAAGCAATCCCGAGCGTTGTATTTAAACTATTATAAACATAAAAAATTGTGCCTTTAAAATCTTTAAATAAAAAACAGATACATGAGATCTTGGAGAGACAGAAATTGATACGATAATTTTAACCAACACATTTATATTTTTCGCCTGAACTATTTCTGAACAACTGGGCTGTAATGGTGGTGATCTGCTGGGAATATTGTAAACAAAGATTTATTTAATATATCTTCACATAAGATATGACAGAAGATGACGATCACGGTGACATCACTAGTTATAATATCAATTTTGATTAGATAACACAAATTTGATTTTGAATGGAATCTATAAATAATTGTTTTGGGGACAATTTTACGACAATTGTATGTTTATTTGTTATTAAAAATGTGTATATCAATATAATACTGTACTGATAATGTGTAATACCTAAAGAAAAAAAATAATTAGAAAAAAATTTCTGTATCTATGTTTTCGGCAAATTGAGCAGATTTAGAGGGGAAACTCCAGTTCACGCACGTACACAGATCATCAAACTGGTAAAATGTTTCTTAATTTTTGAAGATTATACTAATGTTAAACATAGTTTAATGTTCAATTTAACCTTGAACAAACATTGTATTTACAGTTATATAATTATATTAACTCTATAATAACAATGACATGTGTCATGTGAACTAAACTATACATTTAATATGATGTCTTACCAGTGAATTAGTCCGACCAACCAAGGGCATTAAGTTGTCAGTGTAGGACGTAAAAAACTCCCCCAATCAATCAACCAGTGAATTATCAATTATCGGCAATTGCTTTAAAGGGTACTCCACCTTCGAACTCCAAAAACAAGCTTAAAATTTGATGGAAGTACAGTTAAAATCTCATTAATTGCTAATTTCCAAGTTAATTGTATAAAAGTATCATGTAGTTTGTAATTTTGTATTTAAGAAATGCTAACACATTTATTTCTGACGTTTATTTTGTATGTTACAGATGCCTGCCAATAACGCATTTCGCCGTTCCCAAGAGATTCCGGGTTATGGTAATCTCCAGAACGGTATTTTGCTAAATATCAGAAATATTGAAGGTCAAACGAATAATACAACTGTACCCGGTATTACTGAAGAACAAGGTAAGTTGAAAATGTTTACCTGCAAGTCAACTAACCAATCAAAATTCATGATTGTTCGAAAGAAGGTATGTATTTATAATGTATTGTTGAGAATTGTGCCGACTAATTATTTTCAGAAAAATGCAAATAACACAGCGAATAACTATGCATCTATGTATTGAAAAGATACAGGTTACATGAAAAGTCATTTGTTCAAAGAACAAATGTGAGGTCTTTCCCGGCATTTTCTTAGTGTTATGTCTAGGTATATGGTTGCTAATTTTGAAAATTGCTGCCCATAACCATTGGACTTTGGTCCTAAAACGAAGGGCTTGTTGAGACGGTCACAAAAAACCTATGTTCACTATATTATCTCTGACGGTTTAAAAGTTATAAGCCATAAACTGATGAGCCGAAACCGCAAAGGCCATAACTTGAAAACGATTTGTCGCACAGTTTTCAATAATTTAAACCAAATGTAGATCTCAATGAGAGGAACATTTTTCTGATATAATGTCTGCTTAATATCTTTATGGTTTTTGAGTTATTTCGAAAACAAAATTTAGCCGAAACCTGTCAAGGGCCATAACCTCTAAAACGGTTTGTCGCACAGTTTTTGAACCTGTGTATCAAATGTAGATCTCAATGAGAGGAACATTTTTTTGATATATTGTCTGCTTCAATTTTTTATGGTTTTTGAGTTATTTCGAAAACAAAATTTAACCGAAACCTGTCCAGGGCCATAACCTCTAAAACGGTTTGTCGCACAGTTTTCGAAACTATATATCAAATGTAGATCTCAATGAGAGGAACATTTTTCTAATATATTGTCTGCTTCAATTTTTTATGGTTTTTGAGTTATTTTGTAAAATAATTTAGCCGAAACCTGTCAAGGGCCATAACCTCTAAAACGGTTTGTCGCACTGTTTTTGAACATGTACATCAAATGTAGATCTCAATAAGAGGAACATTTTTCTGATATATTGTCTGCTACAATTTTTTACGGTTTTTGAGTTATTTCGAAAACAATATTTAGCCGAAACCTGTCAAGGGCCATAACCTCTAAAACAGTTTGTCGCACAGTTTTCGAACAGTTATATCAAATGTAGATCTCAATGAGGGGAACATTTTTCACATATATTGTCTGCTTCAATTTTTTATGGTTTTTGAGTTATATTGAAAACCAAATTTCAATGGCGGCCATTTTGAAAATGGTGAACCAAAAAATTTTTTTGATCCGATACATGAAATTAGGACCCTCATATCTACTTGGAAACCAAGTTTTGTGTAAATCCGACAATCTGTCATGGTTTCTGAGTTTATCTGAACACAAGGGTAAACAGTGTTTGGGGAGATAACTCCGTTTCTAAAAATAGATCGGTGTCGCAGGGTGACTCAGGTCGAGCCCAGGTAGTGTCGGTTAAGTGTGCCAAGTTTCAAAGCGATACGTCAAGACACTTTTTTGACATCTGTGGCAGAAAAAAAAAAATAATAATCATACGAAATACAGTAAGGTCTTAATTAAAAGTCATTTGTTCAGAGAACAAATGTGAGGTCTTTCCCTGCATTTTATTAGTGTTATGTCTAGGTATATAGTTGCTTATGACTTTACGGTCAGTTACCATGATTTTAGTGTACAAAGCAAGTGGTCCTAAGTCATAAAATGTAGGGTTGCTAATGACATTTGGTTGGTTGCTATGGACAAAATGTCACTTCCGGTCATACAATATGATATTTAAATTTAGTTAGTGATCCCGATTCAGTGTCCGTTTCAATTTTGTACGGTTTAAGTGTTATTTCATAAAAACTGTTTACGGTGTCGGCCATTTTGAAAATGGCTGCCCGTAACCATTCGACTTTGGTCTTAAATCGAAGGGCTTATTATGACGGTCATATAAAAGCCATATCTTTACTATATTATCTCTGACGATTTTAAAGTTATAAGCCATAAACTGATTATCCGAAACAAAATTTAGTCGAAACAAGTCAAGGCCATAACCTCGAAAACGGTTTGTCGCACAGTTTTCAACACTATATATCAAATGTAGCTTTCAATGAGACAAACATTTTTCTAATATATTGTCTGCTTCAATTTTTTATGGTTTTTGAGTTATATTGAAAACAAAATTTAGCCGATACGTGTCAAGGGCCATAACCTCGAAAACGGTTTGTCGCACAGTTTTCGAAACTATATATCAAATGTAGACCTCAGTGAGAGAAACATTTTTCTGATATATTGTCTGCTTCAATTTTTTATGGTTTTTGAGTTATATTGAAAACAAAATTTAGCTGAAACGTGTCAAGGGCCATAACCTCGAAAACGGTTTGTCGCACAGTTTTCGACACTATATATCAAATGTAGATCTCAATGAGAGGAACATTTTTCTGATATATTGTCTGCTTCAATTTTTTATGGTTTTCGAGTTATAGCGAAAACAAAATTTCAATGGCGGCCATTTTGAAAATGGTGGACCGAAAAAAATTTTTGATCCGATATATGTTATTAGGACCCTCATATCTATGTGGAAAACAAGTTTTGTGTAAATCCGACAACTTTGACGTTTTCGACAAATTTCGCGTCAAAATCGCGTAAACAGGAAGTGGATCGAAAAAAAAATTTTGCGTGATGACATGTCGCCAGGAGTCCAGTGACATTTTCCACACTTCAGATTTTTGATACCGGTTATGGTTTAGGAGGAGATCTGTGCACAAGGTTTTCCGGTCTGGGGCAGATAACTCCGTTACTAAAAATACATCGGTTTCACAGGGTCGGCTAAGGCGAGTACCGGTATGACCAAATAATGGTACCAAGTATCGAAAAGATATGTCGCGACACTTTTCGTCAATTGATGGCAGAAAAGAAGAACAATAATAATTAAATGTCGATACATTTGTTCAAAGAACAAATGTGAGGTCTTTCCCGGCATTTTGGTAGTGTTATGTCTAGGAATATGGTTGATAATGACTTCAAATCGAAGGGCTTGACATATCGGTCACAAAAAACTGATATGTTTACTATATAATCTGTAACGATTAAAAAGTTATTGACAAATAACGCAGTTTACGATATGTTTTTGGCCACCATTTTGAAACCACTCAACCGAATATGTACTTCTTGGGATCAAATTGTAGGAATTTTAATTCTCTTTCAAATGAACCATATGTTTCATTCATCATCTGTAACGTTTAAAATGTTATAAAGCAATAACCATTTTCTAAATATGAATCAAGGACAATAACTCAAAAAACAACAAGTTTTACGCTTTCATATATGAAAACATTTTTTGTCTTAAACTGAAGGGCTTGTTATGACGGTCATAAAACACCATATGTTCACTATATTATCTCTGAAGGTTTAAAAGTTATTAGCCAAAAACTGATTAGCCGAAACGTGTCAAGGGCCATAACTCGAAAACAGTTTGTCGCACAGTTTTCAATCCTTTAAATCAAATGTAGATCTCAATGAGAGGAACATTTTTCTGATATATTGTCTGCTTAAATTTTTTATGGTTTTTGAGTTATTTCGAAAACAAAATTTAGCCGAAACCTGTCAAGGGTCATAACCTCTAAAACGGTTTGTCGCACAGTTTTCGAACCATTATATCAAATGTAGATCTCAGTGAGAGGAACATTTTTCTGATATATTGTCTGCTTCAATTTTTTATGGTTTTTGAGTGATTTCGAAAACAAAATTTAGCCGAAACCTGTCAAGGGCCATAACCTCTAAAACGGTTTGTCGCACAGTTTTCGAACCATTATATCAAATGTAGATCTCAACGAGAGGAACATTTTTCTGATATATTGTCTGCTTCAATTTTTTATGGTTTTTGAGTTATTTCGAAAACAAAATTTAGCCGAAACCTGTCAAGGGCCATAACCTCTAAAACGGTTTGTCGCACAGTTTTCGAACATTTATATCAAATGTAGATCTCAATGAGAGGAACATTTTTCTGATATATTCTATGCTTCAATTTTTTATGGTTTTTGAGTTATATTGAAAACAAAATTTCAATGGCGGCCATTTTGAAAATGGTGGACCGAAAATTTTTTTTGATCCGATACATGTAATTAGGACCCTCATATCTACTTGGGAACTAAGTTTTGTGTAAATCCGACAACTTTGACGTTTTCGACAAACTTTGCGTCAAAATCGCGTAAACAGGAAGTGGATCGAAGAATGTTTTTTTGCATGACAAATCATCGCCATAGAACCAGCAACATTTTGTACACTTCAGATTTTAAGAATCGGTTACGGTTTCTGAGTTTATCTGCTAACAAGGGTTTTCGTGTTCGGGCAGATAACTCTGTTACTAAAAATAGATCGGTCTAAAAGCATGAGCCATGTCATCTCCGGATATGACCGATTGATGTTACCAAGTATCGGAATGATACGTCCAGACACTTTTTGGCAAACCTCCGCGGAAGAAGAAAAATAATAATAATTAAAATGCCATTTGTTCTGAGAACAAATGAGAAGGTCTTTCCCACTGTTCCTCTTAAGTAAGAAAAGTTAGGTGATGCTATGGGATTTTTGTGTCTTGCTATAGCACAAAATGTCACTTCCAGTCATAAAAATGAATTATTTGAGTAAAGAAAGTGGTCCCGAACCAAAAAATATATGGTTGTTAAGGACTTTCATTCGGTTGCTATGGACAAAAGGCCACTTCCGGTCATGAAATGACATATTTCAGTAAAGTACATCATTCTGATTCTAAAAATATATGGTTGCTAAGGACTTTTTATAACGGTCACCTTGTTGCTAGGGTATGACCTTGACCTATGACCTTTGATGTTTGGCTCAAATTGAAGCTCTTTTCCTACTGATCATGTTTAACCTATATGTTTACTATATTATCTCTAACCGTTTTCAAGTTTTAACCAAAAAAACGATTAACCGAAACGCGTCAAGGGCAGTAACTCAAAAATGGTCCATCGCACAGCTTTCGGTCAAATGTACCAAATGAAGGTCTCAATAAGTGGAGTATTTTTCCCATTTATTGTCTGCTTCTATCTTTTATGGTTTGCGAGATATAGTGCTAACAAGACCTATGGTGACCTTTGACCTTGACTTTTGACCTTTGACCTTGACATTTTTAAATGTAACATATGTCACTTAGGATCAATGGTGGTGGTCCCAAGTCTCTAGGACTTACGGTTTTTGAGAAAAAAATTTTGACGCGTTGCGACATTTTTCAGGTCAAAAACGCGTAAACAGGAAGTCGATTGGAACAAAAAAATTTGCATGACAAATCATCGCCATAGGACCAGCGACATTTTGTACACTTCAGATTTTAAGAATCGGTTACGGTTTCTGAGTTTATCTGCTAACAAGGGTTTTTGTGTTGGGGCAGATAACTCTGTTACTAAAAATAGATCGGTCTAAAAGCATGAGCCATGTCATCTCCGGATATGACCGATTGATGTTACCAAGTATCGAAATGATACGTCCAGACACTTTTTGGCAAACCTCCGCGGAAGAAGAAAAATAATAATAATCATAAGAAATACAAGAAGGTCTTTCCCTATGGAAAGGGGAAAGACCTTAATAATAATAATAATCATAAGAAAGACAAGAAGGTCTTTCCCTTGGAAAAGGGGAAAGACCTTAATAATCATACGAAATACAGTAAGGTCTTTCCTTCTGTGGAAGGGAAAGACCTTAATAATCAGACGAAATACAGTAAGGTCTTTCCTTCTGTGGAAGGGAAAGACCTTAATAATAATCATACGAAATACAGTAAGGTCTTTCCCTTGGAAATGGGAAAGACCTTAATTATTAGTACTCAATTGTAGAAGCAATCAACAACTTCTCACTACTTTTCTATTTAAGATATTGCTAGTGAAAGGTAGACTAAAGTTTTTTAAGACGAGTCATGCTTAAATCAACGCAAAAGTGTCGTGCTGACACACACTTCATAATATTCTATTTTATGCACAATTATTCTGAAATACGGCATAAACTTTGGGAACATGTTAAGGGTGCAATCCATATTTGAATTTTTCAAAATGGCTGCCTATTCAAACTGGCCGTTTCCATGGAAACGGGGTAATCAGATAGGACATTGTATTATTATGGTAAAAATTTGTGTTTGGGGGTTTTCAACATGCTTAATATTATAGTGGCAACAAAGGGTTCGTTTATGAGACATTTGTGTTGGCATCCTAACACAGTTATTACGAGTTTATATAATTTTTGTCAAATTTGCAGTCATTAAAAACCAGAACTGCTTGATATCCTCATTGAAAATAATACCTCTCAAATTGACACGTCTTTATAAATTTAAGACAACAGAAATAAAAGGGTTAAAGTTACACACATAATTCTTTTTACAACGGATCAAATATATATAATCTAATTAAAATTTAAAATGATATCTTTCACTTGCTCCCCCTTTTTTTCGGTTGTAACTCGTGTACAAAAGGGGGAAGCAAGTAAACTAGAGATTTAATTATAATTAGATTAAAATATATTATATATTCTCCACTATAAGATAAGATATTGACTTGATGGTCTTTGTAGTTGTAACAAATAGATATAGATTCTAGATCGCCAAACACCAAACTGGTATTTATATAAAATAAAACAAAAAAAAAATAGTAGAATTAATTTTGTAAATGTGTGTACATAGTCGAAAGTACCCAACCTTTTGTATCCGCTACTGGCACTTCCCTGTTAAAAATCAGAAAAACGTACATATTCAACTGTTGTTTAAATTACTACAGAAACTAGACCACAATGGTTTTATGTACACGAAAATCAATACAAGTGTAAACAAATAAGAAAATAAGCTTTAGTTATGAAGTCAGAAAGATTTTTGCCGTTTTGTCACTTTACCAGATTACAGGTACTCCTAGCTACCACATTTTATGAAATGTTTAGTAGTTTCACAATCTTTTTCATATAATGCCTACAACTTACCCCAAAACAAAATAAAAATCAACGAATAAAAATAATCAACGAGAAGCACATGGCAATAATTATGGTCTTATATCTTCATTATCCTAGGTCAAGGGTTCTGAATCCACGTTCGGTCCATCACCACCCCTGACATCACTCATTTATTCATTTATTCATTATTATGGGGGATATCAGGAAAAATGATTTAGCGAACCTGGACTCAGAACCCCTGACTTGGGCGGATGTGTACCAGAAAAAAATTGCCGTGTTGTAAAAATATTTATGCCCGTCTTACACCCATTAAAACAAACCAACATGGATGGGATTGCTCTGTTTGATGTTACCAATATATATTTTAAGGCTTTGTAGAACCACACATTGTCTGAACTTGAAAAGGTCATTTTTACTTAAATGACAAGGATTAAATTGAAAAAAAGTCTACTCTAATATAGAGAACATACAAACATAAAAACAGTATTATCATTATCATAAAAACAGTATTATCACAATGACAGTTTTACATCAACAGAAAACAACATATGGGCAATAATAGAGTAACATCAAAGTTTGGGATGGGGAAAGGAAATAATGCCTATAAAACATAATCATAACCATAGTATTATCACAAAGATAGTTTTTTTTATTTATAATTTAATGACATAAACATTCTAAAACAAATGCAGTATATGCCCATACATGTAAATGTATTCCAAAACAAATAATACTCATTGTGATACAATAATAGAGGATGGTGGGTTTTTATCACTTCCAATATGGCGAATTTTGTGTAAACTGTTGTCCACTCCCGACTATGCAGTTAATTTTTGTTTTGCAAAAGTTTTTTAAGGCTGTTCTCTTCAATTGTTCCCACTCCGACTACAATTAATTTATAGTCAACAACAGTTACCTCGCTTTGAACTAGGTGCATTTTTTAAAAAAATTGAAAAGTATTCAATGTAAACTGGCATAAAATCATTTATAACTATAAATGTCTTAATCAATATAATTTGCATAAGGCCAATCAAGTCCGGGTTTCCATCCTTTAACTGATTTACTCAAACCGACACCAGTCTTTGTGCTCTCAATCTAGGTCCTGTGTAGATTTTAATAGAAATTTTGTTTCTATTCAATATGAGACCTTGTAACTGAATAAAATCTGTAGCATACCAATTTCTTTCGTCTGATAAACTGTCGGTTTTTTCCGTCTTGATTTTACCGGGTACTTTAACTTCCTCCCCCATCAAAGCTGACTAAAAACTTTTAAAAGTGGCGTAAAACGCGCTTCAAAAACAAACGAACAAAAAAACGGAAACAAACAAACGAACAAAAAAAGAAAAACAAACGAACAAAAAAAGAAACAAACAAACGAACAAAAAAAGAAACAAACAAACGAACAAAAACAAACAAACAAACAAACAAACAAATAAAAGAAACAAACAAACAAACAAATCGCGTGAGATATGGCCTTAGTTTGACATACAAGATTGCAGTTAAAAAATTGATTGTTGATTAGCTTATTTAGGCAAAATGATATATAGTGGAAATAATAAGATCGAAATTGAGAATAGCTATATACAGTCTTTTTTTCTGTCAAATACTCAGAAGCTTAACAAAACTGTTTTTAAATTGATGCCCATTAAATAAAATCACTTGCTTGATTATATTTTATAACAACAAAAACAGGACACACTCGAGGACAATTTTTTATTTGAATGATACTTAAGAAAACTATCTAAGGTTTGCAACGGTCATAATATAAGTCAGTGATATATAACTACATACCCATTTTTCAGTGTTGAATTTCCACTCAAATAGACATATTTTTCAGGGGACATGCATGATGCACAAATATAGAATTATCTGACCTACTTGCATATTTGATAAGATTACAAATATTGAACCAACATGCGCCTGTTATATTGTATTACATAGTATTATATTGGGTTAAATTCTGGTCATTTAAAACTCATTTTTTTTTCATAATTATTGTAAAATTAAAGAGTATTTAAAAATATATATATCTGGACTAACAAGTATGAAAATCAGCAGTAAATTAACAGCTTTGGTCTGTACATGTTTTTACGTAAAAATTGTATGTTGAAGATGTATGATGATGTATTTTTGTAGTCTGTCTGAAATCTTTCCAAAATCTGCCTGACCACATTCCCTGACAGGCGCAGTTTTTTTTATGATGTCTGACCGAATGATGTTAAAAAAACCTCAATAAAATTGCAATAGTGTTCGGGAAAAAATGTATTTTTTCAAACATTTAATTGTATTTGCATTATCGAGTGTCAGGCGGAAATATCATATCTAATAGAGTGCATGCGCACCTAAATAAGGATTTTATCTTGTACTCGGTAGTTTTACAGTACACATAATCTAAACGTTAATGGTGTCCTGATTATAAACATTGTACGCAAAAGTGAAAGACGTCTGATATCGGTTATTTTTATTTCAATTTCGCGAATGCTTTATATGTTATTAATATTACACCATCCGAACGTACTTTGTCATGTTTGTGGGGAAATATAAATGTTTATTTGTACTTGCAGCTAAACGGACGAGACAGCTCAACTTTAAATTCTCTCGTTTTCAAAGCCTCGCGCAATAAATTAATTTTCCCGTCCAGTCGGAAAGCATTTCCCTGATTTGACCGTTAAAACCGCGATTTTCTTGACAGAGAAACAAGTGGAGATAATAAAAAATTTAACGGCCGCTAGACGGCGCAAAACAAATGTTTTTTCCATCGTTTTCATGACCTTGCGGAAAATGCATGAAATTATAATAAATATTGAAAAGAAAAATATAGAAACATGTGAAATATAATTTTAAAACTATTTTAGCTGTATTTGTTATGTTATGATATGCTTTAATGCAAATTAAATACATAAAAATCGAGGTTAACTTTAGTTGTGCGTAGTGACCGGAAGATGGCGGCGACTACTGTTTACAATTTTAAAGCTCGGAATAATCTGACACAATTGCGTATTAGGTACTGAATATTCATTATGACTGGTTACTTTTAAACTAGATGATATGAAGAACCGACGATAAAGGTAAGAAACAGCTTCTTATTGTCGTTAATGCGCAGTCGTCATTCATTTCGGGGGTCCCCAAAAGCACATGGTAGCTTGAAAAATTCTCGTTATTTGTATTATTTTTGCCGATTAGTAGTCAAAATAGCCACCTATTCTATGATAAAGGGATCTGATTTTGTTAAATTATTTAATTTTCTTACAAAATATTATTATTCTATTCATGAAAAAAGTAAAATTTGACCCAAACCAGTTGTAAATTTGACGGACTGCAAAGCCGTTGTTGTTATATTCAAGTACAACTTACAAGAGATCAGAGCTGTCCAAGCCGGTTTGTGATAATTGCTAATTTTACGCAGGAAACTTTGGTATTATAACTCTTTAGATAAAATTAGGAATTATAGTGACATAAAATTCTAGATTGTAGTATTTATAGTACAGTACTGCCTTATAAAGGAACATCTATACCCATCTACTATACATACATTACATATCACTACAAGTTATAACATGAGGAAAATTTCAGAATTTTGTGCAATATAAAATTATTTGAAGATTTGTCAACTTACACACTGATCTGATATGATGTTAACAGAGACAATTGTAATTATGTGTCTGATGTTAACAATTTTGAAGTATGTGCATTTTGCAATATATTTTCTGTTGCTTGCAGCTGAATGAAATTCTTATAAACAAAAATTTTCTAAAAAGAACAACATAATGTTCTGAAAAACTGTTGTCTAGTTAGAAACATATGTAATTAAAAACTTTAGAAGTGCAATGCAAATTTGTGTTTCAATTCTAATTGAAATACAAGATTTTTATAACACCCAATAAATATTACACATCTTAAGTGAGTATTGTATTCTTGTAAGTAATGAACTTTTAAATTTTACTACATTTTGTTAAATTAGTTATCTATAATTTCTGTTTTATTTTAAAATTAATATTTGATTAAACTTTTCTTTAACAAAGTGTTACATGATTTATTTCTACATTTTGTGCACTTGTTTATAAATAAAAACAACCTTAAGTAGTTTTTACATTCTGCCAATTGCTTTTGGTTCTAACTGGGACTAGTATAGCTAATTGATTTATATGTTCCTGGTTCTAGTTGACCTGTATGATGAAATATATTTTTATTGAGGTATTAAAAAAAACTAAAATATAAGAATTAGTTAGTTCATCAACAAATATATATTGACCTATATACTTGCCACAAGTCCCTTTGATTTTTTTATAGTAAAAAGATAATTTATTATTAACAATTTCTATGCTATCCACTTGTGTACAAACCTTGATAATAAAAATGTAATTCTCCAACAGCAAAAAAATAGTTAAAAAAATCAAAGGGACATGTGGAAAGTCTAACTGATATATGATGAATCATAATAATTTTGTTGTTAACAAGCCTATCCATTTCTTGTCTATTTATATTACAAACAGGGAATTGAAGGAATCTATGATCACTTTTAAGTATAGACATTTTTTTTTCTATTATGAAAACTAACCCACCTTATTAGAATTTAGCCATGCATGTATAGCTAACCCTTTTATATAAGCCAGTTTAGTGTGAAATAAATTTACTAACTATTCCAAATTTTCTAAATTTAAAAATAATTCCAACCAAAGCCTCATACATTCAATTTTAAAGGTGTCAGTAAACAGTTATAAATAATTTTTATTTCAAAATTTAATTAAGTTACTTAAAATTTCTGTAAATAAAGCTAAATGGAGAGTAAAACATGACAGAATGAAATTTTTTTTATATATTTCCGATTAAAAAATCGTTTCCAATCCGTCATTTCGAATTATCTCCCTTTAAAAACGCCAACTTTTGAGCGAACAATCTGACACAATTGCGTATTAGAACTGCTAAAAATCAAATGATGGGTGCAAAATGTAGCGTATGTTTAATTTTATTATTCTTTTCATTATCTAGGCGCTTCCACATCGTTTCGATTTGTGGTGTAATATTTTAAATCGACGAATTTCACTTCCGCCATTTCTTCGTCGTCATTTTTCATTGAAATTCTTCAAAATTTTACACAGTATGTCATATTTGATTTAAAAAATATGAAAATCAGATATCCGAGGATCAAAATATTGTCAGAATATGCCAATACCACAATTTTTATATGCGTACGAGACCGTTTTGCAAGCTAACCTATCGTGAAATAAAAACGTCAAATTTTCAAATCGAAAATCACGTGACCTTGTCAAGAAATTGGAAGCCATTATGAGAAATGCTTTCCGACTGGTCAGTGTAGTCATATATCGTATATTTATAAGCATTCGATGTATTTTATTTTATATGTAATATTTCACCCCTTTCATACCTCGAGCGCTTTATCCGCCAAGATAAAAATAGAGCTACTTTATTGTAGCTGGAGGTATCTACGACTCATTGTACAACCTGCCTGTAGCACGTCAGCCTGTTGCTCGCGTTGATTTGGTTGAAATAGCGTATTATTGGAAAAGATTATGTTGTGTGATCTTACATTATGGTACACGCCCTGTTTTTTCATAAATATGTTGCAATAAAATAGAATAAAAAGAACAAAAACAGGCGGCAGTATATGATACCCACCAGGTAACTTGGCGTGTTTTGACAGATGTGTCAATAAAGCTTATATACACATTGTATTGACATTGTGCTTTTTTCGAGAGCAGTATTGGTGACGCATAACATCTGAATTTCTGAACTCTTGATGTATTCTTCTACATTAATCTTTCTGCGAAAGAATCTTTCTTATGGCATTATTTTTCTTCTGATCAAGTGTTTTCATTACGTCATTACAGACGTATTCCTTTCAGACAAACACTATTAACCCCGATATATCGATTGAATAATTAGATATTTTCCAGGAACTTATTAAATTTTAAGTATTTCCTGGAAAATACTTTAATTATTAAACCTCTATACCCGTACATGATAAATTATTAAATAACATTGACCAAACAAATCAATGCTTTTGGAAATAATTTTGAAAGGGTTCATTTGTTTAATTTGATAAATATGCAAGTCTGAGAATCCTCTCACGTCTAAAGCTTTTTATACTGACAGCAGCGGCAGCGTGGGACCCATCACAGTCTAAACGAAACGTTATCTCATCACAAGGCTTTTTTCTCTGTAATAGCAAAGTCTGTGATTTGACCTTTCATTGATACCAAAGTATGACGAAAGATAATTACAAGACCCCCAAACAGGTTGCAACATTTTTTCTCTGAAACGCCGTACAACAGTTCATCCAAACATGGTTCCATTCCCAAGTAGGGCTCAATCTTTTAACGATAATGTTTTCAAAAATATGAAGCTAATCCGGCTAGTAGAGAAGGGGATCCATCGTAGGACGAATAAAGTCTCTTGGTATCGTTGTCCGTACCTGTTACAATATTTATAGGTTATTTACGTTTTTTGAAACGAGATGCGTTTTCTCGTCCATATCTCATCGAAGGGCGACAGCCCTGAGATGAGATGACGAGAAAATGCATCGAGTTTCATAAAACGTAAATAATCTGTTTATCGCTGTTTTGTAACATTGTGACGTCACAGTGTTTACTTAACGACGTCTTGACAGCGAGCTGAGATGGGCCCATCTCAAGCTAGTAGAGTGAGATGGAATAATATCGCACACAAAGATCAAAGGAAAATATTGCAAAATAGCGATAATTAATATTCTGTTATGGTGTGCGAAATGTTTGCTTGTGACGTCATGCTATCACTAGAATACGTGCCGAAAATTTTAAGTGAGAAATCGGCCAGAAGTGCACTTTTAAAAATGTTTTTCATTAGTGTAAAATGTATTTTTGTGCAAAATAAAAACAATAGTCGTACAGTCTTACATAATGTTTTTCAGAAATTTATATAAATAGGCGCAGCCTAAATGTTTTTTGTTTGATTGTGTGATGTTTAATGCCACTTTCAGCAATTTTTCAGCTATATCCTGGCGTCCAGTTTTTACTTGGGAGGAAGCCGGAGTATCCGGAGAAAACCCTGACCTTCGGTATTTTAAAACCAGGAAAACCATGCAAACATATCTATCCTTATAATATGACGTCACAGTAAGATTCACTCTTGATTATGCATAACAATAATATTTGTTTAATTAATTGATAAAGTAATATTTTATAAAAATATTCAAATGTAAACTTTGTTACAATTTGTTGTACACTTCTTGATATGAACGGAAGTAATTTTTTAGACAATAAAAATATCATCCAATCAAAAATTACGCCCAGTTTGGGCGTAATGATAACGAGTTTAATATAGAGCTGAATCCAGACGCACAAATGTAATTAAGCGTCTGGATGATCGAGACTACGCTGTCGTCCTCTTGGTCAATCTCCGCGCAAAGGATTATGGGTATCCTACGTCAACACAATGATTGGTTGATATTGTGAGAGATATCTCTCGTGGCGGATATGCTTCGCGTACAAACTGCATTAATTGTTATGTAAAACTATCAAAAGTGTATAAATAGGCTATATAAAATACAAAAGATCTTGTGTATTATTTTACAAACATCATTCTTTGTTTACAAACGTTACAAGCAGATGACAAATGTAGTCCCGCAGTAAATGGGAATGACATGTGAGGTTATATCTGGTAACCAGTTGTGTTCTCTGTACCGGAGAGTGCCTCTTGGCGTGACGTTTCATCTGAAAGCCGCTTATGCTAAAGAGGATATCATCGTTAGGTACCAGAATAATTTTATCGTTCATGACGTTACTTCAGAGCACCCTAACTCTCCGGTGCAGAGAACATAACATATTTCTGACTAATGAGTATCCAATTTCATATTTTTTGCATTTGGTCGAGTGTAATCTACTTTTGTACAATGTAGATCCAAAAACGTCTGGAGCCCTAAAGCAAGAACGTTGATATAATAACATAACAGCGTTCTTGTTGAACGTTCCTGTTTCGGGCGTTCTGATTGAATGTTGGATATTAAACACGGGAGAGTCTATATAGAATATCGCGATGTGGAAATTGTTGTTTGTAAACGGAAGAAAAAGTACTTTCATGCGCTTTTTCGAAAGATTTGTGCGCGTGCGCTTGTCTTTACTCAGTCACCTCAACCACATCGCCGGAAACCCACGTCCGGATGCGTTCTCGTTTTGCTACCACTTATCGGTAAGGTAAGTACAAATGGTAACAAAGCGAGAACGCGACCGGGCGTGGTTTTCCTACGATGTCTTAGCTGAAATCGGTCATTTTTAGGGAAGAATTGTGTTTGTTTAATTACCCCATATCATCAGTGAGATCGCAAGCGTATATCGTAAATACATATACAATATTCGTGCATTGTCAGAAAATATACAGTTTATTTGTACGAGCCTTAGAAACACGATGAAATATGAGCTCTGCCAAGCATTTCGTACCTGTTTAGCGGCGAGTACAAATAAACTTAATATTTTCTGACAATTTACGAATATTGTTTTTTTTTTCAGCAACCCGAAAATACATTTTATCCTTATGAAAAACATGAAAAAGTGCACGTCTAGCCGATTTCTAACTTGAAATTTTCAGCGCATATTCCAGAATGCCAGACAACTCGGCCCGAGGACAACTTAACCCGGCACATCTCGGCCCGGTATTCGAGACAAGTCGAATCGGTTTATAGGACAACTCGGACGAATGTATGACAAGTCGGCCCGATAGAGAACAATTCGGACCATTCATTAAATGTCCAGTTTTATTTGAATTTTCATCTGATTTTGCCAGTAAATCTTGATTTTTTTGTAAATATATGTGATGTCTTTGAAATTGGTCAGTGTCTTTCTTTTAAACAAGATGCATCTGTTATACAAATAAGAAGTTTTATTGTATACACTTTATTGCATAATTACATTAACAACAGTTAACTGTAACAACAATACTATTCAGACAAGATGTTTGACATCGATAAGTAATTAGCACTAAAACAGTACTATTAATACAAAAAACAGCTACGATACAGCACCATTGAACACCTGTGGAATACAAAGTGCATCACATCTTCAGGAGCCGACTTGCGACTCGCATTTAGACCACAACTGTGATATCTTGCCCTGAACCCTCTGTATTATTCTTCCCCGGACGTCAGCGTAGCTTTCATTCACTTATCATCTTCAGGTAGAACTGGTTTACCGGGAAGGAGGTCGAGAACAGCCTTTAAAACCTGAAAAATAAACATATTTATACAAAGTTATGAATATTACATCAATATTTATTTTATAATTTCTGGGAAAATGTGAAGGTTTCTGTAATATTTTAGAAACAGCTCGCCGGCTATGTTTTAAAATGACCTTGAGAATCAACGTAATTTCTAAGATTTTAGCGAAAAATTTCAACATATGCATTTAAAAAAGGTCAGATATATTTTTTTATATAGTATGATAGTAAATTATTTTATTGTTATATTTATTTATATCAATTTATTATGGTCGGAGTTGTCCTATAAACCTGGCCGACTTGTCTCGAATATTGGGTCGAGTTGTCCCGGGTCGAGTTGTCGGGCTAATGAATTCTGGTGATAGCCTGACGTCACAATCAAATATCGTATTGGACAACATGACGAAAACCAGAACACAATACTAAATATCGTTATAAGTAAGGAAAGGGTACCAGGAGCTGACGATATTATTTATAAATAAAGCTTTGCTTTATTTGTAGGGTCGTATTTGCATAGTTAAGCGGTAGTTGCAGCCTAAAACAAACAATTATCTATACAGGTTTCAATTTGTAGACACAGCGTCGAGGAAATCTAGACAATGCATTAGTTTTATCAAATTATCGGGGTTGCTAAACACTTTTCATATGTTCGATCTCTTCTTATTATCTCTTAATGATATATAATTGTTTTCGGGTAAAATGAGCAAAAAGGTAAAAACCATACTCTACAATATAGTTCATGTTGTAAGTGATAAAATGGCTAACTTAATGCTAAAGAAAATATTTCAATTACAGTTTTTCGTATTTGTTAAATCCTCCTAGCTTTAAAATACATTTTTCTGTCCTAATCTAATAAGGAGTAGTAAAGATGAACAAAATTGTGTATTAATGCGCTTTTGACCTCGCTAGATGGATCATCGATTCAATTTTATTTCTTGGATTATTTCACGATTTATAGGGTATGCCTAGTACTTTTTTTAATGCATTCTTATCTTTACAAAATAAAATGTATATATCGGTGTTTCTTTTATTAATTAGTTAGATAATTTGATAATAAAAAGGCATTTTTAGATTTTGTTACGTTATATTACGTAATGTATATGTTAGAAAGACTTGTTGAGTTCAATTTTATCATTATATTTTTTTGTTTGGATTATTTCATGCTTGATAGAGCAAGCTTCATATCTTTTTTGCATTCATATCTTTACATAAAAATGTAGATGATTATATATTTGACTTTATCGATAATTTTCAATTTTATTTCTTTTGCTATGTCAGAATTTCTAGGGTTCTTAAGCCTTGTAGTTTTTATGAAGTTTCTAATCTTCACATAATAGAATGTGAATGTATTTGTTTTTATGGGAATTCATAAGATGATTTGATAAAAATAATGCATTTTAAAATTTTGTAGTATTACGTAATGCATTGATCGATAATTTTCAGTGTTATTTCTGGATGATTTCATAATTAGGGTAGAAAATGAAACCTTTATGTAAAAATTCATCAATCTTGAACATTCAATTTAATTTCCCTGGGTTTTGATTATTTACGATTTCGAAATCCGAAACTCTCTCGCACGAGATTGGCCGAGAACGAGGCGTGTGTGCTTGTTGGGGGTGAGGGGTAAGAGATATTTCTGTGATGTAATTGTAAATTAGATGTGCCGTGTTTATTTGCTAATTGCTTATTTATGACACTGAACTTGAATGAAAGGTATAAATGGAAGACCATTTAGACTCACATAATTAGCCACGAAAATGCTAATTTAGATTTAGATTTTTATACGAAAATAAGATTTTAAAACAGGCATGTTATTTAAAGAAATTTGATTTTCTGAATGAGTGAAAAATGTCATAGACATTGGTAGGGAAAATCTTGATAATAAGAAAAAAAAACACAAAAGGTTTGCATTTTTATTTAATTCAAGATTTAAAATTTTTTATGTAGAACTATTTCAAAGAAGCAGTTATATTTAGATACTTATAGAATTATATTAAACATACCTCTAAGATCGTATATGAAGTCCTTTAAACAAACAGAAATTAAAAAAAGTTATATGAAATTTTGAAAAATAATAATACAATAGAAAAACTAAAAAACTAAATGAAATTTTGAAAAATGTATATAAAAATACAATAGAAAAACAATTCAGTTACATAAAGGTCATCAACAGTTGTAATAGTTGAAAATAATTCTAGAAGTTAAAAATCTCATAAATTGTTTTGCAAAAACGGAGGCATATAATTACAGGTCAAAAACAAAAATTACAAATATAAGACTCTTCCTCTATTTAATTTTTTTATTTTACTGTCTGAAAATATTAATAAGTTCTTAGCAATATTTATGCACGTGAACGTTAGTTTGACGTTTGAATACATTTTAATTGCAAATTTTTTGAAAAACAATTTTAATTACTGTAAAATTAAATCAATTGAAATTGTAACTTGTGGGTATTTTTCTTTGATCTTCCGAGGATGCCCGACGGAAGTACGCGATAACTGTCGATCTTACCGCCCCCTTTTTTTCCCACAGAACCACGTGATTATGTGATTTCGAAAAGGTCAATGTATTGTTATTGTACGGTAAACATGTGTCTTTCCTACACATTGCTTTTTTGATAACAATACTCTTCTCAAAGTTGAGATATTATAATCAAGATGATTATTTCTTGCCTTGCACAATCGTCTATATTTGTAACCTTTTACAGCATATGATGAAATTGTAAATAAAACAAGTTGAAAAAAAACTGTTAAAACGAAATCGGATACACCTATAACATATAAATCGAACATCTCTGGATATGGGTGTAACCCATATCATTTCTTGTTATACAATTCCTTTGGTCAACTGCTAAATTTAGCAACGGGTTTTCTATAGTGAAGGTGAAGGTGAATTACAGACGTGATCATCAATCATCCGTAACTGGTTTCCAAACATTGTATTGCGTCAAGTACACGAAGTCATGCTCGGCACGTTCACACACAACTACGAGATACAGAGAGCTAACATCATTGCAGTTTGTAAACAAATCACATGAGGTAACATTTCTGTAAATGTATGCGATGCTTGTTCATTTACATAAAAAAACAATTCCAGCTCAAAGTCAAACCACAAATGAAGCGGTTTGTTCACTTCAGTTCTCTTTCATGTCAGCTTGTAATTACATGCAATTCTATGTTACTAACTTATATCTACACAAAATCTGATGCAAAATATTCTGCTTTGTCTGTTGACATATATCTGTGTTTACTCACCTATATGACTTAAAAATTGTGCAGGTTCTTCAATTTAGTATCAGATTTGTTTTACTTAAGCACTAGCCACCACAGATACACATCTGTAGTCCGACAGCCCAATGGTCCGACCACCCGATAGTCAGACAACTCAATAGTTCAACAGTCTGACAACCCACAAGAGTCTAACAAATTATCACATATTAGGTCAGACCGAAATCGATAATTAAAAAAAATATATATAATTTCTAGGCTCCACCTACGTACCTGAATACATGAATATATAGTGTTTGAGTCTGTTTATCTGTCCGTACATTTGTTTCATATTTAATTTATGTTCAGGTTAAGCGGGTGTGTAGGTTGGTCTTGTAAAAACGTTGTGAAAAACGTACAAAAAATTAATAAATAAAGGAGAAATGTGTTTATTGGACACAGATGCCCCCGTTCGCCCCAAACTGGAAGTAGAAGTCTGTCAGGTCGGAATGTCCCTTAGGATTACTATTAGGATATACAGTTCGTCATGCTGAACCATCTCGAGTTTTAAGTCATTCTCATGTACGATTATTACGTGCTGAGAAAAGCTTGATGGAAATTTTTATGGAAGGGCGGACAGACAGACATGAGTAAAACTATATGTCGTCGCGTGGGCATAAAAATCTGTCCAAGTCAAGAACGGCCGGATTTCGTTAAACAGGAAGTAGGCCTGAAAATCCCACTGTATAGGACTACACGCTGATGCTGCATTCCAAATATCAAGAGGCCTTGATTAAAAAAAACCAGGGATTTCATGTAATCCCAACTATTGGGTTGTCGGACCAATGGGCTGTCAGACTATTGGTTTTTGGACTAACTGGATGTCACTGCCACCACAACTTTATCATTTTGTATCTTTTGTTCATTGATTTTAAATGTTTAATGTACATGTGTAATAATAATTATATATAGAAAGAAATGATTCTTGGGATTAACATTTCCTGTTGAGATTTACATGTATTATGTTTCATAAATTAATCCCAGGATTTAGACCTTTTTGACTCGGCTATATGTTTTCAATATACCCTAACTCCAAGTCTGCAGATGTGGTGCATGCACATGGTTATGTTGCTGTATCTACAGTAGCTCAGCTACAGAATAATTTGTTTAAATAGTTGTCAGACAATTTGTTCACTGATACAGATATATCAATCTAGAAATCAGCTATGACCAGTTTATTAGTATAATCACTTGGAACTGGGAAGTTTTTATGCCCCCGCGACGACATGTCGGGGGGGCATTAAGTTTTACTCATGTCCGTCTGTCCGTCCGAACAAATTTCCATCAAGCTTTTCTCAGAAACCGTACATGAGAACAATTTGAAATTTGGCAGGGTGGTTCAGTATCACAAGTTGTACGTCCTAAGCGACTTTCAGACCTGTCGGACAACTACTTCCTGTTTGGGACTTCATTTGTACGTAAATACGTCCATCCGTATGTACGAATTTCCGTCAAGCTTTTCTCAGAAACCGTACATGAGAACAATTTGAAATTTGGCAGGGTGGTTCAGTATCATAAGTTGTATGTCCTAAGCAACTTTCAGACCTGTCGGACAACTACTTCCTGTTTGGGACTTCATTTAGCGGGGGCATCCGTGTCCCATGGACACATTCTTCGATTTTTTTTTATAAAAAAAAATTGATAAACTCATATAGAGGTACTAGTATACTTGGATAACCTTTGTTGATTTTTATCACAAAAGTTTGTGGATGTAATGTCTAAACTTACTAGTAATTTTATTTTATTTCTAAACTGTTTGACCAAAGAATTTGTCCAGAATGACAGAATTGCAAAACACAGATTTATTTGTGAAAGAGATCAACAGATTTACAAATCTTCATTCAATATGTGTAATTCAGTGATCACACTAGTAAATGAAAACATATTTGATAAATGATAATGGTTAACCTCAACAGATATGGATTTTGAACAGAGCAGATACATGAAAAATTAACAGTAGACAAACTTACAGTAAAAACTATATGGCAAAGGGGATAATAGATTGATTGATTGATTGGATGTCTGCTTTATGTCCAGCGAGCAGTATTTCAGCTATATTCAGTTATATAACAAGTTAACAAACAATAAATCAATGGAAAATGGGAGTTGGATGAGTCACAGGGAATATGCAATTTTGACTGCCACTGGAAAGTATGGAGTTTTGGGTAGGGGCGGAGAATTTAGCCTTTTGTAGCGGCTACAATGAGCCTACTCTTTTTCGAAATCTACAAAAGGGGTCTTTATCGTGCAAGGAGCGTGGCGCTCTCCAAACACTTTACCCACTACGGTCCGTGGTCAGGCTTTCCGTATTATGACCTGACAACCCCCCAACGAGAGGGTCTCCCCTATCCGCCCACCCGGGGATGTTCTGGGCTGCTCTGTGGGTCGAACACTGGGAACCCTCCCAGTATGGTCCCAGGGGGATAATGGATTACTAGTATACAGTTGTCAACATCTCAAATTTATTTTACATCCTACTAAAAAAAATTCGAGTCATTACTTATTACAAAATATGAGAAAAGTAAAGGAAACTAGAACAATTTAACAAAGAAAACAATGAATATTTTAACAAAGTTTCAAATGAATTGCAAATTTATTATATATGCACTCGTCCTGTCTGCATGAAAATTTTTTTATTGGAAAAAAAATGCTTTGTCTAATCAAAAAAGACTATTACATCAATATTTATTTATATATCTATTCATATAAATCAATGGAATATGTCAACATAAAATAATGTATTCCAATACTGTTTTACTTGTCAAGCTAAAATAATGGCACACCTCCAAACTTTCAAATTTTCAACCAGACCAATTCATACTTCTGAATGGAATAAATGTAAAAATTAGTCTTTATATAATGGCTAATAGTAGAATTACAGTATGTAAGGTTTTTATTGATATCAATCTTAAACATGTTATACACTAGTTGATTCACGATTTATTTCCTAAACTTTACAACAAACCTCCAGCGCTTGAAGATTTTATGAAGTTTCCAATCTCTATATTGTATATTTCTCTGACTAGTGCCAATAGTCTGACAGTAGTTATTGACAAAGCTGAATCATTGCTCCCTTGGTGATTATATTAACGGTGTTATTTTAAGACAATCATCTCAGGAAGTCTTGAATTACCAGGACTAATATTGATAATGCTTGGAACAGACTTTTATTATTCAGTGTATTGTTTTGGCTTTATAGTGGACCTTACAGTCATGTACAATATAAGTTATTGTAAATAAGACATGCTAAGTCTCCAGTTTCAACAAATAATGAAATTCTTCCTCAAATTTGACAGTTGTTTGCAGTAAATGAAGTGTCTTTTCGTGCAGAAAAAGTGGAAGAAAATAGATTATGCATGTACGGTACGATACGATACTATCATCATCGTCTTTATTTGCATGTCTAATTATAGATTGTTTACATTTTTAAACGAGATGCATTTTCTCGACCCTCAGATGAGATGACAAGAAAATGCATTTAGTTTCAGAAAACGTAAATAATCTGTTTATAGCTATTTTGTAACATTGTGACGTCACAGTCTTTACTTTAGAGGCATTGACAGGGAGGTTAGGTTGGCCCATCTCACACTAGTAGTGTGACATGGGATAATACCACACATAAAGAACAAACATTTTTAATTTCAAGTGTTCTCTGTTTACTTCAAGCAAATAAATAAATTGAAACTTAAATATTAAAACAAAATAATTGGTGGTTATAGAACACAAATTAATTTATAGAAATGGTTTATAAAGCTTTGTTTTAATTGTACTGAATATAACTAAGTTTAAAGTAAAATTTGATGAAATAAAGAAAGTTTTGCTTATCCATATGTAGGTAGTTGCTATATTTTTGGTTGTTGGTTCTAAAGTTTGCCATTTTCTTGGGCTTTGATTTATGGATTGTCTTTTTGGCAATTTCTTTGTTGTTAGGTATTTTGTTATTACCTTCATTGGTATGTTAGTTCTATAACTTTAAGTTATATTCTTCAGTTTTTACATCAGAATGTGTACATTGTTAATTAAAAAAAAATCCATATCTTTTGGGACTTTCTTTTATAATATAATTGTTTTTCTCTTCCAATTTTCTATTATAATTTATAAAAGTATTCAGTTACATTTTAATTTCCAGTTACTTGTGTGTTAGTAAACAGTGTACATGTTTACATTACTTAACATTGATGTGCGCGTGTGTGTAATACAAATGCAAAAAAATTATATATTCATTGAACAGTGACTATTGTGAGCAGTATTCCTAAGAAAAACAGATCTCTATGCAGAATGGTACACAAATGAGTTCAGTGAATAAGTGCCAATTAATATGAAGTGAATTGATTAATCTATGTAATTATTCACTGGATTATTGATGTTCATGTTTCATACTGGATATTGTGTTCTACCCTATTTCACAGTTGATATACTAGTACTTGGGTTATTTATAGGAATCAATATTTTGGATGCATGCCTAAGCATCCCAAGCAACATAATCAATTATTTTAATATCAGATGGTTTATTTTATAACTTTTTGCAATAAACTTAATTTGTGTATGTACTTGTGGAAGACCTTTACAAATATTTGGTGTCAACATTGGATTTGAGATTTTACTTTCTACTTATTGTGCATTGATTTTTCTGTAATTACCCTAAGTACAGGTTCTGTATGTTATATACTGCATCTACAGTAAATAAAATGTTTGGGGTCCTTAATTGGTAGCTGACTGTTGAGGTAGTTATTAATCTACTAGTAATATCGATCACCAGCATGCCAACACTAAGGTTGTCACTGGCAGGGTGTGCTCGACACAAACCCTAACTGACAAGGATAATTAGTTTTCTGCTGAAGGTCATAATTCTTATTTGGTAGTGTACTCTGGCTTCCTCCACCAATAAAAATTTGATGCCATGATAGCTGAAAAATTCCTGCAAGTGGCAATGAACCTCATTCAAACATTGTTTCATTGTTATATAAAAAAAAGCATAATACACTTCCATGTACTAGTATGTGAATCATAAAAAATAATGTACATGTAAAGATCTGTACATGTACTAGTATAGTACAATAATAATTACAGGACATGCTAAGTCTTGTTATATGTATAACTGGATCAAGATTTGCACATACTTTAATTTTCTGTTGTGTATAAAAGGACGAATAAGAGTTGTCTTTCTTAGAATGTCTGGATTAATGGTATACAATGGAAGAGAGACAACTCCATGTAATCTTTGTTGAGTGGCCTTACCTATAATGTGAGTTAAAGCAGGGTGGTGCCAGAATTGTTTATTTTTTAGTTGGTGCAGAATATATATGAAACAATTTCTTACTAAATGATGCAAATGTACATACATGTATATAGCAATTGGATATTATCCTCACATTCATACACTGTCACTGGCATCTGTCTCACTTTAAGTTCCAAATACCCCTTTAGTATATGCACACTAGAAATTTACATTTAATGATTTAGCTGGAGAAAAAATTTACAGTATTGACTTGTAAACTGTCATAGTCACAGGTAATACATGTTCAGTAAACATTTTACAGGTATAACTTGTATATGTACCTGTCTATTTCTGGCTAAAAACTATTCTATATTTCAGTAGCAGAGTCTGCAAATAAGTATTTTTTCAAACTGAAAAAAGATTTTTAGATGTAAGTTGGTTTAGAATTTTGAATGATTTTTATTTTGCATGCTCTAACTACAGTTTAATTAGTTTTACTTACCTAACATCTAGCACTATGACAGCATGCTATGTACAATGTTAATTGAAATTTTTTTAGTCCACAACATTAAAGGACTATTGAGACATAATATTACATTTATGGTATTAGTAATTGTGGAATACACAAAATCACAAATGTTCATTCATTGATTATACAATCAAAACAAATATTCTTACCAGTATTCAATGAATAAAGTTTTATGCCACTCAAAGGCAGCCACACTGGCTTTAACATAGAACCTTGAGGGAAAAAAGTTTCACAAAGCCTCTTCTCTAAAACCGTTTAAACAATTGCGACAAAACCTACCAGCAGTATTGTTTTTTATGACAATTGGATTTTTTTTTGTCAATAAGACAGTAAAAATAGCCACCATTACCATTAAAGACTAAGTTTAAGACAGGCCTCTGTAGCAATTATTTTTAAATGCCATCAGTTTTCTGAAACTGCAAAGCTGATTCAAACCAGATTTTATAAGAATCTTTATTGGATGGTTCTCGTGAAAGTTTATGCTTTCTTTTTTAATTGAAAATCCAGGAGTAAATTGAACAAAGAAACCTATAGAATTTTTAATATGCCTCTTACTGTATCTGGAACTATTGAACCAGTTCAAACCAAACAGCAAGATTCATTTGATGGTCTCAAAAAATATAATGTTATTAATGCTAGTAGACAATTAAGATTGGAGTAGAGTACACTCTGCCCGTAGTGCCCCAATAAAGGTTCAATAAAGCCTCAAATTTTCTTTCGTTCCTCAGCATTAACTTTATATAATAACACATTATTCTATACACATGCATTTAATGAAATGTGGAAAAAAACCTGTTGCGAGATTATTTCTAAGGCAGTCTAACACTTATACTGTAAACAAAACATACATCTGGCTCTTTATGCTCAGTATGTAAAATTCTTCAATACAATCAATATTATTTTATTTCATTATAATTACCAGTCTAGAAAATTAACATGATCTACCTTAAATTGTAATACATGTAATTTAATAACAGTGGTGATACCTTTTTTAGGTCACCTTGACCAAATTTCCATGTGAGCTTTTGCCATCACTTGGAGGCCATCGTCCATCGTCCGTTGTAAACATTGTCAAAAATCTTTTCTGAAAACACTGGGCAAATTTTTTAAAACTTGGCCACAATCATCCTTAGGGTTCCTAGTTTCAAATTTGTACCCAGGGTGTTGATCAATGGACAAAGATGGCCACTGTGACTAAAAATAGAACATGGGTGTCAATGCATGTTTTTTGGTCAATATCTCAAAAATTATAGTTGCTATATACTGTTACTTCAAATTGATCAGCACATTAAGGTCTACAGTAGAAGTTACTGCCTTTTAATGACGATTTTTTGGCCGGATTTCACAGAGTAAAAATCTGGGTTATTGTATGGAGTATATCTGGCGGGCGGCGTGTAATAGTTTTCTCATCAACTACTAATCACATTCTCTTGAAATTTGGTATGAAGCATCAGCATGGCCTCCCATAGCGTGGGATTTGATTTCAAGTCAGTCGCTCACCTACTTCCTGTTAACCGACTTAGTTAATTTTTAACATTAATGTTCAATGGTAAAAATTTTTCGTAACAGTTTTCTCAGCAACTAATAATCACATTCTATTGAAATTTGGTATGCTGCATCAGCATGGCCTCTCATAACAAGTGATTCGATTTCAGGTCTGTGGCTCACCTACTTTCTGTTTAACGAAATCCTGCCATTAATCTGTCTATGACAGATTTTTGAGACATTTTTAGGTATTTACAATATAACTTGAAAACTAAGATCTAGAGTGAAACTGTAAAAAGCAAATGTGATCGGCAATAAATGCCCTACAATTCACTTCATGGTCTGAAATTGTCAGATGACTTCTTATAGGAGTTATTGCCCTTAAATTGTTTTTTTTTATGAAATTGCAAGCCCTATAATTCACTTAATTGGTCTGAAATTATAAGATGACTATTTATAGGAGTAATTGTCCATAAATGACAATTTTTTATGATTTTTTTCCGTTTTTGACCTGTAATATATAAACTATAACAGCTAGAGTGAAACTGTAATAAATTATAACCCTTTAATAAAAAATTTTGGTGGAATTTGTAGTTTTAGCCTTGTAACTCAAATGCCATAACAGCTAGATTGAAACTGTAATTGCAAAAATGATCAGCAAAGCAAGGCCTACAAATAATAGTCAGAAATTGCAAGATGAATCTTTATAGGAATTATTGCCCTTTAACTACCAATTTGTAAAAAATAATCAGTTTTTGTGTTATAAATTAGTCTACTAGTATAATACACCTAGAGTAAAACTGTAAGGTACTAAATTACCCTAAAAGACAAGACCTACAAACCATTTAATTTTCAGAAATTTCTGATGGCATCTTATAGGAGTTATTGTACTTAGCCAAAATTTTTGAAGAAATTTTTGCAAGCTATAACAACTAGACTGAAACTGTAAATTGCAAAAATTTAAAATCAGTAAGTCATTTGGGTCCAGGTGAGTGATTTCAGGCTCCTTGGAGCCTCTAGTTATAACTTAATTAATTCAATACAAATGTATGCATTTGATACTTTACACTCTAAACAAGGGAACAGGTTTAAGTAGTTATTTTTTTCTATAATTAAAATTGCATGTGGTGGTGTCTTATACAATAAAGAAGTTACAGTTTGTGTGCACCTTGCTGGGGGCAGAGTGTACTTGACTTCAACCCTAATTCACCAGGATTATCTATTTATTATCTTGTAAGGTCAGGGGTTTCACCTGGTACTCTAGTTTCTTCCCCAATAAACAATGGACTGGAAAATGGCTGAATGTGGGATAAAAACCTATTTGAACAAAGAATCAAACAAACAAATAAACAATCCATGTAAACAATTAAGACAAAACAGAAATGACCATATCATGGTGGCTAGATGTAAAAAGGATAAATAGAAGTGGCCAGTGATAACATGTTGACCAGTGTTATTGGGAGATGGGTATTGACAAGTTTAACCATTACATGACCCTGATTAAACATATCCTTTAAACTGTAGATACATTTGCCCAAGGCTATTTACATACATTTTGTAATTACAGACCTGTGTATATTGAAATATCTTAAATAACAGGTTTAATGACACCAGTTACTAGTAGTTGTTTTATGTTTAGAGACAAGAAAATTAGATGCTACAGTACATCAATCTCTTTTGTTCAGAAAATATCTAAATTAAATCTTGACTCAGAGTTTTGTAAAATGAGAATTTGCTATTTATTACCTTACAAAAGCAGAAAATAAATAAAAAATTTCCTAATCATGATAACTGTCGATCTTATCCCCCCACAGAACCATATGTCTATGGGATTTCGAAAAGGTCAATGGGACTTTTTTGTAACTCTACAAGATCAAATATCATCTAAGTTTGCTACATTATTGCAGCTAGTATAACCTCAGCATGAATTTAAAAAATTATTTTAAAATAATAAAAAAATGCATGTTTTTACTAATTTTTTTTTCAACTGCACAGTTACATAAAATATTTGAGTTCTGGTCTGTGCATGCAATTTATTCAATGTCTTTTTTTTCATGTTCTTTTGATTTTTAATAATTTGATGCATATTATTCCTTCAGTTTATTCAATGTTATCTTAATTTTCCATAATTTATTTATAAAAAAATACACATGTATGGTCTTCATGCTGGATTTACAAATGATAATTCATCTGTGTTATGTTGACTGCTTTAAATCTTAAATCTCAATATTTTTTTTGTCCTAGACTCATTCTTTGTACAGATACATTTACAGTGATCATAACAAAAGGGGGGGGCAAGTGAAATATTTAATTTTAATTAGATTGCACCAGATTAGATGTTCACAAACTATTGTTATTTGTTATGTTTGTAAAATTTTTTGTCTTAAAAGTAAATAACAAATAACAGTTACAAATTTGTGTGACTTGTTACATAATTGGCTTAAAATTAGGTCATTTTTTGGCATGATCAGCCACATGTAAAAAGACAAATATTTGCTACCAGTACTTCTTTTGTATTTGGTAGACTTTTGACCAAAATCAATCTTTGTAAATTTTGAGTTGCATTCTGCACTTTGGTTTAGAAGACAATTAAAAGCTTAAAAAATAATACCAGTAACATTTTCATGTTATCTTGTGAATTAATACATGTACATGTAGGCTGTAAAAGTACAGAAAGTTTTTCAATTTCCAATAAAAGAGCATGTTTTTGTCACCGAAGTTGCCGAATTATATTGTGATAGTGAAACTATATATTACATGTACGAAACTTAAAAGTGCACCTACCTCTCTATTAGAAAGAAATAAAAAATGGTATGTTAAATAACACTACATTGCTTTACTTTAATTTGTCACCTTATTGCTTTGACATAACTGCCACCTTTATTTTTTTTTTTTTTATGAAATTGAAAAAAAAACATCAAAGAATCATTTTTATTTTAGTAGAGATTTAGCTCCCTTTCACAAGTTGGGGAAGAAAGGTATCTCACAAAATGTCAAGACTTTATACAAGGCTAAAAATACACATGTAAATGGTCAAAAGCTGGAGAAGGAACATGCAATCAAGTTCAAACAGAACTTTTTTCTTACTTAGATAAGATATTTTTTTATAGTTGAGCCGATACAAGTAGTAAAAAATAAGGGATTTTAAAAAAAAAAGTTTGCCTAGAACAGAACAGTTAAACAACAATTCCCATTCTACCACTTCCCTTTTTCCAAAATAAGAAAATTATGTTGGTTCAGTGAAAACATTGCAAGTTGACATTTTATTGTTTTAAATATTGTTTTTGAAACATTCAAATACATTTTATTTACATTAAGGTCACTTACAAGGAAGTGTAAATATAACAGCTTTTGTATCAACTACTTCCCACAAACACCTGGTACAAATCTGTATATTTAAAATCTTTGTTAATGATATTTTAATTTTTTTCCGACGCAGTCGGTATTATATTCACTTTTTACCCTTTGACCTCATGACACTTCACCTCTCATAATTCTGTTTCTTGATTAGTTAAAAACCAATTGGACGGGGGTTCGGAACAGGGTGGTAAATTGGACAGGGGCTCGGAACAGGGTGGTAATTCACCTTTCAAATTGTGTACTATTATTATTAGATTTTACCGTCTGTTTGTTTATAAAATTATTTCATAGTGCAATTTAAGTATAAAGAACGATAGAAATGGGCTGCAGTTTGTAAAATTTTATATCAAACAACTTGTCCAAAAATGTTAAATATTTTTTATTTGAAGTACAGCGCAAATTAAGTGCATATTAACACGCTGGATTTTAGCGGGCTTTTATGGAGGATAAAAAAGACGAAGAGACGAAATTTTAATTAATTTCTAAATACAAATTAACAATCATTTTATATTCATGTTGATATTAAATTAAATGTATTATTGTTCTTGGGCGTCCGTCGTAGTACACACATAGATAGAGAGTTGTGGCTCTAATTGTAAAGTATACTTTGCTTATTCAGTAAATTTTAAACTATAAACATTTTATTAAAAAATTTCTAATATTCAATTTGTTTACATTATTGTATAACTGCTTTGGTGCTCGCAGAAAAACTTCATTTCTATATCTATATATATATATAGGCATTGGGTTTCAATACATAATAGCAATAAACTTTCTGGAATACATGTACAGCAAAGTACATGTAGTTGTATGTACATTATCAATTTTAGGTTAACTGTATGCTTGGTAAATCTGTTAATATCGAAAACACGTAAATAAAAGGGGGCACACATGTATAAATGAATAATTTCAAACTCGTTTCATCTGGGACTAGTGTTAATTTATAGGTTCATGATTTCATTCACGTAGTAATAATTGTCCGTCAGTACTTCCCCCAAAAAATTTCCATCAAACATTTCTGGTCTATTGAAACGGGGAATTTGTATGACAATAAGGCGATGCGTAGTTCAATGCATAACTCAATTTATATCTTTACTGCGTCGGTTATCTTTTTTAAAGATAGTACTTGTTTATATTTATTGTTTTTATAGTCATGTTATATCAGAGACATATGATCACTGTGGTTGTACTGATAATGAATTAAATTTATCACTTTCATGATACTATAAATACCGATAAACTATAGTTGAATACACACTTATGCATTGGGATAAATCACTTGTTTACCAATGTTTAAATTTGTGTATTCAAGCACCGGAAATATCCAGTTCCTTGAACTTGAAACTTGGTCAACACAGATCTTAATTAGTTATTTGGATATATTTGAATTATTAATAATGCAGAAAGATCTGCCTTGCTTCATTAAGCCGACTGTTGGTAAAAATAGAACAGAACTGTAAACAAGTAATGTTATTGATTTTTAGTGTAATTCCCAGCTGTTAAAAGTGTGGTACTATTAGATTTCATGGGAGACAAGTGCATGCATTTTCCTGCTAATAATCTGTAAAATATCCGTGGAACAGCTTGTGGAAAATGAAATATAGGTTTATCTCCAATCATGACCAGAAATTTACTAATAACATCATTGAGGTAGCAGATACATTGTATTACATGGCACTAACATATTTTTTATTATTTCTGATGAATGGATGATGCTTTAGAAAAATGAATCGAAGAAAGCAACAACAGAATTATTTTGGTACACGATGGTATCACATCTTCGGTAAGATTTATAGTGTAATTGTCTGATCAGTGTTCGTACCTCTGTGGTCGAATTGTCTTATAACAAGTCAACATTGTCACATTTATTGGTGAAATAATGTTAATTTCAGTTGTTGATAACTGATTGTGAGAGGATTATTTCTGCCTCCAGGCAATGTTTAAAATCCTATTCAAAAGCTTTGTGTGTCAGTTGTTTCCTATGCATTACACATTTAAACACAGTTACATTAGCTGATGAATGACTGTACATGTTATATGACTAAAGGTTATACCTATTACCGGTGTACATGGTGTATATCATGTATATCCTCCATATCTTTTGTCTAGTGTAACACTATGTGATCATATCAGTACAACAGTGAAGAGATTATTTGCTTATCACTTATCACTTTTCCAATTTTTCTTTTGTGGAAATTTAATATATCCAATATCTATAAACCATTAAATACACAAAAATGAATACATTTACATTTGCATACAGGTTAATCAACCTGAAATTTGGTGATAACATTTGTGATTTAATGTACATGTTACTGATTGTTTGGATTATTGACAGTTGGGGAGGGTGGTGGAGGGCATGGTTAATAATGTATAAACTCCCTGGTTTATTGCAAACAAGAAATATAAATGCCTAATATCAGATAATGAAAAATTGTTTCCCATGCTATATTAAAGGAGTTTTATCATTAAAGTTAGTCTTCATTAATAATGTATTAATGTACTGGTACTGTATATCACTATATATACCAGTGTGTAGAGAGAAAAAGAGCAATATATATAAGCCCTCACCCCCCCCCCCCCCTTACAAAAGGTTTCGCTGCAATAAACATTTTTATATTCTTGGTCTTACCTGAAAGTTTTGCTGTTCTTTACTAATTGCCAAGTAAACATTTTAGTGTATTCCCCTACTGATTATTATATGTACTTGTACCTGTACAGGTAAATAACAAAAACTTACTTAAATCACAGGACTTCATGATTGATCTCTGCATCATAAATATTTATACTTCTGACCACCGAGTCTTAAAAATGGTTTGCGGCAATCATGTTGTTGTTTGACGAAATTATCATCTAGCTACTACCTGTTTTAAAACAAAGTACAAACATAAAATATATCCATAATACATCAATCACGTCATGTAATTGACAATACTTTTGTGGCAAGAAAGATTTTGAAACATATTTTCTATGGTTTCTGATGATTGAAGTATCAGTTTGAGATATGAATCGTAGAAATCCACTACAGGAGAATTGGAGTACAAAATGGTATCAAATCTTTGGTAAGATTTTTGATATACATGTCCGATGTTCTAGCATTATTTTATTTTTAAATGACAAAGTTTAAGGAGGACATTCCAGAGATGCAAAGTATCTCAATTCTAGACTTTATATTTGTTATTTCAAGTATGAGATTAGATTGTTGTTATTTAAATGGTTGGGAAATTTTATTCTACTCTGCAGGGGATGTTGGTTCCAAATGCTTTACAATGATAATCTTGGGGTCACGTTGATTTTTATCAGTTTTTGGAGATTTATTTTAGTGCTTCATAGGTGTAAATACTAGTACATGTACTGAGACAATTTTATTTAGGAAAGTTTTGTCAAGAGTAGGCCTTTTATAGCTACCATATGGGATAGATTATCACAAATATTATACCAGTTATATCCTGTTTTCAGAGTAGGGGAGATAAAAAAAAGTACAATACATGTATTTGGCAAGTGTCAAAATTCCAGGGGAGATAATCAAAACTTAATATGCCACATACAAGGGGGAAAAACACTAATCCAATTCTTTAAGATTTTTAATTTAAGATTTTCTACTAAATTTGTTATTGTTTTAATTAGTGCAGCTCTTTTACCTTAAGTTTAAATTGACCCACATCATATATATCCAGAACAGGCATATGTTCTCTCAAAGTCTCATGACCACCTTAATATCTTCCAAGAGAAAACCAGCCTCCATTAGGTGTAGGACCACCAAATACTGGGAACCAGTCCTGAGGTTGTACGTAAAAGTAGTGCTATTTAAAAATAGCTGCTCACTGTTATAATTATAACTTTTGAACCATAATAGATATTGGAACAAACTTGGTATTTTTGGAAAGCTGAATAATTCAGGAAACAAGAGGATAAAGTTGAACTGATGAGTACTAAAGATAAAAATTATGTGAGTCATTGGCTGACATGCACTATTTTGGGACTGAACTTGAAAGTGAAAGTAGATTTTTTGAGCGAGTTGACTTCCGGTTTGTTGTTCTTTCTTATATGCAATGAAAGTGGTACTGAAATTTTGAGAGAATACTTAGGGGTTACATGTTGTCATGTGACAGGAATATTTCTTTATTTGAAACAAAGGTAAAATGTTCAGAAAAATTCAAAATCAACTAATTTTATATAGCGGAAGAGGAGATAAAAAATGGTGGTCCTACCCCATTAGGTAAACCCCACTATAAAAATAGCACTGTCTTTTCAGAAAATCTTGGTTTATAGGTCATGTAGTGCATGTGACATAAAACATACTAAACACCATTAGAACAGAGCGAGTTTGGACTCCCAAGTTTTCCCAATATATTCACCTCATCCTCACAAGTCAGGGTTTCTGTGTCCACATCTGTCCACAAAAACCTGACAAACTTAGCTAGGAAATTCCCTGGCTAGGAGTCACTATTTTGATTGGCTACATCATACCTTGATGTAGCCAATCAAAAGCTCGCTTTCATTCACAACTTGGTTAGGGGATATCCTGATGTCGATTGTAAATAAACCAAACGGATGTGTTGCATAGACCATGTGAAAATCAGTGTATTTTGTACAGTAGTGTTAATAGTTTGTTATTACTGCGTTATTTATTAGTTGCATTACATTTTCCTCCAATTCAAGAATGAGTAAGAATGTATAATGCCAAACACTTGCTTCTTTCAAGCAATTTCATTTGTTCATATTTTGAAGGATTGACGTCATATGAAAATCTTCTAGCCCGGGAATTTCCCAGCTAAGTTTGTCAGGGTTTCGTGGACACAGAAACCCTGACTTGTGAGGATGTATTCACCTTTCAGAAAAACTTTCATTCTTAAAATCCATTAAGTAGCTTTTAATATACACTAAGATAAACAGGACTATTTTGTTTTTAAGTACTATTTTCTTATATGTTGTAAATTTGATTAGTCCCTTTTAGTGTCATCACCCCTAAATACAAACTTCAGATTTTTTGTGAAATTCTATATGCCAAGAAATTTTTTAGGGGAGAAAACACTAATCCAATTCTTTAAGATTTTCTACTAAATTTTTTTAATTAGCGCAGCTCTTTTACCTTAAGGTTAACTTGACCGACATCATATATATCCAGAATCGTATGTGACAGGCCCATGTTCTCTCAAAATTTCATGACCTCTTTAAAACCTTCCAAGGGAAAACCAGCTTCCGGGGTAAACCCCACTCTAAAATAGCACTTTCTTTTCAGAAAATCTTGGTTTATAGGTCATGTAGTGAATGTAACATAAAACATAACACCATTAGAACAGAGCAAGTTAGGACTCAAAATTTTTCCAATATATTCACCTTTCAGAAAAACTTTCATTCATTAAAATCCAGTTAGTAGTTTTTAATATACACTAAGATAAACAGGACTATTTTGTTTTTAAGTACTATTTTCTAAATTTAATTGGTCCCCTTTAGTGTCTTTACACCTTTATCAATATGGTTTAGCAAAGTTTTATAATTGTCTTTCAATGGACTAAAGGTCACATCACAATTATTTGCAGGTTAGAAAGATAATCAAATATCTAGTATGACTATGTGTTTTAAATTAATTAACTGCATTTTAAGCTCACCTGACCAAAAGGGTCAGTGTGAGCTATTCTCATCACTTTGCGTCCGTCGTCGTCGTCGTCCGTAATCTTTTCACATTTCAATCTTCTTCTCCAAAACCCCTGGGCCAATTGGAACCAAACTTGGCAGGAATGTGTATTGGGTGGTTCTTTACAAATTTTAAGTTTTTGGTGCTGATCAAATATTAAACATGGCTGCCAGAGCCATTAATGGGTTCTGATTGGCTGAATTTTAAAAATCTTCTTCTCATAAACTGCTTGGCAGGTTGATTTGAAATTTTGCAGAAATGTTTCTTGGATGGTCCTCTACAAAGTTTGAGTTTTTTGTGCCGATCCAAAATCCAAGATGGCCACCATCGCAAGACATAGTTTAACTCTTTCCCCCTTACAAGCGCCCCTGGACGCCACTCCATTATTACCACATAAGCCCCTCTCGACGCGTCTATCGTACTTCCACAGAAGCGACTGCGGACGCTTTGTTTATATTTCCGTATAAGCGCCTAAGGACGACCAGCTATTTTAGGCTGAGATGGAAAAGAGGTTATAGCCTCGATGTGATTGGGAATTCCCTAAATTGAATGACTATCATTGGTCCTTCAAAATAGAAAATAAATTACGTCATATATTGGAATTTCTTTGTTTTATGAATGAAAATAAGTGTGTGGTCGGAGTTTGGCAACAAACATGGCAGTATATTGCTTTCTAACAACGAGATATTTTCAATCGGACAACGAAGAAAGTGACATCGAGGGTTTTGATGAAGTTGAATCTGATGTGGATATAACAAATGCATAAGACAGTAGTAATGATCCCCAAGATGGCGATGACTGGGACGAAAACGATGACGAATTGTGGATGGATCGAATTGACTTCGAGGGCGTAAATTTACACGACTCTACCCAAGAGACTGGACCACGATTTCCAGACAATTTTGACACAGAAAATGCTTCAGCTAAAGATTATTTTAACTTTATGTTTAGTCCATTCATGATGGGGGAGGGGGGATTTTTTAGGCATACGAAAAATTATGCGAAGTGGAAAATGGAACGAGAAAATGAAAATGATGCTCTTTGGTACAATGTTACCGAAATTAAATTAGAGCTTAATTTGGTGTACATATTTGTGAAAGAATGCCATGTCCAGTTTCACCAATAAATATATTAAATCAATTAATTAACTAAAATGATCACTTGTTATTATAAAATTTTTTAGTACATAGTTTTTAGTTATCACTTTGGATAACAATATCTGGAACAAATTATAATATTTTCTAGAAATTTTTACATCCCTGAAAAAGGTCATTAAATAACAAAAATAAAAGTATATACTTTATTATATTTTTTTTCTAATAGTTATTTCATAATTTAAGAAAATATAGGATGACCCATCATTATTTACAAATTTCTTGAAAACCTCTGTGGAAATGCTGCTGCTGATTAGCATATCAGCTGTGGATGCTATGTATACAATCAAATTTTCTGCTGTGGTTATAAATAGCTGTTTATCACTGAAGCTCTGTGGTGTAAAGAGTTAACATAGGACCCTATGGGAAAAACATACAAACAACTTCTTCTCTGAAACTGTTCCACACAATGAAGCCAAATTATGAAGGAAATGAAGGTTGGATAATTATCTTATTGTTTTGGGTTTTTCAAGCCAATTGCAAATTCAACATGGCTTCCAGGGCATTCTGATTGGCTGAAATTCAAAAATCTTTTTCTCATAAACTGCTTGGCAGATTGATTTGAAATATTGCAGAAATGTACCTTAGGTTTTTTGAGCCAATTCCAAATTCAACATGGCTTCCAGGGCCATTAATGTGTTCTGATTGGCTGAATTTCAAAAATCTTCTTCTCATAAACTGCTTGGCAGATTGATTTGAAATATTGCAGAAATGTACCTAAGGAGGTCCTTTACAAAGTTTGAGTTTTTTGTGCCGATCCAAAATCCAAGATGGCGACCATCGCAGGACTTAGTTTAACATAGGACCCTATGGGAAACACATACAAACAACTTCTTCTCTGAAACTGTTCCACACAATGAAGCCAAATTATGAAGAAATGATTAATGGATATTTATCTTATTATTTTGAGTTTTTTGAGCCAATTGCAAATTGAACATGTCTTCCAGGGCAACTAATGGGTTCTGATTGGCTGAAATTTCAAAAATCTTCTTTTTACAAACCGCTTAGCAGATTGATTTGAAATATTGCACAAATGTACGTTAGATGGTCCTCTACAAAATTTGAGTTTTTTGTGGCGATCCAAATTCCAAGATGGCCACCACAGTGGAATACAGCTTAACATAGGTCCCTATGGGAAAACCATACAAACAGCTTTTTCTCTGAAACCAAATAATGCAGAAGTGAATCTTAGTAATCTTATTATTTTAAGTATGTTTCGACCCGATAGGAAATTTAACATGGCTGCCAGAGCTGCAAATGTGTTCTGACTGGCTGAGATTTCAAAATTCGTTTTCTCACAAACCGCTTGGCAGATTTTGGATATGTGATATTGTATGGTCCTCTACCAATTTTGAGGGTTTTTTTCAATCCAAAATACAAGATTGCTGCCACCATCACTTAACATACTAATATGAAAAAACATAAAAACTGCTTCTTCTCAGAAACTCTCCAACTGCTGATTGTAAATTCAACATGGCAACATTCATAGAAACAGCATCTTCACATAAACTCTTTAGCATTTAATATCAAAATTTTCAAGAAAAGTCTTGTCTTTAAAAGTTTTTTTGTAAGTCAGGTGAGCGGTACAGGCTCTTAAGAGCCTCTAGTTGTACTACTTGTTTCTCTTTTATATGTGTTAAATAAATTGCATTAGTTTTGTTCTTATTTATATTGGAGTAAATTTCAACAGTTAAATATTCAAATGTTTAAGGCATGAGGAAATGAACAAAAATTAAATTTCACTTTAATACTACATCAAACAATCTAATGATGTACTTGGGTTTTTTTGTGCAAAATATAAATATAAATTTTAAAATCCATTACCCGAACAGAAATTTATGGTGCATTTATGATTGATGTTTAAAAATAAATTTATATTCTTTATTTTTGCTTGTGCATTATAAATGTATATGTAATACCCTTTTTATTATTAAGATACATGCATTTTATTGGAGTACAATCAAACCTGTATGTAGAAATACATATTTACATAGAAATGTATGTGACCTTAATGAGAACATTAATTTAGGATCACAACAATAAGGTACTTTAGTTCAAAGGTATGTAGAAATAAAATTTAGGGTCATATAAGTTCGGGCTTAATGCAGATGGTCTTAATGATAGGTTTACATGTATGTATTCTATGGAAATGCAGCATACTTGTATAGAACCATCTAAAATCTTGTATCATGGAGGTGTATGAAACATAATATACTAGTACTTTAAACCTGTTGTTGTCACTTTGGAATGGAAGAAAATTGCTGTGTATTCTTTGTAAATGTGTTTGTTTACTGGTCCCAACACTTGCATGTAACTATAGTAACCGTGTATGGTTTTGGACAGATTCATTTTATATTTCAGTCTCAGTACGTATTTTGAGAAAGGGTGAAAGCTTTCCCAACTGGCGTTGATGGTTGTTTGTATTTTGTTCTTTCTTTTAAATCATGGTTCCTGTAGCAATGAATTGGAAACATAACTTTGGTCTTTTTCATTTTATTTTATTAAAGTCCTGCACTATATTCTCAAGCCTCATGTTTGACATGGTTCATGTATCATGTTTTTCATGAAGGAAAGCATTAATTGCTACTTGCATTGAAATTGAACATTTCTGTGTGGAAATTTAAAAGGGAAGTGCAGATATGGCTTTCACCTTAAATACAAACCTGGTCATACATGTACTTTCTGATATTTACAAAATGACAAACTTAATAATATATTATTTACAAATTATGAGATTAAAAACGACGAGTGCTTAAGGTAGACCTCATCCTCACAAGTCAGGGTTTCTGTGTCTACATGTGTCCACACGAAACCCTGACAAACTTAGCCAGGAAATTCCTGGGCTAGAAGATTTTCATATGACGTCAATCCTTCAAAATATCAACTAATGAAATTGCTTGAAAGAAGCAAGTGTTTGGCAGTAGTCATTCTTACTCATTCTTGAGTGGGAAGAAAATTTAATGCAACTAATAAATAATGTGGTAATAACAAACTATTAACACTACTGTACAAAATACACTGACTTTCACATGGTAGCTGCAACACATCTGTTTGGTTTATTTACAATCGACATCGGGATATCCCCTAACCAAGCCACGAATGAAAGCGAGTTTTTGATTGGCTACATCAAGGGATGCCCGGGAATTTCCTATCTAAGTTTGTCAGGGTTTCGTGGACACAGAAACCCTGACTTGTGAGGATAGCAAGGCTTTTGAAAGCTCATGGCATCAAGGCCTGCTTTTCAAACTAGCTAAATCAGATATTGGAATACATTTTTTTTATAGTTCTAAAAGATATACTAAGCTTATGCAATTAGTAAGTCTGCAATTGAAATTGACAACAAATATTCTAATTTTTTTTTCTTAGAAAGAGGAGTCAAACAAGGGGATAGTTTAAGCCCAACTTTATTTAATTGTTTTATGAATAATATTCATAATATATTTGATTATACTTGTAATCCTCTTAAGCTTGATATTTTTCTAGAAGCTATCTTGGTCTACAAAAGGCTATACAATGTAGATGAACTACACAAGTATTGTTATGAGTGGCAGCTGACTGTAGGCACTAAAAAAAATAAAGTTATGATATTCCAGGAAAAAATCAACTAATGTTTCTTCTTTCTATTATGATAATATTGAGCATTAATGGAACTTAAAGAATATGATTTTTAGGTGCAGGTTTTAATAACGAAGGTTGCTTTAAAACGGGAGAACAAGAATTGTCAAAAAGGCACTGAAAGTCCTTTTCTTACTCAGGAAAAAGGTTCATATTTGCAAATCAGTTATAGGACTTGAGAAAACTGCATGGGTTGCAATATTTTTGCAAAAACCAAACTTGTTCACCTTCCATTCAATTAAACCCTCTAGTTAAACAATCTCTGACCATTAATAAATTGTTACACCAGGAAGGTACTTTCATCCATAATGATGTATTCAAAGAGTGTAATCTGATATATCTGATTTGTTTTCCATCATCAGGTATTTCCTTAAATAAAACAAGCAATAGAAACAATTGAAAATTAAATTTAAGGATTTATTAAAAATACATTAAGTAGTTTCACAGATGAATCTAATTATACAGCCAAATAAAAGATCTGATTCAAATAGAAAATTATCTGATTCATGAAAAAGTATTAAGAAAAACATCTAAATTATGAATTTAACTGTGATCATTGTCTTCAAATAGTAGGAAGACGTAAAAATATTCCAGTCATCAAGATTGTGTAATAAATGCAAATTTGTAGAAGATAAATGTCCATGTGAGCTTTTGCCATCACTTGGCGTCCGTCATCTGTCATCCCTCCTCTGTAGTAAACGTTTTCAAAAATCTTCTCCTGCGACCACTGGGCCAATTTTTTTCAAACTTGGCCACAATCATCCTTAGGGTTCATAGCTTCAAATTTGTACCCAGGGTGTTGATCAATGGACAAAGATGGGCACTGTTACTAAAAATAGAACATGGGTGTCAACACACTTTTTTTTTTTTATCATTATCTCAAAATTTATAATAGGTATAGAGAAACGTTACTTCAAATTGATCAGCACATTAAGGTCTACAATAGTTGCTATAAGTGTGAAGTTGTGTATTTGCTTCCTGGAGGAGTTATTGCCCTTTAATGACAATTTTTGACAAAAGTTTTGGCATATACAATATAACTTGAAATTACTCGACTCCAATCTTAATTGACAAGGATTGCCAGTTTTCCTACCGTAGGTGGGGGGTTCTCTCCGGGTACTCCGGCTTCCTCCCCCAATAAAAACTGGACGCCATGAAATAGCTGAAAAATTGCTGAAATTGGCGTTAAAACACCATTCAAACAAACAAACAATATAACTTGAAAACTATAAGAGCAAGGGAGAAACTGTAAATGGCAAAAATGATCAGCAATTTAAGTCTTACAATTCACTTTATTGGTCTGAAATTGTCAGATGACTCCTTATATGAGTTATTGCCCTTAAATGACAATTTTTAAATGAAATTTTTCATTTTTGTCCTCTAACTTAAAAACTATAACAGCTAGAGTAAAACTGTAAATAGCAAAAATGATCAGCAGTACAAGCCCTGCAATGTCACTGTAGTGTTCTGTATTGCTATTAAATAGCAATTTTTTATGAGATTTTCCATTTTTGTCCTGAAACTTAAAAACCGTAACAGCTAGAGTAAAACTGTAATTAGCAAAAATGATCAGCAATAAAAGCCCTACAATTCACTTAATTCGTCTGAAATTGTCAGATGACTTCTTATAGGAGTTATTGCCCTTAAATGATAATTTTGTATGAAATTTTCCGTTTTTGTTCTGTTACTTAAAAACTGTAACAGCTAGAGTTAAACTATAAATAACAAAATAGATCAGCAATACAAGCCCTGCAATTCACTTAATTGGTCTGAAATTGTCAGATGACTCCATATAGGAGTTATTGCCCTTAATTGACAATTTTTTATGAAATTTTCGTTTTTGTGTGTAACTTGAAAACTATAACAGCTAGAATGAAAATGTAAATTGATCACCAAAGCAAGGCCTACAAATCATTTCTAGTCCAAAATTGCAAGATGACTCTTAATAGGTGTTGTTGCCCTTTAATTACGAATTTGGACAAATTATCAGTATTTGTGTTATAAATTAGTCTATAACACCTGAACACACCTAGAGTAAAACTATAAATTTCTAAATTGCCCTAAAGGGCAAGGCCTACAAATCATTTTATTTTCAGAAATTGTCTGATACCACCTTATAGGAGTTGTTGTACTTAACCAAAATTTTTGAAGAAACATTTAGTTTTTTCACAGTAACTAAAAGCTATAACAACTAGACTGAAACTAAAATGCAAAAATTTTATATAGTTGAAGTCATTTGGGTTCCAGGTGAGAGATGATTACAGGCTCCTGGGAGCCTCTAGTTTTATTAAATTTAAAACTAACTGAAACCTTCAGAAAAAGACTTTTAGAAAAAAAAAACATAAAAATTATTATCATTTTAAGGTCTGTCTTCTTCAGAAAAAAACCTGAAATTCAGCTTCTGAAAGTTTGTTTTTGTAGCTTTCTATTATCATATTTCAAACCCCACCCCACCCCCACTATTTGTCAATTTTCCAACTCGCCCATCAAAACAGCTTTGTTACTGTAGGTAGTACTGTTACATAACAAAGACTTTTAAATGATCAGTATTAGGTTTCCAACTATCATAAACAGTCAGAGGTACACACATAATTTATTTCTATTGAGATTCTTTCATAACAGTTTGAAGGTTATATAATGTTATCTTATTTTGTGTATTAAAGATACTTAAAAGGTTAGAAAAGAAAACAAGCTAAAACAATTTTTGTTTTTATATATTCAGGAATTAATGATATCTCTACCATTTTCATTCGGTAGATGTGGTGTGGAAATTTTTTTATTTTTGTGGAAAATTATAAGGTCACATTGACTGAGATTTAACACTTATCATATTATGATGACAGAATTTCCAACCTACCTACATGAATTACCTTTTAGCTCACCTGACCCAAAGAGTCGTGTAAGCTATTGCCATCCGTCATCGTCAGTCGTCTTTAACTTTTCTTAAAAAATTTTCTCCTCAAAAACAACTGAAGGGATTGCTTTGAAACTCTGTACACATCATCCATAAAATGTCCTCTACCCAAGTTTGCACAAACCATGGCTGCAGATTAACCAACATGGCCACTATGGCTAAAAATAGAACGAGGTGGGGGGGGTCCAAATACAGTTTTTAGCTCACCTGACCCGAAGGGTAAGGGTCATGTGAGCTATTGCCGTCACTTGGCGTCCGTCGTCCGTCCGTTCAACTTTTCAAAAATCTTCTTCTCTGAAACCACTTGAAAGAATGCAACCAAACTTGGTATGGTTGTTGCTTAGCATGTCCTTTACCAAACTATCGTTTGGATTTTTGATTCGTAAAAAAACATGGTTGCCATGGCTAAAAATAGAACAGGGGGTCAAAATACAGTTTTTGGCTTATAGTTCAAAAAGTATTACAGATACAGGAAAACCGAAGAGACCTTCCTTCTTCAGCATCAAAAGCTCTACAAAACACTCCATTGGGTCAAAGTCGTATGACAACTCCTTGTAGGAGTTATTGCCCTTTAATTGTCGAAATTGATGATTTTTTGTCTCGCCTGCGACGAAAGTCGCTGGAGGCGAGACATATGTATGGGAATCCGGCGGCGGCGGCGTAAACACTTGACATCTTGCTTCATATCTTTGTAAGCCCAAGCCCTAGGTCCATCAAATTTGGTCCAGAGGTAGCTTATGATGAGTACTTGCCAGTCAGTCACCTGTCACCTGACCTTGACCTCAATTTCACGGTCCAGCGACTACGTTAAAGTTTTTGGGTTACGACAGTTCCTCTGTAACTACGCATGATAGGATGACAATATTTGGTGTATAGGTTGCTGATGACTAGTACATGACTGTCTGGTAGGTGTCACCTGACCTTGACCTCAATTTCACGGTCCAGCGACTACGTTAAAGTTTTTGGGTTACGACAGTTCCTCTGTAACTACGCATGATAGGATGACAATATTTGGTGTATAGGTTGCTGATGACTAGTACATGACTGTCTGGTAGGTGTCACCTGACCTTGACCTCAATTTCACGGTCCAGCGACTACGTTAAAGTTTTTGGGTTACGACAGTTCCTCTGTAACTACGCATGGTAGGATGACAATATTTGGTGTATAGGTTGCTGATGACTAGTACATGACTGTCTGGTAGGTGTCACCTGACCTTGACCTCAATTTCACGGTCCAGCGACTACGTTAAAGTTTTTGGGTTACGATAGTTCCTCTGTAACTACGCATGGTAGGATGACAATATTTGGTATATAGGTTGCTGATGAATAGTACATGACTGTCTGGTAGGTTCCACCTGACCTTGACCTCAATTTCACGGTCCAGCGACTATGTTAAAGTTTTTGGGTTACGGCTGTTCCCCTGTAACTATGCAGGGTATGGTGACAATATTTTGTATACAGGCCGCTGCTGATATTTAATGCTATTTACGTAATGCTTATGACGAAATTTATTTTCGTTACTGATGCGGAATGCAGGCGAGACGTTTTTCTGTGTCCACACTTGTGCTATTTTTGCCTAAAAATCTTGAAAATTATTAGAACTAGAGAAAAAGTTAGCATTGTTTAATTGTTCTGCTCTATGAGAGCTACAAAAATGTCTGTAGGGTCAAGATTGTCTGATAAACCGTTTAAGAGTTATTCCACTTGAACTGTTTTTTTTTAATCGGTTTTAATTGATTTTTAAAAATCTTCTCCTCAAAAACCACTGAAAGAACTGCTTTGAAACTTTGTACACATTATCCGTCAAATGTCTTCAACCAAGTTTGCACAAACCATGGCCGCAGATTAACCAACATGACTGACACGGCTAAAAATAGAACGGGGGGGGGGGGGGTGGGGGTCAAAATACAGTTTTTGGCTTATAGTTCAAAAGTATTACAGATACATGAAAACCGAAGAGACATGCCTTCTTCAGCATCAAAAGCTCTACAAAACACTCCAATGGGTCAAAGTCGTATGACGACTCCTTGTAGGAGTTATTGCCCTTTAATTGTCAAAATTGATTATTTTTGCTATTTTTGCCACAAAATCTTGAAAATTTTTAGAACTGGAGAAAAAGTTAGCATTGCTTAATTGTTCTGCTCTATGAGGGCTACAAAAATGACTTTAGGGTCAAGATTGTCTGATTAACCGTTTAGGAATTATTCTCTTAGAACATTTTTTTAAATGAATTTTAATTGATTTTAAAAAATCTTCTCCTCTGACCAATGAAAGGACTGCTTTGAAACATTGCACATCTTAAGGATGTCCTCTACCAAAATTGTGCAAATCATTACAGCTGACTACCTACATAGCTACGTTGGCTTAAAATGTAAAGGGGGGGGGGGGGTCAAGGGAGTTTTTGGCTGATAGTTAAAAAAGTATAACAGGTACAGCAAATTTCAAGTGAACCTCCCCCCTAAGCATCAAAAGCTCCTCCTTATAGGAGTTATTTCCCTTAAAAGGTCAAAATTAATTAATGACTTTTTCAGAAGTGTTGGTCAATTCCTTATAGGAAAGAAATTCTATATAAAAAAGGGTTGTTTGGTTTCAGGTTCAGGTGAGCAATACAGGCTCCTGGGAGCCTCTAGTTGGATTATAGAATAACAGATACAGGAAAACCAAGAGACATGCTTTCATCAGCATCGAAAGCTCTCAAAACACTCCATTGGGTCAAAGTTGTATGATGACTTCTTGTAGGAGTTATTGCCCTTTAATTGTTGAAATTGATTATTTTTGCCATTTTGGCCTCAAAATCTTGTAAAATTAGCAAAAGGGGGGGGGAGGGGTTAAGATGGCTGAGAGTTAAAAAAGTATAACAGGTACAGCACATTTGAAGTGAACTTCCCTTAAAAGGTCAAAATTAATGATTTTTGCAGAAGTGTTTGGCAATTCCTAATAGGAAAGAAAAGCTGGATAAAAAAGGGTTGCTTGGTTTCAGGTTCAGGTGAGCAATACATACTTGTATCATGTATTATAATAACCATGTAAATCTGTGAAAAAAAAAGAAACAACCTAAAAATTACTTTTAGAGAAACCTCATTTAACATAATGTTTACATATTAACAGGATATTTTCTGTAACTTCTGAAATGAATTTTTATTATATGACATTATCAGTGTGATGTTTTTACTTTAAATGGTTATGTCATTTACAAATTGTCAGTGTATATAACATCATTGCACTGATCATCATTCAAGATCTTGGTTGTTTTGGTTTTTTTCACAGATTTACATGGTTATTATAATATGCAGTGGCTGAGTGGTTTAGGTAGTTCTTCTAATATTGATCATGTGGGATGTCAACACTGAGGTTGCGGGATTGGGTCTAACTGTGAGCAGGGTGTACTCGACTCCAATCTTAATTGACAATAGCCTTGAAAAGGTTGTAGCTCTGAATGTCACTGTTTTTGTGTGTGACATCTATGGGGGAAAAAAGGAGCAACCTTCAGAGCTACGTTTTGACTGCTAAATTGACAAGGATTGTCAGATTTCCTTCCGAAGGTCTGAGGTTTTCTCCTGGTACTCCTGCTTCCTCCCCCAATAATAATGGGATGCCATGACATAATAGTAGGTGAAAAATAGCTGAAAGTGGTGTCAAACATCGTTCAAACAAACAATTAATAGTTTTACATCATAAATCATGAAACAGAACTAAAAGCTTACATATAGTTAAATAGTGTGCAATTGTCATTATTAAAAAGTATTATTTCATTCCTTTAATTATTTTTTTTATAAATATTTTGGTATATTTACAGATTAAATGACCTTATTCTTTACAAAAAAACTTTGAACATGTTTTACTTTCAATGTCGTATTGATCAAATTATAGTTTAATAAAACTTAAGTAGTTAAATCAATAATTCTGCTTTGTATCTACAATCCCTTTGACTTTGTTGCAAATTTGGACAATTATAGTGTATGAACATGAACAAATCGCTTGTAGCCTCATGTCATTCTTGTACAAGACATCATTAGGAAACAAGGAGATGAGTTCATTTATCATAACAACTATCTAACATAATTTTTACTGAATGGTTCCCTCTCTATGTATATAACTTGTTGTACTGACGTACTATCTACAGCTGTACAGGGACGAGATAAGCAATACATTTAGGACGTAAACGTATGAAGTCAGATTTAGGTATGTCACTTGATATAATACATGTATTGTCTTTCTAACATCCTGATACATACATTTTTATGTACATAGCATTTAGTGTATACAACAAAATATACTGAAGTTAAAAGGTTTTATTACAGTCCACATTTTTATGCTTTATATTGTTGTACCTTCCACAGAAGCAATGTTTGAATGTTTGATTGGGGTTTAATGCCAACTTCAGCAGTTTTCATGTGTATCGTGAAGTTCAGTTTTTAACTCAAGAAACCTTAAAATTCTGCAGGAAAACTGGCAATCCATGTAAATTACTTTTATAATCTTCATTTCCTGAATATAGCTGAAATATTGCTTGCTGGACGTAAAATAAATCAAATTTGCAATGCACACGATTTGTACTAGTAGTAGATACCTTAACCACTCATCCACTTTTGCATGATTAGCAGATACACAGGAAGGATTTTTTTTTTCTCCCCTGTGGAGATCAAAAATATTTATTTCTGAAAAAGTCTGTGTCAAATCCTTTATTTCAACAATATTACTAGCCTCCCCCTCGAAATCAAATGGTCTTCCCATTAACATTTATGGTTAAATCTCAAGAAATAAAAGTCCTGGGTTGATCAAACTTGTTATGTATTAAGTTATGATCAGAAATAGCTAAATGCTAATTACAGGTCCAACATCAATTTAAGGTAACCATTGTCTTGTGAGATGGACTGTTATCATTCTCAGCTGTTCCTATAGACTGATTTGTAATTCAGTAAATGTGTTCATGGATATTAAACATGGCAGGGTATCATGTAATGTCCCGTCATATCCCCTATTTATGTTTATAAATATTGAACAGATCTATCCAAAAGGAACAAAACTGAAAATTTTATTTGATGGGTTAGCGCTTACCATGCACTGAACAGTCTTTTACTCTTCACTACTCGTATACTGAGGAAGAGAATTAAGTTACCAAATCCTGTTGGGAGGTATCCACAAAAAGGGAATTAGCATAATGGAATAAAATGAGGAAATAATAGAAAGGGTCAGAAAATTAAATGGCTGTTTCACTACTGACTACAACTAGTAGTACAAGAAACAAGCCATAAGTACTCATGAATGCAAGTAACGAAACAAGTTCCCAATGGCCATTTTTTTGCTATAGAAGACCTTCATCTGTACTATTAATCATTTTCTAGTTAATTTAAAAATTATAAAGCAAATAATTGGAATGACTTGTAGTAAGTCAAGCATTTACATTGCATGTAATTTTTAATACATTGATTTTAGATAGAAAATACAGTGTAATTACATTTTTTGTATATAGACCTGTAACAGTCTTGGCAAACATAGGGCATACAAAGTTAATATCCTAAAGCCCTGCTGAAAATCTACCAGCTTCATTAGTGTAGGTAAAAATCTACATGCGCATACTAACTAGTATACTAGTACAGGCTGTACATGGACACTGTGTTTAGGTTGGGTTAACAAATTCAATGTCATGATTCTGAATTTCATAGTAACATTTAAAATAAAATAAAATAATTTAAAATAAATTAAAATGACCAGTACATACCAGACTGTTCTGGAACCCCCTAGGGTATAGCCTGATGTTGAGACCACATAATTTGATAGGTTATTAAATTGTTAAATAAAAGAAGTGTTATGTGTTGAAATAGTTAAACAAAAGCAGTGGTAGGTGAGAAAACAAAAAGTTGTTTTCAACATCTGAGATGTATCAAACCGGTTAGAACAGGTAGGGAAATTAATTTTGGATGAATGTATATAAAGTTTCTTATTCATCAGACCATCTCAGCAGATGATAAACCTATATCCATGTTAGATTTTCCACCATAAAGTCAAGTTAAATAACTACAAAAGCTAATGTATTTATTTTGACCATAGTTCATGCACATATGTATGATGCATTTCTATGTTGGTAAAAGGGGAAATCGGCACATTTTTTAAAAACACTTAAAAAGTTTGTGTTGCTTTGCCTTGAATTTTGTGTGTTCAGGAATTTGATAGTACAAGTGGACAGTTCTAAAATTGTTGTCAGTACATGTAAAATATTGGGCAAACATCATAAGGTTTTTAAACATTTGTTGTTTACTAAACTGATAAGTGGATAAACAGATATAAATCTGCTGACTGGACAGTTCTTGTGATAGACGAAACCGGAGTCTGTACAATGCCAATAAGAAAAAATGGTTTAGGTAAGAATGATATACTTATTGTTTTAAATGGTTTTTTAATTTACACATTTGCTGTTCTCAAATATAGCTGAAATATTGCTGTGAGACCAATCATTCATTTATAATGTCTGACATTGTTAAATTGATTTATATTTGATGGTCCTAAAATAGTAAAAAGTAGACATTGAACATGAATCAGTCTAACATATTTGACATTGATTTGCTGCAAATGATTTGAGAAGTATTAAAGGGAAACTTCGCGAAGAAATGAAAATTTGATATGTTATTTTTCAACTAAAAAGAAATACATTTGTCTCTTAATGTTTTATTATATTTTCAGTGGTTAAGTTTCTGCATGGAATTTTTCGTGTAAAAAATGCACTTATGGAGGTCCGCCATCTTGTCACCATCTCGTCACTAGATGGCGATACTAGACATCCTAGTACCTTTAAAAGTCGTCGAATGATAATAACGCGAAACGGTCAATAACAGAAGGTTGTACTATAAGACAAGGTTTTGAAAGATTACATTTCGTATTCCTGATCTATATTTAAGCAAAAAACCCTACTTGATTATTTCCACAGCAGCAACAACGGTAAACGGAAAGAAAGTCACAGGAAAAAAGTCACAGTTTTGATAAGAAAAAAAGTCCATAAATATTAATTAAATTGAAAATTATTCGTATTATTATTTTCAACTTAATCAGATTAAGCAACTTATTGAACGAAACTTTTGCGAGTTGACTATTTAAGAAATAGCGGTCATTAAATGAAATATTTTTAAATACTCTGCTTTTCGTGCATCAAAATTTCACTTCACCAGAGACATATAATTACATGTCTTTGACTTCACGTTTAGTACATTTATAATTATTATTATTGTTATTATTATTACTGGTAACATTTATTGTGCGTGTGCGTAACACAGTTTCCAAAATTTTACATGTTGTGTATATTTGAGTTAACGTGTAAGTTTTACGTTTCCTCTGACATCTAAAGGTATTCGAAATCTTATATACATCCTGTGTTCTGACACTTCGGTGTATTCAAATCATACCTGTCTTGGCAGGAGGGGTGTGCCTTTCTAATTTCGAATTACATGATTAATCTTTAATCTGGTTAGCTTTTGAAAAAGTCCGAATATTCATACTTCAAAGTCGGCGTCAAATGGTCTAGTAATTGCAATAAACATCCTGTTTGTTTACCTGCTAATTCTGTTAATTACCCTTCATAAACGAGTAATGATTTACCTGTAACATTTTCACGTCCAGGTACAACTGCTGTTTCAAGACGTGCAAAATTGTCCACGGAATTTTATTTTATATATAAAAATAATCATATAAATATATCTTTTATTACAATTATTATTTAGGTAAATTATATCTGTGTTAAATAAAGACAGGTTAAAATTGGTGTCTAAAAATACTTCTATTAAAACAAAGATCATTAAAACATTAAAACGTATTTGGTAATCTTATGTTGTCAACCGGTCATTAGTCATCGCCACAGTTTATATATTCTTCAAAGAGCTAATGCAGAAAAACATATTTGTAAACTGGATTATTTATCATATTTACTGGATAATTACATTTATCACGTCACAAACGCAGTCACATGATAAAATACTGTCAATATGGCGGCCCCCATACACAAAATTTTACCACCTTTAATCCACTTTAGAAGCGTAACGGTAAAGAATACAATAAAACATCAAAAGGCAATAATATTTCTCTTTATTTGAAGAGTAAAATATCAAATTTTCATTTTTTCGCGAAGTTTCCCTTTAAGGAATACCCTTACAAACACTGAATGGGGAAATTTTTTTTTAATTGTTTATATAGTCATGAAAAAAGGTGTACAAAACCAAATCTCTTGAATGCTTCAGAGATGATTTTACTGTATACAATGGAAAATGCATGTAAATAAAAAAAACACAACTTTTTTAAGTTCTTCTAGAAAAAAAACATGATAAAATGGGTATCTTGTTTTTGTCAGTTGTGAGGACAAATTGGTTGGAAAAAAGCTAGGAAATTTGGTTATATCCATGTAGTATCTTTTTTACTGTAGTGTAACATACTTCAATCTCATACTTGTGTTGAATGACAGGTCTGTTTTACTTAGGTGTTTCTTCCATTACTTTAGAAATTCTTATTAGAATGTATATCATTCAGTATTATACAGTGTTAATTCTAGCCTTGTAAACTGGCTGATTATAAAACTTTGTTACCACAAGCAATGGTAGGTATTGACCTGTACACAATACTGTATATTACAAATACTAATGGGATATACACCATATTTATTGGACAATTCTGCCCACTGGTGTCTTACAGTTGTCCAAAGTCAGGCATGGAAATAAACAATTATTGTATTCTTACTTTGGAGATAAATCTTAATCATGTTGATAATTTGTCTCCCTTGATGCAAGTAAATATGAAAATTGATCATCTTCACTACCTTGTGGTTGCTATATATCCATACTCTGTAAGAAATTTGTTCATAACTACTCTGTTCAGATTTTATTCATAACTTATATTGTGAAAGTTATATATGAAACACATATCACTTCTAAAACGGATCTAATGGAGGTAATTATTGCTTAATCACATGACTATTATTTTCATGGTTTGTAGATATTTTGTTATTATTGCTTATGTATGTAATAGGCTATTATTGTGATAATCTTGATAGATGTATCGACCAAGTATTTTTTTATTTCATTTCGTACAGTAATTTTATTAACAAGTATTTCTTATTTCTGTTATACCAATAACATTTGTGAGAAAAAATTGATTGCTAAACTTCAGAGTGTTAATACAGATACAAAAACATATAGCTTTGATGCAGAAGAACGATGATGATGTCAGAGAAGCATTCAGATCATAGGAATATTATTAGAATAGGAATATAATTGTTATTTTAATATTTTACAGGAAAACCAAAAATGAAAGACGACGCCGAACTAAGCGAGTCTTTGATAGATGTGAGGGACACGGGTCAAGTTCTTATTGACCGACCTATATTCAACCAGCAAAAGCTTGATGAGGGATTTGGAACTAGATCTCGTCCTCAGGGCTCCATTAAAGCTTCATTTAAGAAAGCCTTTTCCAAAATCGCTGTCTCAAAGGCTTGTGGCAAGAACTTACTGTATAGTATTTTTCCCTTTATTTCGATGCTCAGAACTTACAATATTAAAAGTGATCTTCCAAATGATGTTGTTTCTGGTTTAACTGTTGGGATTATGCACATTCCTCAAGGTAAGTTTTGTAAAAATTAAGTTTTTCTTATAAATAAAATCTTGTGTTTTAGAGACAACAAATACTCAATAGAGACTTTTAGAGTTACTTTTTGTTTGTGTTTCTAGTAGACCATCAGATGTTCAAGATCCTTAGATTTTACACAGATATTGTGTTGTTTTACATGTTTCAGCACAATGTTTCGAAGGAACGATTGGACATCAAATAGTTTTAAAAGTCACAAAATAATTTCAGTTGCCACAGTTCTTGTCATCATTCTTGTACACGGTTGGTATTTTTTATTCAGTTACATTTTTTTTTTCCTAAGCTGTGGTCATGAACAAAGGATAAGGAAAAAGTCGATCAACATAGGCTTCTACAGATTTATTTAGGAAGTTTTTAATAGTAGGTGTGATTTATTATGTCCCCGCCACTTTGTGAGTGCCTGCCCGTCCATCCAAAATTGTAATCAGCCTGTAACTTTTTTGTCTTTTGAGGTACATGTTTGGTATTTGGTATGTGGGAAGATAATATCAAGGCCATGTGTCACATACCATGGCTGATACCCTTTGACCTTGAACTTAAACCTCAAGGTCAGCGGGCCCTCAAAGATGGATATTATATCACTGATATCTAGTTTTTTCCAGATAAAGTCTGTCCAGTTAGTAAACTATGTACTTTATTTAATATTTGGTTGTTGTGTCATTTGTTTACCAGCTAGAGTATAAAATGTGTAATGAAGATAATTAAAGTTCTCTGTAAAAGGAAATTAAGTTTAATGTCCTTGTGAAATTAAAATAAACATGGTTGGTTTACAGAAGGTTGACTACCTCAAACAAAAGTTTCAAGGGCAAACAAAAATATAACTAAGCTTCTGCAACAAGCCTTTTGTTATATTTGACCTAAAATAATATAAAGAGAATGTAATGATATTTTTATTTTCTTTTTTTTTGTGGAAAATAATTTCACTACAATAGTATAAAAAATAACTGCAATAAAAAATATTATATGATTAAATATGGTAAAATTTCTTGAAATTTGATTGGGTTAATTTTTCTTCTGTCACTTATCATATATGTCTATTTTAAACATTATATTAGGTATGTTTCTATTTTTAAAGAATATATGAGGCATGTTGCTAAATATAAATTTGGATATACGTTCCGATTGATTTCATTATACGATCAATTTAAATATGTGGTTAGTTGACTGTGGACAACCACGTCTAAAAAGTGAAAAATTGTTGAAATGCGTGGTTTCCATATGTAATATAACAATTAAGTATGTTTAATTCCATCTGTACACTTTATACAGAACTTGTAGAAATAGATCGACCTCTGACTGTGTTATAAAGCATATTGACCTCTTAAATAGTTCATAATTATAATAATAATACATAAAAAGTTTGGTTTAAACTCATATACATGTTCAAGTCGTCTTAATTAGATTTATTCATAGGTAGCTGTAACTTTCAGGTTTTTCTGTGGTAGTTATATGTTGCATAACTCCTAAATGTAATTACAATGTACATTTAATGATTAATTAGTCAAATTTTACCCATGTTTTCATATTGTATTTGACGTCATTACTTGGCTCACTTTTACTGTTAACATGTCTACATATATCAATTCTAATCTAACGTAAATTTCTTTGGACTAGAAAATCAATCAGAAGTCGTAAATATAATCTTTTACATGTTGATTTTATTTGTTTTTCATCCCAGTGTTCTTGTACACATTATCCATAGTATGGTTGCTCCCCAAACGATTAGAAACAGTTTTGTTGAACATTATGAACAACTGTGAATTAAATAAAATTATTATGTTATAAAATGTTGAATTTGTAAAACATTAAGATATACAAATAAACATGAAATGCCTAAATTTATAAAAAGAGGTAAACTCAACACAAACCTCACAATTCAATAAATCAGTAAAAGACATACCACAAATCACCAAAAATAAATGAAAAATGAAGAACAGAAAGGCCAAATATGAGGACATAAACTTCAGGTACTAGCTTGGAGCAGCCACATATGGCATTAATGTATATGGTGCTATCATACATGATATTACGGGAATGATACTTAGTCACTATAACAGCCAGGCACTATTACCAAATATAGAAAATTATACAAAATTACTGTGATAGTTCTTCTGCAATAGCACATTTTTGACAATACAATTAGGAATGGTCATGGTCACAAAGGATGGTTCCCCTTTAAATTGGCCTTCTATTGACCATTAGAAATAGTTAACAGTATTCATTTGCATTGAAAAAAAACCTATTCTGAGATTTGCAATAATGTGTTGCATTTCATAATATAAATGGTTGCTATTTCTTAAATTCTGTGATTACAATTTTATGTCTTTAAAACATTATTTTCAGGTATGGCTTACGGTATGTTAACAGGCTTGGCTCCAGTATATGGACTGTATACATCATTTTTTCCAGTTGTTGTGTACTTCTTCTTTGGCTCATCAAGACACGTTTCCATGGGTAAGTTACTGTGACCTTCTCGTTATCTGTCTCTCTATGTTGAACATTCATTGTTTTTATACCCTTGCTTAAAAAGGCGGTATGTAGTGGAATGAAAAACTCTCTTGACCAGAAATTGTGTTCCCGAAAAATATCTGAAAAATGTATTCAATATGATGCAATACACACAGTGTTTTATGCCAAAGTATCAAAATCACAAACTACTTCATGTGACACTCTGGCATAACACCCTCCTCTACAAGCAGTATGTGCAAAGTATTGAGCATGTATATTGTAACCTTTTTTAAAACAATATTGGGAGGTGGTGGGCCTCAGGGGCCAATTGTTATGGTAGTTAGTCTGCTATCTAGATCACATGTCTGTTATCACTGATATTGTGTTTCAAATCTCACTGCTTGCAGGGTGTAGTGTACTCGTCTGCAATCTTAATTAACAAGGATTACCAGTTTTCCTAACAAAGGTTAAAGGTGTTCTTGATTCCTCCCCCCCCCCCCCCCCATTACAGGATGCCATGATATAGCTGAAAAATTGCTGAAAGTGGCATTAAACACCTTTAAAACAAACAAAAAACACAATATCCTTGATATATAGATTTATTTACTTTCAGGCAGTACATAAAGTGGTCAAATACACATTACACAGTATCAGCCAGTACATACAGTGGTCATGTACATATTATACAATTAATTACTGCTTTAGTGGTCAACAGCAGGAAATAATGGACCCCAAGACCTGGACTTGAGGTGACCTGACCTGACCGAGGCCAACGGCCAAGGTCACGTCAGGTCAGCCAGAGTCCAGGTTGAGGGTCCATTATTTCCTGCTGTTGACCACTAAAGCAGTAATCAACCATTTTATTATACCGAAATGAACTTCTCCAAAAGTCAACATATGTCATGTGACAAATATTGACTAGTCAAAATTAGTCACATGACAAATATTGACAAGTCAACATTAGTCACATGACAAATAATGACTTTTGGAGCAGAGTTGGTGGTCATGTAGTGGAAAATGAATTGAAATCACATGTTCAAATATAACCAATAGAAATTGTCTATATTGTAATTAATATTCATGAGGTATGATAATACACTGTATCAGCCAGTACAAACAATTACACATGTATATACACATTAAACAATATCAGCCAGTACATTCAGTGGTCATGTACATATTACACAGTATGAGCCAGTACAAACAAATTACACGTGTATACACATTAAACAATATCAGCAAGTACATACAGTGGTCATGTACATGTTACACAGTATCAGCCAGTACAAATAAATTACACATGTATACACATTAAAAAATATCAGCCAGTACATTCAGTGGTCATGTACATATTACACCGTATGAGCCAGTGCAAATAAATTACACATGTATACACTTTAAACAATATCAGCCAGTACATACAGTGGTCATGTACATATTACACAGTATCAGCCGGTACAAACAAATTACACATGTATATACACATTAAACAATATCAGCCAGTACAAATTGTCTTCTAGGTACTTTTGCTGTTGCATGTTTAATGGTTGGTTCAGCTGTTGATAAAGGGGTTGACATTTTTGGTCCAACTCTGTTAAGAGATTGTAATGACACAGTTTTGTCCATCCGGGAAGTAAATGGAACCAACATATCATTACCAATCAGCAGTGGACTTTGTAAATCTGAATTAAAACAACGTGAAGAAGATTTGAAGTTAGAGGTTGCTATGGCAGTTACAATGCTGGTTGGAATTATGCAGGTATATATTTTTGGAAGCTTTAATGAAATGAAATAAGAAATGAAACTAAAGCAATTTAAAAACTACTTTTCAAATTTTAGTTATTTTTTAAATTTGTATACACTTGTCAGTATTTTTTTATGTCTGCAAAATTGTTGCATTCACACAAGGAGTCTGTCAGTTACTAGACATACCAATATGTTCCCTAAGACAGAATAAATATTGAGATTGATAATGTTTCTCCTGGGCTTTCCATCTGGGGACAAAAGAGGTTAAACTTCATTTTGTTTATCAGAGTTTGAGATATTTTATTTTTATTCTGATTCAGTTACAGATTTTTTCACACTTTTTTAAGTAATAAGAATTTCTCTGTCTTTTACGAGTTTTCAGTTCAGTGGGTAAAAAAGGACCAAATCTGAACATTTTTATCTTTGAACTTTTATTTTTGCATGATTTTCATTTGCGATATTTTCAGTTAATTAATTTTGCAATTATAAAACATACATGTTAAAGGGAAATTTCGCAAATAAATAAAAATTTAATTTGTTGTTTTGCAAATGAAAAGAAACACATTTGCCATTTAATTTTCTTTTAATTCAAACACTTAGGTTTCTACTGTGGATTTATTATGTAAAAAATGCAATGATGGAAATCCATCATCTCTTGTAACTATCTTGTCTTTTATCTAATTTTTACATAAATTTTCGAATGCTCATGTTCCACATCTATTTTGGGGTCACATTCAGATGATCAGTGATCAAGCTTAGCTTGGGTAATTAAAAAAAGAAAGTCTTTACATCAAAGAGCAACAAGTTATGCTGAAAATTAATTACCACAATCAACAAGCTAAAGGCTTTTTCATTTATCTGTAGATGCAATCATTGTTACCCAGTGTCACTAATGACCTATTAAACCAGAAAAATTGCATGGACAATACTTTTAGCACCTGTTTTACTTACTTGAACTCAGCTAAAGTAATAGAGCAAAATAATTAAGGTATATGTGTTCCCTTATCATACAGTTGGTATAAAAAAGCAATTTATGAAGCACCAAAATTACACACAACAAAATAAAATATGCTTTTGAGCTAAAACTGCCGAAATACCCCATGTAATGGGAGACAAAGAAAGAGCAATTGATATATTTAGCTGGAATTGTATTATTATACAATCAAACTTATACATTACAGGCATAACATTTCTTTCACCACACTCCCCACCCCAACTCCCCCCTCTTTAATCCCAATTAAATATCACCCCTTAAGTTTTTTAATTTTTGACTTAATCCAATGTTTTATGATCGTAAGTTTTAATAGAACAGGGGGTTCCAACTCTGTGAAATCAAAACTTTAATTTTTATATTATTGATAAAATCTATTGGAGTTACAGAAATCTTTAGGTGACAGCATTCCCAATCTTTACAAGTTTGTTGCTTTTTAAAACAGGAATACCTAGGTTGCATGATGGGCTGTTTGTATGAGTGAGTTGGTCAATATTACAGGATACCTAGGTGGCAGCATGACCTGTGTGTATGAGTGAGTTGGTCAATATTACAGGATACCTAGGTGGCAGCATGGACTGTCTGTATGAGTGAGTTGGTCAATATTACAGGATACCTAGGTGGCAGCATGACCTGTGTGTATGAGTGAGTTGGTCAATATTACAGGATACCTAGGTGGCAGCATGACCTGTGTGTATGAGTGAGTTGGTCTATATTACAGGATACCTAGGTGGCAGCATGGACTGTCTGTATGAGTGAGTTGGTCTAAATTACAGGAATACCTAGGTGGCAGCATGGACTGTCTGTATGAGTGAGTTGGTCTAAATTACAGGAATACCTAGGTGGCAGCATGACCTGTGTGTATGAGTGAGTTGGTCTATATTACAGGATACCTAGGTGGCAGCGTGGACTGTGTGTATGAGTGAGTTGGTCAATATTACAGGATACCTAGGTGGCAGCATGACCTGTGTGTATGAGTGAGTTGGTCTATATTACAGGATACCTAGGTGGCAGCATGGACTGTCTGTATGAGTGAGTTGGTCAATATTACAGGACACCTAGGTGGCAGCATGACCTGTTTGTATGAGTGAGTTGGTCAATATTACAGGATACCTAGGTGGCAGCATGGACTGTCTGTATGAGTGAGTTGGTCTAAATTACAGGAATACCTAGGTGGCAGCATGGACTGTCTGTATAAGTGAGTTGGTCTAAATTACAGGAATACCTAGGTGGCAGCATGGACTGTCTATATGAGTGAGTTGGTCTAAATTACAGGATACCTAGGTGGCAGCATGGCCTGTGTGTATGAGTGAGTTGGTCAATATTACAGGATACCTAGGTGGCAGCATGACCTGTGTGTATGAGTGAGTTGGTCTATATTACAGGATACCTAGGTGGCAGCATGGACTGTCTGTATGAGTGAGTTGGTCAATATTACAGGATACCTATGTGGCAGCATGACCTGTGTGTATGAGTAAGTTGGTCTATATTACAGGATACCTAGGTGGCAGCATGGACTGTCTGTATGAGTGAGTTGGTCAATATTACAGGATACCTAGGTGGCAGCATGACCTGTTTGTATGAGTGAGTTGGTCAATATTACAGGATACCTAGGTGGCAGCATGGACTGTCTGTATGAGTGAGTTGGTCTTAACTACAGGAATACCTAGGTGGCAGCATGGACTGTCTGTATGAGTGAGTTGGTCTAAATTACAGGATACAAGGGTGGCAGCATGGCCTGTGTGTATGAGCGAGTTGGTCTATATTACAGGATACCTAGGTGGCAGCATGGCCTGTGTGTATGAGTGAGTTGGTCAATTTTACAGGATACCTAGGTGGCAGCATGACCTGTGTGTATGAGCGAGTTGGTCAATATTACAGGATACCTAGGTGGCAGCATGAACTGTGTGTATGAGTGAGTTGGTCTAAATTACAGGAATACCTAGGTGGCAGCATGGACTGTCTGTATGAGTGAGTTGGTCAATATTATACAATTATGGCAGCTCAGTGCATGCGATATCATGTTTTATGGAACACTTAAAAGAAATATCGACCGAGGCCAACGGCCGAGGTTGATATTCCTTTTAAGTGTTCCATAAAACATGATATCGCATGCACTGAGCTGCCATAATTGTTTTATTTCATTTCACTGTACATTTAACATCTCCTTAATAATTTGTTTTATACACAAGAATTTATAATCATGCATTTTGTTATCATGGTCACTATATGATTTTTAGTGTTAAATTTTGTCGATATTTTGCTGCAGAAAACAATTTTAAGTGAATATTTTAAAAACATTAACATATTGTGATATTGCACGACTGACGTTTTGATTACAAGTGATATTGCACGGCTAATCTTTGATTACTAGTGATATTGCACGGCTAATCAATTTTTAGATGTCATTCTTTTACCAAAATGGCCAGCCGTGCAATATCACTTATAGTTAAAACGTCACAATCGTGCAATATCATAAAATATGGGTTAGTGAAAGATACATTGTTTAAATGGAAACTAAAATTACGAAATGTAATAATACAGGATACCTAGGTGGCAGCATGACCTGTGTGTATGAGTGAGTTGGTCAATATTACAGGATACCTAGGTGGCAGCATGACCCTATGTATGAGTGAGTTGGTCAATATTACAGGATACCTAGGTGGCAGCATGACCTGTATGTATGAGTGAGTTGGTCAATATTACAGGATACCTAGGTGGCAGCATGGACTGTCTGTATGAGTGAGTTGGTCTATATTACAGGAATACCTAGGTGGCAGCATGGACTGTCTGTATGAGTGATTTGGTCTAAATTACAGGAATACCTAGGTGGCAGCATGGACCGTCTGTATGTGTATGTTTAAGTCAATATAACATGTAACAAGGAATATATTGGTGGCTCAAGGATTGTCTTTATAAGTGTGTTATATATATCAGGATTACCTAGTATAGGATATGTATATTATATTTCACATACCTTTTGCTGTCTGATGATACTGTGGCCCAAATTTACACACATTGAATTTTGGAAACTTGGCTTCACTGGGTCACACTGGCTTTCCCTAAACCCTAAAATGCCTGAAGTACCTAATTCTTACATATACCAACAACTTTCACGGCACAATATCCTATAATATCCAGTGTTTAAGGCTCCATTGTCTCTAAGACATCTTATCGGAACTCCTGTTACATTAACATCCCGGGTTTCATGCATTTTGATTGGATGAAGCAACAAGCACAGATGTGTGAGCATAAGCTCATCTGTAATAGAAATCTGTCATTTATGGAAGAATTTAATACTGTTATTTTTCTGATCTCAAATAGTTGTTTTCCTAAATATTTTGTATAAAAATATTTTGTTCTATAACATGTATATTCTGATGATAAGATTCACATTGAAAATAATAATACTTTTCAAATTTAAATTTGTGAACTTAATTCCAACTTATATTCAAAGACTAAATGGAAAATGAAAAATAAGATCACCTAACAGAAGATCTAGTAAAACAATTCAGCTATTTTCATAGCAACATTACCGGTATTCAAAATTATTTTCGCAAATAACGTTATTACTGTTGTGTAGAAAGCCTAAAATAGAATCAGTCTTGAGCAACTTGTTACACTAGTTGGTTTTCTTGAAACATACTTTTGCCAGAACCTTGTCTTAAAGTACAACCCTCTGCTCTGCATGACATGTAGATAATTATTGACTGTTTCAAGCTATTATCATGCAATAACTTTTAGGTACTTAGCTGTCAGGTCAGTTAGTCAAAAGATGGCGAGCCTCAATTATAGTGCATTATGTACTTGGTAAATTCTTGGTGAAATTTTTACTGTTAAAATAAAATAAAACATGTTTCTTTTTATTTGTAGAACAAAATATCAAATTTTCATTTGTTTGTGAAGTTTCCCTTTAAGTATATTACTAGAAGCATTATATTCAGTATGTTTTTAAATTGATTATAAATGGACTTGTTTATCCTTTTTCAGTTAGCCATGGGTATTGCAAAGCTGGGCTTCATAACAATATATCTGTCAGATCCTTTAGTGAGTGGCTTTACAACAGGGGCAGCTTGTCATGTGTTTACCAGTCAGATTAAATATGTCTTTGGTGTGAAGACAGATAAATACAATGGTGCTTTTAAACTGCTTTTGGTAAGAAATTATTTTTATTCATGTTGAAAAAGACCAAGATTTTCAATTTTTTGTAGTTTTTTATTTGTTTGAATGGTGTTTTAATGCAATTTTCAGCAATTTTTCAGCTATTTAGGGCATATAGTTTTTTATTGGGAGAAGTACCTGGAGAAAACCTCAAACATTCAATTTAAAAGTTGGCAGCCCATGTCAGTTAAGATTAGAGTTGAGCACTCAATTATTTGTAACTAATGATTCACTTCAGTTTTGTGTTCATCCTGGATTCATTTTTCAAATGAAGGTGGGTCGGGGGAGGGGGGGTCTTCAGGATATGTTTTTGTACATTTTTTCAGTTTTCAATGGTAGTAGGGAAAAAATTGTGGGAGGGGTCCAATACCAAAAACCACCACAACAGCTGATAGGATTCATGTTTTATATTTATCAACCCATGTACTTGATAGTAAACCTGCCTGCATCTTGTAGCATTTTTTGTTTCACACAAAATTAAAATTTAGAAAACATTTGTATGAATTCTACAAGGTTTTCCTTTCAACAACAGCAAATTTACTTTTGAAGTCATTGTTTAATAGATAATTGGTAACATTTGTTTGATGTAACTAAGTTAACTGCATGTTAATTTTGTAAAGAAAAATAAGGAGATTATGATATACATGTACATGTGTACTTAACTTATTCTTTTATATTTGATGTAAATTTCTTACTTACTTGTGATTGATATGGAATCAATTAGGATTTCTATGTGTTAATATATATATATATATATACATGTATATTGATTTTTTGTTTTGTTGGTCCATTATGCCAAATAGTAAATTGTGGGAATCAAGGGCCAACCTTTTAGCAAAATCGATATAAATTTGTGCCTCATTTCTGGGTGCTGTTTCATAAAGCGATCGTTAGCTTAACATGCATGTTATCCCATTTAAATTGCATGGGATAGCGAGCATGTTTATTAGCGATCGCTTTATGAAACGGCACCCTGGTCTAATGAGACAGGTAAAGCTGAAAATAAAAAAATGATTTTTAATGAGATGGACTTCCAAAAACTTAATGCTTGTCTTAACAAAATATATTTTTACTTTTAGATTTTTATTTTTACATTTTCTAGTCATTTCTAAAGAGATTTCCTCCACATATACTTTATTTCACATTTCTTTTTGATACTTCATATTTTTATGCAATCAACTGTAAAGTTGTCTGATGAAGTTTGTGACAGTCAGGCAATTTATGCAACCTAATGTGGATTTTGAAAATATTGCCACAATAGCAGTAAAACATGCTGGAAAAAATGTTTTAATTCAGTCCGGTTTAACCAACATTGTACAAGATTTTATAACAAACTCTTAGTACTATTCAACATTTTAAAATGTAAAAGTAATCAATTGAATTATTGTATCATAATATACACACAGTTGTGCAAAGGCCTTAAAACCCACTGTGTACAGTCTGTGAAAAAACAAATTAACATTTTGTAAATTTAAAACAAAATGGTGTGCTTGAGTCTAATCACTATAATGAATGCTGACCATGTAAATGTACTGTTTCCTGTCACCATTTGATTTATGTGTTTTATTTTACAAATAAATCTCAACTTTATATAACTGAGACATTATTCCCCAGTCTATAATAGTAAAGCTTATGTGATTTTTTTTTCAGACATACAGAGACTTCTTTAAGAACTTACCACAGACTAATCCTGTGACACTTATAGTTTCGGTTCTCTGTATGATATTTTTGTATGTAATAAAAACATATGTCAATGCAAATCCAAAACTCAAAGGCAAATTGATCATGCCAGTTCCTGTGGAACTGATAGTGGTAAGTTATTTATAATGTGTAAGCAGTACATGCATTTAGTTAAATTCAAGTTATTACAAATGTAGATTTTGTTTGTTTGTTTGTTTACATGATGTTTAATGCCACTTTTTGCCATTTTTCAGCTATATCATGACATCCAATTTTTTTGGGTGGAGGAAGCAAGAGTACCCACAGAAAACGCAGATCTTTGGTAGAAAAACTGGCAATCCTTGTCAATTAATATTGGAGTCTAGCTCACCATGCCCGCAGTGAGACTAAAACCGCTGTCTCAATGTTGACAGACCATGTGATCAGTAGAAGTTAAACTACCTTAACCACTCTGCAATTGAGGCCTTGACAAATGTAGAACTGACTTGATAAGTTTAAGAGTTACCTCTCATGTTGGAGATTGCTACTAAAATTTCAGATATCAATATAATGTCCAGCACATTGATTTTATTTGGAGATTATTTTCAGTTTTTTTGTCATTGGTTAAGTTGGATAAGTTACAATATTGTCTCATATTAAACTATGGTAAATTTAAAGTCTTACATAATTGATTACTGTTATCTAGACTTATAACCTTCTCAATACATAGCAAACTAAAATTCAAATATGTTTCAGGTTGTTTTGGGCACTGTGATTGGATATGGTGCAGATTTGTATGGTTCGTTTAAAGTGGCAATAATAGGAGATATACCTGTTGGGTAAGTTTCGGTACATTTAAGTGACAGAAGTACGAGACATACCTGTTGGGTAAGTTGTGCTACATTTAAGTGACAGAAGAGGGATACATACCTGTTTGGTATGTTGTGGTACATTTATGTGGCAATTGTGGGAGATATACTTGTTGGGTAAGTTGTGATACATTTATGTGGCAGAAGATTGTAGACATACCTGTTTGGTCAAATGTAGTATATTTAAATGGCAGAAGTGGGAGACATACCTCTAGGTTAAGTTGTGGTCCATTTAAAGTGACTTGAGTAAAGGGGAATAGGTGAAATGTTAGGATCTGCCTTTCTTGGTGGTTTAGGATACCAAGACACAATATACAGTCACTGACTGTAAATAACAAAAATCGATGGTCAATGCCCTCATTAGATAACACTGTCAATTAAAACTGGACACCTTTATATAGGTAAAAAAATTGCTGAAAATGACATAAAAACACATTCAGATAAACATTCAAATCATAAGATTTACCTTGTCTGATTTCAGTTTAAACTTATAGGTCAAAAGGCACAGCTTTAAAGTTATGTTCACAAGAATATAGTGATTGCAAATACGATCAACACATATTTGACTTACTGTGCTAAAAGACTTTATTCTTGACATGCTGTGGTCATACCAATTATATACTATGTTATAACATAAAATCAACATGCTTTCTCTTAATGCTGTATTTTTTACTTGTAGAATGCCAGTGCCCACACCCCCGAATTTTTCAATGTTACCAGACCTTGTAGCCGATTGTTTTGCTATCAGTATTGTAGTATTTGCCATCTCTGTCTCCATGGGCAAAATATTAGCCACCAAAAACGATTATGAAATTGATTCTAATCAGGTAATTAATTATTTATGTTTTTTTGCGGGTGCAAGGGTCAAAATTAATTAAGGTCCAGTTTAATGTTGTTTATCATCTTCTAGTTAATGTTGGTACATGATTTCCAAACTTCTTTTTAGTGATCATTAGTATGACTTGAAAGTATTCTGTGCTGTAAGTTTTTGTATGTAATAAATTTTAAATTACTTGTATTCTCTTTAAATAAAAAAACCCACAAAAATGTAAAACAAGAATCCAATGATTTCTCTTTTCTTTTAAAGTTGGTTTCATTGTTTCCATACTGTATAATATGTATCATTTAATTTATTAACTTCAGTAATTAGGGCCCCGCCACTTTGTGGCAGACGCCCTATAGTGATCCATCTGTCCGTCCAAACTAATCGTGTCTGGGCTTGACTTTTTTATCTTTTGAGGTAGGCTTTTGATATTTGGAATGTGGGTAGATAATATCAAGGCGATGTGTCGCATACCGTGGTTGCTCACCTTTGACCTTGAACTTTGACCTTAAGGTCACATTATTGCTTTCTGAATGACAAATTCATGTCCTGGCTGTTTATCTTTTGAGGTAGGCTTTTGAACAATGGACAGGGTCAAGTTTAGCTTCCTACGGACTACTACTGATAAGTTTCCTGAATTGGATCTTTTATTTACAGTGTGTGCTTCAAGATGAACATCTCCATCCATCCTATGGACATTTTTGTAGATGTAAAAATTTCAAAACATGTGCTTCACTGTAAATGATAATTCTAGTTTGTTATTAAACACACCAATACACTAACTTAAATGTAATGTTTAACAGCAATAAATCTGATTTTTCTTACAGGAGTTAGTAGCCAATGCCATAAGTAATATAATTGGCTCATTTTTCTCATCCTTTGTATCATCTGCATCACTATCCAGGAGTCTTGTTCAGGAAAATGTTGGAGGTAAAACTCAGGTAAGAAGTATATGGTTAATCTTAAAATATGGTCAGTTTTTTTTGTACCCATAGGTTTTTTTGTTATAGAAAATAAGCTATAGCTGAAACCGTTACCCCCAAATTGACCAAAACATTGAGGTATCACAAAGGTCATGTTAGTCTGAAATTGTGTAAAGCCTTCCTATAGGAGTTATTGCCCTTAAATTACGATTTTCAACAAAGTTTAGTGTTTACATGTATAAAATGAAAAATATGAGAGCTAGATTGACATTTTAAATATTATAAATTGCTTCAATGGTCAACAAGACTATGCCTACAAAACACATAGCTGGTCCAAAATTGTCAGACCTATCCTTAAGGAGTTATTGCCCTGACATGGAAATTTTTTAATGAAATTTTCAGTTTTGTCCTGTAACCTATACAGCTAGAGTGAAACTGTAAATTGCAAAAACAATCAATACAAGTCCTACAATTCAATATGATTGGTCTGAAATTGTCAGATGACTCCTTGACTCCTGTTGAATAATTGCCCTTTAATGACTCTATTAGACAAAATTACCTGCTTTTGTCTAAGAAAATAAAAATGCTAATAATACTTAGAGTAAAACTCTAAATTGCAAAAATAATCAGAAAGATAAGGCCTACAGATCATTGTACTGTCTGAAAATTTTCTGCTTTTAGTAGTTATAGTTCTTTAATAACAATTGTTGGTGAAATTTGTAGTTTTAGCCAAGTAATTTAAGGTATCCGACCTGTAATTGAAGTCACCGCTTAATTTTATTTTTCGACCAAGAAATACAAGTTAATTAGAGAACGATGTATTGCTAATTAATGATACAAATTAATATATTGTTTTAATTTGCGTCATTGTTTACAGTTTTGAGCAAAAAAAGTTAGTTACTGAATAGTGTTTCAGATGTTTGCCGAACTTTACCGAGGTCCGCTCCATTGAAAAAACAATAGACATCCGGGACACCAAATATGATCATGTGGTCAATTAGGGTACGGATACCTTAAATGCCATATTAGCTAGAGTTAAACTGTATATTGCAAAAATGATTATTAAGGCAACACCAACAAGTCATTACTTTGTTCAAAATTATCAGAGTTTATGCCCTTTGAAAAGAATTTTGTGTTATAAATTCAAGTCTATAACATCATGGAGTAAAACTGTAAATTACTAAATTAATCTAAAGGACGAAGCCTACAAATTATTTTTTAAAGAAATTGTCTGATGGTACCTTATAGGTGTTGTTGCCCTTAATCAAAATTTTTAAAGAAATTTTTGTCAATATATTTTTCAATTGAAAGCTTATTACAATTATTTCATTAGATTTTATATAAGAAAGTAAAATTCTGAATTCTGAGAAAGCTGGAAATTTAGGAGCATATCGTAATAGAATAATGTTTAACCTCCCGGAATTGCATTTTTAGGTGTTGTATTTTATTGAAAATAATAATAATAATATGGTTAAAATGCCAGAACCTAAAAACAGGTGCACTTATTTATATTATCTTTCTTTTTTTTTAATGTGTATTTTCTGTATTTTAGGTGGTGAGCTTAGTTTCCAGTGCTTTGTTATTGCTTGTCTTACTGTTGTTAGCACCTTATTTTAAAACATTGCCACAGGTCAGTACATCTTTGTTGGTTTATTTTAGGTGTTAAAGCCATATAATGGCATCCATTATTTATGACGGACAGGAAGCTGGGGTGCCGGCTGTTCCATTCTACATAACACTAAAATTACGGTCATGTTAATAATAGCCTTTGTCATATTGTTCTATTAAACTCTGAACTTTCAATTTATTATGTGCTTAATTGTTAAATATGTTATTCATATTTGTGTTAATATATCTGATGCCTGTTCTGTGTTGTAAGACAAAGTCCTTGTTCAAGCATTCGTCAGTTCATGTTAATTGTGGTAGAGTCTGTTAGAATTTAGAATTTAGTTCCATATTAAAATCACAGTTTTAATGAGCTAAAAATAAATAAAACAGTATTTCAACTGATATCAATGACATTTATTAAACTTATTTTCTTTTCTTTCAGTGTGTCTTGGCAGCCATTATTATTATAGCTTTACAAGGAATGTTTAGGCAGTTTTATGAATTACCTAGGTTATGGAAGCTTTCCAAAATAGACTTTGTGAGTAGATGTGAATTAAAATAACAAATATGAATAAGTTATGTTGCATTGAAGGTATAAATCATTTGCAAACAATATTAAAATATTATATTGTTATTGAATAGAAGGTTGATTGTCAATGTATTGACCATACTTTTATGATTGTTTTGTTTGTTTGAATGGTGTTTTAACGCCACTTTCAGCAATTTTTTTAGCTATATCATGGCAGTTTTTATTGGGGGAGGAACAAGGGTCTGGAAACGGTCATATTTGCCGGGCATGTCCGACATTTACATTAAAATGTCCGACTAAGGTTTGGTCAAATCGGACATCCAAAAAAGTGTATTTAACTTGGGCAATAATATAAATATCTTTTAGTTGGTTTCAATACCTTTAATTTCCGCTAGATATAAATATTTAATTAAAAAATCAACCCTAAGGCTATTTCCCGTCACTGACATATGTGTTTATTGAGTAACCATTCACTCCAGTCAAGTGTTAAATACGTAATGGTCACAACAGGTGATAACCTAATTATGAGTACAGATCTGTTTCATCCATTTCGTAGAATATGTGATGGCAACAGTATATTGAAACAATAGGAACGAAGTGGTTGTACGTTATATTGCACGTGTGGTCAAAATTGTGTACATCACGCATGCGCCAATGTACCTGACGTACATAAATCTTGGGAAAATCAATTCAAATTAAATTCTATTGAAATGATGAAAACAAAAATAAATATTTAATTCAATAAATAATAACTTATAAAAACGTGGTCTATCGGAGAGTATCGTATAAAATTCAATTCTGTTCTGAACTTGTTGTAATTTTGAAACAACTTCCTACTTCCGGTTAATGAAATTCATAAAAAACGTTTGCTATTACTTTGTTGAATAGACAACATATCATCTTATAATAAAGAAATTTTAGGAAGCAGAATGTTTTTCTACGTATATTTCCTTTCTTGCACGGTGCATATATCATAGGAACCCATACAAAACAACAACTAATATCTACCACGGTCTATAAAAAAATTTAAAAGACCTTTATTCTGGACTTTAAGGAAAAGCACATACACATCCCAGCTTGAGCAAACACAGTATTTTTATATGATGACCGGTAAAATGTCCGACATGACTCAGCAAAATTTCCAGGGCCTTGGGGAGGAAGCTGGAGTACCCGGAGAAAACCCTGATTGCTGATGGATTGATGAGTAATTGGAGATTGCTGACTGACTGCTGAATGTGTTGTGTTTTTATCTTGAGTACTGTAGCAGAAGTGTTTTTATCTTGAGTTCTGTAGCAGAAGGCTTTTTTAGATGATGTAACGAGGAAAACACAATTCAGCTTTACAGATAATATTTCAAATGACATTTAAATCCATATATTTCAGTGAATATAACACCCAGTAATTTTTCAAAAATGAAATTTTTATTTCTTAAAGATAATATGGGTAGTTTCATGTGCAGCCACTGTGATATTGGATGTCGATATTGGACTCATGGTTGGTGTAGTAGTTGGTATTTTAACAATAGTGTACAGAGTTCAAAGGTAAATATATATTACCTACATGTAATTGTGCAATGATTACTAAATTAAGATGGTTTACACATTAAACCTAGTCCAACTGCTGTCTCTCAAGTGTAAATTTAGTGTAGATTATACAACACATATACATCGTACACATGTACAGGTAGTTAAGATTTTCAGATCAAGTTAATATTTTCCAGTAATTTTTCATGTAATTTAAATTGACAGAGTAGATCAATCTTTTAGTAAAAACTTTAAAACAAGAACTCCACCATATTCAGTAATGTTATTATCAAGTTTCTTGGTTTACCATAAGAGGTTGTATCATTTATTTTTTTTTTAAATAGTAATAAAAAATTGTTATCACATATAACTTAAACTATGAAGAGTTTGTTTAGATTTGATGGTTTCTTAACAGAAGCCTAATATTTTTCTTTAAAAAATCTGAAATACATAAATGCTATGTTTTTATGATTACATTCCGATGTTTTGTTCTATTTTCAGACCTTATGCCTGTGTGTTAGGTCAGATTCCAGAAACTGATATTTATAGAGATGTTAGAGTTTATAAGGAAGTAAGTTAAAAAATGTACTTTATATGAATAAGATAATAACTGGTTTATATAAACAGGTTGCCAGCTTTCGGCTACTAATAGATTTTAACATCAGAAATTTTGGTTAAAATTTTGTGCGTACAGATGTGGGCAGGGGCCACACCATTAAATTTGCTTGAGCAATGATAAACAAACCCTAAAATTTGCTGAATTGTTCACATTTAACTTAAAAAATTAGTTTGGCTTAGATTTCAGTAGTTTATGGCAGGCTTTGTTCCGCCTCCCAGCCATAGACCCCAGACCCCTTGGACAATTTTTGGAAACCTGAACCCACACACACCCACACTGACACACACACACAATTTAATTTAATTAAGGAAAACTTTAAATTTCTGAACAGGTTATACTATATAATATGGTTTATTTGTCATAAACAGACCCAAACCATATTATATTCACGAACACCATATCTTCATAAATACCATCTTAAAGGTCACACTCTGGAGCCTGTTGATTCAGCCAAATACCTCGGAATTACAATTTCTAAAGACATGTCATGGAACCACCATATTAATTACATCACTTGTAAAGCCAACAAACTTTTAGGATTTTTAAAACGTAACCTTCAAATAAACAATGAAAACACTAAAAGCCTAGCCTACAAATCCATCATACGTACTAATCTAGAATATTGCTCAACTGTCTGGTCTCCTCACACCCAAAAATCAATAAATCAAATTGAGCAAGTACAAAGAAGAGCGGCTAGGCATGTAACTGGAAGACACTACAACACCAGTAGCGTAACATCTATGTTAGACCATCTTCAATGGAAAACACTTAATTCACGCAGACATATTCATAGAGCCACCTTGTTGTACAAAATATCCAACAAATTAGTAGCTATAGACCCAACACAATACATAACTACACTTCCACCATCAGTTACAAGACACAGACACAACCTTCAATATCATACTTTCTCCACTACAACTATTTTAAATACAGTTTTTTCCTTACACAGTTGTTCTTTGGAATTCCTTACCTGTCAACATTGTCAGTGCAAGTACTTTGGATCAGTTTAAATCACTGATCCAAACTCACATTATGTAATTTATATCAGTACAGATCGTTTTTGTATATATGTAAATATTTTCAGTTTTCCATTTGCTTTTTAGCTCACCTGACCCGAAGGGTCATGTGAGCTATTGCCATCACTTGGCGTCCGTCGTCGTCCGTCGTCGTCGTCGTCCGTCGTCGTCGTCGTTAACTTTTCTTCAAAAATCTTCTCCTCCAAAACCACTGAAGGGATTGCTTTGAAACTTTGCATACATCATCAGTAAAATGCCCTCTACCAAGTTTGCCCAAATCATGGCCTCAGACCAACCAACATGGCCGCCATGGCTAAAAATAGAACAGAGGGGTCAAAATACAGTTTTTTGCTTATAGTTCAAAAAGTATAACAGATACAGGAAAACCTAACAGACCTTCCTTCTTCAGCATCTAAAGCTCTACAAAACACTCCATTGGGTCAAAGTTGTGTGATGACTCCTTGTAGGAGTTATTGCCCTTTAATTGTCAAAATTGATGATTTTTGCCATTTTTGCCTCAAAATCTTGAAAATTATTAGAATTTGAGAAAAAGTTAGCATTGCTTAATTGTTCTGCTCTATAAGGGCTACAAAAATGACTTAAGGGTCAAGATTGTCTGATTAACCGTTTAAGAGTTATTCCCCTTGAACTGTTTATTTTAATCAGTTATAATTTATTTTTTAAAATCTTCTCCTCTGAAACAACTAAAAGTACTGCTTTGAAACTTTGTACACATCATCTGTCAAATGTCCTCAACCAAGTTTGCACCTACCATGGCTGCAGATTAACCAACATGGCCACCATGGCTAAAAATAGGATGGGGGGCGGTAAAATACAGTCTTTGGCTTATATTTAAAAAAGTGTAACAGATACAGGAAAACCGAAGAGACATGCCTTCATCTGCATCAAAAGCTCTACAAAACACTCCATTGGGTTGAAGTTGTATGATGACTCCTTATAGGAGTTATTGCCCTTTAATTGTCGAAATTGATTATTTTTGACATTTTTGCCTCAAAATCTTGAAAATTATTAGAACTAGAGAAAAAGTTAGCATTGCTTAATTGTTCTGCTCTATGAGGGCTACAAAAATGACTTAAGGGTCAAGATTGTCTGATGAACCGTTTAGGAATTATTCTCCTTGAACATTTTTTTAATCAATTTTACTTGATTTTAAAAAATCTTCTCCTCTTAAACCAATGAAAGGACTGCTTTGAAACATTGCACACATCATCTTTAGGATGTCCTCTACCAAAATTGTGCAAATCATGACACCTGACTACCTACATAGCTACATTGGATTAAAATAGAAAAAATGAAAAAAAGGGGGGGGGGGGGGGGTAGTCGAGAGAGTTTTCGATTGATAGTTAAAAAAGTATAACAGGTAGAGCAAATTTGAAGTGAACCTCCCTTCTCCCTCTAACCATCAAAAGCTCCTCCTTATAGGAGTTATTTCCCTTAAAAGGTCAAAATTAATGATTTTTGCAGAAGTGTTGGGCAATTCCTAATAGCAAAGAAAAGCTGGATAAAAAAGGGTTGTTTGGTTTCAGGTTCAGGTGAGCGACACAGGCTCCTGGGAGCCTCTAGTTATGTTGATTATTTAAATTAACTAAATGATTTCTGATTTTTTTTTTCTAATCTTGTATTATTTATTTATCTATTTATTGTTCTTCATATGCGCGCCTTGGTCTGTTCGCGCCGTTGCCTAGTCATCAGCAATTGATGGAGCAACGTATGATGTAGATGTAGATGTAGATATCGAATAACTTATTAAGAAATTTGAAATATTCCTTATATATTAATTTTAACTATAAATCTTGACAATTTTTGCGTTGAAAACAGCAATGACATCATAGAACTATTTTAATTTTAACTGCGTAAGAATAGTGTGCATGACCAATGCAAGTTATATGGTATAATATTGGTTTCTACATTTGAATTGGCCAATCAGATTTCAGCTTACAAAGCATTTTAAATAATAAATAACCAAATAATTAAAATAAAATCCATATGTTTGAGGTTAAGACAGTATCTTCTGTTAGTTTTTTTTATGTAAGTTTATATTGCAAGTCATTTTTTTGTCAACCAGTTAAAAACAAAATGGTCATAATGGTTGTCTATGGTCATTTCACTAATATAACCTATTTGGTATTCTATGCATGGTTTCAAGTTGTAGTAAAGAGTTTTTCATGTTTGAAATATTCATAAGTATGTTATGCCACAAATATATATTATTACAAATTGACAGTTTTTATGTTGAGTATTTACATTTTGTTTAAGATATTGTATTTTATCAAATATAATATTTGTGCAACCATTTTGTTTCTTTTTCAGGCCATAGAATTTCCAAGAATTAAAATTTATCGCTTTGAAAATGCGATATTTTTTGTTAGTGTTGAACATTTCCGTAACACACTGTATAAATTGACTGTTAATCCACGTATTTTGAAAAAAAGTATTTCTAAAGCTAAATTAAAGGCCGCTAATCTGAAGAAAAGGGCAGAACAGGAGTTAGCAACACGGGTCAGTACATTTAAATGTATTTACAGTATTACAGTTTTAACTTCCAGTTTTGCAGGTGTTATCTCCCATTTGACCAGGTATTTTTACTTCTGTTATATGAATGCTTGGGTATATATTTAACTTAAAAGCACTCTTACTTCTATGTGGCATCAGTGGTTAAGGTAGTTCTTCTATGATTGGTCATGTGATCTGTCAACACTGAGGTTACAGATTCGAGTCTCACTGCGGGCAGGGTGTACTTGACTCTTAATTGACAAGGATTGCCTGTTTTTCTAAAGAAGGTCGGGCTTTTCTCTGGATACTCTGATTTCTTCCCCCAATATAAACTGGTGCAGCAGAAAAATTGTTGATACTGGCATTAAACACCATTAAAAAAAACAATATAGTTCAAGCAACATGTTTAAATATTTATAAAATTCAAATATATTTGTGACATTTGATAGATACTTAGTCAAAATCATTTGAATACCACCCTCAAGAAATGTGAATCTTTAAAAATTATAATTACAGACAGAAAATGGTAGTATGGATTTAACTCCAGTTGATTCAGTAGCTATCAACATTCCAGAAGTTCCTTTTAAAATTGTGATACTGGACTGTTCCACTATGAGTTTCATAGACACAATGGGTGTCAAGGCTTTAACTTCTGTAAGTAACTTATTTATGTCTGTGGTAAACATAGTGTGTTATATTCTACTTCTTATAATATCAATCAAAAACAGCACATTATATTTATTGGCAGGTGTATTATATTTCTTATTTGTCAGGGTATTAAACTTATTTATAAATTTATTTCCGGTATATATTTATTGATGAAATTGTGTTATTTGATTGGACATACATGTAAACATTTTTAAAAATTTTCTAATAAACAAATTTTTGGCCACTTTGATTTTTGTGTATTGCCCTTGAAAAGTGGCCCCGTTTGTAATTACATGTATATGCCATTCATACACATCATTTTTTTTAAATTACTCAAACTTGTTGATTGTTTTGTTTATTAAATTGTTTCAGTTTTCTTTACTTTGCCAATTATACAGTTGTAAACACCCAAAATTTATTTCACAACCAAATGAAAAAATAAAAAATTTGGGAGTCATATCCTTAAATATCAAATTCATGCTGTTTTTAGTCTGGAAAGTTGTATTTGTATGTATAAACATAAAAACATAAAACAAATTATATATTTAACTTAAAAATTGGTAAATTTGTTAAAAAATTTTGATAAAAACACATCAAATGAATTATGGTACATTTTGGAAGGGAATTCCTTCAAGTTAAACTGCTAAATGAACAGGCAAGGTCAGACAAATATATAGTAGAAAGTGTTAAATTATTAAATTCTTCAGACATAAGTTTAACCATGGAAAATTATTTTATATATTATTACAATAACGACATGTCATAATTTTTGCAGGTTGTTAAAGAATATAGAGATGTGGAGATAGAGATTTTATTGGCTTTCTGTAAATGTAAGTGGACTAAAATTGGTGTATACTTTGCAGTAGTCTTGCCAGGCATATACTGGTTATTATTGAAAAGCTAGATGACAAGCATAAAATTAGTAGTTGAGTCAGATATATTGCAGTAGTCTTGACTGACATATATTGCATTTTATTATATAGTAATAATATTCCCTCATTTTGTGTCAAATAGGAATAAAGTGCAATATATTTTCATATTTTACACTGTGTCTCTGTCTTCTATGTAATTTCCGGGAAAAGTACAGATGCATCATAAACATCACCTTGTATATTTTTATTGTCATAGGGTAAACAAACATACAAAATCTGCTCTCGAGGAGAGAATAAACAGAATGGCTTGGAACTAAATAAATGGAAGTGAATTCGATTTTCAATGAAAGTAAAGTAAATAAATTTGAATGGTAAATAAAAAGTAGGAATAGGATGGGGCCAGAGATGAATCCAACTAAAGGCATGATCAAAGAAAGGTACTGACAAAATGTCAGTATTGTATCACTTACCATTGCTGAGAAAAATGTGATGGAATATGGTGACAGACAGATGCATACACACATACAAACACTGACAAAAAACAGTATACCTCTCTCCCCTATGGGTAGCAGTGGTATAGTTACCTGTGATTGTTTAAAAAAGATATTTTTATTAAGGATTTATGATGTGAACTTAAAACTGCTTTCTTTAGAAATAAATATTGTAAACATGGGTAAGCATATATGTATGCTCTGTAAACATTGTCAAATTTTGAAGGAGTTTTGATGGTGTTCTAACTTTTAAGATTTATGTTTTAATTGTGACGAAGATATTTAATAAAAATAGTGTTTAAAGGTTTACTGATTTATTCAGTTTTTACTTATTCCATTTTAGCTGGTGTCAGAGAAATGTTTGAAAAAACTGGGTTCTTTGATATAATTGACAGAGAAAAGTTATTCCCAACAATTCATGATGCAGTTATGCATGCACTACGAGTCACTAGAAAGGTAAAAAACATAAGGAGCAGTCATTTATATTATTTTATTTGGGATTTCCCTTTACATGTACTAGGAGACATGAGAAAGATAACAAACATAAAACCCAATCATTTATATTTTTTCATTGGGGATTTTCTTTTGCATGCATTACAAATCAAGAGTAAGGTAACATGGGAGCCAATCATTTATATTGTTTCATTGGCAAATATTTCCAGTCATATAATGAGGTGGTGTTTTATATTGAATGGCCAAAAAAGTAGTAATAACTGCATATATAGAGAAATCATAGAGCAAGTAGACTGTAATCACTCATGTTGACTGCATGTGACTAAAATTATGTGGTTTTATTATGAACTGATTGAGCAAAAATCATGCAGAATCCTCCATTAAAATTTTTTCTAGTTTTGATGCTATTGTGAGGTTCTCTATAATAAGTGTAGCAGCAAACATGCTGTAGTACATTTAGTTGGAAATGCTCTGTTTAATTCACAAATGAGTCTAGTGATAACAGACACAGCTGTAATTTATATCAATAGGTTTGGTAAATAATTATTTAAAGATTGCTTTACTATCTTTGTTGTAGGAAAAGCTAAATGGAGAATTAGTGGAAGACATGCCTCCTCAAAATGGTCACATATCCGAAATATCTGAAACATCCAGCACAGATGATGGAATACCAAACCCAGCTGTAAGAATCTTGTGATTTTTTTTAAATGCTAGCAATTTTTTTAAAAGATTCATTTTGAACTTTTTTATCGTATCTGTTGTACTTGGGATCTATTAGAGTTTTTATAAGAACTATATTTTAAGTAATATTTACACTATTAGAACTAAACCTTGTGTATCAATTTAATGACATGTAATTATCATACTAAGTTTATTTTAACCACTATAGCTCACTAGAACAGCTATTCCACCAACGATTCTGTACATGTATATATATGTTGTTCTCAAATTCTTGAGAAAATTAACACCGTATGTAGTGTGGGATATTTGTATTGCACCTGTTTTGTGGTAGCATATTCAAACTTTCATTAAGCTTGCTTTCCCATAAACCAGAATGAGTTTGTACATCACTTTGTGTTTCTCGTCTAAAAATACAAAAAGTTTAATGTTTTTTATTATGAGAAGAGTAGATAGTAGGTGTCATCCATTCAAAGTCTGAAGGGTTTTTGGTCGCTGCCTTTTGATCTGGATGTATTACTGTTATTTTATTATATTATTATGGTGTCAGGTTCTAAATAAAGGTTTGGAAAATTGGATGTCCTGGCCAAAAAAAAAGAAAAAAAAAGTGGCAGTGATAGTTTTTGTCTTGCCTATTGCCGTTGGAGCGAGATATATGTATGCGAATCTGGCATTGGTGGTCGTGTTAACACTTGACAATATTTGACATATAGGTTGCTCCTGAAAAGGTGCATGACTGTCTATCGTTTGACCTTGACCTCAATTTCATGGTCCAGTGACTTTGTTAATTTATTGGATTAAGCCAGTTCCTAAGTAGGATGATAATATTTGATATATAGGTTGCTGATGAAAGGTACCTGACAGTCTGGTAGGTGTAACCTGACCTTGACCTTAATTTTATGGTCCAGTGACAACTTTACAGTTTTTGAATTGTGTCAGTTATATTGTAACCATGTATTATATTTTATATGAAGGCAATATAATGCTATTTAGTTGTTGCTCATAAACTGATTTTTTTCTTTACTAATGCAGTTGAGACATTTTTCTGTGTTCACATTAGTTGAATAAAAGTACCAGTTTTTTTTACTGATTTAGCTGAAATTTAGCCAGTTTTTGTCTTGGCTGAGACGACAGTTGCTTGAGGCGAGACATGTACATGTATATGGAGATCCAGCAGCAGCAGCTGCATTAATACTTGACATTTTGATTTATATCTTTGTATGCTTAAACTCTAAGTCAATCAAATGTGGTCCAGTGGTGGCTTATAAGTACTTGCCAGTCAGTTAATGGATTAGAGCAGTTCCTCTGTATCAACCAGGCATGGTAGGATGACAATATTTGGTATTTAGGTTGCTGATAAATAGTACATGGTAGGTGTCACCAGGCCTTGACCTCAATTTCATGGTCCAGTCTTTTTATTAGGGCAGTTCCTCTGTAAACATGCATTGTAGTTTGACATAAAAAACTAAAAGATAGTTTACTGCTTTCCAAGAGGTTTCTTTTTTAAGTGTTTCTGGACCATAGAACTTGAAGAGAAGTTGTGTAAGTTGATGTAGGCTGTGTTGTCCTGTGCACGGTATGCTCAAACACATTAACATTTTTTTACACTGCATTATTTTGGTCACATGTAGACAGGTGAGCAGCTACAGGCTCCTGAGGGGCAACTGATTTTATCCATTACAGATGTAGGAAAAAGTTGTTTTTTTCAAATGTTAAATAAAAATGCTTTTTATGGAAGTTAACCCAGGAATATGAACCATTTTGCCTTACTAAAAGTACAGCATTGAAGAAACAAGAAAACATATTACATTAATGTTCTATGTAAATCTTGATCAATGTTGTTTGAAATGTTTTGGACAAATGTCGTTTGATTTCTATCTTGATATTAATTAAGAAATAAACCGGGTCATGTTTTGACATACATGTATTGTTTGCTGCATGTGTCCTGCTTATGTTGCTGCCTCATTTAGTAAACAATGTTAAAATTTGTATATTATGTTGGTATACATTAGAGGATAAAGAAATACCCAATATATCTAAGTTATTTTGCATATTTGCATATTTTTTTAATGTTAAGTTGAAGTCTAGAACAGCCTTTGGATTCTATACTGTAAACAAGTCAAAAGTAAAAGTTATAAACAAATTGAAACATAATCATTTAGCAAACAAATCAGGCCATAGTGTCAAGATACACAGTGGATTCCAAAATAAAAAACAAACAAATAAATTGGGAGGAGGGAGGCAAAATTAAAATTATTAATATATTTGAAATATTCTATAAAAAAAATAGAGAATTTTTGCAGTAAAATCCGTATTAAAAAAAGGAAATAAATGACTTTTTTGTGATATTTAGCAATGCGTGAAAAACTAAACAGAATCAGACTAGTAATTGAAATTGTAGAATGAAAAAACATGTAAAAGTTTTTTAACCAAATACTGTAAATTCGGAAATTATTGCGTGCATTTATTATTGCGATTCTGGGACCCCCTCAAAAAATGCGGGGTCATATTTTTGCGATCGGCTAAGGTAGCAACAAATGTCATGAGAACGAATTATTTCTCAGAAATTGTCAGTTTTTCTTTAAATTTTTGTCGTCTGTAAAGAATCGATCTACACCAAACGGAATACAGATTTCTAAAATGATTTACCTCTTTAGAAGATCCCAAACACTTGTCACGTGTCTTTAATAATGAAATGATTTGGGTGTATATTGAGGTTCAGTGTGGGTACTAAAACGGTTATTTGCCGGTTTACGTCAAAGAAAAATAAGTTTTGTTGTGTAAAATTAATTATCGTATTCAAATTAAATGACTATGGTAGGTCTTAACAGGTGGTTTATGTATGCACGATAGGTTGAGTAATTTTGTTAATAGATAAACGAAAGTAGAATTGCGAGGTTTAATTATTGCGATCGCAGAATGATTGCATTATTCGCAATAATAAAAACATCGCAAAAATTTCTGAATTTTCAGTAATTGTTATACACATGTAGTTCTAATATTAATACCCCTTTTTAAATTATAAAAACGCATTCATTTTGTGCAGCGGTTATAACATTTTTTGTTATTTTCATGCAACTGCAATACATCTGTGAAAAAAGAAGTTTGAGTAATTATTATGTTTATGAAGAAAAGTCAAGCTTTAATTATTCTTAACAGCAAGTTAAAATGTGTAAGCAAGCTTAACAAGTTTCACATTTTCTAACATAGATGTAACATAATAAATCACTTTAATGATTTTATTCTATTTTATTGCCTATATTCAATATTTGTACATTTTACTAACACTACAATTTTATAGTTTGTGTGTGACTTAATGTTTTATCTTGCTTATTTAATACTTATTGACAGTCAGATGATGAGAAGTTGTGACACTAGCTGACACTTATTTTTCAACACTGCTTATTACAAACATGTGAGTGACACTGATTCAGGTATTTGTAGCACAATCACACATAGATAAAAGCCTTAGAATGATTATGAATAAGATAGCACATGTACACAATGATACTAAGACTAACAGTTACCTGTAGATTTGTGTGCCTGTAGACTTCTTCTTTCCATTATCTTTGTCCACTGATATGCTGGGTTGTAAGCATTTCATGTCTACATAAAGTAATATATAATAATTCAATCCAAGTATTTTCATCGATTGAGAGATGACTCCAGATACTTGAACAATAAAACTGGTTGCCTGTACATATGTATTAGTAAATGAGGTGTTCACCTATTCCATTCTATTTATTGAGAAAATCTTGTATGTCATATTTGTGATTAGGGCTGTTTTTACGGCTGTTTTATAAAGTCTGATGTATTCATTTTACACTGAGCCTGCATTGCAAAATTTATTCTTTGTGTGAGGTTAATATAGTGAAGTAATCAAGGTAATTACAACAGTCAGAAAGGATTGAATAATTATGTTTAACATGAAAGAATCAATATTTTCTCTATACTAAGGTTTAGAACAGTTTAAAATTATGTTCTATCTGAAAGGTGTGTTTAAACATCTTTTGCTGCAATGGAAGTACATTTTTATAAGTGGTTTTACCCAATCTCCATCGCCTGAATATAGCTGAAATATTGCTGCTCGGGTGTTAAACACCATTAATCAATCAATCAAACCCAATCTCCATGCAAAATATTCTAGTTATCCTACATCAACCACAGTCACCTCTGCCACACATTGTTGATGCCAGGAGAGATATCTCTCGTGGCAAATAAGTTTTGCATAGAAAGGGAGTAGTTTTAATGTAAAACTGTATTAAAAGTGTATAAATAGACTATATGAAAATAGTTAGTTTTACCCTGCAAGCCAGAGAAATCAAATTCCAATTTCTATACCTGGATGTTTCCATGAAGAAAATTTTAATAGAAACTTGTACTGGTATTAATACACTTGGTGCTTAGAATGTAGTTTAAATATCAAATGTAAAAAAAAAATGTTTCTGAAATCAGAAACTGACATTGTGTTTATTTTATGATTGTTCATTTCAGTATGAAGGAAGTTTAAGAGGAAGTATTCATTTTACTGCAGAAGAGGCTGGCAATACGCTCAATGGTGAAAACAAAATGACAAAACAAGATACTGATAGCATTGCTGATACCCAGTTATAAGTCAAGCGTAGAACTTCGGAACAACAGTATTCATATGAAGCATTTTTATACTTGATAAAATTCTCTCCACTTTTTTTATATCACCTGGCAGAAAGTCAGTTCAAGATATTATGTTCACATTGTATCTGTCTATTGATAAAATTTACATATTAATTTTCTCCACTCAGTAGTGTGGCTAAATGTATGTTTTGAATTGAGTTTTAGATATGAGCATGTGTATGTTTGTAAAAAATTCATTTGAGAATAAGTATTACTGTATCTTTGTTAGGGATTTGCTCATAGATAATCATTGCCAAAAGCCCTAACCTGTGACTATAACTTGCACTATTGCAACAAAAAGCAAGTCAGATTATTCTACAACCTTTTAGCAGGGACTTTTTTCTTTCCAGTTTTGTATTGCTGATGATGCAAATTTTCTTGACAACAAAATTTTGAAAAAAATTGTAAAAATGTAGAGCCAAATAAAACTAGTTTTTGATTTGATGGTCCATTTGAAACTTAAAAGTTATAACCTGGACTATTGATGCAAAATGTCAACCATTTCTACCAAAAAAATTAACGAAATTCTAGTTTCACTAAAATGAGCCTTCACAGTAACTGTAACCTCTATAATATTTCTTACTGTTGATATTCAAATACACATGATTCATGTAAATGCAGTGTGAACTTATCTAGATGAGCGCATACAGGCTCCAGGAAGACTCATAAATCTATAATTTTTTTTAAAATAGATAAATATCATTAATAATTTTTTCGGAGATCACATTGTACAATGGTAACAAAGGTATTCTTTTAAACAAACAGAAATTCATGTATTCTTCTCAGTACATTCCATTTTATTATTTAATTATTTATACTGTCTGATTATTGAATTTATATCATATGAATCACGTGCCAATTATTAAAAATATAGAAGTATGTAAGTTTTCTTCATTATAATACTGGATATGGAATGTTTTAAATGTTTTGTTTCTTTTTGTTATCTGTTATATATCTTATTCCAGTCTTATGTATCAAGATTCATGTAATTTATATATGTAAGCAGTTTAGTGGAAAACAATTAGGTTTTCCTGGGAGAAAGAATCAAAACAATTAATTCATCAAAGTTGCGAAATCTAAAAAAATCTCTAGAGTAAATTTGTGTGACAGACAAACATGTTTGGAATATCTCCCATTGAATATGTTGGAGGTTATGTTAAACTTGCACTTTAATAAAAACAACTTGAGAGAAAATACTTACACATTACATGAAGGTAAATTTTAAAAAAATATTGAAAAAATCATCTGTGTACATAAAAGATATTCAAGAAATCAAACCATGGAACATGGAACTGTTTGATTTTTGAATATACCCTAGCAATTTATCTTTAATAAATATTTTCATGTATTTAAAAATTATATAAATTACACAAAGCTTAGAGGGTAATTAAGCAGATATTGTTACCCGTAGGAAAACATTGTCAACCGAGGTCTAGTCAAGGGAAACAACCTACTATTTTACTTTATTAGCTATGTGTTTTATAATTAATTATACTGAATTTGCTGTTATTGTCTTTTAAATTATTGACTTTTTCGAACATGTGGCACAAAATTGTTAGCTGCTGAGGCATTTGTTATATTAGAATATTTCTCTTGTATTATCCAATCAAAAACTGTCATTCCATGAACTATAATAAAATGACATAATTAATCTAATAATATGTCTTTATGTAGGGTTGATTGTGTGTAACCTCAGGAAGATCTCTTATTACAATGTAAAAATATATATATCAAACAATTTTATTAAGAGCAGATAGTTTTATAGAGGTTTTGTTTGTTGTTAATGCACAAAACCATAATTATGCAAATGAACATGTATTTTGTGATATTTATATGCATAAACGATTGTTTTTGTACTAGTGTATATGTATTGCATATCAGTCTGGATGAAAATCTTTATTAACATTTGAACTCTCCACTTTCATTTTCTTATACTATATATAAACATTTTTAATTAAACCAGGCATGTACAATGTTCTAAGAAAATTCCTTTATGATTTTCCTTCCTGCTGCTTATGTTCTGTAAATTTCAACATTCCATAAGCAGTATTCTTATGCCAATATATAACAAGGTTTTAAAATGTTTCATTAACATCAGATCAGACAAACCATGTTATGTACTATTTTGGCTTGTTTTATGTATCCTGGTTTAACATCATCTCAGAAACCAGAGAAGTGATTAAAAAGTAATTTTCTTTCCTTATGGTAAGATGGGGACTCATCCACTTGCTGCTTCTTTTTTTTTTTAATTGAGTTTTCTTGTGCCAATTTTCAATCATTTGAAATCCACAATCATCAAAAAGAAAGCACTGCAGTGCATGATGGGAAGTATTGGTAGAAAAAGGTCTCAATGGGACTACATACAGGAGAGTAAGAAGACTTAGAGAATGCTGCTCAGAAATGTAGATTAGATACAATGTAGTGTGTTCAATCATTCAATCATTCATTTTCTCTGGATTTGTATGTTTTAGTACAAAAATAAAAAATGAAATACTTGAAAGTCATTATTATTCATAAGTTACAAATTTTCTTCTATTTACAACTGCAAATTTGGTTATCTGAATTTATTAAGAGTGAACCCAAATCTAAGATGTCATGTACCAGTAAATAACAACATTTATACACGATACATATAGAAGTTGTAAAATTTGGAAATTTCACGGAGAAGGAAAAATTTGTACTAATGAATAATGAATACTTTCACACTGAACCTTTATACAATTGTGTACCTGAAGACTATTTATACGAACAATTGTGATCCGTTAGAACTTATTGTTTTGTTAAATACTGGACAATGTGTTATTTTGATTTTGTTTTTGTTGTTACTGTATATAGAAGATATATTTTTATTCTTGAAACATTTTAGACATGAATATGTTTTATATATGATTAACACAGAGGATATTCAGATTTTGTACTAAAGGTCATATAAAATTAATGTTTTGATTCTCATCCCCCTCTAGTTGGTAGCTACTGCTGATGTTAGAAAATTACATTGAAAACTTATACTTACAAAACTATAGACGTGTGGCATGTTTTATCAAAATACTCATGGGTCAGTGAACTCGTACCCTTATTGCGAGTTTCATCAGGTATAGAAATTTTTTGAACCTTACTATTTTTTGACTGGATGAGAATCAAAAAATTTATATTATGGCCTCACATTTGTAATGGCTAAAAGTATTAAATGGTTTTGATACACTTAGTTGATTAACTTATGATTAAGCCAATTACTGTCCATCCTTTGGTCAGTCTGTCCACAGTCCAAAGATGGGTTTCTGAACATATATGTTCCATTCATAGATGGTTTCCAAAAATTTTTAACGCAGTTTGCCTTCATACAAGACAAAAGATATTTGGGTCAAAAGCCTTTTAGCTACTTGTATTGCAAGTCAGAATAGTCTACTGGAATTGTCATTACTTTCTATCTGTTGTCCATCTGTAAATATTTTACCAATCACTACTTCTGAAAACACAGTGCCAGTTAGAACCTGATATAGGGGGTCCTTGGATAATTGCATAAATTAAGCCAACAGTAGGCCCTCCAACAAAAATTACTTAAACAATTAGGAACATTATTATACCCCCACTCGTAAGAGAGGGGGCTATATTGCAATCACATTGTCCGTCCATCTGTCGGTCTGTCCGTCTGGTGCAAACTTTTGTAACAGATTTCTTGGCTTCTATTAAAGGGATTGATTTCAAATTTGGTGCATAGCTTAAGCATGATGAGTTGTACCGTGCCTCTCCTTTCCAGGTCAGTCAGGTTTCTACTTCCTGTTTTCCGACTGACTTAGATTGTTCCAGGCTCAAAATAGGAAAATTGTTCGTTAGATTTCTCGGCTTCATCTAAAGGGATTGATTTCAAATTTGGTGCACAGCTTTAGCATGATGAGTTGTACTGTGCCTCCCCTTTGCAGATCAGTCAGTTATCTAATTCCTGTTTTTGGAGCCGAAAAATGTTCGAGTGAGGGTAAACTTAGCACGACTAGTTGGAGGATTTTCATGAAGAGTAGAAGTTAAATATTGATTCTATTTTTCTAAGATGGATAATTTTGGAAAAGATGCAAATCAGTCTCTGCACTAGTTAGAATCCAACATGACCCTGCATTATAGTAAACTAAATTGTATGCACATTTTCTTCATTTTTGATGGTGATCTAAATGGTTTGTCTATGGATGGTTTTGTTGGTTAAGATATTTGCACTTTTCACAATTTTTTAGCTGTATTAAGCATTCAGTTTTTATTGGCAAAAGAAAGCCAGTAAAAAATCACTGATCTTCGACTGGAAATTTTGCAATCCATGTCAATATATTTCCCCAAGTCCAGCACGTCACCTGCTTGACTAAATGACTTCAGCTTCAACTCACAACTGTATTGTTTAAAAGCAAGGAACTGTCGATAACCACTTGCCAAGACCACTCGTTTTAGGAGGATCTATTAAAAAGAATTGATACTAATCAGTTCTTATAATAGCACGTACCTTTTATTTACACCGGCAATCAAACAAGTGCATTTCAGCTATTACAAAAGACTAAAAGATCTATGTCCTTTCTAAACACTCCAAACTTTACAGAGCCGTGTGGTTAAGGTAGTTTCTCCACTATTGATCAAGTGGTCCGTCAACACTGTGGTTGCAGCTTCGAGTCTCATTGTGGGCAGGGTGAACTCAACTAAAGTCTTAATTATCAAGGATTACCCGTTTCCTAATGAAGGTTGGGGGTTTTCTCTGGGTACCCCAGCTTCCCCCCCCCCCCCCCCCAAAAAAAAAAAAAACTAGATGCCAAGACATAGCTGTAAAAATTGCTAAAAATTAAAACACCACACAAACAAACAATTCTAAATAGGATAATGGTAGTCCAAATTTCTTTTCCATTGCTTATCTGATTTCCACATATTGATTTATTGTTTGTTTACTTTTCTCATCAAGAATATTGCTGAAATACTGTTCCCCGGATGTAAGCAACTACATGTAACCACAATCAGATTAGGCAGCTGAATTATCCAAGGAAGAAATCCCTATGCAACGAATTTGCCGGGGGTTTAATTTTTTTAACCTGTCCGTCCGTCAGTCGTGCTTGGATGGGATTGATATTCAGGGAATTTCGTCAAGGGGGATCATATTTTAAGGAGAGGTTCATGTTCATGTATATTCAATGTTGTCGCCTGGATAGCACTTTTATTTCGTCGTGGATTTTCATGAAACTTTTGGAAATTGTTACTTATAGTATGTGCTTTGATAAGATTGATTTTTAGTGAAAATTGTCAATTGGGACCATATTTTGGGGAGGGGGACTTAGTCAGCTTTATGTACATGTATATTCAATGTTGTCGCCTGGATAGCGCTTTCATTTCTTCATGGATTTTCATGAAACTTCAATATACCAATTTAAATACAAAATACCACCTTATTGTAATGGGAATGCTTGGGGTATTGTGAGCTTGCTCACAAAGGTTCTTTAATTTCAGAAGTTGTTTCTATGTTCAATTGTATATGATGCATTATCAAAACAATTATAATTCCTAATTCCTAAAACACACAAGCCGAATTCTTAAATTGTTTCTAAAATAATTCTTGTGTGGCATATTAGTTAACATTATAATGTTGAATACATAAAATATGGACAGGTTTTCTAAAAGAATGACTTAAAATAAATATAATAAATGATAACTAGAGGCTCCCAGGAGCCTGTAATTTATCACTTAGAAGACAACTGACGGAGCAATCTCGACATTAAAAATTGCTTGACCAATGTATCAAGCCTTTAGCTGTTTACAAATACTCGTATTAAATTTTAAAAGCTCATAGACAAAAAACATCCAGCAACTCGGTGAAAGATTAAAAATGTTGACAATGTTCATTTTAAACAGATTCAGGATTTGTTTGTTTATGAAAAGGCCACTAAAGCTATACCAGATGCATAAATAACAACCAGGAACTACAACTAAAAATTAGTATTTACAATTATTACAGAGTTTTGTAGGTCTTGTTTTGCTGATCATCTTTGCAATTAAAGTTTTAATATAGCTTTTTCGGATACAAAGCAAAAAATGAAAATTTCATGAATAATTATCAATACAGGAAAAAAAAGCGAGATTGTAATTTATAAGGTAATTTTTAAACGGATGATTTACATTAAACAAAATGTTCATTTTAGGTTAATAACTCCAAGGAGTTATCTTACAATATTTTTTTCTTACCAGTAGGTTTGTTGGTCTGAATGAGGTTACTACTTTCAGATGTCCACATTCTGTTCTATTTTAGGAAGAATTAAAAAACTATCATGTTCTGCAGGACAAATTTCAAGGCTTATCCAGGAAGTCCCCTTAAGTAGGTATGAGTACCAAATGGCTATGACCACAAAATAAAAAAAACAAACAAAAGCACCCCACTACATCATTTCACATGTTGAAAATGCTGACAAATCATAGATAATTTACTAGTTTTTTTAAACTATTTATTGCTAGACGCATGACATATGTAAGTATAAATAGAAACAGCTTTGAAATCTTTTACTTTGACTAAACCTCATTACAATACTTTTTTTATCTAATCAGAGACATATATATTATATATTTTTGATATAAGTACAAATGTAATAAGTCTTATGGCAACCAATAGTATTAAACAGAAGCTGAATTTGATTGACAAATGAAAACTAGCTAACAAATAACGCTAAATCTAGAAATATCATTAATAAATTTCTAGCAAATTACAAATGAATTACTATCGAACAATAGTAAACCATAGAAAATTACAAGTAAATCACAGAAAAATTATCTGTCAAATTACTCTCAAATCACAGTAATTATACCTAGCTTCCAAGGCCATGCCCTACATGCAGTTCTTAGTGTTTTTTAACATTCAAATAAATGATAAATGTGATCTACTTGTAAATAAGGTGACATCCCGGTAGTCCGACAACCAATAGTCCGACAGCCCATTAGTCCGACATCCCAATAGTCCGACAACGCGTGTATATGCAATACTATAAACCTTCAGACATAAACCAAAGAACAATAAACGTTCTATAAATGCAAACCTAACTAAGTTGGTTGTTTAGTAGGAATTTCTTAATATTAGGAATACTAGCTATGATTTGGTTATATAACAAGTATATATGTTACAGGGAATGTGTGAAATTAGGGCTGATTTTTTTCTTCCTCATGGAGTTGGTGGGACAGGTATAAATGTGCAAATGATGTTAATTCATAGGTTGGTGCATATATGTATAAAGTTTCATGAAGATTTCATTAACTATTTCCTTCGTGCGTGCCCCTAGTGGTCCGCAGAAGAGTACAGCTTATTGTAAGAGGCGACTATGGGGCTTTAGAATCTGATGACAGTGCCCAGACCACAGATCAATGAAGGTGTGTACCCTAGTTGGCCTAATAGGTTGATCTTCGTTCTCTTTATAATAACTGAGGTCATACTGTTCCATTGGTTTCTATTCCATCCTCATATTTCATGTTCCATGTTCATTGGCCGAATTTCTGGATTGTGAATGTCGGGCGGGCGATCGCGGAAAATATTTTCGAAACAGTATTCTCAGCAACAAATATCAAGGCCTCTTGATATTTGGAATGCAGCATCAGCGTGGATTTAACTTCAGACCTAGTTCCTGTTTAACAAAATTCAGCCGTTCTTGACTTGGACATATTTTTATGCCCACGCGACGACATATAGTTTGACTCATGTCGGTCCGTTCGTCCGTCCGCCCTTCCATACAAATTTCCGTCGAGCTTTTCTCAGCGCGTAGTCGTATATGAGAATGACTTAAAACTGTGGATGGTTCAGTATGACGAACAGTACGTCCTAAGCGACTTTCAGACCTGACGGACTTCAACTTTCTGTTTGGGGCCAACGGGGGCATCCGTGTCCAATAAACACATTCCTTCTTTATTTATTTTTTTTTATTAAAGTTTTTCAGGACGTACAAGACCAACTTACACACCTGCTAAACCTGAACGTTAATTAAATATAATTCAATTCATGCTGTAAGTTATTTATATCAAGTGCTTTGATTGGATAAAAACACTTAAATGACGTCTTCTCAGATAATTTATATATCGATATTTCCTCTGAGCGGACTACTTTCAGTTTCCAATGTAAACAAGATGGCGTCCTCCTAGCGTATCGTCAGGGAGAGGGGGCAATGTTTTCTCTGCCCCAATTAGTTCCAATTAAATCACAAACGGATACAGTTCAATTGGTCCCAATTCCAATTCGTCCCAAGTCAATTGGTCCCAAATTTGGTCAATTGGTCCCATTTCCAATTTGTCCCAAGTCAATTGGTCCCATTTAAAATGTTTTATTTGTGTTTAAAAGATTATTTAAGGGATTATTTCAACATATTGATGTATATTTATGCTTTTGATGTAGAAATTATTATCAACGATGGTTGCAGATGATTGGAATGGGTCACTCTTGGCTCTGGTTTTGACCTCTGACATAATTCTAACAGCAACGTCTTTGCCTGTTAATGCTGGGAGGTTGTGGTTGACTGGTCCACTGGTGAATGTGTCTCCTTTCTGTTTAACAGTAGCATGACAGTTCTGTTTCCGAACGGTACAACGCCAGTCGACACTGTTCTTTAGAGTATGCTGCAAGTAAAATTTAAAATTAATCTCTATTTGAAATTGTTAATTATAATATTAAAAAAATCCATGTTGAAAAGGTGTGTTCCCCGAACGCCTACTGGATAAAAACAACACCTCATTAGGTAGGGGATTAAGGGGCCTATTAAGGGGAATGTCATAATTAGTTTACCTGTATTTACCTTGAAAATTATAATAAAGTATAGTAGACATTGAGAAACTGAATTGACAAGAAAATATCAAAATAAAATATAAAAAAGAATGGATTGTTTCAAATTAATTGAAATTAAATTAAAAATCCACTAAAATGTTACAAAATATACATTATTTATCAATAAAATAAACTTGTCTTCATAATGTGCAAAGCCAATTTATTAAGCTTCAAATAAGCTTTAAAAGAGATTGTGATGATGAGTTTGTACCATTACCAATTAATAGTGTTCACACATGTCAAACCTTTGAACATTGCAAGCTAAAAAATAGTATAAAATGGGTGAAAAGTCAAAAACCCCATTCTTAGCCAATATGGCCAAAGCTCAGCTGAATGTGAAATTCATGACCAACAGACAATCTGTTAATAAAAAACAAATCTTTTATTATAATTTAACTATAAAGTTGGTGCATACATACATAGACATAAAATAAAAACATAGACAATAGGACTTGAAACCGCAGACTCACTACACTCAAGGAACGTTACCAGACAGGCATCATCGACTTAATGACTTACGCTGACTCAGCATCAGAGCTCCTCCATCTCGAATCTTAAGTGAGAAAATGACTCTGTGTTTAGTTTAGTGCTCTGTTTTTGTTACTTAATTATTATTATTACATTATTCAATCTAATTAAAATTAAATCTTTCACTTGCTCCCCCCTTTTTGTTATTGGTCGCTGCGTTAGCAAAAAGGGGGGAGCAAGTGAAAGATTTAATTTTAATTAGATTGTACATTATTAGATGTATAGCGCTATATCATGAAATAGATGTATTAATAAAATGTATGAACAAAGTATTTTCTTTAGTTTGACTGTTTTAAACCTTACATTTGTCTGCTACAATATTCCAATTAAAAAAAAAATCATAAAAACACAAAAATGTATATATATTGCACAAGTGAAAAATTCAAAATTATTCGAATATGTAAATACCTATATTATATTATGAAATTCCTAATACTTTTCTTATTTGATATTTTACCTATGCTAAAAAAACAGGTGACACTAATTTAAACACCCCTTAGAAGGCCCCTTAATCCCATACATTACATATATGTTTTTTTAATCCAGTAGGCGTTCGGGGAACAAACCGTTGAAAAATATACTGAATTCTGTAAGCAATGCTTTTAGGTATCAATAAGGAAATAAAAATTATTATGATTTTCTACACATAAAACACTTTTTTAGTGCTTTATTCAACACAACAGTTTTCAATTTTATAGAAATACCTTCTTGGTGTATGTGTGGCCGTGGCTATCCACAAGTTTTTCTATGCCTTTTTCTGTGCCTTCTTGAATGATGGTGTACACAAGGGTAGGGCTTGCTGTTGAAGTGACATTAGGAAGGCTGGTGTCAACAATAGAGTTTTCTTGGTGTACCTCATCTTCGCAAGCCAAGGGTATCGGATCGTAACCCTTGGCTAGCGAAGATGGGTGTACCTCTGGTTCTGCAAAAGAATGTCGTGTGATCTCAAATGATTGGTCACGTGGTACAGGGGAGTCACTGTTGCAAGAATCATTTACAGCTGGTCGTACACGCACATATAAACCCCTCGGTTCGTCATCATCGCTGCTGTCTGTGTTTGAAGTTTCTATGGATGTAGCCAATGTCAAGTTGAAGTTAGGAATGGTGCTGTCATGTGTGGCCCGAGTGGATTCACAAACAGGCTCCCAATTGGCACACATAAATTCTGTTGTATTGTGAAAATCTGAAACACAAATATAATTATAAGATAGAATTTACAGACAAGCAACAACATAATAATTCAATACAACAACAAACAATGGAAATTAACAATTATATATGACAATTATTTAGGCTGTAATTAGCAAACTCAAATGCAATAAAATTGAGGTATGCAGGTAATCTAATTAGCCAATTAAACAGTGGCACATGCAATTGACATACTTTGTTAATTGAATTATGATTAACAGACTTTGAAGACAAATGCGATTATGGTCAACGAATATAAAATATGGAATCAAGAATAAATAATAAATAAATAAATAAACAAAAAATAAATAAATAAATAAAAAATAAATAAATAAAAAATAAATAAATAAATAAATAAAAAATTACTAATATAATAAAAAGACTTACCAGAAGTACATCTTCTGTGTGTCCATGAATTACATAACCAACAACACAAAGCCTGGACGGTAAAGGCATGGTGTTTACTCGAACTGGTCTGGTGCAGATACCACATTCAGAAGACATGATGAATAAAGTGAAATATACAGCTATACCGTTGTCTTTTATATTTTTTTCATTTAATGAATAAATTTGATTGGTTTTTTTATAACTGGCCTATCATAAGACATTTTTTTTTACCCCTACCTCCCAAGCCGAAGTCCCAATCATGTGCTTCTTGATATTGTTTATGTAAGACTTCAAAAGGGATAGTCACTAAAAAAATAAATTTTAAAATATTGTTAAATATACAAATGTATGGTTTAAGAGTAAATGTTCAGATAAACATTAAACTGCTTGATGTTTGTACAATGACATTCAAAGGCAATCAACTGCACTCATAGCTCCTTGAATTGTTTTTATTAAAGCTAAAACCTTATGCTTCAAACGATAAAAAAGTAATAATTATATGCCCAAGCTGCTAATGAAACTAATAAGACAAAATTATTATACTATACAACTTAAAAAGAATGCACAATTCTCAAATTATTTGTAATAATATTTGTCATTACTTTTATATATAAATGTGTATATTAAATTACAAATTTGAACATATTATAATTTGTTTTGTATTGGGAGTTTCTTAAATTTCAATAACTTATTATTAATTCCTATAAAAAACAAAAAATATTCCAAAATATACTTTTTAAAAGAGTTGGGACCAATTTTAAAAGTGTTGGGACCAATTGTCCAAAAGTGGGACCAATTGGCAAAGACTTGGGACGAATTGGCTGGGACCAATTTGCATGTGGGACCAATTGACCAGACACCTCACAAACTTGACATGAGTGAGTCGCCGGAGTTTACACATTGATAATTTCCTAAAACCCAGTGTTTAATCATACAATGAAACAAACGTACGGACAGATTAACCGACCCGAACGCTTTATAAACATATATTCCGGTACGTATAGGTGAAGCATAGAAATTATATATATATATAAATAATTATCGATTTCGGTCCGACCCAATATGTGATAATTTGTTAGACTCTTGTGGGTTGTCGGACAGTTGGGCTGTCGGACTATTGGATTGTCGGACTATTGGTATGTCTGGCTAATGGGTTGTCGGCCTATCGGTTGTCAGACCATTGGGCTGTCGGACTATTGAGCTGTCGGACTACAGACGTGTAACCGTAAATAAAAATATTAAATAAAGGTAATTTAAATTAACATGGCTGACAGGAGTCCCCTTATCAATCAGGCAACTGAATAATTTACTTCAAATTTCTTTAAATCCCTTTCAAATTGCTTTGGGAAAACAAATCACTTACAAATCTCTGGTACTGATTTTTGCTAAAAGTGATTTGGTTGTAATTTACTGATTGAATCTCATAAAAATCGCTGACCCCCCTCTTCGCCTACAGAAGTAACTTTGGCGAGCATTGTTGATTTCGGTTGGAGTTATTACACCTTGTCTGCAGTGCAATCTAATTAAAATTAAATCTTTCACTTGCTCCCCCCTTTTTGCTATGGTCGCAGCGACCAATAACAAAAAGGGGGGGAGCAAGTGAAAGATTTAATTTTAATTAGATTGTCTGCAGTGCGACACGAACCAGCAGCCTCAGTGTTGTCAGACCACGTGATAAATAGTAGAATATCTTAATAATGGCTACCAATAGGAGACTTCCTGGAAAGTTGGGGTAAATTAACTAGAGGCTCCCAGGAGCCTGTAACCGCTCACCTGGAATCCAAATGACTTAAACTATATTAAAAATTTTTAAATTATCAGTTTCAGTTTCAGTCTAGTTGTTATAGCTTTTAAGTTACTGTGCAAAAACTAAACATTTCTTCAAAAAATGTGTTAAATACAATAACTCCTATAAGGTGCCATCGACAGTTTCTGAAAATTAAATGTTTTTTAGGTATTGTCATTTAGGGTACTTTAGTTTTACAGTTTTACTCTACTAATAGGTGTGTTATAGACTAATTTATAATTAAAAAACTGTTCATTTGTCCAAATTCATAATGAAAGGGCAATAACTCCTATAAGAGTCATCTTGCAATTTTTGGACTAAGCAATCATTTGTAGGGCTTCTTTTGCTGATCATTTGTGCATTTTACAGTTTTAATCTAGCTACTATAGTTTTCAAGTTACAGGACAAAAACGGAAAATTTCATAACAAAATTGTCATTTAAGGGCAATGACCCCTATAAGGAGTCATCTGACAATTTCAGACCAATTAAATGAATTGTAGGGCTTTTTTGCTGATCATTTTTGCAATTTATTATTTCACTCTAGCTGTTATGGTTTTTAAGTTACAGGACAAAAACGGAAAATTTCATAAAAAATTGCAATTTAAGGGCAATAACTCATATAAGGAGTCATCTGACAATTTTAGACCAATCAAGTGAGTTGTAGGGTATTTATTGCTAATCATTTGTGCAATTTACAGTTTCACTCTACCTCGTATATTTTTCAGATTATATTGTAAATACCAAAAATTTTGTCAAAAATCGTCAAAAAAGGACATTAACTCCTACAAGAAGCCAATGCACAACTTCGCACTAATAGCAACTATTGTAGACCTTAATGTGCTGATCAATTTGAAGTAACGGTTTTCTCTATAGCTATTATAGTTTTTTAGATAATGTTCAAAAACCTGTGTTGACCCCCATGTTTTATCTTTAGCAACAGCGGCCATATTTGTCTGTTGATCAACACCCTGGGTACAAACTTGAAACTAGGAACCCTAAGGATGATTGTGGCCAAGTTTGAAAAAAATTGGCCCAGTGGTTTCAGAGGAGAAGATTTTGGAAAAAGTTTACGACGGACGACGGACGCCAATTGATAGCAAAAGCTCACCTGGACCGAAGGCTTAAAAGCTTAAACGTGGCAGGCGGGAGACATGTAACTGTTTCAGGGGCGTAGCTAGAGTATCAATAAAATGTAGGCTAATTACGGCAGGGGGTCTGGGGGCCGCTCAAGGCCCACAGCAGGTCCAGGGCAGAGCCCTGGTAGGGGGTCCTGGGGGGCGAAGCCCCACGGCCGAAAACGATTTTCACGATTTTTAAGTCCATATAATTCATTTTCTCTGCATTTAATTTGCTATAAACTTCACCTCTAAATACTTTTATTTTAGCAGTAGAAAGTTTATCTGATTGAAATCTTACCATATTTTATAAAATAAATGATATCGGCATTCGCCTCGGGTACGATTTCGATGACTCGGATGTCCTGTCAGTGCATGATAACACTGTGCATCAACCACATTATACACTGTTTAATGTCTAGCTCAACGTTTACTGTACGTGGATACCAGGGTATTGGGATCTTAATCCCAATACATTGATATGCAAGTACAGTAAATGTTGAGCTTCCCTAAAAAACAGCGTATCAGTTTTAGTCACGTGGTTGTTACACACTGGATAAGTAACTGTAAAAAATCATGTCGAAAATCAGTTTAAGCCTTTAACGCAACAGTAAACAGAGTGGGTTTGACGGACAAACAAACGAACAAACAGACCAAAAAAATATGTATTCCCAAATTTTTCGGGGACACAATTTAAATGAAATACTAGTATACCTAGTAAACCAAAAAGTAAATAAAGATCGTAACTGACGGAAGGACGGAAAAGGGTAAATGAATATGAACTTTTTGCTGCTGCGATTTGGGGAAAAACTGATAAAAATTTGAAGTCAAAGCACCATTTATATCAAATCAACCAAGTATTAGTATTTCACATTATGTATCAAATAATAAATGTACAATGTCAGGCAAAATCTAAACGGCGGTTCTTAGAATTGATAAAATCGTCCAAGACTTTATTCTTGGTTATGGCTATTTGTCTGTGTATATGCATAAGTGACAAATTTGATAGTCTTTCGTCTCCCATCGTAGAGCGCAAATAGTTTTTCACACGTCGCATTGCGCTGAAAGACCTTTCACTTGTAGCAGATGAAACGGGCATTGTAAGAAGAACTGATAAAATCTTATGTATGGACGGATACAAGTCAGCATTCGCAGCTTTCAGTACGTCAATAAGCCGCTCAGGTTTCTCCTCCATTAGTCCACATCTTGCCTTCCAACGGTCTACCTCATCTGCGAAGTCCTTAAATTGACCTATATCACTTTCGAATGCAGCGAAGATACGGTTAATGATCTCGGGAAAAGGAATGATTGTCGGAATTTGGTACGCGCACGATCTGTAACTTTTATAAATTGAATTTTCAATAATTAATACAAGTTAACAACCGACCGCTCGATTAAAAAAAGCAAATTTGAGTGTAGGCTATAGCCTACTTTAGCCTTACGTAGCTACGCCCCTGTGTTTTGTACAATCTGGTAAAGCGAGATGCAGAAGTGGGGAACAATTACTTGCTTGTTATGTTGTGGTTTAAAGTGTGGTCCTTATATGTGGGATAAGTTTGTTGGGCAAGTTATTGTATATTTAAGTGAAAGAAGTGGGAATCGGGTAAGTTGTGGTAAATTAAATGGCAGAAGTGGTCGACCGATATCTTTGGGGTAAATTGTACATTTTAGAGACAAGTGGGAGACATACTGTCTGGAAAGTGTCATACTATTAATTGGCAGAAGTGAGATACATACCTGTCGGGTAAGTTGTAGTAAATTTAAAGAGACAGAAGTGGGAGATATACCAGTCATCTAAGTTGTTGTTTATTCAATGAGTTTCCTGTCTTTATAATTTTTTTTCATTGGTCTATAAACTTAATTTTCATTTTGCAAATTAAATAATATATGCAGATGTGCACAACAAAGAATTAACATGTATGTGTATTAAGAAAATTAAAAAATGGTTTTACTTCAACTTCTGCTGTTGTTGTATTTCAACATTCTTTCAACATCTTGTGGCATACAATTATAAAAAAATTTGTATTGTTCTATTATTATTGTATTGGTTACTACAACATTTTGGGTGATGCAGGGTGACATTTCACAAACCAATCTTATTGCAGGCTAATGCTGTTTATTATGTTTAAATCTGCCTTCCCATTTGGGTAGACCGTGTTCCACAATTAATTATGACGTCACAATTAAATTGATCACAGGTACTATACATTGACTAGTAAAATTAGAGTTGTTATGTGATAAAGGTATTTTATTAAAAACAAAGTGCACAATTATATTTTTAATGTAAACTAAAATAAAAATAAAATAAATAGCATTTTTTAAAATAAAAATATATATTATTATTGTTTTCAATTTGTTGAAAAAGTCTTTAAATACAATGTTATTACTGTAATTTACATAAAGGTACATTCAAGGGAGATCATCTATGTAAAACACTGAATTGGCCAAAATTTAAAAAAACGCAGAAATTTAAAGAGCTAGAAAGAAAACTGATTGATAATGTCATAAAGACTTTATGAAAAGTTTAATTAGAACCCGACATTGGTCAATTACGTACGTGACGTGCTAAAGGTAAGTCGGGGTCGTTATCAGGTAGTTTCCACTCCTCTCCACAGCCCCCCCCCACCCCAAAAAAAAATATATATATATATATATATATATATATATATATATATATATATATATATATATATATATATATATATATATAACCCGAACCTGAACACCACAATAAAGCTAAACAAACAGGTGAAAGGTTTTGAAAGTAGCATAAAACCCGTGATAAAACAATACACAAACAAAAATATTTATTCAAGATGGTTTCAGTTCCCCGCTCCCATCTATGAGGGGGTGGACAGGGGGGTACCTTTCTCCCTCCCCACAGCTCCTTTCTCCCTCCCTCAGCTCCTGTCTCCCTCCCCTCTACTCCTTTCTCCCTCCCCTCGGTTCCTTTCTCCGTCCCCTCTTTACACTTCTCCCTCTTTAAAACCCTATAGCAATTGAAAAGATCACTAAATGTTGACTCTAAACTGATATAAATTTGGGATATGAAGCATATAAACGACTTTTACAAACAAAGCATGACTCATGACACATTATCAAATGAATTTAATTGGTGTATTGTACCCTTTGGGAAAAAAATATGAGGATCATAAACTGTGACCGGTATATTTATGAAATCATGACACTGAAACCTAATAGCAATCATACAGCCAAACCTTTAGTCCACATAGACCCATAGTCCACCCAAACTCGTAGTCCACACAGATCTCTAGTCCATACAACCTATAGTCCACACAGATCTATGGTCCATACAGACTTATTTTCCACATAGATTTATAATCCACTTACATTTCTAGTACACCAACACCCGTAGTCCACGCAGACCTAAATGTTCAGAAAATAATGTAGTGTATTCATAACTTCAATTCATCGTTTTTTATGGTCTCTTGTTAACTGTCTCGTTGTAGTTTGAAAAAGAAACACAAAAGAAATTCTTTAACAATAGGACAATCTTGTATTTTTAAACTTTTAGAAAACTAAGTTATCTATCATGTAAGATTAACATTATTCTACACTTAATTTACAGGGAGGATTAAATAGATTTACATTTAGAGTAAAATTTTGATTAGTTAAAAATTATTTCATGATTAGGTCTAGATTTCTCAAAACAAAACTCAAATAAATTCTCAGACTTTTGAGTTATTTCTTAACTACCACAGCAAAATAATAGGGAATTTAAACTGAAAAAAATGGTGCTTATAAATGTAATGAAAAAGGGATTATTTGCTGCTTTAACATAAATTGCCTGATTATTTGTGCTATTTACAGTTTTACTTTTGCTGCTATAGGTTTTTTTATTTAAAGGAAAAAACTGATATTTCATAAATTTTGTCATTCAAGGGAAATAACTCAAAAAAAGAAGTCATTTGACAATCTTGGACCAAACGAGTTATTTGTAGCCCTTGTCCAATCTAATTAAAGTTAAATCTTTCACTTGCTCCCCCTTTTTGTTATTGGTAGCTGCGTAGTAACACAGATCATTTTTGCAGTTTAGAGTATCACTCTGATTTTGGGCTATAGTATGGTTTAGTAAAACGGGCAGGGGAAATGGGGCTTGTATTTTTATCAACTCCTCGTACAGTTTTCAACCCAGATCTCTGAAACTTCACATAACGATTGCCCATCTATTGAATTTGTTGCACCTGCTATTATGGAAGTGTTCCAGCATGTTCCTTATTTTCCAGACCTTGGAACTTGGTCATTTTTAGCAGATTTACAGAAGACAGTAAATATATTGTGTAATTAACTCCTACAGTTTCAGTCTAGAACTCTAAATTTTACAGAAAGATTGAAAATGTATTGAAGTTGTACACCTGTTATTATTGTTCGAGGATTTTAAAGGTCTCTCTCACTTCCAGTGTGAAGACCTTATTGTTTTTGTTCGGATTATTAAGGTGTTTCCCACTTCCATTGGGAAGACCTTATTGTTTTTGTTCGGATTATTTTTTAAGGTCTTTCCCACTTCCAGTGGGAAGACCTTCTTGCTTTTGCTTTGATTAAGGTCTTTCCCACTTCCAGTGGGAAGACCTTCTTGCTTTTGCTTTGATTATTTTTTTTTTTTTTTTTCCGCCAACTTTCAAAACCAAACAGTTTAAAAAGTACGCGACATATCTTTTTGGTCTTTTGCGACAAGTTTTGGGCACTGAAAGTCTATTCGGAATTCACCCTGTGAAATCGAAACATTTTTCTTTACGGAGTTATCTGCCCAAACACCGAAAACCTTGTTATCGCGTAAACTCTGGAACTATAACAGATACAAGAAAACTAAAAAGTGACAAATGTTAAGGAACTTTTGAGACAACTTTATGACATATTTTGGCTAAAAATTTCTGACTAGCGAAGGCGAGCGGTATCCCTTGAATGTTTCAATGACTCCGCTTATCACAAAAAATCACAAACCGTAAGTCGAAATCAGGAATGGTCTTCACCATTTGTCTTCCTGTGACACGTCCTTAAAGAAAATCTCAAAGTCAAAGTTCACAAGTGACCTCGACCTTAGGCCTCCAATCTTGTTATCATTACAACTCAAAAACTGTAAAAGATAGAAGAAGACAATAAATGGCAAAAATACTCCTCTCATCAAGGCCTTCATTTGTTACATTTGCTTCGAAACTGTTCTATGAACCGTTTTCGAGTTCGAGCCCTTGACTCATTTCGGTAAATCAGTTTTTTGCTTAAAACTTGAAAACAGTTAGAAATAATATAGTAAACAAGTATACATAAAGTGATCCTCTTATCAAGACCTTCATTTAGTATAATTGGGTCCAAGACTGTTCTATGAACCGTTTTCGAGTTATTGGCCTTGATGTGTTTCGGTTATTCGGTTTTTTGCTTTTAACTCGAAAACGTTTAGAGATAATATAGTAAACAAGTATACATAAAGTGATCCTCTCATCAAGACCTTCATTTAGTATAATTGGGTCCAAGACTGTTCTATTAAACCGTTTTCGAGTTATTGGCCTTGATGTGTTTCGGTTATTCGGTTTTTAGCTTTAAACTCGAAAACCGTTAGAGATAATATAGTAAACAAGTATACATAAAGTGATCCTCTCATCAAGGCCTTTATTTAGTATAATTAGGTGCAAGACTGTTCTATGAACCGTTTTCGAGTTATTGGCCTTGATGTGTTTCGGTTATTCGGTTTTTGGCTTTTAACTCGAAAACGGTTAGAGATAATATAGTAAACAAGTATATATAAAGTGATCCTCTCATCAAGACCTTCATTTAGTATATTGGGTCCAAGACTGTTCTATGAACCGTTTTCGAGTTATTGGCCTTGATGTGTTTTGGTTATTCGGTTTTTGGCTTTTAACTCGAAAATGGTTAGAGATAATATAGTAAACAAGTATACATAAAGTGATCCTCTCATCAAGACCTTCTTTTAGTATAATGGGTCCAGGACTGTTCTATGAACCGTTTTCGAGTTATTGGCCTTGATGTGTTTCGGTTTTTCGGTTTTTGGCTTTTAACTCGAAAACGGTTAGAGATAATATAGTAAACAAGTATACATAAAGTGATCCTCTCATTAAGACCTTCATTTAGTATAAGAGTCTGAGACTGTTCTATGAAACGTTTTCGAGTTATTGGCCTTGATGTGTTTCGGTTATTCGGTTTTTGGCTTTTAACTCGAAAACGGTTAGAGATAATATAGTAAACAAGTATATATAAAGTGATCCTCTCATCAAGACCTTCATTTAGTATATTGGGTCCAAGACTGTTCTATGAACCGTTTTCGAGTTATTGGCCTTGATGTGTTTTGGTTATTCGGTTTTTGGCTTTTAACTCGAAAATGGTTAGAGATAATATAGTAAACAAGTATATATAAAGTGATCCTCTCATTAAGACCTTCATTTAGTATAAGAGTCTGAGACTGTTCTATGAACCGTTTTCGAGTTATTGGCCTTGATTCAAAGGCTTGATGTGTTTCGGTTATTCGGTTTTTGGCTTTTAACTCGAAACAGTTAGAGATAATATAGCAAACAAGTATACATAAAGTGATCCTCTCATCAAGACCTTCATTTAGTATAATGTGTCCAAGACTCTTCTATGAACCGTTTTCAAGTTATTGGCCTTGATGTGTTTCGGTTATTCGGTTTTTGGCTTCTAACTCGAAAACGGTTAGAGATAATATAGTAAACAAATATAAATAAAGTGATTCTCTCATTAAGACCTTCATTTATATAAGAGTCTGAGACTGTTCTATGAACCGTTTTCGAGTTATTGGCCTTGATGTGTTTCGGTTATTCGGTTTTTGGCTTTTAACTTGAAAACGGTTAGAGATAATATAGTAAACAAATATATATAAAGTGATCCTCTCATCAAGACCTTCATTTAGTATAATTAGGTCCAGGACTGTTCTATGAACCGTTTTCAAGTTATTGGCCTTGATGTGTTTCGGTAATTCAGTTTTTGGCTTTTAACTCGAAAACAGTTAGAGATAATATAGTATACATAAAGTGATCCTCTCATCAAGACCTTCGATTAGTATAATTGGGTCCAGGACTGTTCTATGAACCGTTTTCGAGTTATTGGCCTTGATGTGTTTCAATTCAAGACCAAAGTCATATCATTATGGGTTGCCATTTTCAAAATGTTCTCTATCATTTACTGTTTTTATAAAATAATATAAAAACTATACAAGTTTGAAGTAGACAATAAATAGGAAAAATGTTGGACTTTTCAAAAATATACAAATATTTGAAAGGAAAAGCAGTAGGTACCATTAGTCGATTTTCAGTTATTGCCCTGTGGTTCTTGACTCGTAACTTGTAAACCATTACAGATACTGTAATAGACATGCATATTAAACAGAATCAGTGTTTTGAGCCTTGGTTTAATACACGGAACCATAGATTTGATTTTTATCAATCTGTTCTATATCGAGTATTAAATCAAGTATATTGAGGCACAAGAATGAAAATTCTTATGTATTTATAAATAAAATGCTTACCTAATGGCAGATTTATATCCCTGTATCAAGATATTAGTACTTTTTGTCTTAGATTGGGGTATGCATTTGAGATTTAAAATTTTTCAATGATGGATGATTAAAAATAGGTAATAATCTATATTCAAATTATTTGTACCATAAACAACTAACTTTTGACAAAAACTAATAAAATAATAAACATTTAGAGTGTGCAATTATTGTCGAATAAAGACAACATGCACTTTGTTACATAAATGTATAATTTGCTTTATCGGTAATTTGTTACAATTTCCTTTGATCTTTACTACCAATAAAATTAGTATCAAGGCTCAGTAGAACAACGACCAGTGATACTAGAAATTATCAGCTGTTGGTCATTTGTCTTGCGCGAACACATTGCGGAAGAATCTGCCTTACTTTTTGACGAATCGTGCATCACTGTCCAAAGCTCATAAATATTAAGGAAAACAAACATCACGAAAGAAACAATACATCTATGCTGCAATTAATCAGACCTGTCCAGACACTAAGAAGTGTTACAAAATATAATACACAACACACAATCAGTATCTAGAGAGTATCTTATTCGTCTCCTGAAATAAGAATAACGATCAATGTACATTCAATACCCCCCCTTTTAACTTGCTTTTTTTGTATGGCAGTACACTCAAATTTCGGCGATAAACGGGTCTTGACAGTGTATCGCTTTAACAGCGTTTAATTTGGTTGAAAAACATGTTTATCATTAATAGAGAATAAAATGCAGGATATTTTAACAGTACACTTCGTTTTGATCGCTAAATGAAGAAGATTGCCGAAACATCGAGTATGTGACCGTAGACATAGTTGATAGGCTTTAGCCCTTTATACTATAGGCAACTAAATACTTGGTGTTACACAGGCAGAAATTTTCATTACATATTTATGGGGTACGGAATCAATATGGATTGATTTATCAATATCAGTAGCCCCATAAACGGAATAACTGACATGCACGCCAAGCCGGTCAGTGAAAGAAATCGTAATCAGAATCATTTCTCAAACATGGTAACCTACCTCTTTAAACTTTTTCGTAACGCTGTAAATGGTTTCAGATTGACATTTCCTCTCCATTCATTTGAAATTTCCTCCGGCTCCGTCCGCATAATCGCTTGAAGTTTTTGAATGATTGAGGTAGGAGTGACGTCATGTCAGACTGCATTACGCATAAAAATTGTACAAAAGAAGTAGTGCACAGATTCTTACCGTAAAAACGGCACTATTACAAAGCAAAATAACCTCAAATATGTGAAAAAACGCAAACAAATAAAAAAAGTTGTATTTAAATTGAGAAATTACCGATAAAAAAATTATTAGTATTTTTTTTTCGCTTGACAAGGATTATCAGGTCCATATCAGATTCACTACGAGCTCATCTGATATAGACCTGATAATCCTTGTCTCGCGCAAAAAAATACTAATAATTAATATATATTAAACCAAATGTGCTAGTCATAAAAATGATTGAAATAATGTTAACTTACACATTTATACAGAAATAATAAATAATTAGCAATTGAAATGCAAGTTCTTAAAAATTTTTACACTAAACTAAGATTTTCATGAAAAATATGTAACACTGTGACATACATAGTAGCCTTACTTGAAAAAAAAAAAGAGATTTTTTTAAAAAGTATCCCACTTTTCCTTATTGTGTAATTATTAAATTTGACATATTTAATGCTGTTGAGACTCATTTTTGTTTTTTCCCCATCAAAAATAAGTACACAGGTATTTCAGAATCATACTGACATAGTAGCATAATATCAAGAAAATGTGGTCCAAAGGTTTCGTCTGATGCTTGATATTTTCTAAAATATTCTATCAAATGTACATGCATATCGTTACTATGTATGCTATTCTTAGTGTTCCATATCTATTTAAATGTCAAATGAATCTAGAAATTCAAACAAATTCAATGAAATCAAGTCGTCTGCAACTTACTTAATTACAACCATGGCCAGGAACGTCCTAAAATATGACTTCTACATCATTTAAAGGTGTGCATAAAAGAAGGACTTTAGTCCCTGATATTATATGTTGATGACGACAGAGCAAACATTGCTAATCATACATGACGGTTTAATTATATAATCCATTTCCAATATTCAGTTGTCCTCAAAATGTAAAAATACCAACAAATACTAAAATTATCGACAGAAACAAGACAACTGGTTTCTGGTCAACATTAAGCTACACAGAAAGTCACATGTATAAATACCCCCATTTAACAGCCATGTTTTCATTAATTTTTAGACTGATTTCAAAGAAATGGTTGGAAACAAGATACTTTTCATTCAAAATGCATAACTGACGAAAATAACTACACTACACTTAGCCACTGAAATTATATTTAAAATTTTTCCTGTGAAACCGAAACATTTTTCTTAACAGTGTTATCTCCCCAAACACCGAAAACCTTGTAATAGCATAATCTCTGGAACTATTAAAGATAGAAGAAAACTGATGGTTGATAAATGTAAATGTGCTTTATGAGACAACTTTATTGCATATAAAAAATAGGGTTAACGTATACGAGTAACTGCTCTTGGAATATTTGACAATTCCGTTTAATAACAAAACTCATAAAATGTGTCATTCGGAAACACCAATGGTCATCTGACGACTAAACGCTTTGAAAATGGCATTAACTAGCGGTTTGGTTAGTAACTTGCGGTTTTTTAAAATGTCACTTCCGGTTGACAAAAATCCCAGTGCAGCCATATGTTTTGAATTCATTTCCTGTCAAAAGAGATGAATTACCAGTTTTGAAACATTACATTTTGGTCTTTCGCGACAAGTTTTGGGCACTAAAAGTCTATTTGGGATTCACCCTGTGAAATCGAAATATTTTTCTTTACCGAGTTATCTGCCCAAACACCGAAAATCTTGTTATTGCATATCCTCTGGAACTATAAAAGAGAAGAAAACTGAAAAGATAGAAATGTTGAGGAACTTTCGAGACAACTTTATGACATAATTTGGCTAAAAATTTCTGACTAGCGAAGGCGAGCAGTATACCTTGAATGTTTCAATGGACTCCGCTTATCACAAAAACTCACAAACCGTAAGTTGAAATCACCTAAGGTCTTCACCATTTGCCGTCCTGTGACATGTTCTTAAAGAAAATTTTAAAAGTTCAGAAGTGATCTCGACCTTAGGCCTCCAATCTTGTTATCATTACAACTTAAAAACAATAAAAGATAGAAGAAGACAATAAATGGCAAAAATACTTCTCTTATCAAGACCTTTATTTTGTTACATTTGGTGTGAAACTGTGTGATGAACCGTTTTCGAGTTAAGGCCCTTGACTGGTTTTGGTTAATCTTTTTTTTTCTTATAACTTGAAAACGGTTAGAGATAATATAGTAAACATATAGGTTTAATATAATCACAAAGTCAAGCCCTTTAATTTGAGCCCATTTGGCCTTTAATTTGAGCCCAATTTCAAATGTCACAGGTCAAGGTCATACCATAGCAACAAGGTAACCATATAAAAAGTCCTTAGCAATCATATATTTTTAAAATGAGGATAATGTATATTACTGAAATATGTGATTTTGCAACCGGAAGTGACATTTTGTCCCTAGCAACGACCAAAAAAGTCCTTGACAACCATAATATATTGTTTTACTCAGGACCACATAAATAGTCTATTAAGACTAAACATTGGCCCAGCAACCTTTGTTCTCAAGTTCAAAGCAACAGAGGAAGATTCCGGGAAAGACCTTTCTAATTGTTCTTGAACAATTAGCCCTATCTTATTTAGATTGAAGTTTTAATTAAGGTCTTTCCCACTTCCAGTGGGAAGACCTTCTTACTTTTGCTTTGATTATTATTATTTTTTTTTTTTTTTTCCGCCAACTTTCAAAACCAAACAGTTTAAAAAGTACGCGACATATCTTTTTGGTCTTTCGCGACAAGTTTTGGGCACTGAAAGTCTATTCGGAATTCACCCTGTGAAATCGAAACATTTTTCTTTACGGAGTTATCTGCCCAAACACCGAAAACCTTGTTATCGCGTAATCTCTGGAACTATAACAGATACAAGAAAACTAAAAAGTGACAAATGTTAAGGAACTTTTGGGACAACTTTATGACATATTTTGGCTAAAAATTTCTGAATAGCGAAGGCGAGCGGTATACCTTGAATGTTTCAAGGACTCCACTTATCACAAAAACTCACAAACCGTAAGTCGAAATCAGGAATGGTCTTCACCATTTGTCTTCCTGTGACACGTCCATAAAGAAAATCTCAAAGTCAAAGTTCACAAGTGACCTCGACCTTAGGCCTCCAATCTTGTTATCATTACAACTCGAAAACTATAAAAGATAGAAGAAGACAATGAATGGGAAAAATACTCCTCTCATCAAGGCCTTCATTTGATACATTTGGTCCGAAACTGTGCGATGAACCGTTTTCGAGTTCGGGCTCTTGACTCATTTCGGTTAATCAGTTTTTGGCATACAACTTGAAAACCGTTACAGATAATATAGTAAACATATAGGTTTAACATGATCACCAAGTAAAGGCCTTCAATTTGAGCCCAAATTCAAAGGTCACAGGTCAAGGTCATACCATAGCAACCAGGTCACCATTACAAAATGTCCTTAGCAACCATATATTTTTTAAATCAGGATGATGTACTTTACTAAAATATGTCATTTTACAACCGGAAGTTGCATTTTGTCCTTAGCAACGGCCACAAAAGTCCTTGACAACCATATATTTGTTTTCCTCAGGACAACAGAAATAGTCTATTCCACCTACAAAATGGTCCTGTAACTTATGTAGTTAAGTTCACAACAAGAGATGAAGAAAAATTAATTTCATAAAGGTATCTGGGAAAGACCTTTCTAATTGTTCTTGAACAATTAGCCCTATCTTCTTTTTTACTTTTTTTTCCGCCAACTTTCAAACCCAAACAGTTTAAAAAGTACGCGACATATCATTTTGGTCGTTCACGACAAGTTTTGGGCACTGAAAGTCTATTCGGAATTCACCCTGTGAAATCGAAACCTTTTTCTTTACGGAGTTATCTGCCCAAACACCGAAAACCTTGTTATCGCATAATCTCTGGAACTATAACAGATACAAAAAAACTAAAAAGTGACAAATGTTAAGGAACTTTTGAGACAACTTCATGACATATATTGGCCAAAAATTTCTGACTAGCGAAGGCGAGCGGTATTCCATGAATGTTTCAAGGACTCCGCTTTTCACAGTAACTCGAAATAACGAAAGGTCTTCACCATTTGTCGTCCTGTGACATGTCCTTAAAGAAAATCTCAAAGTCAAAGTTCAGAAGTGACCTCGACCTTAGGCCTCCAATCTTGTTATCATTTCAACTCAAAAACTATAAAAGATAGAAGAAGACAATAAAAAGGAAAAATACTCCTCTCATCAAGGCCTTCATTTGATACATTTGGTCCGAAACTGTGTGATGAACCGTTTTCGAGTTCGGGCTCTTGACTCATTTCGGTTAATCAGTTTTTGGCATACAACTTGAAAACCGTTACAGATAATATAGTAAACATATAGGTTTAACATGATCATCAAGGAAATGCCTTCAATTTGAGCCCAGATTCAAAGGTCATAGGTCAAAGTCATACCATAGCAACCAGGTCACCATTACATAAAGTCCTTAGCAACCGTATATTTTTTAAATCAGGATGATGTACTTTAATGAAATATGTCATTTTACAACCGGAAGTGGCATTTTGTCCTTAGCAACGGCCACAAAAGTCCTTGACAGCCATGTATTTTTTTACTCAGGACCACAGAAATAGTCTATTCCGCCTAAAAATGGTTCAGTAACTTGTGTAGTCAAGTTCACAACAAGAGATGAAGAAAAATTAATTTCATAAAGGTATCTGGGAAAGACCTTTCTAATTGTTCTTGAACAATTAGCCCTATCGTTTTCCTTATTTTCAGACTTGGGAACTTTGCGATTTTGTTAACTGTTGAATTGTTTAATTATTTATTCATTTATAAAAACTTAATGGTAAGTTTGAGGATAATTCATTGAGAAATTTATAAGTTTTAAGTTACAAAGCAAACACTGAAAATTTCAAGAAAAATTATGAGTAAATTACATATAATACTGAAAAGAGTAACTGGAAATTTTTTTGACAATTAAATTGTTTGTAAGCCATGTCCTTCTGTTTATTTTTGCAATTGACAGTTTAACTCTAGCTCTAAATTTATAAGGCAAATACTAATATTTTATTAACAAAATTGTTATTAAAGGGCAAAAAGACCTGTAAGGATTCGTCTGACAATTTTGGACCAAATGCGTTTTTAAAGGCATTGTCTTGCAATTTACAGTTTCACTCAGGTCATTATTAAAGGGCAAAAACTCCTTTAAGAATTTGTCAGACAATGTAGACCAACATAGTGATTTGCATTGTCTGGCTGATCATTTTTTGCAATTTACTATATCAATCTGCTGTTTTATTTTTCAAGTTACATGTATACTATCAAAACTGACACTTTTCTATAAAAAAATTGTAACTTTATGTCCATAACTCCTACAGGCAGTTAAACAACTTCTGAAATTAAAAAAGATTGAATGTGCCGATCATTTTAATGTAACGTGTTTTTTTTCTGTAGCTATATAACATTGTGAGATATTGGCCAAAACATGTGTTGACCCATGTTCTTCAACTTGCGCTTGTGAAAAATAGTTCAGATTAGGACCGCTCTCAGATACATAAACCAGTGTACTTTATTACTTTTCTATAAATCGTGAATCTTTGGTACCGATCCTAAAACCAAGATGGCCACAACACTGGAACATAGAACTCCAGAGGCACTAAAAATAGCTGGTTTCAGAAACTAATTCACTTATTTAAATAAAATTATGCAGAACTAATATAAGGGTAATTTTCTGCCATTGTAAAATGCTACCAGAGCCATTGATGTTCTGATTGGCGGAAATTAAAATGAATCTTGCTCTGAAAATCTGAGTAGCAAACATAATTGATACTGTATAAATTTTTAGATTTTGGCGCAGATCCTAAATTCAAGATGGCCACAAATTTTGTGTCATGTTCATGTCGATTAAACTAAAGTTTTTGTAATGAGTAATGTGAGCATTACAGGCTTTCCATGTGTAGAAATAATTTTTTTTACAAGTGTAATTATGAATGACTAAGACTTACCGCAGGTTGTTGGGTCATTTTTAGTTTCCGATACTAGTAAATATTTTTTGGTTCGGAGACCTTTAATGGATGACGAAAGTATTTTTAGTTGTGGATCAAAACGAACTATATCCGTCTTTTGGGTAACCAATATACTTGAATAATTAGAAACTAAAAATATTTAACCAAGATTTCCACCATAAATCGTGTTGTAAATTGTAACAAGAAAAGCAAGACCAGGTTATTTGGACATTCAGAGCTTTTAGTTCCTTGTTTTCCTGAAATTTGCCATTAGTGTTAGGTACCCAAAATCTAGTATGGTGACGTTATCATTACTCTGAATTACTGTGAAGAACGGGATATACCTATAAAAGATGTTGTATTTTAATGTTTTTTATTTGTATAAAACTGTTAAATTGAAAAAAAACAAAACACTTTTTAAGAATGCGTTTTTCTTAATTTCAAATTTTGCCCCTTTTCAATTTGTTTTCATGTATTGTGAAAGCGCTATACATTCAACCATGTTTGCCGCACTTTAAATTCACACTGAAAAATATAATATCATTTTAGATATGCGTTTTTTTTCTCAATAACTTTTCCATGAATTTTTAGAGTACAACATATATTTTTGTCAGATTTACACGAGTTTATCTATTTCTATAGTCGTTTCGTTAGCGCGACATTTTTTAAACGATGTTATTATAAACAAAGTTGCATGAACATATTATAAATATTAGACAAGGAAAATATTAATGCGCGAAACGTATGTGTGCGTATTTAAATACAGTTTGAGCAATAAATGGTTATTTATTGTGGACATAGACATACAAATCTAGATATTAAACCCTCTTTTATAGTGCACGACGTAATATTCAACGTAACGTCAAAAAACCTCAAATGACACTACGTTTAGAGGCCCCAATAACGTGCGCTACGTCTTATTGAAATTTGTACAATTTTCAATGTAACAGAATTAACAAAACTTCATTTGTTTTAAAATCTACCGGTATTATGTACTACATGAAATAAAACACTACCAGTGCAAACTGCGCTTTGATTAATATGTTTTACATACATGTATCAAACTCATGGATGCAAAGCTAAAACTAGGTACTCAAAAATAAGTGGTGTCAGAGGAGAAGATTGTTTATAAAGTTAACAACGGACAGATAACAGACGACAGACACCTAGTCAATAAGTGATCACAATATAGAAAAGGGACAGACATACGCTTTAGGAAAAACCTTACTGCATACTAGCATAGTAAAAATTCTGATAATTTGGATGCAATTTATCTCTTTACTGGAGTTTTATGAAAATAATTTTAGTCTTTTTAAATTACATCAATGAATTGGCACTTATTAAATGATTTTCAGGTACGAATTAAAGAACATATTTGTAAAAGTACTGCCTCCCTCTTTTTTTATTTTTTCCTTTCTCCCTCCCCTCAGCTCCTTTCTCCCTCCCCTCTACTCCTTTCTCTCTCCCTGTCTCCCACTACCCTGTCCACCCTCTCATCTATAAGTTTAAAACAGGATTATCTGAGGCACGATCTGAGGACTAGTCTGAGAACTGGTCAGCAGATTTATCTGGTCTTTTTTGCAGTGGCAACATTTAGACTGAAGGAACATCCACACTCATAAGGTGTTTATAAATTTGTATAGCGAGTCCAGTGTTCACAATAACTAGACGACATATTCCAGCGATGACGCTTTATTTACTGTTGAATGCAAGTGCCCAACATTAAAACAATTACAATGTTACCAGACCTTAAAGCTGATTATTTTGCTATCTGTTTCCAAGGTCAAAATGTCGGCTACCAAAAATGAGTATGAATTACTAGTATATTATGAAATTGCCTCAGATAAGGCAATTATTAAGTTGTTAAATGGGGTATATTCCAGTTTAAGGTTTTACATTTTGTATGATCAACTTCTAGCCCTCTACAGAGCAGATCCGACTGTATCGTGAAAATTTGTATCCTTCGACTTTTTTTATCCAGCTGGAGATAAAAAAAAGATCAATCTGATTGATATACATCTACTAGAACTTATAAGACGGACTATTTAATATGAAATTACCGTGTAAGTGGAAGAGGGGCGAAAAATAATGAAGGATTAACAATTATAGACAAATTTTCAGGTTCAAGTATTCTATATAAGAAGTACTGAACATTTATTCCCCCTTTTCTGTTCGCAGGAGGACCACTGACTTTATCCTTAGAGAATAAAATTGCCGTAAATCACACCAACGGGAAAACTCACAATATTTGTGAATATCAAGGTATTCCTGTTGACATTCGAGATGATGACGACGAGTCAATATAATTAAAAATGATATCGTTCACGTGCTCCCCTTTTTGCTATGGTCGCTGCGTGTACTGACACGCACCGACCATAGCAAACTAGAGGCTCCCAGGAGCCTGTATCGCTCACCTGAACCTGAAACCAAACAACCCGTTTTTTATCCAGCTTTTCTTTGCTATAAGGAATTGCCCAACACTTCTGCAAAAATCATTAATTTTGACCTTTTAAGGGAAATAACTCCTACAAGGAGGATCTTTTGATGGTTAGAGGGAGAAGGGAGGTTCACTTCAAATTTGCTGTACCTGTTATACTTTTTTAACTATCAGTCGAAAACTCTCTCGACCCCCCCCCCCTTTTTCATTTTTTCTATTTTAATCCAACGTAGCTATGTAGGTAGTCAGGTGTCATGATTTGCACAATTTTGGTAGAGGACATCCAAAAGATGATGTGTGCAATGTTTCAAAGCAGTCCTTTCATTGGTTTAAGAGGAGAAGATTTTTTAAAATCAAGTAAAATTAATTAAAAAAATGTTCAAGGAGAATAATTCTTAAACGGTTTATCAGACAATCTTGATCCTAAAGTCATTTTTGTAGCCCTCATAGAGCAGAACAATTAAGCAATGCTAACTTTTTCTCTAGTTCTAATAATTTTCAAGATTTTGAGGCAAAAACGTCAAAAATAATCAATTTTGACAATTAAAGGGCAATAACTCCTATAAGGAGTCATCATACAACTTCAACCCAATGGAGTGTTTCGTAGAGCTTTTGATGCAGATGAAGGCATGTCTCTTCGGTTTTCCTGTATCTGTTACACTTTTTTAAATATAAGCCAAAAAGTGTATTTTACCGCCCCACCCCCATCCTATTTTTAGCCATGGTGGCCATGTTGGTTAATCTGCAGACATGGTTGGTGCAAACTTGGTTGAGGACATTTGACAGATGATGTGTACAAAGTTTTAAAGCAGTACTTTCAGTTGTTTCAGAGGAGAAGATTTTAAAAAATCAATTAAAACTGATTAAAATAAACAGTTCAAGGGGAATAACTCTTAAACGGTTAATCAGACAATCTTGACCCTTAAGTCATTTTTGTAGCCCTTATAGAGCAGAACAATTAAGAAATGCTAACTTTTTCTCTAATTCTAATAATTTTCAAGATTTTGAGGCAAAAATGGCAAAAATCATCAATTTTGACAATTAAAGGGCAATAACTCCTACAAGGAGTCATCATACAACTTTGACCCAATTGAGTGTTTTGTAGAGCTTTAGATGCTGAAGAAGGAAGGTCTCTTAGGTTTTCCTGTATCTGTTATACTTTTTGAACTATAAGCAAAAAACTGTATTTTGACCCCTCTGTTCTATTTTTAGCCATGGCGGCCATGTTGGTTGGTCTGAGGCCATGATTTGAGCAAACTTGGTAGAGGGCATTTTACTGATGATGTATGCAAAGTTTCAAAGCAATCCCTTCAGTGGTTTTGGAGAAGATTTTTGAAGAAAAGTTAACGACGACGACGACGGACGACGACGGACGCCAAGTGATGGCAATAGCTCACATGACCCTTCGGGTCAGGTGAGCTAAAAAAGGGGGGGGGGGGAGCAAGTGAAAGATATAAAATCAGGCAGATGTCGCTACAAGAAACTTTAAGGTGTATGGACTTTACCTTTACCTTTAGTTTTATATTGTTTCATGCATGTAATGTGTTTCAACTCCTTTAAAAACAATAAAGTAAGCGGACATTAAATGTTTTAAATACATAATGTGTTAGATACATAAATACCCTTGTAAATGTACATATTTTTTAAGTCATGACACATCGAGATGTTCTTCCAGTATTTCTGGTCAAGTACTACATTTACATAAAATTTTGGTGGGAAGTCAGATGCACACTTTTTAATTATATTTCTATTCATCTAAAATAAAAAAAAAACACTAATACTTTATAATCGAGATTTTAGTCACTTTTCATCCTTTCCTCAACAACACATCTTTTCCACTGAAAAGCCTATTCACCCCCAAGACCATTACGATTGGCAGTGTTCGCGGCTGTATCTGTTAAGAAATGTTTTATTTCACTTTTGTATGCCCCCCCAATAAAAAGCGTCGAAGCATGAAAGTTTTACCGCCCGTCCGTAGGTCTGTACGCGTCAATAAATTCCGTCAAATAAAACTTTGAAACCATGTATCGAAACGTTTCAAAATTAAGTAAGCACACTTCAGCATGGTGAGATGTATCGTGTGTACGATATGCACTGCTGTTGGATATTTACTTCCCGTTTACTGAAGGTTTAACTGAGGTTTTCGAGACAAAAATTCCAGAACTAAAATTTTGCTACCAGTAAAATGGGAATGATATTTAATTTGGGTTGCAGATTTATAATGATGAGATGTACGGTCAGTTTAGCCTCTGATTGACTACTCATAAAATGTATGCTGAGCAGGGTCTTTTACTTACACAATCTAATTAAAATTAAATCTTTCACTTGCCAATAACCAAAAACAATAACAAAAAGGGGGGAGCAAGTGAAAGATTTAATTTTAATTAGATTGTTACTTACAGAGAGTTTGGCTCTAGAATTAGGGTTGATAATCTCCTTATACTTTATTTCAACATATTTGGTAAACTGTTAATAATCAATGACGCCCCAAATACAATATTAATGATATGTTTAGTATGTAGTCACCCCGCTGGACATATCATTTTTCAAAATGACTGCAAGTGGATTATTTTCCTCAAATTCCATGCTTGCTGCAGAACCATCACATACTGTACTTTTGGGGTTCACCATACACTTTTTGTAATCTGCCCTCGCAACAAAAAAGAAACTTGAAATGTAATGTTTAGCTGCAATGAATCTGTTTTTTTTTCATATATAGATTTATACAAAGAGCTATTAGCCAATGCAGCTTGTAATATAGTGGGCACTGTTATCTGCCTTTCCTCTCTATGAGTCTTGTTGAGGAAAATGTTGGTGATTAAATTCAGGTAAATAAACATGGTTCTTCTTAAAATCATAATTGATGCAAAGTTTTTAGCATTTGGAAAATCATAATGGATGCAAAGTTTTTAGCATTTGGAGAACAATCTATCAGAGAAAATGCTAGATTATTCAGTTGGTTCAAATCACTTCATGCATATTACCAACTTTTAAGCAAAAAAGTCAATAATAGTATTTAGCAACTATCTTAGCAATGTAATAAATAGTACATTAGAATGGAATCATTGTTATGTACAGTGGCATTATTTTGTATTGCAATGTTAGAGAATACCATAAATTTTAATTCAATTAAAGCATACTACAATATATTTCAGAAGTTTCTGCATAAGAATGTAAAACTGCTAGAATAGTCCAAATGCTGAGAAGGCATGAAAATGAGAATTGTATTAGAGCAGAAAATATTTTTTCACTGTCAAAAGTGAAAAAAATGGCAATGCCAAAACCTAAAAACAGATGCTTAATGGTCATAGAACCATAAATCTAAATTTTATTTGTATAAAATAATCCTTTTTTAATGATCAGTATTTTCTCTGTTTTAGGTCTTGAGCTTAGTACACTGTAAATGCTCCTTTTACTGTTGCTAGCAACTTATTTTAAAACATAACACTGTGTTCCCTGTTTTGTTTATTTGAGGTGTTATGCCAATTTCAGCAATTTTAAGCCATATCATGGCATCCATTTTTTAAGAGGAGGAGGGCACCTGAGAACCATGTGAGAACCGTGTCAGTCCCTTTGTTCTATTCCAGATGACACTAAAATAACTTCCAGTGTTATAGCTTATTAATAGTCTTGGTCATATTTATACTGTTATGTACAATATTGTATTGTATGCTATTCATGTATAATATTATATATCAGATAAGTGGAAGAATAGAGGAATTTCCTGTTCAAGCACTCATCTTTTGTGTCCCATTTTTATTCATTGTAATTTTAGTATATTAGAATTGTTGAATTTAGTTTCATGTTAAAAATTTCAAAGTTTCAATAAGCCAAAAATAATAAATAAATACTTCAAATGATATAATTGTCTTTCAAAAAATGTTTCCTTGTGTTTCAGCAACACAGCGGCAATAATTATAATAGCGACAATAATATAGTTCCTTTTTATTTATCCACCAGTATAAAAAAACGGAACTACATTAATGTAGCTATATTTAACCATCATTGCTGCCAAACTGCAAGGGATGTTTCTGAAGACAATTTTATGTTTGGGGTTAAGTCAATTTAGTTTATTTGTATTATTTGTTGTAAGTCTGTTGTTTGATTTACATTTTAGAAACAAATTGGTCATAATTTGTTTTATTAATCATTTTACTTAAGAAACTATGCTTAGTTTCAAACTGCAATAGAGATAGTTTATAGTTCAAATGTTTTCTGGTATTTATACTGTCATCAATTGATTTGACAACACAAAAAAAAAATTAACAAAACCCTCAGGTTAGCTTTTCAAGTTCAATGCACATGTATTTGTAGGTAGAATGTCTACAAATGTTAAAAGGTAACAAAGTATATATTGCAAACTGACAAATTTTATGTTGAGTATACAATTGTTTTAGATATTTAATATTATATTTGTGCAGCCATTTTGTTTATTTTTTAAGCCACACAGTTTCCAAGAATTCAAATTTATCGCTTCAAAAATGCAATATTGTTTGTTAGTGTTGACCCTTCTCCATAACACACGGTCTGTATTTCTTGTATGGCATCTTAAGTTCTGTTAACATAATATTGATCATCAACACAGGTCACTTCCATATATCAGGTTTTCCTTCATACTGTCATCAATCCAATTTTGTATTTATCTGTTCTCAACAATAATCACATAAACTTTATATTATGAGCAAAGCAAACCGACTGGTGCATGTCTATTGACACGGTACACACGCCAGCACAATTTGATGCATACTACATATTTTTCAGACTATAGGTCTACCCTTTTTACCTGAAAAGAATGCATTTCACATTATAATCACGGATAAAGTACAAACTAGACCTATAGCCAGCTCAGACTTGTAGTTCTGTAAATATGGAATTTATTGTACTATATGATTGCAGTTGCTTCCTGCTCCTGCATATATTCTGTTAAACTTTAATCCTGTTTGGTTGTGGCTTGCTTTCTGTACTAGTTTCCATTGTAGCACTGAAACAAAAAGTTCATGTTAAAATAACTTTCTGAATACTTAAAATCTGGACAGGTTTTCTAAACAAATGACTTAAATAAATATAATAAATGATTACTAGTACCAGAGGCTTCCAGGAGCCTGTAATTGATCTCCCGGGAAACAACTGACTAGGCAATCTCACCAATCTGATTAAAATCAGCTGTTACGTTCGCTCCATATACTACGTTAATACGTTAGTGGCATAGTAACGTAGTATATGGAGCGAATGTAACAGCTGATTTTAATCATGATCATGAGATTAAAAATTTGAAATTATATTCAAAAAAATAAATTAAGAAATAATTTAATTTTACATAATTTAATTTTAATTTAATTTTGGGACTACATATAACAGAACGATTGTTTTCAGGTAGGTGGGTTTGTTGGTCTGTGTTCAGTATAACAAATTACCAAATTTAAACCTGAGTGATACAACCGGTTCAAAGCATGAAGCTACTCCGAAAATCCTCGGCAGTCCAATAAACTTTTTTTGGCAAAAAAAAAGAGTTGGATGGCAGAGGATTCTCTGACTAGTGTGAAGCAGGAGTAGTCTTCCTTTCTGAAGCACCTGGTCTCACCCCTGGTTTTCACTAGGGATTCCAGTTACTGTAAACCAATTAATATTCGCGTAAGCAAACTTTCGCTGTTTGCATTCAATGGACTTTTGCGAAATTGATATCATTAAAAATAAGTATTCGCAGATCTACTGATCCTTGTATAGAAAATGGACACATCATCAATGGCCTATCATGCCTGTAGGTGTACATAATTGTTAATTACCAGGGTGATTGTTGTTTTCATAGCAGCTAATAAGTTTGTTCTTTTTACACCTGACATAATTAAATAATTAATTCGTCTTTTTAAGTGCCAAACAGATGTCAAAATCGGCACTCCTACGATAAAAGACCAATAATCAGATTTTAATTAAAACCTAATAAAGATTACTGTTTTATAAACCAGAAGTTGTCATTGTGAAATCATAGTTTAGTAATTTCAAATAAGTTTTTTTTCACACAAATTTGGTATTTTACACGACGTTAGTCATGTTAGTAAGTTTCACCATTCCTCATCATTCATTTTTCCAAACCTTTTTTCGCGGATATAAACTTTCGCGTTTGTTACCTCCTCGCGAAATCCGCGAAAGTTTATATGACGCAAAATTTTATTGGTTTACAGTATTTAATTTGGGGTTTTTGTATTGTGTCTGTTTGCTTAGCTGTTGCCCCCTAGTTTGTTTAACCATGGTTTTGTCTGTCTTTTACTTACTTTGCCCGAGTGTGGCTACATGATGGCAATCAATAAGGTGATATGACTAACTACCACATGTAAGTCCCCCCTACCAGCAAATAAAAAGTATAAGCACCATAATTTCATCAAAAATCATTGGACGGAGATAACAGTTAAACATGATCTGTACCTCAGTCATGATGGTTGACTCAAAAACCAAATATCAGCTCAATATATGCAATTGTTTAAAAAAAGTACAGACTGACAATGGATGGTGTGCAAACCTATATAGTCCCTCGCCGCAATGCAGGTCTGAGAACAAAAGTAATAATTGCAGTACCTCACTAAATTATTTGACCAGTTAAATAATGCTGACAATGATAAAGTACTGGTTTGTTTTAAATTGTTTATTGCTACATGCATTTGAAACATTAAGGCATATTATATAATTTTAGGTTGTTTGCTGGTTATAAGACATTGCCTCTGTTTTTGTAACCTTTAAAAAATGAAAGCAGAAAAACATCTTTAAACTGGATTATTTACTATTTTTTAACTGCAAAGAATACACATACTGTAGCTTTTCCACATCTCAAGGTTCACATCTGGTGGTAAATATTATCAATATGGCAGACCCCATGTACACAATTTTACCACTTCTAATCCACTCTAGAAGTGTAACAGTTAAAATAAACAATAAAATATTATTTCCCCCTTTTAGCAAAGTTTCTCTTTAAATTTAACTTTAACTACTGGTTTCTGAAAATATTTTAATACATATTTTTTTATAAGGACAATCTTCTGCAGAGGCAGTCATCTTGAAAGTCGGTTCAGTCATTCAATATATACTTACCTAGTGCAAATTTAACAGGTGATGTTTTTGGAACTTTCAAGTTACTTTGTTCACTACATAAACTCCATAAATAATATTTTGCATAAGTCACTTAAATAAGGTACATTTGTTAGCTTATTGTTAAGCAGTTTATTAGTGTAAAATCTTTCATAAGTGTTGGAAGATCAAGAGGACATCCATTGTGACGTCAGCATTTACGATGTATTAAGCACTGATGATTTACTAAACAATTTAAACAAAATTTGATGTAAAGAATGATTTTGGCAAGATTCCAATTTTGGCAAGATGGGCAATATAATGAATAAAACATAAAATGTACTAAAAAACCTACTCATTTTCGTCTTTCAGATGTTTATATAATTCAGCAACATTTCCTTCACTTTCCAGTCTGCCAGCAAACTCCACATGTCTTTTGGAGTGAATGGAAGCTATTCTGTTTGTCCACAATGATAAGAGATTCTGTGGTCCTGAAGCTTAAAGCATAAGATATCATGTTAATAGCTAAAACCAATACTTTTTTATTTATTTATTTTTGGTTCATTTTGAAATTCAATTATATTTCACAGTCTCCTGCTCTCATCCCCCAACTGCAGAACATATAGGGAACATCATTTGTCTAATTTTATTGGACATGCTTGATAAACCTCTTTTTAACCTGATAATTTCCCCCTTCCCCCTTGCTTTGACATTAACATTTAAAGGAAAGTTTCATTTTTTTCATTGTCCACTGATTAAATCCACTCACAGCTTCTTTGACATGACATATTGAGTTATACAGAAGTTCTAAAGGTCAGTCCTACAATTAATTATAGATTCAAGATTTGTAAAAGTCTCTAAGGAGATACTGACTGAATAAAAAGATGACTATTATAAAAGTCACTGTGTTCGTGCGGAGGATTTTTTCATGACAAATGAAAAGTGCTTACCACATTTTCTTATGGTCATTTCGTAGATCCAAAATGGTGCAAATTAAATTCAACACTTATTTTCCACAGTTAATTGGCATTTTGAAATGCAGAAGTTTTTTCATTTTGATAGGGAGAAATGACCTAAATTTTAGTGGAAGTGTAAGTCAAGTGTTGTCTATTTAAAATCCTTTGGGTAATGTTGTCTGCAGTTTAGGCGGGAAAAGTTGTGTGGTTTGTCCAAATACCATTCAATGTTAGGAAAGCAGACAAACTTTTGTAATCAATGTAAGGTCACATTAAGAAACAAAACAATGGCTGGCTTACTATGAGCAAACAAAAAGTCATAACATAAAATATGGACAGGTTATCATGGGAAATTTTTTTCTATTGGATTTTTGTAATATAAAGGTACAATTTGTAATAATAAAATGCAAGGAAAAAACTGAGTGCATGGGATGTGTGACTTTTAGTTAAGTTTTTGTTTGTTTTTTTGTTTGAATGGTGTTTTAACGCCACTTTCAGCAATTTTTCACCTATTTCATGGCATCGGGTTGTTATTGGGGGAGGAAGCCGGAGTACCCGGAGAGAACCCCGACCTGCGGTAGGAAAACTGGCAATCCTTGTCAATTAAGATTGGAGTCAAGTACACCCTGCCTGCAGTGAGAATCGAACCCACAATCTCAGTGTTGACAGACCACGTGATCAACGGTAGACAAACTACCTTGACCACTCGGCCACCGAGGCCCCCTTTTAGTTTAGATATTTACAGTGCTTATAAAAAGTAACAACATACTATTTCCTAATGCTGGCTCCTCTATTTTGGCTTTTTTAGCTGCAGTTGCAGACTCCGCTTTGTTATAGTCCTGTTTCTCTCGCTCAGTCATTTTCTGGTATCTAGTAAAGAATATAAGAAACTTATTGGAGTTTTTACAATTTAAATTCATGTTACAAGTTTCAGCCTAGTCATTTAAAATACCTGTTATGTTTTCCAACATCCCTGGACACTTGACCAGCATGCTGGACACTTTCAAGATTTTTATAGTACTAAATTAAGTACTGATATACATGCACTTATACACTAGAGATTACTGTTAGAAAAAATAAATGACTTAAATATTTTAGTTTAGATTGATATTGCTGAGACATACAAATGACAAAGAAATATAGAACTGTTTGTGCAAATATTTTCTGCAACATAAGAAATTTTTTTTTAATAAAATTACAATAATTTACAAGGTTCATAGGGTCATGAAAGTGATAGAATTATAAATATGACATTCAAGGCCCTGAAAAGTAATGAAATTCCTTGTCATAATTACAACAAAGTTCTGGGCGAAAATGTGTTACTGCACATTTTCGCCAATTATGCTGCTCTGATTTAAATATAAAAGGACGGGAATGAGTTTCATCTCCATTTTAAGTGATTTTTTCTGCTTTGTTGTGGAAACCAGTTTTACTACAAATAGTGGCAGATAATCCACATTGCACTCCTTTCTGCATATTCTTATCTCCCATTTTGTATTAAAATTTTAGAATGAGTTGCCTGTCTTTTGATATTTTTATTTATGTCAATGCACTATAGACAGAAAACTGGATGCTGTAAACATGGCGGCAAAAGATAATTACAAATGTTATTAGAAACTTTTCATGAGATTATGTATTGAGATCAGAGTGTATAAAATAAAATCCTAGGAATTAACATAGAACAAGAAAATGTCTCGACTACAGTATTGATGGCCCAGCTTGAAACACATTGATAAATACCCTCTTTTTCTAACTTCTACTCAAGTGTTAAGTATAAGGCACAACCCTACAGAATTTCCCCTGTGTGGATACTGTTGTAAGTGTGTACATGTACCAATTAATTACGTTTCATGAAGATGTGAAGTCAGCTTAATAAAAACATGTGTGGATAGTATTGCTCAAGCAATAGTAACTCTTTCACCGGCAAATAAAATGTTCAAAGTCCAAGGGCCATAATTTCATAAAAAATCATTGGACTGGAAGAAATATTCGAACTTGATCTGTGACTCATCATGGTTGGCCCACATTCCAAATATAAGCTCAGTATCTGCAAGCAGTTAGAAAAAAAGTATGGAAAACTGTAAAAATCATTGGACCGAAGCAATATTCAAACTTGCCCTGTAATTAATCAAGGTTGATTCACATTCAAATATCAGCTCATTATCTGCAAGCATTTAGACAAAAAGTCTGATTTGTTTTATTTGCACATTTGTTTCACACAAAACTTGCTGGGATTTAAATACTTTTATTTAAATACCACACATATTTTGTATTTTACATTGCTATCATTTCTGGTTACTGTTTGGTGCTGTGTTATTTTGATTTTCAGTACTTTGCCGTAGCCGAGGGAGATATGATAAACACATCATTTACTTACCAAATGGTTGTATAGGTTTTGTAATTAAAATCTAATCTTGGGAAAAATTTCTTGTTGATATAGAGTCGAAAGGTTAATCAATGCATGTGCCATGAGGACTGAGGATGAGATTTATTGAAATGCTACTGTATTTTAGGCTAGGAACATCTGTAATATTTTATGTATTGTTAAAAAGTTGGGGGGTTATTTACATTCTGGTTTTATTTTGTACTGATCTTTTTTACCAGGCTGTCATCTCTGCGAGTTTGCCTTGTTTACATTAGTATCAAGAACGACATTTCATGGCATAATTCTTAACCAATCAGTGCTTGAGGACAAAAAGGACCACACCTGGCTTATAGATTTTTTTCTCACAGTGGTTGGGAAGCATGAAAATTGATTAGAAATTAGGGAAAATTAAACTATTTATCATTTTGTTCATTCTTACTTGTCTAAACTTTTCCATGATTGTTCTATCTGAGTGTCCACCTCCATTTTCTCTTCTTTAACAAACACTTTATCTCCTTTTTTTGGTGATTTATCTTCTGTAGGTTTTTTACAGTCCAGTAAACAGTCTAGAACCTTCTGATGATTGGGTGAAGTGTCAGCATAAGCTTGTACTAACATCTCCAATTCAGACCACATTTGTCTGTACTGTTCATCTCTGTAGCAATGAAAACAACGTAAATATTTTCCAGGCTTTCTGTTAAAATTTATCTAATCAGCTACTGGTGTACGTATTCTAATTTCTAAACAATGAAATTTTTTTCAACAATGACTGTTTTATCATTTCCACAGTGTATACTGCTCAGTTCCACAGTGTTTCCTGATCACTTCCACATTGTTTACTGGTTTTTCTTTATAGGTGCCATACAAATGTTCTAAATAAATTTACTATCTGTTGTTTGTTTGTTTGAATGGTATTTTAATGCCACTTTCAGCAATTTTCAGCTATATCATGGTGTCCAGTTTTTATTGGGGGAGAAAGCCGGAGTACCCAGAGAGAACCCCTGACCTGCAGTAGGAAAACAGGCAATCCTTGTCAATTAAGATTGGAGTCGAGTGCACCCTGCCCACAGTGAGAATCAAACCCGCAATCTCAGTGTTGACAGACCACAAGATCAATAGCAAACGAACTACTTTAACCACTCAGCCACCGAGGCCCCTTACCATCAGTGTATTTAATTGTGCTAAAGGTTCACACTATCCCCAAACAAATGTGCAGATCAGTATTCTAGATAGTTGGACATCATCCAATGTAGATTAAAACATATTGGGTGTTAGTGTTCACTACTTAAAAAAACTAGACAAAGTCGATCTAGCGATCGCTGATACCCCCGCTTTTGTGAAAATTTCTATCGTTTTTCGTGGATTGTGACCTTGAAATTAGATGGATTTCCACCAAAATCAATAGGCTTCTTACCAACAAAATATATAAGAATTTTTTACAGTTTCATTAAAATCGGATGAAAACTTTTCGAGTTATTTTCTGGAAACAACTTTTTGTAAAAATTTCAAACATTTTTCGTGGACTGTGACCTTGAAATTTGAAAGATTTCCCCCAAAATCAATAGGCTTCTTACCAACCTGATATATAATAATATCCTAAAGTTTCATTCAAATCACATGCAAACTTTTTCAGTTATCATCCGGAAACAACTTTTTTGTAAAAATTTCTAACGTTTTTCGTGGACTGCGACCTTGAAATTTAATGGATTTCCCCCAAAATCAAAAGGCTTTTTACCAACCTGATATATAACAATATCCCAAAGTTTCATTCAAATCGGATGTAAACTTTTTGAGTTATTGTCCGGAAACAACTTTTTTGTTAAAATATCTAACGTTTTTCCTGGACTGTGACCTTGAAATTTGACAGATTTCCCCCAAAATCGATAGGCTTCTTACCAACCTGATATATAACAATATCCCAAAGTTTCATTCAAATCGGATGTAAACTTTTTGAGTTATTGTCCGGAAACAACTTTTTTGTTAAAATTTCTAACGTTTTTCGTGGACTGTGACCTTGAAATTTGACGGATTTCCCCCAATATCAATAGGCTTCTTACCAACCTGATATATAACAATATCCCAAAGTTTCATTCAAATTGGATGTAAACTTTTTGAATTATCATCTGGAAACCAAATGTGGACGGACGGACGGACATGAGGACCACTATATACCCCCGACTCTGTCGAGCGGGGGTATAAAAATAAGGGTACAATTCAAAACTTTAAATCTGGAAATGCTTTTAAACAAGCCTTTTCTGTCTCTTCCTTCTAGTCCCTTTCTCTTCTGAGTAGGTAAAGCCTTGTCTTTATTTTACACACTGAAAACATGGTGCACTGCATTATAAGCAGTTAATCCTTGATACTAATAATGTCCAAACCTTTTTGGTCCTTTCCCTCTAGTCCCAGCTAACTGGATAGGTAAAGCTTCGTTTCTACTCTCCATACCAACAACATGGAATATAGCCTTCTTACACTCCATTACATCTTCATCGTCTAAGGTATCCTTTACTATCAGTGTTGGTAAAGGGTCAATATGCTTAAACAGAGTTAAATGTTACAATTTGACAATACAACAACTAAAAGCATTACTACATTGGATTCCAGACTTCAATAATACTGTATCATGTAATAACTTCAATTATTTATCCAAAAGATGTAAACATTTTAAAATGTTCTGTTCTTAGCAGCATTTCAACTGAAAACCTCAGGTATCATATTTGTTGAATATTACGGTTTTGTTGATATTCACGAATAATTATCTAGTAGTTTAACTGAAACTGTCAAGTGTTTTGCAATATACTTACAGAGGCCATATTAAATATTATGGTTTCACTGATGACCACTGGCCAGTATCTGGTCATTCTCTCCAATCTCTGTTTTGCTGTTAAAAAAACACATGTTGGTCATAGGTTATGTTTGTTTGTTTGAATGGTGTTTAATGCCACATAAATCAATTTGTTCAGCTATATGGTAGCATCCAGTTTTTTTATTGGGGATGAAACTGGAGTACTCAAGGAAAACCTCCAACCTTTGGTACGAAAACTGGCAATCTTTTTCTAATTTTTCCAACCTTAACTTTATAGAGAAAAAGTAATTAAACCTTTAATCCACAGACATTTATTTACCAGAAAATACAGTAAACATATTGTCACTGATAAGTCTTGATTTGAAGGAAACACACATCGGGCATAGTCAATTTTTAATCGACTGGGTGAATGCCTCTGCTGGTGGACTATTAGTCCCTGATAGTATCACCAGCCTAGTAGTCACACTTCAGTGCTGACATATTTGCTTTGCTTGTCTTTTAATCATTGGTTAGCATGGGTAACAGTTTTGGTCTGTATTATGTACCCATGATTTAATGAATTTATTCTGTTCAAAATTATTTTGATAGAGAAAACATCCACTTAATAGATCTTAAATAGATCCACTGAGTTGTGACTAAGGTCTAATAATAACTGGGTCGACAGGTAGTCTTGTGTCTGCTCAAACACCTCATGGAGGGCTGCTTAAACATCTCATGGTGCATGTTATATTACCAGTAACTTTATTGTAATATTACACTGAAAATATTATAGCAGAAGTAGGTGACCCATTGGTCTTTAAATAGTCATTACAGTAGATATTAATTTATCTCTTTCTTCAAAGTCTTGATTTCATTACCTTACTATCTTAATCATTTTAATCATCATAAGATTATTAAACTATGGCTATACCTTTATCCAGAGGTTGTTCTTTCTGATCAAACATGCCAGGTGTAGCTGGAGCCAATCTGTTCTCCTTCATAAACTCACCAAAGTCCTGAAATGTCAAACACCTTCATCAGCTGACAACGTTCTAACAACTTTCAATATAACTTTATGGGCAATTGTGAGCGGATGGGTAAATATGCAGTATGTTTTTTATTACAAGTTTTTAATATCTTATTAATTCTTTAATTGGGCAGGTTATCTATGAGTACCACATCTAGGAAACCTGTCCTATATAGCTCTACTTAACCATGCACTTTTTAAAAGAATGGAATGTTTAAAATAATTAGAATATCTTCAGTAATGTTTCTTGTTAATAAAAATACAGTACATACAGAGTGCAAGTCAATTTTAATAGTTACCTGTTGAAGGTGTGTTAAGGTGCCAACAACACACATTTACCAATCAGTAAAAACAGCATATATAATCAATTTCATTGCACTCTAACTATTTGTCCACTAATAACAAAATGATCAACCATTTCTGAACTAAGAGTGCATTCTTACATTTATCCTGTAGTCAGTAACTCTGCCACCACACCCTTCACTGATAGAGGGAGGGTCCTCTAGGAGGGACCGAGCAGTATTTATCGCATGTATGAAGATTTCTCCACCATGACTAGCTAACAGATGAGAGATAACTTTAGTACCAGACTTTCTTGGCTGTTCCAACATAACAGCTCTACCTAAAATGAATTCATGGGAGATAATGTTAACGCTAGACTTTCTTGCTTGTTCCAATAACAGCTGCAACTATAATTAATGGTAAATAACCTTAGTAAAAGGGTACCAGACTTTATAGAATGTTCCAACATAAAAGCTCTACCTAAAATGAATAAATGGGAGATAATTTTAGCACTAGACATTCTTGATTGTTCCAACAACAGATTTAACTAAAATTAATTAATGAGAGATAATTTTAGTATGAGACTTTCTAGACTGTTCCAACATAACAGCTGCAGCATTAAAGGAATTTATTTCTTCATAAATTGAAGTGTTTTAATTAAAGCGAAAGATTCCTGAAACAGAAGACATAAATGAAATTATAGTTTATGTGTTAATTGTTAACTAACAAACAGCTATAATTATATATTTTATTAAGCAATCATTAAATTTGTTGTATAGAGGAGGGTATTAAAATTGGTGTTGTATTTAAAGGGTTAGTTTATGATTAGTTCACCGTACCCTTGTTCTTAGTTCCAGTGATATTATTATTCTGTTCTAGTTCATGAAATATGATAATTGTAGGTGACATCATGTTATCGTGATGCCAACTATTTCAACCCAGGAAGATGCTGGAAATGTCCTTTTACATACATTTTTTGGGCTATTAAATGTGTTTTACTTTTTCAGAAAAAAAAATTCTGCATTGTGAGAAATTATCAAGCTTGTTTGCCCTTTTTGAGAAACAAGTGAGAAATGCTTGGCAGAGCATGAAGTTACTACTTACTGTTTTTATGCCCTTGTATTGCCCCGATATTTGCAAATAAATACTGGCTGATACAAATGTGCAAAAATATCTATACCAGTTTATTAGTGGTTTTTATAAACACAAACTATTTCAGATTAGTTTCAATCACAACTATCTGAAAAATTTTTTTAATGACATTTTTCTTACCACTTAATAAGAAGTTAGTAAGACATGAAGAGGGTCTACTGTTCACATCTACAGGTGTGATTCTGTATGCTCCAGTGCAGTAATTCAGTTCTGAAAGTATACATACGGTAGAAATGACATCCATGTGTTTCAAACATATTTCACAACATGAAAATAATTTGATTGTTATTTACTTACCACAGATTTATGTAAAGCTATCTTCTTCAAAGCATAATATTAATCGACAGAGACTGATCATTGGTTAGGTGGTGGGACTGTTAGATTACATTTTAAGGATCTTTCTTTTTAATCAGAGTAGAATAATTCTTATGTAGTTTTTGTCCAAAAAACATGTTTAACACTCGATAACCCGATTTTGTTTAAACATGAAACAGATTTAACCATTTTTAACATTTTCATGATGGCCATCTTGGATGTAGATATACTTTTTGAAAGGAAACTTCTATATATCATAATATTCACTCTGTTTAAATTGGTCCAGCAGTTTCAGAAAGTTTAAAATATAAAAAAAGTTTACTGAATAGATAGATACAAAGATGACAATGGACTGCAATAATGGTCATACTTCAGTCTCATTTTCAGTAAAAAGAGTAGAAAAGAAACAATAAAACAAGTTATACTGGACAGATCAAATATAAGATAACTATTGGATAGACCATATTCTGTTGAAACACAGACCAAAAAGCAAAGTGTTATAACAACATGTACTTATTAAACTTGGTCAATTTAAGCACTGCATGTACTTTCTCAAAACAAATAAAATTACATAATACCAAAATGAATGGGACTCATAATTGTATTTGTGTCAAATTACCTTATCAATACATATTTGATAATATTCATACCATGATTTGAAGTCATATTTTTCGTAATGCTGATACAATGAGGTCCCTGAGGATCAAAATCTCATCATGAGCATTATGCCACAAATTTTCTACAAACGACAACTAACAATAAAAGATTAGTCAAACACTTTTTGCACTAGAAAATACTCCCTTAGAAACAGAATATAACCTGATAGTGTAATAAGAGCAACAAAAATGAGGTTTAAGATTTGGTGTCCTATAATCATTACAATTTTGTGAAACCAACATTAAAGATGAAGAATACTTGTATAATCCCTTATCATTGGATCTGTGATACAAACAATTCTATGTCCCTCATACAGGAATATAAGGAAGTTGCCCCAAGCACACAATGGAGTCAAAAGGTTAAATAAGGGGGCCTAACTTTTCTAAAAACTTCAATCAAAATTATTGTTACCTAATAACATAGTCTGCTACTTGAAATGTCTAATCTCACGAACAAACATGCTGGTAACACAAACATTACACACTCCAGAATCAGTTATTTTTTTATTTAATAAATAATCAGGGTTTTAATGTGATACTTTATAAGACAATTTTGCCAGGTTAAGTTCTATCAAATTGTAGATGCATTTTTCCAGCATTGTTTTCTACTTTTTTAAAAAGCCTACTGTAATAAACTCTGTTAACTGTTGGCAGCCATTTTACAAAAGATTCACCTGTATATCATAGTCCAGGGCTATCTAAGGTTAATACACACATTTTTCTTTTGTACCAAGTCTTGTGTCTTTTTCAGTTTTCCACAGTGAATTTTATTTTCAGGTGTAATATAAAAGAGATTCACACTAGATGACCATCCCATGTTATTTTAAAGGCCTTGTTATTGTAACAACTAGATATCAGTGAGATGGTACCCATCACTGTGGGCCCCGCTGGCCTTGAGGTCAAGGTCATCAACCATGGTATGCCACACATCGCCTTGATATTATTTACCCACATTCCAAATATCAAAAGACAACAAAGTTACAGCCCTGACAGGATTAGTTTTGCACGGATGGACAGACAGACTGATTACTATAGGACGTACGCCACAAAGTGGCGGGCCCTAATTAATTTTTGTTAAAAATACAGGCTCTTGGTACATTCAAAGAAACAAAGTTGAGGCTTTACTAACTGTAGTAGTAACATGTATAACCAAGTAAACCATAAATCTGCAACTGGCAATAACCAAACAAATCTACTTATACAAGGCATGCTGGGTATTAGCCATAACACTGCTGTGTCATCAAAGGAATGCCTACCCAACACTAGGCAGAATAAAAGTAATGTACAGCATACATGTAATAACTCTGGCAATGGAGATGGTTCTCCTCGAAAGTGATACTAGGGAACAGAATTTTAATGCTACTGACGTTTAACTTATCTGTCTGAAAAAGACACTGACACACAGAATGATGCTGAGTTTGATTGCTTAAAATCTTCAATGAAGACAAGAGATATGGAGCAGAAATAATTTAAAATATTGCCTCAATTAGAGAGATAAAATCATGAGAGATCAATGTTTCTTTGTATAATAATCTGATATGAAATACTAATAACTTGCATGCCTCAGATTCCACTGCAAGACATGTGCTGAATCACTTACAACAGGGTCCAAGATATTTGGGAATAGTGTTATTAAAAGGACAACTGTAGTTCCTGATTCAGATGAAGAACATGTTAAAGCTGGTATAGAAAATTGGATTAAACCTGGAAACCATAGACACTAAAAGCTGGACATCTATAACAAGTAATTCTTGGATTCTTAGTACAATATACAAATACAAGATTGATTTTACTGAAAATCCATATCAGTACACCACAGGAACCTATAAATGTATTGTTAGTTATAATAGTCCTAGGTAGACCTTGACTAGGGAACATAATTTTTAGCTACTGAAGTTGAACTTATGAGTACTTCTGTCCCTTGCCCTGGCAAATTTTGCTACCAAAAAACATATATCAAAGATTCAATTATCTACCCTTTAAGCCCTTACGCTTCTTCATATAATGACCCTTACTCAATACAACATTGTACGCTGCAGATGACTTCAATTGCCTTAATTTATAAACTAAATTTTGGTATCAGCTATCTTGAATCACAATCTATACTTGTTAATGGGGCATATAAAAATTATTTTAAACCTCAAAGAAATTAAAAACATTACCTATGACATTAGACTTTGGTGTACACCATTTGAGTGTTATGGTTTCCGTTGGTAACCCCTCTTTTGATGGAATCACTAAACCATCTGCATGAGCTGAAATCAGTGAAAAAAAAAATATTATGCACATTTTTCAAAAAAGAGCTACAATTATTTTGAAACATGTAAACACTATTGACATCAGTGTTTTGTTTGTTTGAATGGTGTTTAATGCCATTTTCAGCAATTTTTCAGCTATTTCATGGCATCCAGTTTTTATTGGGAAGGATGACAGAGTACCTGGAAAAAAACCCAGTCCATCAGAAGGAAAACTTGCAATAATTGTCAATTAAGTCCAGAGCACCCAGCCTGTTTTGGTACTCAAACACACAACCTCAGTGTTAACACACCATGAGACCAATAGGCGATGAACTACCTTAACCACTTGGCCACAGACAGAGGCCCCTTGACAGCAGTGCATGGAATATTTAGATAAAACATACAATGCCTGAAACTCCTCCTATCATCATAGGACACTTAAGTAGGCCAAGATGTAGGAGTTGTTCAAGTTTAATTTCTTTATGTATGATTATGAAAGTCCATAGTGTGAAAACGTGATCATCAGGTGCCAAGGAGGAGAACAAAAAAAAGCAAATAATAAAAAAAAATTATTTGTTCCAATATGTGGTCTCCTTTGATTAGATAACTCAATAGCACACTATAATTTGTGATCATCTTTCATAAATGGTTGTCTAATTTGATATTTTTGATAATCATGATTTGATGTTGTGTAGTTCACCTGATTTCAGGAGATCATCGTGAGCTTCTGATGGATGTAGCAACTCCACATCATAATTGGCTGATGAACTAGCATTCTGCTCTTCCTAAAAATGAAAGCAAAAATCAAGCTGAAGAAGCATTTTTTTTTTAATTTAATTTATATTTGGGTTAAGAATATAAGGTGACTAGATTTGCTCAGAGTTTTGCCAGTCACATGTACAAAGCAGACTGTTTCTTCATTTTTAGTTTAAGAATACACGTGTGGACTGTGAGTTAATGCTCACTAGTGATACCCTTGCTGTCTCAACAATTTTGAATGTATATCAACTATGTGTAAAAATCAAAAGTATTCGGTAAACAGAAAGTAGATGACCAAGGAGCATGAAATTGCAATACACCATATTGGACTATAAAATGAAGCAATATACAAAATATCAGGCTACCGCATGCTGTAGTTGCTCAGAAAACTGTGACAGAAATTTTGCATATGTCAACTATGTGTAAAAATCTAAGTATTTGGTAAACAGGAAGTAGATGACCAAGGAGCATGAAACCATCATACACCATAAGGCACTACAGGATAAAGCAATATACAAAATATCAGGCTTCTACATGCTATAGCTGCTTAGAGAACTGTGATGGAAATTTTTGTTTGTTACGGACGGACAAGGTTAAAACAGTATACCCCATTCTTCTTCGAAGCAGTGGTATAATAACTCGGCTAAAAAATTGTTTAAAGGAAATAAACTACATACCTCCAGTCGTACAGAGTGGTCTACACAACATCCTGAATATAGCTGAAATATTGCTTGTTAAACAATCGATCAATCAATCAATCAAAAATACTCTGTTGAAAATTAATGTTATGAAAAGGTATCAAGAAGTAAGAAAAATGACATCCTTCTTGTTTTTACAGAGGTAGAGGGTCTAGATTTCACTTACCTTCATTGGAATACCTGTCACTGTGGTAGAAGCAAGATCGTAATGTCTCTGTACAAGATGTATCATCTTATTGTAGAGAGGTCGACCTGACTGTGTTACATGTACCTCGCAGGACATCTGAGTAGACACCTACCAAATATATTAAAATGTGAACAGTCTCCAACCTACTCTCTGATGACCTAATTTCTTTTTTTGGTCATAGCATCATTAAGGGAGGTAATTTAATTGACCTACTGGTAGAAAAAAATTGATATATTGACAAAGTAGGCCTGATTTGAATACTGGTATAACTAACAGTATTTTCTATACATTTTTCTAAACATAACATTTAATAATATATAACTAAATCAATAAACAAATAAACTTTGTTTTTGTACCTTACCTCTACTCAAATAATGAAGCCCATCATGTGTGTATAGTCAAGGGAGAAGGAGGTTAAGGTATTTTGTGTATAGTCGAGAGAGCAGAAGGTTAAGGTATTTTGTGTATAGTCAAGAGAGCAGAAGGTTAAGGTATTTTGTGTATAGTCGAGAGAGCAGAAGGTTAAGGTATTTTGTGTATAGTCAAGAGAGCAGAAGGTTAAGGTATTTTGTGTATAGTCAAGAGAGCAGAAGGTTAAGGTATTTTGTGTATAGTCAAGAGAGCAGAAGGTTAAGGTATTTTGTGTATAGTTGAAGGAGCAGGAGGTTAAGGTATTTTGTGTATAGTTGAAGGAGCAGGAGGTTAAGGTACTTTGTGTATAGTCAAGGTAGCAGAAGGTTAAGGTATTTTGTGTATAGTCAAGAGAGCAGAAGGTTAAGGTATTTTGTGTATAGTCAAGAGAGCAGAAGGTTAAGGTATTTTGTGTATAGTTGAAGGAGCAGGAGGTTAAGGTATTTTGTGTATAGTCAAGAGAGCAGAAGGTTAAGGTATTTTGTGTATAGTCAAGAGAGCAGAAGGTTAAGGTATTTTGTGTATAGTCGAGAGAGCAGAAGGTTAAGGTATTTTGTGTATAGTCAAGAGAGCAGAAGGTTAAGGTATTTTGTGTATAGTTAAGAGAGCAGAAGGTTAAGGTATTTTGTGTATAGTCAAGAGAGCAGAAGGTTAAGGTATTTTGTGTATAGTCAAGAGAGCAGCAGGTTAAGGTATTTTGTGTATAGTCAAGAGAGCAGAAGGTTAAGGTATTTTGTGTATAGTCAAGAGAGCAGAAGGTTAAGGTATTTTGTGTATAGTTGAGAGAGCAGAAGGTTAAGGTATTTTGTGTATAGTTGAGAGAGCAGAAGGTTAAGGTATTTTGTGTATAGTCAAGAGAGCAGAAGGTTAAGGTATTTTTTATGTATAGTTGAGAGAGCAGCAGGTTTAGGTATTTTGTGTATAGTCAAGAGAGCAGAAGGTTAAGGTATTTTGTGTATAGTCAAGAGAGCAAGCTAAAAATTTAACAACTGTCACTGTTAACTTTCTAACTTAAGTTCAAAAATTTTCAAAACAAAGCTATTTGTGCTTTCGTTTTTTATGTTTCATCCAAGGTGTGGATATACTGATTTAAGGGGTCCCAAATGATCTCTAGTCAAGTATGTATTCTGATGAAAATCTAGGTATTAAGGTACCTATACATACATATTTGCTGCTGTCAAGAGACATTTCAAGAACTATTCTGTGTGTATTTTATTTCATATTATTAATTTATTATTTACCTGTCTTAATGGTTTTTCTGCAATTTTGATCTCATCTCCAAATGGAACTATGTGTATAATTACCAACTCACAATGCTGTATTGGCAACAACCTGGCAGAGACAAGAACAAGTCACATATAAAAAAGGTAGTCTGAACATTTAACAATATTGCTCTATACACGGTACTCAACATCTATCAAATGTAATCCATGTAATAAAAATGTAAAATTATCTTATATGACTTTGGATGTCATTAAAGAATTTAAATGCTTGTATCGTATTCCTGTTCTATGTACATTTAAAACATGTACTTGCATTTTAAAGGGCAGCAACTCCAGTAAAACATTTAACTCTTGTGATTTAAAATCATTTGCATGGCTCCATATCATTTCTATTAAATTCCATTAAAATGACAATACTCAGAGCTTACTGTCATGATCAAAAGAAAAATATTTTTAGAGGACCTTGCATACATCATGTTTACTAAGTTACAAAACATTTGTACTGACAAATTATATTTTTAACATTTCTGCTATCAAAAACAAGGACCATCTAAGGAACCATGATTTCAACAAATTAAGATAAGTGGAATTTTTGTAGAGGACTTCACTAATATCAGTTGTACAAAGTCACAAAACATTTGGACCTGTAATTTCAGAGTAGACTCTCTAATTTCAGCCAATCAAAAACAAGCATGGGCATTTGTAGCCATGTTTCTTCAACAAAAAATAAGAAATATCATCATTCCTGCAAAGTTTGCTTTTAAATAAACCAAGTAGTTTAGAGAAGATTAAAAGTTTATGGACTGACAGATGACAGACTCAACACGATGGCAATAGCTCACAATGAATTTCCATCAAGGGAGCTTACAATGAGGAAATACAATAGTTGAATATTAGACATGGAAGAAAATGAAAGGCATTGCAAAATTTTTTGATAATTACACATATTACAAGTATGAATAATAAATGCCTCAGTTAACTTTTGTATCCCTAAGTCTTATGCAGAAAAATGGATAAAAAAAATTAATAACAGGGCTCTATTTTTCCCAAATTAGACCCCACATACTTAGACAATATTGGGATTGACCAATATTGCAAAAGAAGTACAATAGATTGGTATTACTGCAGGATAGGTTTTATTGTACTTATAGATACAGTAAGATACTGAAAATAAATTGTGACATGTCAACAGGATATATGGTATTGTTTATATTGACACTGATTGCTTCTCTATTTCCAGGATAATAATAAATAGTGTACTGTTAGTATACAATACACATAACAAATAAGTTGATCAACAGAAATCATTAGTTCTCATTGACAATCACAATAAACATTACAAAAATACAAGAAAACAAGATTTTTTCTATTTGTTCCCTTTCCACAATCAAAAATACAAGAGACATAACAGGAAACAACACTCTTGATGAGTAATGCATGATTTTTTTAACATAACCTTATACTACTTGAAACTTAGGTCAAAACTGTAGCAACAAATAATAAGATGACATAATATGCAAGTCTAATTGTCACCCCATTTCTGACACATCAATTTAATTCTTAGTGCACTTTATTTTGACAATGTTTTGCAGTTAAGCACTACATAATTTCTCAGACATTAAGTTAGGAATAAAATAAACTGCATTAAATGATTATAATTCTATAATCAAAGAATTTCTTTTGAAAATTATAATTGGTACATTGTTACAATTGTAACAATTGTACATTGTACGCCACTGGTATACCGTTTTTATTTAGGGAAGAAGCAAGTGTATCTGGCGAGAACTGACAATTTTTACCGGAAAACTGGCATTCCTTGTACAAACAAAGTAAAATATGTCTTTCGATTGGAGAGTTTGTGTTAGGTTTATCTCCTTGAATAATTTATCAAAATATTTTGTAAGTTACCAGCAAGAAGGACAATACAGCATGGAGAAATAGAGAAATTCTCCAAAATTGTGATTTAATAATCAGGGTTAAAGATGATCTTAGCTGATTCCATAAATATTATCATTTTTAACCATACTATTGTGTAAAGATACTTGTCAGAACATTTATATCGCATTATCAACTGTAAAAAAACAAAACTAAATCAGACAGCTATTATTAAAACTGTCCTGTTTTTCCTGTTTTAAACACCAGCAATTTTTCAGCTATTTCATGGGCCATTCTTGTCCATTAAGATTGGAGATGAGTGCACCCTGACCACAGTGGGACCTAAACCTACAACCTCAGTGTTGACAGACCGCATGATCAATAATAGACAAACTACCTGAACCACTCAGCCTGACTGAGGCCCCCAGTCTCAAAATGAAAACATGGTATAATTTCTGGTAATTTTGTATGATACCCATTCAAAGACCTGACCAGCACAGACCATAACAACTTTTAATTATCTTAAAAAAAACATGTGAAAAAAACTGTAAATCACTGAAGAAGTATAAAATTTAAAAAAAAAAGACCAACAAAAATCATCATCAAGAACAAAGGTAGGAACCTTAAAGTGAGCAACTGAAAATTCTAAGGTGGACTCAAAAATCTCTAAATGCTTTCCAAAATCGTACCTATGGAGAGAAATGAGTCAAAACTGCACCTCTAGGACAAATAAATGCCCTAGAACAAATAAACTTAACTCTGGCTTTATTTTGTTGACACAAGAAATCACAAAACTAAATCAGAATTCAACCTAGTAAATGTCCATACCAATAGCAAAAAAAAGACCAAATACAGAATAAGAACTGAATTTAAAATCAAATGGATGTACATGCACATACCATATACGTCTTGACATAAGTCACTTTTGTTAACCAAAGATTTGTAAGGATTTAAAAGTGTAACTTATATGTGATCCTATTGTAATTTACAACTTTTAGGACATTAAACAGGTCCGACATGTATATAAATTCAAATATTAAATTTTCTGTTAAAGGACCATGTGTATAATACTTGTAGTCCAGAAAATATATTGTATTATTATACCTTAATTTTATTTACAATGTTAATCTTCCATAGGCCACCGTGACATATAAGTACTGTCAAAAAAAATTTACTGTCAGAAAAGTACTGTCATCCGATACCATAGGTACGGAATATTAGAAAATTATACTGTACCATTCCCTCATGAGCAATATCTATTTTTACATTTCTGTTGTAAACAGATGTCAAGCAACAAAAGTGTTTCTACCACAAACGAGGCAGATTTAAAGATTCTTAATACTGTTAGTTTACTTTTATTGTTAAATTGCTGTTTCATTACCATTATCAACATCAATTAAATACCATTATTGAATAAAGTTGTTCATGGTCTGAATAGTTTTTCAGTATAATAAAATAAATGTTATATGTCTGACAGGGTGACAGTAAAATTGTCAACTTTCGAAAATACTGTCAACCTTGGCTTTAGCCTCAGTTGACAGTATTTCCTCAAGTTGACAATTTTACTGTCACCCTGTCAGACATGTAATATTTATATAATATATCACCTTCAAATTACTCCCACTGTATATCTGTGTTCTAACAATGTATTATAATTTAGAATATTCAAATCATTAAAGGGTTATTTGCCAAGTTCTTACATAAAGATAAAACTGTTACAGTTATGGCTTATAATTATTTCCAAGTGGATGTCAAATCTTATTAATGGAATATGGCCTATCAAACATCATAAAAATAAGGACTAAAGAATTTCTCAGAACAGAAAAATAATTTAATTCACACTCTTTCCTCATGTAATATAAATTAATAAAAAATCTACAATTTGATTGGTTTCTAGCTTCAGCACTCATTATAACCTTTCTGCTTACATTCTGTGAATATCAATTTTTTTTGTTTCATTTCAAAAGCAGCATCATGATCGTTATACATGATATTAAATCATACATACATGTATAAATAATCAGAATTTTCGTTGTCCAATTTAATTTCTATAAAATGTCCGTCTATATGATGTCAAAATTAACAAAGTTTTTGTGAATCTATCATATTTTTTCTTTATGCAAATTCTAGTTGTATTTCAAAAACAGAAATTAGCTGGACATTGTTTACAGGATAAGCCAACAAAATGTCTTGAATGCATTCCTTTTAAGTAATGACAAAAAATTATGTCATAAGCATTACGTAAATAGCATTAAATTGCTATCATTTAATGTATAAATAATCAGAATTTTCGTTGTCCAATTTAATTTCTATAACATTTCCGTCTATATGATGCCAAAATTAACAAAGTTTTTGTGAATCTATCATATTTTTTCTTTATGCAAATTCTAGTTGTATTTCAAAAACAGAAATTTGCTGGACATTGTTTACAGGATTAGCCAACAAAATGTCTTGAATGCATTCCGTATAAGTAATGACAAAAAATTATGTCATAAGCATTACGTAAATAGCATTAAATTGTTATCATTTAATATACAATCCATGGTTACAGAGAAAAGGACCTAATCCAAAAACTTTAACTTAGTCACTGGACCATGAAATTGAGGTCAGAGTCAGTTGAAACCTATGAGACACTCATGTAATAATCATTAGCAACCTATATACCAGATACTGTCATCCTGCCATGCATGGTTACAGAGGAACTATAAAAAAACCAAAAAATCTAAACCAGCCAAGACCAAGATATAAGTCTCTAAGTGACACTAAAAAAAAGAAAGAAACTTAGCCAGCCAAGACCAAGATACAAGTCTCTAAATGACACTTAAAAACAAAGAAACTAAGACAGCCAAGACCAAGATATAAGTCTCTAAATGACACTAAAAAAAAAAGAAAGAAACTAATTCAGCCAAGGCCAAGATACAAGTCTCTAAATGACACTTAAAAAAGAAAGAAACTAATCCAGCCAAGACCAAGATACAAGTCTCAAAATGACACTAAAAAAAAAAAACAAAACAAGTGTGGACACAGAAAAACGTCTCGCCTGCATTCCGCATCAGTAACAAAAATAAATTTCGTCATAAGCATTACGTAAATAGCATTAAATATCAGCAGCGGCCTGTATAAAATATTGTCACCATACCCTGCATAGTTACAGGGGAACAGCCGTAACCCAAAAACTTTAACGTAGTCGCTGGACCGTGAAATTGAGGTCAAGGTCAGGTGGAACCCACCAGACAGTCATGTACTATTCATCAGCAACCTATATACCAAATATTGTCATCCTACCATGCATAGTTACAGAGGAACTATTGTAACCCAAACACTTTAACGTAGTCGCTGGACCATGAAATTGAGGTAAAGGTCAGGTGACACCTACCAGACAGTCATGTACTAGTCATCAGCAACCTATACACCAAATATTGTCATCCTACCATGTGTAGTTACAGAGGAACTGTCGTAACCCAAAAACTTTAACGTAGTCGCTGGACCGTGAAATTGAGGTCAAGGTCAGGTGACACCTACCAGACAGTCATGTACTAGTCATCTTCAACCTATACACCAAATATTGTCATCCTACCATGCATAGTTACAGAGGAACTGTCGTAACCCCAAAACTTTAACGTAGTCGCTGGACCGTAAAATTGAGTTCAAGGTCAGGTGACACCTACCAGACAGTCATGTACTAGTCATCAGCAACCTATACACCAAATATTGTCATCCTACCATGCATAGTTACAGAGGAACTGTCGTAACCCCAAAACTTTAACGTAGTCGCTGGACCGTGAAATTGAGGTCAAGGTCAGGTGACAGGTGACTGACTGGCAAGTACTCATCATAAGCTACCTCTGGACCAAATTTGATGGACCTAGGGCTTGGGCTTACAAAGATATGAAGCAAGATGTCAAGTGTTTACGCCGCCGCCGCCGCAGGATTCCCATACATATGTCTCGCCTCCAGCGACTTTCCTCGCAGGCGAGACAATAAAAACTAAGCCAGCCAAGACCAAGATATAAGTCTATAAAGTGATACTAAAAAAAGAAAGAAACTAAGCCAGCCAAGGCCAAGATACAAGTCTCAAAATGACACTTAAAAAAAAGAAAGAAACTAATCCAGCCAAGACCGAGATACAAGTCTCTAAATGAAACTTAAAAACAAAGAAACTAAGCCAGCCATTACCAAGATACAAGTCTTTAAATGACACTTAAAAAAAGAAAGAAACTAATCCAGCCAAGACCAAGATATAAGTCTCTAAATGACACTAAAAAAAGAAAGAAACTAATCCAGCCAAGACCAAGATATAAGTCTCAAAATGACACTTAAAAACAAAGAAACTAAGCCAGCCATGACCAAGATACAAGTCTCTAAATGACACTTAAAAAAAGAAAGAAACTAATCCAGCCAAGACCAAGATATAAGTCTCAAAAGGACACTTACAAAAAAGAAAGAAACTAATCCAGCCAAGACCAAGATACAAGTCTCAAAATGACACTTAAAAAAAGAAAGAAACTAATCCAGCCAAGACCAAGATACAAGTCTCTAAATGACACTTAAAAAAAGAAAGAAACTAAGCCAGCCAAGGCCAAGATATAAGTCTCAAAATGACACTTAAAAAAAGAAAGAAACTAATCCAGCCAAGACCAAGATACAAGTCTCTAAATGACACTTAAAAAAAGAAAGAAACTAATCCAGCCAAGACCAAGATACAAGTCTCTAAATGACACTTAAAAAAACAAAGAAACTAAGCCAGCCAAGACCAAGATATAAGTCTATAAGTGACACTAAAAAAAAGAAAGAAAATAAGTAAGCAGATGCCAAGATATAGTCAGGAAGTAGTTGTCCAACAGGTCTGAAAGTTGCTTAGGACGTACAACTTGTGATACTTAACCACCCTGCCAAATTTAAAATTGTTCTAATGTACGGTTTCTGAGTAAAGCTTGACGGAAATTTTCATACTCGTGTGTAAACACATTTTCAAATCGGCCCAGTCGAAAACAGGAAGTAGTTGTCCGACAGGTCTGAAAGTCGCTTAGGACGTACAACTTGTGATACTTAACCACCCTGCCAAATTTTATAAATTGTTCTTGTGTACGGTTTCTGAGAAAAACTTGACGGAAATTTTATTACTCATGTTAACACATTTTCATATCGGCCCAGTCGCAAACAGGAAGTAGTTGTCCGACAGGTCTGAAAGTTGCTTAGCACATACAACTTGTGATACTTAACCACCCTGCCAAATTTCAAATTGTTCTCATGTACGGTTTCTGAGAAAAGCTTGACGGAAATTTTCATACTCATGTTAACACATTTTCATATCGGCCCAGTCACAAACAGGAAGTAGTTGTCCGACATGTCTGAGAGTCGCTTAGGAAGTACAACTTGTGATACTGAACCACCCTGCCAAATTTCAAGTTGTTCTGATGTACGGTTTCTGAGAAAAGCTTGATGGAAATTTTCATACTCATGTTAACACATTTTCGTATCGGCCCAGTCCCAAACAGGAAGTAGTTGTCCGACAGGTCTGAAAGTCGCCTAGGACGTACAACTTGTGATACTGAACCACCCTGTCAAATTTCAAATTGTTCTAATGTACGGTTTCTGAGAAAAGCTTGACGGAAATTTGTACGGACGGACTGATGGACGGACGGAGGGACGGACATGAGTAAAACTTAATGCCGTCGCGGTGGCATAAAAAAAAGAAACTAAGTAAGCTATGGCCAAGACATACTTAAATACTGAAAGACCAATAAATAACACATTGAATTGTCAAATTGTTTCTATTAAGGTATCCTGACCACACGATCATAGCTGGTGTCCCAGATGTCCCTTGATATTTAATGGAGCAGACCTCTGTAATGTTTAGCAAACATCGAAAATACTATTTGGGTAACTAACTTTTTTGGTCAAACCTGTTAATATTGACTCAAAATAAAACAATATATTTAATTTGTATCATTAATTAGCAATACATTGATTCAATAAGCTGTATGTCTTATTTGAAAAATATACTTAAATGGTAACTTTAATTATGGCTTGGATACCTCAACACTGGTGTTCTATATGTGGTCTCTCAAACAAGGTAGTCTCTCCAAAGCAGGTTATTTCAAGATACATAACATAAAATCCCATTCAATTAACAGTTTACCAAAATATGCCAATTTATGGAAGTAACTTTTCTATGTTTATGACAATGTCTAGTCTTTTTGAGACATTGAAAAGAAAATTTTTTAATAAGCTGTTAATAGTGTCAGGATAAGAGAAGTGAGCTTTTTTTGATGTTGGTGAGTGTTTAATATCCTAAAAAGGCAATATGATGAACTTATTTAAATTATATACAAAACATATATACTTAATTTATAAAACATGTTCAAAATATAGGAGGCAGCTGGAGGGAAATCCCTACATTTCAACATTTGTACATGCCACTATTAAGTTTATTGATTATAATATTACCATTTCATGACAACTGGATTTTTTTTAGAAAAAAAAGAATTTACAGCAATCAGCTCGACTCTAAATAAAACATTATCAAAAAAATAATTTAATGTTAAAATTATACCCCAGTAATGATTTTCTATATGACATAAGTACTGAATAAAATTTCAATATTTTGACATATTTAAGTCCTTTTTATTGACCAGTCACTAATATCCAAATTATTTTCTGCAACACAATTTATTGGACCAAAAGCTTCATTTTAATAGCTGTTATGGCATTGGATAAAGCAGTTTTAATAGTTCCTTGGGAATTTCAGAACTTACGTTTATTTTTAAGGACAATTACAAAGTCATTCAAAAGCACCAAAACAACTATAGTCTCTGTTATCTGTTGTCTTATTCTGTATCATAAAACATTTACTAATTGGAAATTCATAAATTTTATTTTCCCTTCTGATACAACTATTGCCCTCAGCATTACTTTGGGAAACTTAGTTGCACCTCTGGAAAAATAAATTTACTATTCCTCCGTAAACAGTCTATAAGTATAAACTAATGTAAAACTTTATTGTCAAAGAAAATGTCTTTTTTTTAATTTTACTATAAATGAGTGTAATTATCTCTTGTGAATACTGACCATGTGACTATCCTACGTAATTGCAAGAACATATGTTTATTTCCAACATCAGTGTATAAAAACCAATTAAACAGAAATCAGCATCAGGTATCCAAAATAATATTCACAAAATGTTCTTCTTGTTTTTTTTCGTGTTTGTTCAAAATAACTTGCATGCTGGGGATGTTTCTCTGTCATTAAAGGGTCAAACAACATGCTCCCTCTTGGCATTTTAGTCTAATTCTGAGCAATTGTTCTTAAACAATTCAGTGTTCATATATTAGACTGATATCATCTGGAGGAAATTTACATTGATTTTCGGTCAATGAAATATCGTAATAGGCTCTCCTAAGACACTTATCGTGAAGCAACTTATTCAATTTAAGAAAAACTGGATATCTGCACAAGAACAAATGTGTGCGAGTGAAATTTGATTGGTTGTTTAATTTCTTCAGAAAGAAATTTGTAAATTTGTTGAAATTTTGAAATCATATTGAAAAAATTATTTTCAAAAAAATAATCATTTAGAAACAAATCACAGAAAGTTCTTCATTATTAGAAAATGAACTATTTTAGTCATTTTTTCAAAAACAACTTTTTTTCAAACAGGATTAATTAAGAAATATGATTTCAAAATGATATGAGGTATTTAACTACGCTGAGGAGCCATGGAAGCTAAATCTTGATTAAATGAATAAAATGAAAGTGCGCTGTTCTTGCGGATCATCTGAGTGTTTAAATACAAGCAAAACACCTCCAAGGTAAGTAGAACTTAATGAATCGGTAATTTATTATACTGTAGTCAGTTTATATAAATTGATTTGTAAATCAAAAAGTCTTCTTTACAATCTGGAAGTTATATAACATATATAACTAAATTTACTGCTGGCATATTTGTTTAATTTAAACATAATGAAAAATGAATATTCAGTTTTTATCTGTCATTACATGGAATTGTTTCAGATTATCAAATATTGTGTTTGCACCAAACATTTTGGAGAATGCACTGAAAATTTTGAATCGAACTTAATTAGGGTACTCAGAATACTTTATTATAATTCTATATTAACCACATCTTTACAATTCATGAATGACAGATATGCACATGAAAATGAGAAAATATATAAATTTAATTTAATTATTTAAAACCTTTCCAGGACTTTTTTCAACAGTAATACCCATAGATATACACCCATTACTATTTGAATTCCTTAATTCCAGAAACCAACATTATTTGTTTGTGTCTTGTGAAATTGTTAGGACCACTCTATTTGGTTTCATACATTTAAATACATGTAAGTAGAATTTAAATGGCATATAAGAAGATAAACAGAATTTAAATCTCAAATTTAATTTCAGTAAGACAAAACAATGACACTGATTGACTAATGTTTTTAACTGTAACTTTCTATTTCAGTCCATATAAGTAATAAAGTAACACTGATGTCAAATGTTTAATGAAACCAATATATGTATAAATTATGATATAATGTAAAAACCAAGTTGAGTTGGAAATAACTCAAAACCTTAAAAATGAAGAAACCAATATTGTGTAGAGATCACATTAAAATATTAATGGGATGCAGGACACCATCTGCCATTTTTGTGAAAATTTCGGAATAAAAAGAACATTTGTGGTAAATTTGAAAAATGATTAATTTCATTATTAACTCATTATTTACATAAAATTTTAAATAATAATGAAAGTCTTATACCTATATTATTACTTCAATTTATAAATGGTTGAAATAAAAAGTTTTTGAATAAATTAGTATTGGCAAAAATAATGAAAATGATTTTTTTTTTAACAAGGGAGGTAATTTGGACCAAAAAATACCATTTTTTAGCACTTTATGACCAGTTATTTTCCAATAGATAAAACTTTAACTAAGAGACCCCTATTTTTCTTTCCAATACTAAAATGTACCATCTGCTTGACATTATATAAAAAATTTCGAAAATTTCATTGGACAGAATTTTTGTAATCTTTTATTTCAGTGCTTTTTTTATTCTCTTCTCTGAATACTAGTAATCTATTAGAAAATTTAAAATTCAATTCTCAACCATCAAAAATAAGCTCAGAATCCCTTATTTTTTATTTTGAATTATGATACCTTACAAAAAACTAACTATATGGCAAATTTAGAGAAAATTCATTGAATTATTATTTTCAGTGAAAGTGTCCTGCATCCCTTTAATAAATGACAAATATATATATTTTTTTAAATGCGAAGGAGGCTAAACAAACCTATATAAAGTTTACCTAAACACAGTGAATGAATGCAAGTTAAAAGTTCAAACCTTGACCTTTTAAGTTCAAACAGTCAGGGTTAGCATGAAAGTTCATGGCTGTGAGATTTGAATTACCATGATTAATTTGGGCCTTAAATCAACATCACTGATGTAAAGTAAACAATTAGATCAAACTCTTTGATTAATTCTGGTCAAATAACAGAGGTGCAAGGGGTAAAGATATGACAATTTGTCAGCTAGTCAGCAGATAATAATAGCTTGTGTGAAGGCTATAATCAAATTATGACCAGTTAATATGTGTTAGAACTAATACCTACTGAGTATTCCAATTGACTCAAGAGGCTATCAGTAGCCTATAATAAATGTGAGTGTAATTTGCTGTATACATGTTAACGATCTTCATTTGACAATTTATATGTACACAATTCATTAATTGTCACTGATATAAGGACCATTTCTTAATAGTATTTTCATACAATTATTTTCTTAAAATAAAAGATTGAGGAAAATATGAAAATGTTGCTTCAGTGTTTTTCTAATGAAATGAATTGTGAGGTTTTGTTTGGCTTATCTTCTCTATTAATATTGTTTGCTTCTTTGAATGTTTTTAAAAACCGCTTTCAGCAATTTTTCATCTATATCATAGTGTCCAGTTTTTATTGGGGGGAGGGGGTAAGCAGCCATGGATACCAGGAGAAAACCCTGACCTTCAGTAGGAAAACTGGCAATCCTTTTCAATTAAGATTGGAGTCTAGCACACCCTGCCCACAGTGAGACTCAAACCCACAATCTCAGCTTTGACAGACCAGGTGATCAATAGTAGACAAACAACCTTACCCACTCCGCCACCCAGACTTTTTATATGGTAATATTTTTGTTAAGAGTCTGCAAAATGTGGTCTTGATGGCCAATAACAAATATGGTATGTGACCGATATTTTATTGTATTTTGATTATGAAATATACAGTTCAAAAATAACATGTCAAACATTGATAATAATTTTTTCCAGTTAATTTAAACATATTAATAAAATGTTTCCCATGTGCCAATCAGACTATGGATTTCTTGAAATAGAAAATTAACCAATTTAAAGAGTATTGATTTTTACCTGTTGTTAAGATACTGATACTGAGTAATGTTTAACTTTACAGGGAACCAGTCATTTTCATTTACAAGTCACATGCTCAAGGGAGAAAGGATGTAAATACATCTGTTATTCAGTAACACCTAATACCCTTGTGGTTGTCTATTCTTGGAACCAGAAAAAATTTGGCTTGCATTTATACAATGTTTTGAAATAGCCCTGCTACATTCAATACAGAAAAATTTTCATCACCTGGTAATTGTCTATGATTTTTGCTAAATGTTTAATGAAACTGACAAAATATTCATATATATTTAATTTAAATAAAAATTTGGCAACATGACACCTTTCCTCACTGTCATTCTCAATTTAGATGTTTCATTCAATAGCAGATGTGTATTGCTAGATTTGTGATCTATTCACAACAACACAGATAACTATTGGCAATATTCATTTTTAAAGGTTATGTTGATAATTTGCTGCATAACAAGAAGAATTCCTTTCACTTGCAAAATGAAAAGCTACTTTAGACATTAATCCCTTAAAACATTATATAAAAGATCTCCAGAAGTTGAGATGGCAAGAAGGAAACTTTATCTTGAATTCCATAGCTTTAAATTAGCAAATAATGAATTCCTGGTGAATAATGTCCCCATTCCAAAATCTGAATATAATTTGTTTCCAAAATCCAAAATAAAAACACACAAAATGAAAGCCGTTCACCCCACTTGAAGTATGGGTAATACTGAATTACCTGGATTCTATTATTCATTTTTTTTCTTCAGCAAAAAATGTCACAGTCAATAGTTCTGAATCATTGGTAATAGTTAAATAGTACATGTATTTTTTAAATATCATCTTTTATATAGCATAATAGTAATGACAACTAGAAACTAAAAAAATCAAGAAAATTGAAGCAAATTTACAACTTAATTAGATTCAAACTGATTTATAAACTGTGATAACACCATGACAAAATGCCCTTTTAATAAATTTAATTCTGGTTGATATGTATGACAAATTTGTCTATATACAAATAATATGTTTTTTTTTTAAAGTTTAACAATATTGTGTTGCCCTAACAACATTCATTACAATTTATTTCAAATGTAGACCAAAATAGGACAGTAGGTCTCAAGATTTTATGCTTTTGGGTAGAATGTGTATATACTGATGGTACACTTTGTTCTGTTTCTTATTACTGTAATATACAAATTTGTCATATTTTACTACATGTACAAAGGTATACAGCATGTCATTACTTATTAGCAATGTTTTTATCACCTAAACAAATTTTCAATTCACAACAATAAAAAATTTTTTTTCTCAGAAATGATCAATGGTTAATACGCATGTTATCCGGTAGTTTTTGAAATTTAGCGTGATTCTGATACTCATATAGAAAGATGATACAATGATTGTTGATTCAATAAGCTACAAATGTGACATCTGGTGGCAAAAATAAGCCCAAACACCATTTATCAGAATACTTATGAAGTACATATGTCTCTGAAAATGAAATATTGGAATTGGTAAATAACCTATTTATAAAGCTTATAGAAGTAAGTTATTGTTCTCTTTATAGAAAAATTGCTTTCCATTGACATATATTAAGAAAATTTAAATTGGCAATGGAAACACTTTCAGTAAATTAGGGGTGTGCTTTTACTTTAATGCTGTATGCAAAGAAGAAACTAAAACCAACATGTAATATTGTATTCTTTTTTTTTCATTGGCTAAAACATGGTTATTATTAAAAGGCTTTTATTCTATCAGAATAAGATTAACATAATAACAATATATTCCTTTTCTTATAAAGCCACCAGTCCTGTACAGAAAATGTGGCCTTATTGAATGCTATATAAAATGTTCAGTGGGCTTTGGCAAGGAATGGCTCTGGTGAAGGTAGCCTTTGGTGAGTGGTGACATCTATTGAGAGGAATATTTTTGTTTAAAAACTTACTATGTTATTTCATGTGGCCCTAAGTGAGGGTTGGCCTTTAATGAAGGGCAGCTTTTGGTGAGGGTGGCCATTGGTGAGGGGTGGTCTTTTGGTGAGGAGTGGCCTCTAGTGAGGGTGGTCTTTGGAGAGGGGTGGCTTTTGGTGAGGGGTGCCTGTAATGAGGGACAGCCTTAGGTGAACGGTGGCCAGTATAAAGTCAGATGGTCTGGTGAGGGGTAGCCTTTAATGAGGGACAACCTTTGGTAAAGGGTAGCCTTTGATGAGGTGACCTCTGTAAGCAGTCCTTATAAGAAAAGACATTATGTTGCTTCTTAACAGGAAAATGTGTTACCTAGCAGTTTGAACCAATTTTGCTTTTTTATAACACTGTCTTATTAAACATGCAGTATAAAGCCATTTGAAGTTTACAAATTTTATAAACATGATAGCTTATGTTCATAATTTATTATATAGTATCTAGTCCGCAAATTGAGATAATAAAGACATACAATTACAAAATGATCATTCAGACATGCCCTGTATGAGTGAAATGGAAATTGTTGTCTTACAAATACTATAGGTACAGGGTACACAGAAACATATTTCTTTTAAAGGTATGTTTCACAGCCAATCATTCAAAACTGATCATTTTGGCCCAACTAATTTTTGACCAACTTCTTTAATAAATGGAACATTTCCGACATGCTATTTCAGGAAAGAAAATAAGAACATATTATTTAAGTCTAATAAGGTCAATGCCTCAATAAATATAGAGAAAGCAGCCCATTACAACCATCGCTGTATGAGAATGTCATCTTGCCATTTTCCAATTATAACATCCATATTTCAAGCATCTTCGGATTGTTGTAATATAATTTTTGGCTTTCTAAGGAAAATCTACATAAACAGAATTGTATCTGACAAATAGATGGCAATCCCAACATATTTATGAAAGTGTCTACGCAATCTGTCCATTTCAAGATATATCGTAATGCTGTTTATATTATACAATATTGGATTATTTGTAAGAAACTGACGCTAGCTATTTAAGCCCAAGCAAAGATTCAAGTTGACTTCTTGAACTGCCTGATTTTTTTTTTTAAGAAATAGAATATTCAATAATCTTGAACTTTATCCAGAAAACTAATGGCAATTCTTATCATCATTAGCTGTTCTCATGTCCCAATTTTACAAGTGTTATTTAATATACATTCCTTTTGAAGTCCTATTTAATGTTCCAACCAAGCAACTGATTTTTCAAATAAATAAATCTTAAAAATTGTTTTCCACACAAATTGCACAGATGTCTAAATTGATGACATTAACAAAACATTTCTTATTAACCTTTATATATGTAGCTTTCAAAATAATTAAAAGAACCATATGAACATTACTAATATATTGTAAGTAAAATAAAATGAAAGTATAATAATGTACAACAATTTAATAATTCCATCAAATTGTTACCACATTTTCTGCCTTGGTTGCAAATTGTTCAATAAGAGTTTTCTGTATGTAATTTATAGAGCTAAATTTTAGTTTTTAATTCCTAATAAAAAATATTTATTTCTTACAAATTAATTTTCAAAGAAGAAGCTATAATATTTCTATTATTTCAATGAAGAAGTTAATAATCACTTTGTTATTAATTGTAAAAGTGTATTTCAGAGAAGCAGCAGTTATTATTAAAAATTTAGAATTACTTCTTTCAAGGTAATGTCCAAATTTTGCTTAGTATTTCATTCCACAATCCCAAAGAATGATATTTAACTAACTGGTCTGTATTCAAATAACTGTCTAGACCCTCGAATAATCAAGTTTTAAGTAACTTAACTAAACATAGTAAAATGAAACAGTGTCTGCCAACATGCCTCTGCCTCTGCGAAACATCACAATTTACCTAAACATATTTGAAGTGGTATTAAATCCCATTTAATAACTCTAGCACCTCATTAAATTCTGACAAACAACAAATATTATTTACTGCCAGCATTTGTCAAATCACAGGGTTGCTGTGATAATAGGCTAAATAAATAAATCTGTGTTGGTCACTCCCTTTAATTTACAAGTCATGTCCAATTAAACATTACATAGAAATATGGAAATTGACTATCTTTATGATGCAAATTCAGGTAATTTAGTTCTATATTGCAAGGACAAATATGGGCATTGATGTTGTAAATAATATCACTTCCTTTATAAACTGAGTGCAATAACCTTGTATGTTGTGTAAACTACAATAAAATCTACTTCTTTAAAATATAACAAATTCATGTCTGATGATCCTTTCAACTATTGCAGTGGCGTAGCCATGATTTTTAAAGCTGTAAGCAGGGGGTCTGGGGGGCGGCATCCCCCCAGAAGCTGAACAGAATTTGGAAGTCGAAGGATGACTTTGGCCTTCTCCAGGCACTTTTACCCACACATTTCGCTATTGAAGTAATGATTAAAAATGCACAAAAACATGAATATCAGATAGTAAGTTATCACAGCCAGCTTTGATTTTTTTAGGTTTTTTTTTTCTTTTTTTTCTTTTTTCTCTCTTTTTTTCTTTTTTTTTCATCAAGAAGTAAATTAAACGCAGTTACTTTTGGGGCACCAACAGGGTAACTCCTCATGTCGCATTTTAAAAGCTATTTTCGGGGAGGTCGCAAGTCGTTTTTGGCATACAATGTAGGTCGATTTTTGATTAATCATAATTCAAGATCAAACGAGAGGTTGAACAGTATACACAAATAATGTAGTAATAACTATAATTATGTTAAATGTTTAACTTTGTGCGTCCATTGATTTGATCTTGAACTTCATATATTCATAAACCCAGAAAAATGCAAATACGAAAAAAAAAAAATTGCCAAAATTATTTGTAAGCACATGCTTACAGTGCTAATAAACAGCTACGCCACTGATTGATTAGAATGCCTGTAAATCCTGCTCAAATGCCTGGAAATCCTGGTCAAATGTCTGGAAATCCTGAGCAAATGACTGGAAATCCTAGTAAAATGCCTAGAAATCCTGATCCTGGTCAAATGACTAAAAATCCTTATCAAATGCCATCAAAATCCTGATCAAATTCCTGAAAGTCCTGGTAAAAATGACTAGAAATCCTGATCAAATGCCATCAAAATCCTGATGAAATGCCTGAAAGTCCTGGTAAAAATGACTAAAAATCCTTATGAAATGCCATCAAAATCCTGATCAAATGCCTGAAAAGTCCTGGTAAAAATGACTAAAATCCTGGTCAAGTGACAGGAAATCCTGAACAAATGCCTGGAATTCCTGGTAATATAAGTAGAAATCTTGATCAAATGCCTGGCTCAATGACTGGAAATCCTGGTCCATTGACAAGTAAATCAGTTCATTATGTGTTTATGTGAATATGGTTTAACCCTTTCAGCTATATCATGATGCCCAGTTTTTATCTGGGGGAAACCCCCACCTTTGTCAAGAAACTGACAATCCTTGTCAATTAATGCTGACATAATCATACAGTGGTGAAGTTGAACAAGTGACTAACGACAATCTTTTGAGGCCATTTATCATATACTAAGTTAAATACAATGAACTGAAATTTGTAGGCTTTGCTGATATTTCAAAAACATAAGAGATAGTAAGTATGATTTTACTGTGATTCTGTACAACCATTTTTAAGTTTTGAGTCTCTCGACCATTATATCATGAAAATATAATAACAAGATTATTAGACCCTTTGGAACTGGCAGCCATATAACTATTATCGCTATTCAGTTCTCCTTTGAACATGCAATCTTAGAAAAATTCCATCTCACTCTACTAGCATGGTATGAACAATAATCATTAGTTTCTAACAATGTTGTTACGTAAACAACAAGATGTCAGAATTTACAAAACAGCAGTAAACATATTACCCATGCTGTTGTTTTATTTCCTCATTCTCATCATCCAACTCATTGCAAATGTCTCGATGGATAAATTTAGATCTCGAAATAAACAAATAATAATCTATAAATTTTTAACTTATTGGGATACATGTATAAAATAATATGTAATAGTAACATATTCACATGACATACTAACATACAATTCTAACTAAATGACATAATAACAAAAATATCCACCCTCATGACATACTAACAAGAAAAATCTACCCACATAACATACTAACATGAAAATCTACCAAATGACACACTAACAAACATTACCATGCAAATGACATACTTAAACATAAAAATCTACCCAATGACAAACTAACAAACATTACCACCCACATGACAAACTAACAAACATTACCACCCACATGACACACTAACAAACATTAAAACTCACATGACACACTAACAAACATTACCACCCACATGAAACACTAACAAACATTACCACCCACATGACAAACTAACAAACATTACCACCCACATGACACACTAACAAACATTACCACCCACATGACAAACTAACAAACATTACCACCCACATGACACACTAACAAACATTAAAACTCACATGACACACTAACAAACATTAAAACTAACATGACACACTAACAAACATTACCACCCACATGAAACACTAACAAACATTACCACCCACATGACAAACTAACAAACATTACCACCCACATGACACACTATAAACATTACCACCCACATGACAAACTAACAAACATTACCACCCACATGACACACTAACAAACATTAAAACTCACATGACACACTAACAAACATTAACACCCACATGAAACACTAACAAACATTACCACCCACATGACACACTAACAAACATTAAAACTCACATGACACACTAACAAACATTAAAACTCACATGACACACTAACAAACATTAAAACTCACATGACACACTAACAAACATTACCACCCACATGACACACTAACAAACATTACCACCCACATGACAAACTAACAAACATTACCACCCACATGACACACTAACAAACATTAAAACTCACATGACACACTAACAAACATTAAAACTAACATGACACACTAACAAACATTACCACCCACATGACACACTAACAAACATTACCACCCACATGACACACTAACAAACATTACCACCCACATGACACACTAACAAACATTACCACCCACATGACAAACTAACAAACATTACCACCCACATGACAAACTAACAAACATTACCACCCACATGACAAACTAACAAACATTAAAACTCACATGACAAACTAACAAACATTACCACCCACATGACACACTAACAAACATTACCACCCACATGACAAACTAACAAACATTACCACCCACATGACACACTAACAAACATTACCACCCACATGACACACTAACAAACATTACCACCCACATGACACACTAACAAACATTACCACCCACATGACACACTAACAAACATTACCACCCACATGACAAACTAACAAACATTACCACCCACATGACAAACTAACAAACATTACCACCCACATGACACACTAACAAACATTACCACCCACATGACACACTAACAAACATTAAAACTCACATGACACACTAACAAACATTACCACCCACATGACAAACTAACAAACATTACCACCCACATGACACACTAACAAACATTACCACCCACATGACAAACTAACAAACATTACCACCCACAAGACACACTAACAAACATTAAAACTCACATGACACACTAACAAACATTAAAACTCACATGACACACTAACAAACATTACCACCCACATGACAAACTAACAAACATTACCACGCACATGACATATTTAAACATAAAAATCTACCTCATGACACACTAACAAACATTTCCACCCACATGACACACTAACAAACATTACCACCTACATGACAAACTAACAAACATTACCACCCACATGACAAACTAACAAACATTAAAACTAACATGACACACTAACAAACATTACCACCCACATGACAAACTAACAAACATTAAAACTAACATGACACACTAACAAACATTAAAACTCACATGACACACTAACAAACATTACCACCCACATGACAAACTAACAAACAAATTTACCCACATGACACACTAACAAACATTAAAACTCACATGACAAACTAACAAACATTAAAACTCACATGACACACTAACAAACATTACCACCCACATGACAAACTAACAAACATTAAAACTAACATGACACACTAACAAACATTAAAACTCACATGACACACTAACAAACATTACCACCCACATGACAAACTAACAAACAAATTTACCCACATGACACACTAACAAACATTAAAACTCACATGACAAACTAACAAACATTAAAACTCACATGACACACTAACAAACATTACCACCCACATGACAAACTAACAAACAAATTTACCCACATGACACACTAACAAACATTAAAACTCACATTACACACTAACAAACATTAAAACTCGCATGACACACTAACAAACATTACCACCCACATGACAAACTAACAAACAAATTTACCCACATGACACACTAACAAACATTAAAACTCACATGACACACTAACAAACATTACCACCTACATGACAAACTAACAAACATTACCACCCACATGACACACTAACAAACATTAAAACTCACATGACACACTAACAAACATTACCACCCACATGACAAACTAACAAACATTACCACCCACATGACAAACTAACAAACATTACCACCCACATGACAAACCAACAAACATTACCACCCACATGACACACTAACAAACATTACCACCCACATGACACACTAACAAACATTACCACCTACATGACAAACTAACAAACAAATCTACCTCATGACACACTAACAAACATTAAAACTCACATGACACACTAACAAACATTACCACCTACATGACAAACTAACAAACATTACCACCCACATGACAAACTAACAAACAAATTTACCCACATGACACACTAACAAACATTAAAACTCACATGACACACTAACAAACATTACCACCCACATGACAAACTAACAAACATTACCACCCACATGACAAACTAACAAACATTAAAACTCACATGACACACTAACAAACATTAAAACTCACATGACAAACTAACAAACATTAAAAACTCACATGACACACTAACAAACATTAAAACTCACATGACACACTAACAAACATTACCACCCACATGACACACTAACAAACATTAAAACTCACATGACACACTAACAAACATTAAAACTCACATGACACACTAACAAACATTACCACCCACATGACACACTAACAAACATTAAAACTCACATGACACTAACAAACATTAAAACTCACATGACACACTAACAAACATTAAAACTCACATGACAAACTAACAAACATTACCACTCACATGACACACTAACAAACATTAAAACTCACATGACACACTAACAAACATTAAAACTCACATGACACACTAACAAACATTAAAACTCACATGACACACTAACAAACATTAAAACTAACATGACACACTAACAAACATTACCACCCACATGACAAACTAACAAACATTACCACCCACATGACAAACTAACAAACATTAAAAACTCACATGACACACTAACAAACATTACCACCCACATGACAAACTAACAAACATTAAAAACTCACATGACACACTAACAAACATTACCACCCACATAACAAACTAACAAACATTAAAACTCACATGACACACTAACAAACATTACCACCCACATGACACACTAACAAACATTACCACCCACATGACAAACTAACAAACATTAAAACTCACATGACACACTAACAAACATTACCACCCACATGACACACTAACAAACATTAAAACTAACATGACACACTAACAAACATTACCACCCACATGACAAACTAACAAACATTACCACCCACATGACAAACTAACAAACATTACCACCCACATGACACACTAACAAACATTACCACCCACATGACAAACTAACAAACATTACCACCCACATGACACACTAACAAACATTAAAACTCACATGACACACTAACAAACATTACCACCCACATGACAAACTAACAAACATTACCACCCACATGACAAACTAACAAACATTACCACCCACATGACACACTAACAAACATTACCACCCACATGACACACTAACAAACATTACCACCCACATGACACACTAACAAACATTAAAACTAACATGACACACTAACAAACATTACCACCCACATAACAAACTAACAAACATTAAAACTCACATGACACACTAACAAACATTACCACCCACATGACACACTAACAAACATTACCACCCACATGACAAACTAACAAACATTAAAACTCACATGACACACTAACAAACATTACCACCCACATGACACACTAACAAACATTAAAACTAACATGACACACTAACAAACATTACCACCCACATGACAAACTAACAAACATTACCACCCACATGACACACTAACAAACATTACCACCCACATGACAAACTAACAAACATTACCACCCACATGACAAACTAACAAACATTACCACCCACATGACTAACACAAATTTCCACTCGCAAAAATACAAACATAAAATCTATATAAAAATATAAACTATGCTCAAATGACATACTAACAAACTTGGCCACCCACAGATCATTCTATCATAAACTTTGGCCACATGGATCACTAACAAAAACTCTACCCACATTAACATTAAACTCTACCCACATGAAAAACAGACTATTACAGCTATGATCTGAAATCTTTGTACAAACAAATCAGGTGTCCATGCATGTTGTACCGAAGGATACAATGAAGCAATATCCACTGGGAATGATACGGAGACAAAAATGCAATAAAAACTTATAGAATTAAGGACAAATTCCTAATACAAGGTTTTAATGTGTAGTACTTCTAATGGGTACTCCTCTGTGAATTCGATGTCTTTGTACTTAAATGAAAACAAGCTTTTAAGGAAATTAAGAATTTTTGTTCTTAGCCTCTATCAGACTGTGTGGTGAATAATTCTCCTATCCTAATATAAAATTGAAGTTATTTCATTGTAAATATCAAAAACACTTGAAGAAATTAAATTAAATGATTAACAAAAACATCAAAATAAAACTGCAAGGATTACTGGAATCTTAGACATAACAAAATGATACATAAAAGTACAGAATATAAAAACCAAAATAAAATTTAAAAAAAATTTTTTTACATAATATTTTAGAAGTGTAGTTTTATTCAAAAATATGATTTATTTTTTTTTGTTTTAAAATGTAAACATGAATAGGAATATCTACTGCTTACTTCATGCTGGCCTGTTTTTATGTTCAAGATATTTTTTACTTTGCATATTTTGGTTTTTTTCCCAAGAGTTGGGTATATTGCACATTTGTCAATAATTCCTGTTTTCCAGCTTCTTTACTTAAAATCATTTGAGTTATCCACCCTTTAAGGTAAGAACTGATAAAACTTAAAATAATTATAACTGGTATTCAGTACATCTTGTTGCTTATGTAGTTGTTTTTTATTATTTGTTTATTTGCTTTACATAACAATATTGCATACAACCAAATTTTTTCTGAACTGTGTCAATAATTCACAAGTAAATAAGCTACCAATTGTTGTTCTGTCATCAGTAACCTATGGCTGATTCCATTAACATAACATTCTTCGAAGAAAGAAATGAAATTGCCCATAAGTTATCAGCGATGTTGTTTACCTAATATATACCCCAGAATATATGGGTGTTTCCTACTCTGAGTGGCTGCAAATATGTCTTCTAAAAATACAGCTTGAAAAATACAGTTAGTACATTATTTTAAGTGAGCTTGTTTACTGGTACTTTAAAGTAGTGAGCCCCTGTTAAGCTTTGTTGTGATCCCACATTACAATCTGGAAATGAGCATGGTTAGTGGATATTTTGGGTAATCTAGCACTAGGTTAAAAAAATTTTAAAGAAAACCAAGGGAGATAAGTTCCCTAATCCCTCCTGCCCTAAAGTACAAATATTTTTAGGTATGATTTAAAGGTAAAGAAACCAGAAAAAATGAATAGTGTGTACCTAACTGAACTTATACTGTCATTATGTGAATTTCAAAGATGATACAAAATAACAACCTTTCCAAGCTGTTTATTTACAGTGGCAGATCTAGGATTTCTCAAAAAAGTAGAGTGGGACAGGTCTGTAGGTCTGTTAGGCACAGGAACGTCCCCCTAAAGCAGGACATTTTATTTTATTACTGAGCCATATATGCTAAGTTCGGCCCCTCTTCTAAATTCACCCCTGATGTGTCAAGTACTGGTATGCCCATATTTCAACAAATGTTCCCAAAAAAGCAACTGCTACAGTGATAATTTAGATTATTAAAAAACCAAATTATCTATGCTTTTCTTGTCATCTTTGTTTTTGTCTTTCTAAAAATAAAACACAAGCCTTTTTAGATAGAAGGGAACTGGTACAAATATTACCGTCAACAACATGTATAAAAAAACAAAGCTAGAAATGTAGATCATGTAGAAAGCTGTCATTTTTTACACACTACACTTTCTGGTTTGTGCTGGTGTTCTTCCAGGTCAATGACTGCTCATGAAATATCTATACAGAAACCAGAGTGTATAGTATTACTGTAATGTCAGTCACAAAGCTAACAACTCCTACTTCAATACATAATGTGATGTTAATTATCAGATATTTTTTTCTCCTAATGCTTTATGACAAGATATGATTGATGCTCTGTTACAGTGATGCAATACAAATTACCAACAAACAAAAAACGGAAGTGCTACCAGAAATGACAAAAATCTCCTCACAGCAATGGTTCGTAAAACATCTGCAATTCTTTTTAAGCTGATGAATCTGATCCAATTTGAGATGCATTAGACAGATCATAATTATATTGGGGCTATTTACTTATTGGCTAATTAATACCGACACCTTTTCACCACAGAAAACAATGATACCTGTATATAAACATGCGGGCAATTCCATTGTTAATGAGAAGGGGTTCTAACTTCTTTTAACTATATTAATAATAAGTACTTAACCTTCAAATAAAAGTGTATACATTATATATCTTTTCTTACTTAAAATATGGGGAAAATGTTTCAGATGCATTTTCCAAATATTAAGAAACACCTGATTTTGAGATGAAACCTCCACGATATTTACCTTTGGAGGAAATAGATAATTCCTCATGTCATGAGAGTTTCATAAGACAAATAGCTTACAAATATACCTTTTCTTTGGAATTCTTAAGACTGTGAATGAAATAATTGGAATAGCATTGTCAATAACAAAAGTATGAAGCTGAGATGGGTATGTCAATGAAATATTTATTTTTCCTTTAATTCTGTTCTTTCTTTTTTATCGTTCTATTATTATTTATTAACAGTATATTTATGATATATCAAAATCAGAAAATTAAATCTGTATTAATAAGATACAAATTAACAAATGTCAAGTTTATCCTAATAAGTAGCATTTAATTTCATTATTATATTTGTTTTTATAAATAATTTATTACATATGCTACAATATTCATGTATATCTGATAAAGCTTAAAATATATCAGACAATACCAAATGCAAAATAAAAAAAAGAACACATTTATCTGCCTTTGATTAAGGAAACTTTTCCTTTCTACTGATAAAATGTACTTTTAAAATCTTCTTTTAAAAGAAAACAAATATTTTTGTAGACAATAAGATCACTGATGTTTTCGTTAGATATGTAGAACATTCTAACATCATATGGTACCTTTTGTATTAGTGTTATTATCTATCGATAAGGACTATTTTTTTTAAACTGCAAAGAAGTTGATGTAGGACTATAATTTAACACAAGCTTAAATTTCTTTTGTGTCATAATCCCACATAGCTTTAAGCAAACATCTGTATTAAAAAGTAAAGTGAAAACCCTAACAAATCTTTAATATCATTTATTCCATTTTAACAGTTCCTCTTTCAGTTTTATCATTAGATTTTAAGGGCACAGCTGAAGACAAAATGATTTGCAAGCAAAACATACTCTGTAAGGGGTTGGGGTACAGAGCAGTGCCATGGTAGGGTGTTTAAGGGCACAGCTATGCAGATATAACAATTTATTAGATTGCAAAAATAAAACACAAATGCAACAAAAAATATCACGTTTTTGTAGCTCTTTTTTTTTTCTTTTACAAAAAAGTACCAGGAATGATTTTTTGCAAAATCTATGCTACACCACTAAATTTGATTTGGTTAAGGAATCATGTAGCCTTGATAATTGACTGTTATATAATAGCATACTTTTATCCCCAAAATTAAATTTATAACCTTCATTGTGTGGCCATGTGGTTAAGATAATAAGTATACTATTGACCACATGCCTGTCAACACTGGGGTTGCAGTTAAGTGCCTCCCTATGAGTAGGGTGAGCTCAAATCCAATCTTAATTTACATGGATTGCCAGCTTTCCTACAAAAGGTCTGGTTTTATATGAGTACCCTGGGTCCCTCCCCCAATATTAAAGCTGGATGCCATGATATAGCTAAAAATTGATGAAAGTTGCATTAAACATCATTCAACCAAACAAACAATTTTACTTACACTGTAACTTCTTACTATATATACATTTTTGCTCCTTAATTTTCTCAAAGAAAATTAAAGTTAACTGACACTCTACAAATGTGAACTGTCTTACACATATACCAAAATTACTTTGTATTGTCACTTTTCAAATTTTTAAATGCCCAAGATTAAAAAAAACAAGCTACAGTGCTAATGAAGTATAATTAGGTTATATTATATTTAATTCTTTTTTTAAACAACTTTATATTACTTTTTATTTTAGTATATCAATGACACAGGAACGAAACTAATAAGCAATTAATTACCAGTAGGGTGAAACTATATATCAGAATTTGCAATTTCAAAGTTATATACTTGTACAGGGGTATAAATCTATAGAGACCTGTGGTATGTTACTATACAGACCTGGGGTATACACCTAACAGACCAGGACTATAAATCTATAGAGACCTGTGGTATGTTACTATACAAACCTGGGGTATACACCTAACAGACCAGGACTATAAATCTCATGATGAACAAATGACCTAACAAAATGGTAGAAACATCTGTTTTCCCAATTAACAGTACACATGTAAGCTAATCAGTTATTGAACAACAAAACCAGGCAGACACAACAAGTTGTAACATATAGGTGTATCGCTGTTTTGTCTTTCTGGCATATAATGTCTTAGCCAATCAACTCTTTGGCAGATCTTGTGACAAACATATGACAACAATAAATGTCTACAGGAATTTGTATTTCCTATTAAACCTGAATTTTCCTAGTCTGGTGCCAAACATCAAAATGGTACAGTCTTTTAAGTATCCTTAACAACACATACTACAAACAGAACTGATTTATTTAGTTATATTGATATATCATGCAAATGTTATGATATCTGAAGTTATTCGAAGTTTTTCATTATATACACTTCAAATATGTTTCTTAAGGCACTTACACTTTTACAAAGGCATTAAAACATTATAAAGACTTAGATGTGTTTGTGTCTACATTTTTAACATACTATGGATTGGTAAATGTTTAGTTGCTAAGTCAGCAGTACAAGGCTATTAGGGCATTGCACGTTTGTTGTGCTCGGTATAGTACTCTTAATTTTTCAAAAAGAACCAAAAAATTGCAATGTATTTGTATATTAAATTACAAACTCTATTATCAGTTGTACCAACGTTCTGAATATACCTGAAATATTGCTTGCTGGATGTTAAACATAGATCAATCAATCAAGTTATTATTCAAATCACACAAAATAAGGGACATTTTACTTCAAAAGGAAATTACTAATTATTTTACAATTACAATTTTCTTAGGACAGCTTCGTAATACTAAAAGTTCTGAACTATAAACTCTCCAAAATATATGCTTTAACATTTTGCAATAAAAAGGAATGTAGACTTAAACAGAACGATCTGACACTTAAAATATATTTCGTAAAATGTCCACAATTTATCATCTTTAGAATTTTCAATCAGTACATGCATCTGGTTTGTAAACTATTGTAAACATAATAAATATGTAAATCAAATAAACATCAGAGAAATAATAACAAGCTTATGATGTAAGATGACAAACAAACACACATATGGTCCACATTGTTTGGCAACAAAGTGGATCTCATATACTTATATTTACTAACATTATTACGTAGTTGTATATTGGAAATTACCAGACTATCCTAACTACCGGTGGATATACAAGTGGTATAACAATACCATAAAGTGTAATTCATAATATTTTCTTCAAATTTTAAAATGATGCATTAAAAATTTATTATTTAATCTTAATTTTTAATTTCTACATTAGAACTTGATAACATTATTGGTTAAAAATCTTCCAATAGCTAACTCTATGAAGAAATTATTAAGAAATTATTAAAATAAAGCAATGAAACTTTTCCTTCAGTGAGAATTGCAAAGGTACATCAGTATATAAAGAGAAAAAAATTACAAGAGCATTTTCTCTATTTTCAAAAAAAACATCAAACCACTTCCCATGCAGCTCTACATAACATTTTTGAGAAAGATTACACAGTTTAAAGCCTTTGAAACAATCAGCCTCTTTCACAACACAAGAAGAGTTCGCCTTAGATACACTTTAATTCTGTAGCATACTGAACTGACTTCTTATACTTTACATATGAAAACAATAAATTTATCTGAAGATTTATTCCACCATAAACCATAACATTAAAGACACAGGAAAAGTAACCTCTAATTATGGCTAATTTTATGCTCTTCCAGGACATTAGCAGTTCATCTATATAGATTATTTTGCCAAGGTCTGTTTCTGCCCTCAGTTGTCAAATAAATATTGTGGATTCACTTGTCCTTGGGTTATCATGGATTTTATAGGCACATAAAAGCATAAATTTTATAATTCAACAAAGAAAGAATATGAGGCTACAGAGAATGGGTTAATTGGTTAATGTTAAATATCAATTGAAAAATATTACTACTATTGTCTGGACAATGCTGTACAAATTTACCGGTAGTTGTAGATGACCTTGACAGTTGAAGAAAGGAAATATCCTTACAAAAAGAATTATGTTTTCGTCAATAAAGGGCCTCCTAATGGAATAAAACTGAACACTCTGAGGAACAAATTTTTTTTATTAGACGTCCCAGATGAATGTAAAATGCATTTATGGAATCTTTGGAGCAGAGGTTATATCCGCTCTGTTCCATACTCTGTAACACTACGCTGAGGGTGCCACACAAGATCGAGCTTTCCCTGTAAGATTTACCCACTTATCAGTCCAAGTTACAGAAATACAAAGAATATTTTATACCCTAGCTATGCAAAATTTGAATTTGAATTTGAAAAATAAAATACATTGACAGATTTGTTTATTCTATATTTAGAGTTAACCTATACCAGTGTATTCAATAAGAATGCAATACTATTTAAACTGTGCAAAAAAGTTATCTATCAGTTTTAAGTTTAGTTTTTATTTCTAGGGACTTAAAAAATCAATAATATGGGAGGAGCCTTAATTCCTTGTGTGGCAGAGGTGAATTCTTAAAAAGGAAGACATGTAGTCTCTGTTCTGGAGATTTGCATCTATGGTAACTCCAGTTTAAAAAAACCATTTACAGTAATGGCAATATTAAAAAAAAATGTCTAAAATGTTTCCATAATTGAAGATTTATAGGTCAAATGTAAGAATGTTGCTGAAAACAAGACAATAGGGAAATTCAGCCAAAATTTCCAAAACGGGTGTACACGAGAAATATATACATGTAAATATATATACACATGTAAACATTCTATCAAGTTTGAAGGCTCTAGTTTGAAACTAGTAGCAGTTAGACAAAATAAGTTTACAAAATGCTGTTGAAAAAAACTGTTAGACAATCTGAAAGTTCCCCTAAAATGTTACCAACACACAATCATTCACTGTTAACCTGTAGTACCTATTAATAATATTACTGTTAACTTGCAGTACTGATTACAGACAATGTTAACCTGTAGTACTGATTACAGACAATCACTGTTAACTTGTATTACTGATTACAGTCAATCACTGTTAACCTGTAGTACTGATTACAGTCAATCATTGTTAACTTGTAGTACTGATTACAGTCAATTACTGTTAAAATGTAGTACTGATTACAGTCAATCACTGTTAACTTGTAGCACTGATTACAGTCAATCACTGTTAACTTGTAGTACTGATTACAGACAATGTTAACTTGTAGTACTGATTACAGTCAATTACTGTTAACCTGTAGTACTGATTACAGTCAATTACTGTTAACCTGTAGTACTGATTACAGTCAATCACTGTTAACTTGTAGTACTGATTACAGTCAATCACTGTTAACTTGTAGTACTGATTACAGACAATCACTGTTAACTTGTAGTACTGATTACAGTCAATCACTGTTAACTTGTACTACTGATTACAGTCAATCACTGTTAACTTGTACTACTGATTACAGTCAATCACTGTTAACTTGTAGTACTGATTACAGACAATGTTAACTTGTAGTACTGATTACAGTCAATCACTGTTAACTTGTAGTACTGATTACAGACAATCACTGTTAACTTGTAGTACTGATTACAGACAATGTTAACTTGTAGTACTGATTACAGTCAATCACTGTTAACTTGTACTACTGATTACAGTCAATCACTGTTAACTTGTAGTACTGATTACAGACAATGTTAACTTGTAGTACTGATTACAGTCAATCACTGTTAACTTGTAGTACTGATTACAGACAATCACTGTTAACTTGTACTACTGATTACAGTCAATCACTGTTAACTTGTAGTACTGATTACAGTCAATCACTGTTAACTTGTAGTACTGATTACAGACAATCACTGTTAACTTGTACTACTGATTACAGTCAATCACTGTTAACTTGTACTACTGATTACAGTCAATCACTGTTAACTTGTAGTACTGATTACAGACAATGTTAACTTGTAGTACTGATTACAGTCAATCACTGTTAACTTGTAGTACTGATTACAGACAATCACTGTTAACTTGTAGTACTGATTACAGTCAATCACTGTTAACTTGTAGTACTGATTACAGACAATCACTGTTAACTTGTAGTACTGATTACAGTCAATCACTGTTAACTTGTACTACTGATTACAGTCAATCACTGTTAACTTGTACTACTGATTACAGTCAATCACTGTTAACTTGTAGTACTGATTACAGACAATGTTAACTTGTAGTACTGATTACAGTCAATCACTGTTAACTTGTAGTACTGATTACAGTCAATCACTGTTAACTTGTAGTACTGATTACAGACAATCACTGTTAACTTGTAGTACTGATTACAGTCAATCACTGTTAACTTGTAGTACTGATTACAGACAATGTTAACTTGTAGTACTGATTACAGACAATCACTGTTAACTTGTAGTACTGATTACAGACAATGTTAACTTGTAGTACTGATTACAGTCAATCACTGTTAACTTGTATTACTGATTACAGTCAATCACTGTTAACTTGTAGAACTGATTACAGACAATCACTGTTAACTTGTAGTACTGATCACAGACAATCACTGTTAACTTGTAGTACTGATCACAGACAATCACTGTTAACTTGTAGTACTGATCACAGACAATCACTGTTAACTTGTAGTACTGATTACAGTCAATCACTGTTAACTTGTAGTACTGATTACAGACAATCACTGTTAACCTGTAGTACTGATTACAGTCAATCACTGTTAACTTGTAGTACTGATTACAGTCAATCACTGTTAACTTGTATTACTGATCACAGACAATCACTGTTAACTTGTAGTACTGATTACAGACAATCACTGTTAACTTGTATTACTGATTACAGTCAATCACTGTTAACTTGTATTACTGATTACAGTCAATCACTGTTAACTTGTAGTACTGATTACAGACAATCACTGTTAACTTGTAGTACTGATTACAGACAATCACTGTTAACTTGTAGTACTGATTACAGACAATCACTGTTAACTTGTAGTACTGATTACAGACAATCACTGTTAACTTGTAGTACTGATTACAGTCAATCACTGTTAACTTGTAGTACTGATCACAGACAATCACTGTTAACTTGTAGTACTGATTACAGACAATCACTATTAACTTGTAGAACTGATTACACAGTCAATCACTGTTAACCTGTAGTACTGATTACACAGTCAATCACTTTTAACATGTAGTACTGATTACAGTCAATCATTGTTAACCTGTAGTACTGATTACACAGTCAATCACTTTTAACATGTAGTACTGATTACAGTCAATCACTTTTAACATGTAGTACTGATTACAGACAATCACTGTTAACTTGTATTACTGATTACAGTCAATCACTGTTAACCTGTAGTACTGATTACACAGTCAATCACTGTTAACTTGTAGAACTGATTACACAGTCAATCACTGTTAACCTGTAGTTATGATTACACAGTCAATCCCTGTTAACCTGTAGTTATGATTACACAGTCAAGCACTGTTAACCTGTAGTACTGATTACACAGTCAATCGCTGTTAGTTAGCTGTAGTTATGATTACACAGTCAAGCACTGTTAACCTGTAGTACTGATTACACAGTCAAGCACTGTTAACCTGTAGTACTGATTACACAGTCAATCACTGTTAGTTAGCTGTAGTACTGATTACACAGTCAATCACTGTTAACCTGTAGTTATGATTACACAGTCAATTACTGTTAACCTGCAGTACTAATAACACTGTCAATCACTGTTAACCTGTAGTTATGATTACAGTCAATCATTGTTAACCTGTAGTCATGATTACACAGTCAATCACTGTTAACCTGTAGTTATGATTACACAGACACTTGTTTTAAGCTGTATCACTGTGTATTCCATAATCAACCACTGTTTTGAACTTTAGTACTGATTACACAGTCAATCAAATGCATATTGCTAATACCTCACAGGTCTGACATAAAATTGTAAAACAAATTTTCAAAACTAATTTTACACATGCTTGTTATTGCTTATCTGAAGATAAACAACTTCAAGCTATCTTCTCAAGATGGAAGTGTTTGATAAAGCATTTTTACTGAACTGTAAAGCTTTTAATTGATGTTACATGTTAAAACGTAAAATGTAAAATGTTACAGCATTCACACAAATCAGAAAAGTAAATATTAAAGGGCAATAACTCCTACAAGGAGTGGATTGACAATTTCATCCATGTTGATCTATATACTATAATTTTATCATTATGTTCTATTTTTGCCATGGTGGTCATGTTTTATGCAGTGCTCTAAATGGACATCTTTTATTTTTTAAGCAGAAGCCCCAAGAATAATTGAGGCCAATTTAACAGTTTAATCTTGATTGACACAGTGGCCTTAGAAAAGAATAATTTGTTTAAATGAGTGAAACCTAAAATAAATAGACCAAAACAGCTACAGATGCCAATATGGCAACAGCTACTTTGACCAGTGGGTCAGAGGTGCTAAAAATTCATAAGATACACTATGGTAAGGCCACCATCTTTCAAGCTTTTGTTAATAGTTTATACTAGTTATGTCTTAGTATACAAATATCTTATAATTTACATATATTTTTATGAAATGTATTAATTAACGATTTCAAGACATCGTTACAAACCCCATATACCCGAGTGTTTCTAACCGCTAGTTGCACCCTATGACATAATTGTAAGCGGTGAATCCTTTAGCTTCCCCTTCAGTTTAATCTTAGAAAAAAAAGATCCAAATACATTACCCTTACCACAGAAAAGCAAACAAAAGACATGCAATTGATCTACATATATACATTAATTAAGGGGTCTTGGTTGTAGTTTGTCATCTATCGTTGATCACATGCTTATTAACACGGAGATTGTAGGACTAGAATGCTCACCTCAAACCTTGACAAGGGCTGACAGTTTTTATGCCTAAGTTGGAAAATTGGGAACACTAGCTTCCTCTTAATAACAACTGGACACACGATACAGCTAAAGTGGCATTAAACACCATTTAATGAAACTTTTTAGATGAGTTCAAGGTTAACATTTCCAGCAAGTTTATACTACAAACAATTATTGTCAAATTTTTTCCTTCCAATGTCATACTTCTGAGAAACACTGACAGGCTGATTATCAAAGAAAAATTACCGAATTAGGAAGACTAAAATCTATCCAATCAAATACCATATTGTTACGTAACCTGTCATAATGACCTTGTTTCCAATTATCTAGAAGCATTTAATGAAAACTTGTATGAATAACAATGACTGAGTTTGAGTCATGACAAGAAATTTAATGACCTCTAAAATGCTGCAGATTCATGATTTCTGCCATGTAGTTTTATAGCACTTGTTTCCCAAAACCAGACAAATGTATCAAGACATGAAATGAATATGTCAGATTCAGTCTCTATGTTCTAAAACATCCAGCTTTAGTAACAAAATTGATATATGTTCAACTAAAAGCTAGTTCAAATAGGCTAAAATAGCTGTAAAAGTAAGAGTATGAGACATTTTATATGTTGATAAAAATGACCTAAATTTAACGATATATATGTTTTTCTTATAGGCCACTGAACAATAAGACAAAATGTAATGTAACATTACATAATTGTTGCTTTTCCAATTTTGGGATATTTTCATTTTATAACCTTCATGAAAATCAGCAATACAAGTGCAGTGGGAGGATAGGAATGGAAATCGAATGACAGCAATAAACATCTTGATTATATAATCAACTACAAAACAGAAGTAATTGAAAGACTTTCAACCATTATAAAATACAAATGTCAATTTCATTAAGGATACCTTAGCACTATTATTGATTAGTTCCCTGGGTAGACTGGTTTGCAATTTGTAGTTTCTTAACTTGGTTTTTTAAGCTTCCCCCGCTAACTTCTCTGATGCTTTAGAATCTTAATTTAGTTTTTTATCTTCATGCATTAAACCAGCATTTGTACCATTTAGATTTTAAGAGTTACATGTAAACAATATAAAACTGTTTTTTTCCAGAAAATTTGAATTTATATGGAAAATTCATGCTTGAATGATTATTTCTAGGAAAGAAAAACTGCACCTAATTGAATTTTGTATTATAGAATATGCACTTCTATACATGTAAACAATATAAAAATTATTACATCAATTACACCGGACAACAGCAAGTCATTAACTATTTAAGTCAATAACAACATCAAAAACATTACTTTGAGTTACTAACCTAATATCCTTGTTATATATTAATTTTTTTAAAAGAATCCAAACTTTCGGTTAACCCAAATGTACAAGTCTTTTTTTTAAAGAACAAGAACAGATACATCTTCGCTAGCCAAGGGTTACGATCCGATACTCTTATCTTCTTATCTTGAAGAGAGGGGGGGACCTGATCGTAACACTTGGCTAGCGTAGATGGAACAGATATTACAAGATATACTTTTCACAAAGAATCAAAACAGACTGGACTGCTATAATTAATGTTGCAGGCATACACTAGGTGGAGACTTCACCAACTAGGTTTTATTACTAAATATAAGTTACCTGAATTTATTGGTGGTACCATGACACCAAGGCTTTGTTATATATTATTACATTGAAAACCTGAAAAATGTTGTAACCTCCCCTGTCGAAATTACAGGATCTGATCAATTCAGATGGTATAATGTTAGGTCAAAGTAATCCCATTTAATTTGTTTGTCTGTTTGAATGGTGTTTAATGCCACTTTCAGCAATTTTTCAGCTATTTCATGGAGTCCAGTTTTTTTTTAGGGGAGGAAGCCCTTTGATACCAAACAAATGAAACATACAACAATATGAATGAAACAGACAGCTTTAATTAACATAACTACTGGGATCACCCAATAACTGATTAAGATAATTATCTGGTCAACAACAATCTCCCTAGGTAGTAAAGACCAATACATCAGTAAACATACTAAGAATCAATTATCTTTAACCACAAATCTGCCATAATTTCAAAGAATACAATATTTTTCTCTCTTATGATATGTCACATGTTTGGATTCAATGTTCTGTTTCAAGTGAAATTGACAATGATGATGACATATGTTTCATTCAAATATGGTAAGTCAGTTTGTCTTTCTCTTTTCTGAACATCAATGCTATTTCTAATTAAAATTGACACATTATGAATCTCAATTGGTTTTAAAAGACTGAAAATGGAAATAGGAAATCTACTTGCATGTTTAGCATGTAATACCAAGAGACTATGCTTTGAATGGAATTTTGACAACTTATTTCATCACACTAAAAGAATTCTTGTTTTCCTAAATTACAAGTATAATAGAAAAAGCAATTTGAACTGCTGATGGTCTTCACTGCATGTTCTGTAGTGTAAAAATAACAGAACTGGGTGACCTTGGTTGGGAATGTGTACCACTGGAAAATTTTTTTTAGAAGATTTATCTAATTTTTGTGTTCTGAAGCTAGAACATCAAGCAAAATATCACAAAACCAAATGGTCAACACAAATTGAAAACCATAGGACAGTGAAAAAAATATACACATTAAGACAAAGACACAAGAACAAACCATAAGTACAAAAAAACGAAAAATAAGTAACCAGAACCTGTTTTAACTAGAATGGAGAAAAAGCTGATAACAAGATTGTTTGTATTTATACATTTTCTTTTAAAATATGATATATAACATGGAGATAACAAGCTTCTAGGAAGCAAATAAAAGAATGAAGCAAGAAAAATTAGAATGATTGATCATACATAACAACTGGAAAATTTATACTAGAGGCCCCTTAAGGGCTTGTATTACATACCTGATTTATATATCTAATGAAGAAGTCATTGAAACATTCTCTTACTTAGTGTCATATATTAAACTAAGTACTGTACATGTTGGGGTGAAAATTAAGAACTGAATTTTTTTCCAAATAAAAAAATGTAAACTTTGTAGTAAACCATCTGTGAACATTGCAACTATCTTCAGCTTCAATTATGGGTAGCCCAGTTGTTTCACAAAAGGGGATTGCAAAAGAATTTTTGACAACAAAGATAAGAATTGACACAAAGTGATGACAATATCTTAAATGACACTTCAGGTTAGATGACCTTATAACATTGGCAAACACTTGTCATTTAAGGGTGGGTTCCTAAGATCAGACCTGAGCTCACAATCTCAGTGCTAACATGCAAGTGATTAATAGTCAATAACTACTCAGACCACTAAGCCACAGACAACTTGGACCACTAGCAACTGATGCCACCTGAAGTCTGGTTTATACTTAGCCACAAATGCCACTTTAGTCTGGTTTTGAGATATTGATGAGTGACTGAATGACCTCAATCAATCCAATCAAGACTATTTAATCATTCTTGAAAGCAAAAATCAATCAACAGGGCACAATAACCCCTTGAATCTGTTTCTAGCTATCTGGCCTGAGTATCACTGACATAGTCCCTGGTGTTACAATGTGAGATTCCTACAATATTAATTATAAGTAAATGGTCAAAATAATAGAAATGTAGCTTGTCAGGTGTAATTAACAGCAAATATTATTGTTATCAGTAACTACTGCTATTTCTATAAATATGATACATGTAGATCTATAAATCTTATTATCTTCCATCCTAAAAATAATTCACTACTTAGTCAGAGAACATAAAGGGACAGAAATATTTGGGGAAACATTCCATTAATACATTTATGCTTCGATTACATGAAATGTATCTAAATAGCATAAAACTGACCCTTTGATTCAAGATCTATTACGGTAGTTTAAATCATAATTATTTAAATTTTTGAGATATTTTTATTTTTTTTTTTTCATGTAAATAAATTTTGAGGTTTACACAATTTAAAGTTTTATTGCACCATTCAGAACAGACACTACTGTATCTGTAAACAATAATATATTTCATTAGAGATGCTTTGAAATTTTATGTTAAAGAATATTTATTTATTTATTTATTTATTTATTTATTTATTTATTTATTTATTTATTTATTTATTTATTTATTTATTTATTTATTTATTTATTTATTTATTTATTTATTTATTTATTTATTTATTTATTTCTGTAATTGTTATTATTTACAATTTAAAATAAAAAAATCAAAGAATGTGTCCATGGGACACAGATGACCCGCTAAATGAAGTCCCAAACAGGAAGTAGTTGTCCGACAGGTCTAAAAGTTGCTTAGAACATACAACTTGTGATACTGAAGCACCCTGCAACATTTCAAATTGTTCTCATGTACGTTTTCTGAGAAAAGCTTGATGGAAATTTGTACAAATGGATGGTCATATTTACGTACAAATGAAGTCCCAAACAGGAAGTAGTTGTCAGAAAGGTCTTAAATCGCTTAGGACGTACAACTTGTGATACTGAACCACCCTGCCACATTTCAAATTGTTCTCATGTACAGTTTCTGAGCAAAGCTTGACGGAAATTCGTTCAGATGTACATACATACAGACAGATGGACTGACGGACATGAGTAAAACTTAATGCCACCGACATTTTGTCGCTGGGCATATCTATTTGTTGTGATATTTTTTTATCAATTGAATCAAAGAAAAAAAAATATATGTAATTAATTTTAATTATTGTTTGATTGTTTGATTGGTGTTTAACGCCACTTTCAGCAATTTTTCAGCTATTTCATGGCGTCCAGTTTTTATTGGGGGAGGAAGCAGGAGTACCCGGTGAGAACCCCCGACCTGCGGTAGGAAAACTGGCAATCCTTGTCAATTAAGATTGGAGTCGAGTACACCGTGCCTGCAGTGAGAATCGAACCCGCAATCTCAGTGTTGACAGACCACGTGATCAATAGTAAACGAACTACCTTGACCACTCAGCCACCAGGCCCCCAATTTTAATTTAAATGATACATCTTACAGCATATTCTATGTCTTGCATTACTCATGTATTGTAATAATTATCTCTTATTTGTGTAGGTTTTGACAACAATTGCTACAAGCTTTTTATACCCTCACTCCCCATAGGGGATAGGGTATACTGATTTCAGTCCCTGTTTGTGTGTGCATCTATCTGTAATAATTTTTCATCACATTTTTCTCAGCAATAATAAATGATACAAAAATGAAATTTTGTCTATATCTTTGTATGATTATGCAATATTGTGGAATTTATTTCCAGACCTCTCTGACCGTTATAGGAGCACAAGTATGATCAGGAAGCATTATCTCCAAGTAACTTGTTTTTTTGTATGTTACATTTCAACATTTCTTCAAAATTTCAAATGATGTTTGTAGTCATCTTTCATGGTGTTTTTTTTTACTGCACCTAATATTTATGCTGTCTTAAAAAAGAACTTCATATAAATACCAAAGAAAGACAACTCTTTATAAATATAAGAAAAGGATGATTTTATATTATGCAAATAGATAAATAACTTAAATAAATTAAAGTTTATATCAACTTTCAAAAATTTGACAGGGGCCCTGAACATCACATTTTATTGACCCTATGTGAAATAGACATATACAGAGTAAAAAGTACAAATATAAACTATTTTTAAATCTCCTCTAGCACCTGTTGAATTGATAGAGGTAAAAGGTCAAGTATAATAATCTTATAGTCAAAATACAATGACCTGTCAGGTACTTTCTACCTATTGCTCAATCAATTCCAAAAATAGATAACAGCTGTTTAGAAAACTGCTTCAATCTGTTTTCTTTAAAGCTCTTAATATAAAAGAGCTGGACATTTAAATTGCAGCTACTCATGCGTGACTCAGGTAACTTTTAAACTTCTAAGGTGTTCCATCTACATTGTACTCTATGGCTGTCTTCCAGATTAGAAATTAGAAATTACCTGAGTCATGCATGAATAGCTGCAATTTAAATGTCCAGCTCTTTCTTATTAAGAGCTTTAAAGAAAACAGATTGAAGCAGTTTTCTAAACAGCTGTTATCTATTTTTGGAATTGATTGAGCAATAGGTAGAAAGTACCTGACAGGTCATTGTATTTTGACTATAAAAATTTTGTCTAGCACCTCTTAATTGACAGATGTCATCCAATATTATGTCAGTGTACCATTATTTCAAGAAATTAGTTGACTACTATTTGTTGACATCTATAGATAATCTACATGATAACATTTAATAATGTATCTATTTAAAAAAACTAATCTAAATAAATTAAATTTTCATGCTTAAGCTATGGTTATAAAGCAATTTTGCCTCAAAACAAATTACAGCAAATGGAAATCTAAGAATGAATTGTGAGCAATAAGTGATGGATAAATCTAAAGTTTTGTAATGTTCATTTCAACAATTTTTTAAGGTAAGAGGAGCTAATAATTTTTTGCTTCACAGAAGTTATATATAAGCATAACAGTTTATTTATGCAATACCATGTAGTTTTATATGAGCCAACAAGTTGATTGGTTGAATGTTTGCTTAATATCCACAAATTAATATTTAAGCTACAATCAGGACTAGCACAAATTTATAAACAAATAGAACCCTGTGAGCTACTGCTCACTCAGTATACCGCACTATTCACATCATTGAATTGACTGTCAGTAAACAGGAAGTAGATATGCGACAGACCTGAAATCAGTACTGACAATAAAGGACCCCTTGGTAAGGTCACATATAAAATTTCAAGTGGTTATAATAAAAAGTTGCTGAGAAAACTTACGAAAGTTATGTTGTGGATGGAAGGACGGATGGACCTTTGAAGCAGGGTATAATAAATCAATAGGGAATAGGGATGGACTAACAAGAACACAATTAACAGCCACTGAAAAAGTACAGATTATTGTGGTGTAGAATTTAGCCTTTAAAATGGCTACAATGAACCACCTAACAGTGGATTAATGCAGTGTATCTGTATCTAATCCGATGATTTAAACAGTTTTTCTTATATGAAACAATCATTTGATCACATGCATTTGATTTACACAGTGTAGCTATATATGAGCCTATCAGTTGGTTTACACAGTGTAGCTATATATGAGCCTATCAGTTGATTTACACAGTGTAGCTATATATGAGCCTATCAGTTGATTTACACAGTGTAGCTATATATGAGCCTATCAGTTGATTTACACAGTGTAGCTATATATGAGCCTATCAGTTGATTTACACAGTGTAGCTATATATGAGCCAAATAGTTGATTTACAGTGTAGCTATATATGAGCCTATCAGTTGATTTACACAGTGTAGCTATATATGAGCCTATCAGTTGATTTACACAGTGTAGCTATTTATGAGGCTATCAGTTGATTTACACAGTGTAGCTATATATGAGCCTATCAGTTGATTTACACAGTGTAGCTATATATGAGCCTATCAGTTGGTTTACACAGTGTAGCTATATATGAGCCTATCAGTTGGTTTACACAGTGTAGCTATATATGAGCCTATCAGTTGATTTACACAGTGTAGCTATATATGAGCCTATCAGTTGATTTACACAGTGTAGCTATATATGAGCCTATCAGTTGATTTACACAGTGTAGCTATATATGAGCCTATCAGTTGATTTACACAGTGTAGCTATATATGAGCCTATCAGTTGATTTACACAGTGTAGCTATATATGAGCCAAATAGTTGATTTACAGTGTAGCTATATATGAGCCTATCAGTTGATTTACACAGTGTAGCTATATTTGAGCCTATCAGTTGGTTTACACAGTGTAGCTATATTTGAGCCTATCAGTTTATATACACAGTGTAGCTATATATGAGCCTATCAGTTGATTTACACAGTGTAGCTATATATGAGCCTATCAGTTGATTTACATAGTGTAGCTATATATGAGTCTATCAGTTGATTTACATAGTTTAGCTATATATGAGCAAGCTAGTTGATTTACACTGTGTAGCTATATATGAGCAAGCTAGTTGATTTACACTGTGTAGCTATATATGAGCCTACTAGTTAATTTACACTGTGTAGCTATATATTAGCTACTAGTTAATTTACACTGTGTAGCTATATATTAGCTACTAGTTTATTTACACAGTGTAGCTATATATGAGCCTATCAGTTGATTTACACAGTGTAGCTATATATGAGCCAAATAGTTGATTTACAGTGTAGCTATATATGAGCCTATCAGTTGATTTACACAGTGTAGCTATATAGGAGCATATCAGTTGATTTACAAAGTGAAGCTATATAGGAGCATATCAGTTGATTTGCACAGTGTAGCTATATATGAGGCTATCAGTTGGTTTACACAGTGTAGCTATATATGAGGCTATCAGTTGGTTTACACAGTGTAGCTATATATGAGCCTATCAGTTGGTTTACACAGTGTAGCTATATATGAGCCTATCAGTTGGTTTACACAGTGTAGCTATATATGAGGCTATCAGTTGATTTACACAGTGTAGCTATATATGAGCCTATCAGTTTATATACACAGTGTAGCTATATATGAGCCTATCAGTTGGTTTACACAGTGTAGCTATATATGAGCCTATCAGTTGATTTACACAGTGTAGCTATATATGAGCCTATCAGTTGATTTACACAGTGTAGCTATATATGAGGCTATCAGTTGGTTTACACAGTGTAGCTATATATGAGCCTATCAGTTGGTTTACACAGTGTAGCTATATATGAGCCTATCAGTTGATTTACACAGTGTAGCTATATATGAGCCTATCAGTTGATTTACACAGTGTAGCTATATATGAGCCTATCAGTTGATTTACACAGTGTAGCTATATATGAGGCTATCAGTTGATTTACACAGTGTAGCTATATATGAGCCTATCAGTTGATTTACACAGTGTAGCTATATATGAGGCTATCAGTTGATTTACACAGTGTAGCTATATATGAGCCTATCAGTTGATTTACACAGTGTAGCTATATATGAGCCTATCAGTTGGCTTACACAGCGTAGCTATATATGAGCCTATCAGTTGATTTACACAGTGTAGCTATATAAGAGCCAAATAGTTTGTTTACACAGTGTAGCTATATATGGGCCTATCAGTTGATTTACACATGGTAGCTATATATGACCAAATAGTTGATTTACAGTGTAGCTATATATGAGCCTATCAGCTGGTTTACACAGTGTAGCTATATAGGAGCGTATCAGTTGGTTTACACAGTGTAGCTATATATGAGCCTATCAGTTGGTTTACACAGTGTAGCTATATATGAGCCTATCAGTTGATTTTCACAGTGTAGCTATATAGGAGCATATCAGTTGATTTACACAGTGTAGCTATATATGAGCGAAATAGTTGATTTACAGTGTAGCTATATATGAGTTAAATAGTTGATTTACACAGTAAACTATATATGAGCCTATCAGTTGGTTAACACTGTGTAGCTATATAGGAGCCTATCAGTTGATTTACACTGTGTAGCTATATATGACCAAATAGTTGATTTAGTGTAGCTATATATGAGCCTATCAGCTGGTTTACACAGTGTAGCTATATAGGAGCCTATCAGTTGGTTTACACAGTGTAGCTATATATGAGCCAAATAGTTGATTTACAGTGTAGCTATATATGAGCCTATCAGCTGGTTTACACAGTGTAGCTATATAGGAGCCTATCAGTTGGTTTACACAGTGTAGCTATATATGAGCCTATCAGTTGGTTTACACAGTGTAGCTATATATGAGCCTATCAGTTGATTTTCACAGTGTAGCTATATAGGAGCATATCAGTTGATTTACACAGTGTAGCTATATATGAGCGAAATAGTTGATTTACAGTGTAGCTATATATGAGTTAAATAGTTGATTTACACAGTAAACTATATATGAGCCTATCAGTTGGTTAACACTGTGTAGCTATATAGGAGCCTATCAGTTGATTTACACTGTGTAGCTATATATGACCAAATAGTTGATTTAGTGTAGCTATATATGAGCCTATCAGCTGGTTTACACAGTGTAGCTATATAGGAGCCTATCAGTTGGTTTACACAGTGTAGCTATATATGAGCCAAATAGTTGATTTACAGTGTAGCTATATATGAGCCTATCAGTTGATTTACACAGTGTAGCTATATAGGAGCATATCAGTTGATTTACACAGTGAAGCTATATAGGAGCATATCAGTTGATTTACACAGTGTAGCTATATATGAGGCTATCAGTTGGTTTACACAGTGTAGCTATATATGAGGCTATCAGTTGATTTACACAGTGTAGCTATATATGAGCCTATCAGTTGGTTTACACAGTGTAGCTATATATGAGCCTATCAGTTGATTTACACAGTGTAGCTGTATAGGAGCATATCAGTTGATTTACACAGTGTAGCTATATAGGAGCATATCAGTTGATTTACACAGTGTAGCTATATATGAGGCTATCAGTTGGTTTACACAGTGTAGCTATTTATGAGGCTATCAGTTGATTTACACAGTGTAGCTATATATGAGCCTATCAGTTGATTTACACAGTGTAGCTATATATGAGGCTATCAGTTGATTTACACAGTGTAGCTATATATGAGCCTATCAGTTGATATACACAGTGTAGCTATATAGGAGCCTATCAGTTGGTTTACACAGTGTAGCTATATATGAGCCAAATAGTTGATTTACAGTGTAGCTATATATGAGCCTATCAGTTGATTTACACAGTCTAGCTATATATGAGGCTATCAGTTGGTTTACACAGTGTAGCTATATATGAGCCTATCAGTTGGTTTACACAGTGTAGCTATATATGAGCCTATCAGTTGATTTGCACAGTGTAGCTATATATGAGGCTATCAGTTGATTTACACAGTGTAGCTATATATGAGCCTATCAGTTGGTTTACACAGTGTAGCTATATATGAGGCTATCAGTTGATTTACACAGTGTAGCTATATATGAGCCTATCAGTTGATTTACACAGTGTAGCTATATATGAGGCTATCAGTTGATTTACACAGTGTAGCTATATATGAGTCTATCAGTTGATTTACACAGTGTAGCTATATATGAGGCTATCAGTTGATTTACACAGTGAAGCTATATATGAGCCTATCAGTTGGTTTACACAGTGTAGCTATATATGAGTTAAATAGTTGATTTACACAGTAAACTATATATGAGCCTATCAGTTGGTTAACACTGTGTAGCTATATAGGAGCCTATCAGTTGATTTACACTGTGTAGCTATATATGACCAAATAGTTGATTTACAGTGTAGCTATATATGAGCCTATCAGCTGGTTTACACAGTGTAGCTATATAGGAGCCTATCAGTTGGTTTACACAGTGTAGCTATATATGAGCCAAATAGTTGATTTACAGTGTAGCTATATATGAGCCTATCAGTTGATTTACACAGTGTAGCTATATAGGAGCATATCAGTTGATTTACACAGTGAAGCTATATAGGAGCATATCAGTTGATTTACACAGTGTAGCTATATATGAGGCTATCAGTTGGTTTACACAGTGTAGCTATATATGAGGCTATCAGTTGATTTACACAGTCTAGCTATATATGAGCCTATCAGTTGATTTACACAGTGTAGCTGTATAGGAGCATATCAGTTGATTTACACAGTGTAGCTATATAGGAGCATATCAGTTGATTTACACAGTGTAGCTATATATGAGGCTATCAGTTGGTTTACACAGTGTAGCTATTTATGAGGCTATCAGTTGATTTACACAGTGTAGCTATATATGAGCCTATCAGTTGATTTACACAGTGTAGCTATATATGAGGCTATCAATTGATTTACACAGTGTAGCTATATATGAGGCTATCAGTTGATTTACACAGTGTAGCTATATATGAGCCTATCAGTTGATATACACAGTGTAGCTATATAGGAGCCTATCAGTTGGTTTACACAGTGTAGCTATATATGAGCCAAATAGTTGATTTACAGTGTAGCTATATATGAGCCTATCAGTTGATTTACACAGTGTAGCTATATATGAGGCTATCAGTTGGTTTACATAGTGTAGCTATATATGAGCCTATCAGTTGGTTTACACAGTGTAGCTATATATGAGCCTATCAGTTGATTTGCACAGTGTAGCTATATATGAGGCTATCAGTTGATTTACACAGTGTAGCTATATATGAGCCTATCAGTTGGTTTACACAGTGTAGCTATATATGAGGCTATCAGTTGATTTACACAGTGTAGCTATATATGAGCCTATCAGTTGATTTACACAGTGTAGCTATATATGAGGCTATCAGTTGATTTACACAGTGTAGCTATATATGAGTCTATCAGTTGATTTACACAGTGTAGCTATATATGAGGCTATCAGTTGATTTACACAGTGAAGCTATATATGAGCCTATCAGTTGGTTTACACAGTGTAGCTATATATGAGGCTATCAGTTGATTTACACAGTGTAGCTATATATGAGCCTATCAGTTGGTTTACACAGTGTAGCTATATATGAGCCTATCAGTTGATTTACACAGTGTAGCTATATATGAGCCTATCAGTTGGTTTACACAGTGTAGCTATATATGAGCCTATCAGTTGATTTACACAGTGTAGCTATATATGAGCCTATCAGTTGGTTTACACAGTGTAGCTATATATGAGCCTATCAGTTGATTTACACAGTGTAGCTATATATGAGGCTATCAGTTGATTTACACAGTGAAGCTATATATGAGCCTATCAGTTGGTTTACACAGTGTAGCTATATATGAGCCTATCAGTTGATTTACACAGTGTAGCTATATATGAGGCTATCAGTTGATTTACACAGTGTAGCTATATATGAGCCTATCAGTTGGTTTACACAGTGTAGCTATATATGAGCCTATCAGTTGATTTACACAGTGTTGCTATATATGAGGCTATCAGTTGATTTACACAGTGTAGCTATATATGAGGCTATCAGTTGGTTTACACAGTGTAGCTATATATGAGGCTATCAGTTGATTTACACAGTGTAGCTATATATGAGCCTATCAGATGATATACACAGTGTAGCTATATAAGAGCATATCAGTTGGTTTACACAGTGTAGCTATATATGAGCCTATCAGTTGATTTACACAGTGTAGCTATATTTGAGCCTATCAGTTGATATACACAGTGTAGCTATATAAGAGCATATCAGTTGGTTTACACAGTGTAGCTATATATGAGCCTATCAGTTGATTTACACAGTGTAGCTATATTTGAGCCTATCAGTTGATTTACACAGTGTAGCTATATTTGAGCATATCAGTTGATTTACACAGTGTAGCTATATATGAGCCACCAGTTATTTTGACTCAGTGTAATTTGATTTTTTTTCTGCCTTCTAGCAAAGATTCATATAACAAAATATCCTATTAAATGAATAAAATTAAATATACTTAAATTTTTATTCATTTGTAAATAGTGCTATTTGTAATTTAGAGTGCAGTTGTATTCACATATAAATTAATTAGATAGATTAAAATCTGTTTATCATTTACAATTGTATTTTGTGTATTGTGTAACAAATTATTGTCAGTTCACAATAGCTCTAACATTAGTTAATCTTTTATTCTTTCAGGGGATTTCCACGAGAACATATGAAATTTATAGCCTTACGTAAGTTAAACTACATCAATGACCATCTTAGGATGGTGAAAACTAGAAGCTCGAATCGAAACCAGACGGCACTTACAATTATCACGGAACTTGGAGCTGAAAGTACTGCACATGGGCTTGCAAAAATAGCTACCTCTGTCAAAACTAAACGTAAAGTAATGTGGGCTCTGCTGGTTATTGTGGGATTTACTGCTGCAACTCTTCAGCTGTCACTACTCGTTAAAAAATATCTGCAATTTTCTGTGGTTGAAGTATCAGAAATGAAAACTGGAATGCCTGTAGAGTTTCCAGCAATAACTATATGTAACATTCAAGCAATATCACTGACGAAGATCAAACAACAGATGGAGAAAAACACATCAAAAGTTGTGGACTGGATGAAATTTCAACAGTGCTCTAAATTTGGTGAACAACAAACACGAATGGAATCAACACAAGCATTTTTTGAAAATTTGATTGACGAGGCCATGGATTCAGGACATGACATCAATGACATATTACTGCATTGTCGCTTTAATGAACATCAGTGTGGTGCTCATAATTTCACACATTTTTTTGATGGTCAAAATTACTTCAACTGTTTCACATTCAACAGCATGCGAATTACTGAAAAAATACTTATACATGCCACGGGGCCTGAATATGGGCTTTCTGTCGTGATAGCTTTAGATAATGATGACCCTCCACTTGGCACGTACGGGTTGTATGACATCAACAACAACATTGCTCATAGTGCTGGATTACGGGTACAAGTACATGCACCAAACACAATGCCTAGCCCTGTTGATCATGGTTTTGACATTCCGCCAGGATTCTCGTCCTCTATAGGAATTAAAGCTGTGATAAACACAAGAGAATCATGGCCATATGGTAACTGTACCAAAGAACCATTACAAAAAGGTAGTAACTATAGCAACACGATATTTGCGTGTCTTCAGCTTTGTAAGCAAGAAAAAGTTATAGAAAGATGTAAGTGTAAATCATCTGGTTTACCTGACTTGAAAAATCGAAACTTGCCATATTGTGGAACGATGACAAACTGGCATGACATTTTTCTTAAAATGAATTGCAATGAAATAGGAGATGGAGTTGTTTCCAAAAAGAATTTCTTACTGCTAAGTTTAAAATGTGAACAAGATGTCCTTAAACAATTAGCAAATGACAGAAGTTATGAAGCAACATGTAAATGCTTTCAACCATGCCAGGAAACAACTTATCAGAAAGCTTTATCCATTTCCTATTGGCCTTTAGAATTTTATCAACAGAATGCATTGGAAAAATTTTATCAGAACAGAATCAACCAAACATTTTTGAAAGAGGCATATAATTATCTTAATGAACAAACCAAGAAATATGAAAAATTGTATAATGATCCAGAGAAAAATGCAGAACAATTGTACCACTCCACTATTAATCTGACAGAAAGACAAAGACTCATTAGAGCATCAACTCTTATCCATCAAAATCTGGTACGTCTGAATGTTTACCTGGAAGATTTGAATGTAGTGGAATTTAAACAAAGTCCTGCATATTTAATAGAAGATTTATTTGCTGACATAGGTGGCACTCTAGGCCTATGGATGGGAATTTCTGTCCTAACGATAATGGAATTAATAGAACTGTTTATACAATTAATTCTGTTACTCTTTAATTCTGCGATGAAACTTCCAACTGCCAAGGATCCTATACCAAACGGCCCGAATGGACTCCTGGATGACCATTTTGATTCATATAATAAACGATCAGATTTTGAGGGCTTTGACAAGGCAGAGTATTTTCGACCAATAGCTGATCTGCCAGAAGATTCACCAGTATGACCCAGGATTTGAATCTGGCTGACAAACAGCCTTATGACTTATCTTTCGCATGATTCAAGGGAAAAGATGATTCCTGAATCTCTAAGGTTACAAAAACCAAAACCAGCTCTAAAAAGAAATCAGTGAAAAATCAGAGGAAAAAAATGAAGACCTTTTAATAAATTCTCTTTCTATAAAAAATACAATAAAATGAAAGTGAAAAAACGATGCCAAAACTATTATTAAGAAAAAATAGATTGTTATATGTAAGATTTATGATAAAGTGTGTATAAAGTCATCTGGGTAAATCAAATTTCATTGTAAATTTACGCATTATTTCATTGTTATGACCATGAATCTTACTGGCAAACCACACATGCAACAAGTTTTTTCCTTTGTAAAAACAGGCAATTCTGTGATTTCTGAGGATCAGATTAATCAAACATGTTTATTTCGTATTGTTATCACTACAGTGTAAGGAAAATGTATCATGACTGCAGACTCGCAATTTGATCTTTACTTGTAGAAGTTTATCATAGCAAAAAAATTAGTTTAAATTGTGTAAATAACATGTAACAGTACCTGTCTTAAAACATAAAAAAAAAATATAGTGTCCAAAAAACATAACTCCAGACACTCTGTATTAAGCCCAGAGCTTCTGTGGGGCTTGAGCGACCAGACCCCTTGCTGTTATTGTTTTCACCAGGCTTTACTTGCCATGGAATTCTGCCTCACTAAAAAAACTACCGTAACCTAGTTATGTCTTTGTATTTTGATTGATGAGGCGAATGATTCATATCACAGTTAGCATTTTGAGTAGTTGCATAACTGTAACTCTTTAGGTCATTTGGTAAATTTTTTATTTCACGGACTATAGATCTATGGTCCTCCAAAAATTGATAAAGGACATGTTGTTCCGCAGCCACATTGAGTATAATAGTACATTAGCTCTATTACTTCTTTCTGTTTTCCAAGAAATTAAGTAGTTTAACAGTTCTTATAGAAAGACAACAAAACTCATCTCATGTTTTACTGACAGATTTTTTCCTTTTGATTGTCTGTAACAAATTAGAATTTTCAGATACTTTGTACTAATAAATTTAATATAAAATTGTACCTTATCCTGTGGAAATATGCAAATAAAAGTATATTTATCTATTATTGAAGCAGACAAAAAAATCGTTTTTGTGTATCATTAATGTGGGTTCAAGTATTTACCTGTCCTAATATTAAACTGCCCAATTTTGTAATGTTTTATCCATATATTGTTCTTAGTTTGTTCATTCCACTGTAATGTCTATGGTTATTTATTTGTCTGCCCACAAGTGCAATAGAGAAAAATCTAATTAAATCTTTCACCTGCTGCCCCTTTCTGTTATTGGTCACTGCGTTGTAAGCAGCAACCACTAACAAAAAGGAGGGAGCAAATGAAAAATTTAATTTTAATTAGATTGAATAGAGATAGAATGTTACATCATTTGCATTCATTAAATAGCAGAATGTGTCTATTCATGATTGATTGATTCATGCTTGAATACAATTACCGTTAAACATTTTTAATGTGTGCAACTAAATTCATTGCTACATATAATTTTACATAATATTTACTGATTCACAAACGATTCCTTATCACATAATTCAATAAGGACGATTCCTTATCCCATAATTCGATAAGGACACACATTCGTGAATACGATATTAGTCTCTTATTGGTCAATAATAAAGAAATAGACCAGATCTTTCAGTGTTCTTATACATCTATATATCTTTTTTTTGTTTTCCATTAAATAATGACCCCAATAATGTTCAGCACAAACCTTTTTATATTTTAATACTAGTATATGAGCTTTAATTTGTGCTACTGTCAAAAGTTATGTACCATATTAAGACTTCTTTGAAACATAGTCATACTCATATTACCTGCATACTGACTTGTCTCATGCTTGTCTCATACATGTACTCACTGAATCATATAGCAACTTCAGGAAGAACATTATAATGTAAATTCATATTGAAAAAAGATTTGTGAAGTAATATTTGACAAGACAATAACACTGTATTGTTACTATGAACATGTGAAATAAATGTAAAATAACTCGTGTCACTGATTATTTAACACATAGCTGGGCATGGCCATCTGACCACAAACAAATAATTATGGACCAAATATGGCCAAGGATTACAGCCACTATAGCCAAACAACTTCGTCTACGTGTACTATTCAGCTGCCATATCAGGTATAGTTTGGGGAGATTGTACTAATAGCATTGTAATCATTAATGAAAACTGCCCAAAACTAATGCAACTTTGTTCAATCATCATTAATTACCAGGGAAGCGTTATTATTCCCCTGGCATTCCCTCAATAATTGTTACCCTTGGTTGCATGGATTTTTCTTTTTGTAGGCTTAAACACTTAAATAGGATACACGGATTTAACTTTGCTAGCAAAAGAGAGATTGTAACCATTTGCTAGAAAAGAAGACTCTTTTCAAAGATTGTAACCCTTTGCTTACAAAGATGACTTTTTTAATCCATAGTTTAAATCTAAGCTACCGGTAACTATTAAAGATGAATAATTTCATGGATTGTAAACCTTATCTATCAAAGACTAATATCTTTTCATGGATTGTAGCCATTTGCTAACAAAGATGAATCTTTTCATTGATTTTCTTTAAAACATTTTCCAGTTCTTCTAGAACAGACCACAAAATAAACAAGTGTGGACTGTGAGCATGCTCACAAAGGGATACCCCCCGCTTCGCTTCAAGTCCAATTATCTCTCCTGAATAATATCCGACAGCGACAAAATTCTTCATGCACATCTACATATGATGTACTTCCTTCACATAAAGTTTCATCAAAATCTGTCAAACTGTTAAGGAGTAGTTGCACTTACGAGGACCCGCACTGAATACTATATTTTTAAAGTCTAAGTCCAATTATCTCCCCTGAATAATATCTGACAGCGACGAAAATTCTTCATGCATATCTACATATGATGTACTTCCTTCATGTAAAGTTTCATCAAAATCTGTCAAGCGGTTTAGGAGGAGAAGCGCTTACAAGGGATGTGGACAGATGGACAGACAGGGTGATTCCTATATACCCCCCCCCCAAACTAGTTTGCTGGGGGTATAATAAATAGGTTATCCCTTATGTTTTTGGGAAAGACCAGGTGATCTCCCACTCCCGATAGAAATTTCATAAAAGACATACACAAATTTCACAAGTAGAAGATACCACAAGCCTTCCAAAAAGCACATAAAAGTACCCACTTCCTCCGTAAACCAACAACATTCACTCCCTGATATAGACTCTCCATTGTTTGAGACTCCATTGTCTGAAACAACTAATCAGAATGCCCGAAACAAGAACGTTGTTATGCTACCATAACAACATTATTGTTTCATGTGTTTTGACTGGATGATGCAACAAGTACATTAGTGTGTGCATAAGGTTATCTGTACTGGGTCATCTCAACCAGAAATCAACCATTTACGAAAGAAATGTAATAAGTTAAGGAGTCATCCTTCTGATGTTCCTGTCAGATTTTCAAATTCCTCAGATCTTTTCCATTTCTAAACATTAAAATTTTTTTCCCAAAATATCAAAACAAACAACATAAAAAAGCCAAGTTGACAAAAGCTTCTGAAATACTTGTTATTTCTTCATCACTTTTAGAGTACAAAAAACTTGTTCATTTAACAATTATGGATAATACAAAAGAACCCTGTTTCCTTTCAAGTTTTAAATAACTTAAATACTGAACTAATAATATTTAGATTGTCTTATATTTAGTTCCTTTAACTACTTTTGAACTACAACAGCCAACTGAAAATCCTAATTGTTTTTTTTTACAGAAAAATGAAAATTTTGTACAGAGCAAATGTTATTAACATATTCTAATACAAAAACAATAAATATAAGTGATGCTGACAGTAAGTTTGATATATTTTTCTAACATCCATTACAGGTATGAATGTACTAATGCATATTGCTATGGGTGCAACCATTTTATTTTCACATTATAAAGCGTGAAAAAACTGTCAGGTTAAACGTGTTTGGTCAATTATGATTGTTGTAGTAAATATATTTTGGAAAGAAATGCATCTTTGGTATGAAAGTAGACAATAAAGGATTTTGAAAATGCATGTTGGAGAAAGAAATCAAATTTAAATACGTAAGGGCACCTTATGGAAATTAGACTAGAGGCTCCCAGGAGCCTGTATCGCTCACCTGAACCTGAAACCAAACAACCCTTTTTTATCCAGCTTTTCTTTGCTATAAGGAATTGCCCAACACTTCTGCAAAAATCATTAATTTTGACCTTTTAAGGGAAATAACTCCTATAAGGAGGATCTTTTGATGGTTAGAGGGAGAAGGGAGGTTCACTTCAAATTTGCTGTACCTGTTATACTTTTTTAACTATCAGTCCAAAACTCTCTCGACCCCCCCCCCCCCCCTTTTTCATTTTTTCTATTTTAATCCAACGTAGCTATGTAGGTAGTCAGGTGTCATGATTTGCACAATTTTGGTAGAGGACATCCTAAAGTTGATGCGTGCAATTTTTCAAACCAGTCCTTTCATTGGTTTAAGAGGAGAAGATTTTTTAAAATCAAGTAAAATTGATTAAAAAAATGTTCAAGGAGAATAATTCCTAAACGGTCCATCAGACAATCTTGACCCTAAAGTCATTTTTGTAGCCCTCATAGAGCAGAACAATTAAGCAATGCTAACTTTTTCTCTAGTTCTAATAATTTTCAAGATTTTGAGGCAAAAATGGCAAAAATCATCAATTTTGACAATTAAAGGGCAATAACTCCTATAAGGAGTCATCATACAACTTCAACCCAATGGTGTGTTTCTTAGAGCTTTTGATGCAGATGAAGGCATGTCTCTTCGGTTTTCCTGTATCTGTTAGACTTTTTTATATATAAGCCAAAATCTGTATTTTACCGCCCCCCCATCCTATTTTTAGCCATGGTGGCCATGTTGGTTAATCTGCAGTCATGGTTGGTGCAAACTTGGTTGAGGACATTTGACAGATGATGTGTACAAAGTTTCAAAGCAGTACTTTCAGTTGTTTCAGAGGAGAAGATTTTAAAAAATCAATTAAAACTGATTAAAATAAACAGTTCAAGGGGAATAACTCTTAAACGGTTAATCAGACAATCTTGACCCTTTAAGTCATTTTTGTAGTCCTTATAGAGCAGAACAATTAAGCAATGCTAACTTTTTCTCTAATTCTAATAATTTTCAAGATTTTGAGGCAAAAATGGCAAAAATCATCAATTTTGACAATTAAAGGGCAATAACTCCTACAAGGAGTCATCATACAACTTTGACCCAATGGAGTGTTTTGTAGAGCTTTAGATGCTGAAGAAGGAATGTCTCTTCGGTTTTCCTGTATCTGTTATACTTTCTGAACTATAAGCAAAAAACTGTATTTTGACCCCTCTGTTCCATTTTTAGCCTAGCGGCCATGTTGGTTGGTCTGAGGCCATGATTTGGGCAAACTTGGTAGAGGGCATTTTACTGATGATGTATGCAAAGTTTCAAAGCAATCCCTTCAGTGGTTTTGGAGGAGAAGATTTTTGAAGAAAAGTTAACGACAACGACGACGACAACGACGGACGCCAAGTGATGGCAATAGCTCACATGACCCTTCGGGTCAGGTGAGCTAAAAAACATAAGACTTATCTTTTTTGACTCTCATTTTCTAGTTAGAAGAGCAATGTGCATCTATATTTTCAATGCCACCAAACAAATCATTTATTCTTTAACATAGGTATTCTGTCATAATTTAACATTAATTTAACTTTTTCTTTCAACGAAATAATAATCGAATAGGGTAATGGCCCTATGGAAAAAAACACTGAAAGGCCAATGGAACTTTGTATTCTACAGTTAAATTACTGGTAATTATTTCATACAGAATTCAGTCTCAGAAGTCAGATAAACGTTTTTGCACACCAGATAACGGAAAGCCATATTCAAGAAGCTATCTGACAATGTGTATCCTGACTTGCAATCGAGGAATTAGAAAACATTACTTACGTGTCAGAACTACTTGCTAACTTGTTGTGTTGGTTCATAGCATCTTGAACATACTCTTCAAACATCCTTAACTGGGCCTCACTGACAAAATACCAAGACAACAATTCATGACAAATAACAAGACATAATTTTCAAATAAAATACACTTTTGATAAATTGAGAAAAAAACAATTCATAATATAACATGTATTTTATGGGAAGAAATCTGAACTTGAATTTTACACTTCTGCTGAAGAACATTTCACGATTTTCATCAGTGAAAAAAAAGGAACAAGATATTGAATGATACCTTACATATATACATTTATTTTTATCAGGTTGTTTTTCAAACATTTTTTATGAAAAGCAGACAACTTCTGGTTAGGGGTGGGACAATACAATTTTGACATTTTAGTTGTGGAATCTTCAAATTACTTGTATTTGTTTTACAATTGTAAATATATTTAGGATTCTTGTAAACATGGGGCTTATTTATATTGTTGGCATAATCAAAATATTTGGGATGGAAATAGAGTTTTATTAGCAAAATTCATACATGTATACTATACAAATGTATGTGATCCATTTCTTTAAAAACTGTGAATTCAAAATATATTTCTTTAAAAACTGTGAATTCAAAATATATCTGTAATAAATGTACTAGTAGATTTTAATGAATTTGGTTTTTTGCAACTTATTGTCATACACATTACAAAGAACCAAATACACAATTAAATAAATTTCCTGAAAGTTTCCAAAACCAGATCTAGAGACACACAAAACTGCATCCGATTAAAACATACAACAATCCATATCATACTGATATGTTCATTTTTTCGAAACTAACAACTATATTGATAATCAATCTTAAAAGACAATTGACAAAAACCAAAGATTGCTTAATTAGTTATTTACAATTACAATAAAAAAATTCAACAGGAAATCTATGGTTTACTATACATTTGACAATGAAGGTGACTTTTACATTACAAATGAAAAGCTAATTTTGTTTTGGAAAGATGCTAGTATACGGATTCCATTTCAGTTAAATTCATAAACACAAAATGTCCCTAGAAGCCATGTATTTGTTAAGAAGTTTTTGTTCAACAATGTTACATTTAATAAATGGTGCATTGTAACATTTATATCAAACAATATCATGCCAGTTACAAGACATGATTTGTATAAAGAAAATACATGTATAGACAATTATTTAGATTCAAATGCACTAGTACATGTATACTGATTACACAGTAAGCACGTCAATGCAAAGTTGTGCATATCTAAATGAATTCTGTAGGAAGTTCTAGATCTCAAAATTATTTCCACTCAAAATTTGCATGGAAAGAAATGTATCATTTGGTGGGCAAAATCCGCTTGAAATTTGCATGATGCGGGCCATATATAATTGTAGTATCCCGTTGACTGTATTGTGTTTCTGTGTTTTGTTTGCCTGAATAGGGTTTAATGCCACTTGCAGCAATATTTCAGCTATACTAGGTAAAAACCTGTAATCTTCTGTCGGTAAATTGTGAATCTGTAAAACTTTACAGTCCTGTAGAAACAAGAGAAACAAACCTTCTAGCAGACGTTAAACAGATTATTCTTCCTTTATTCTGTATATCATCTGCACTGTACTCCTGCTGTAGTTCCGTCTGCTCACACAAGGCTTCTATAGCATGTGACAGACTATGTAACAGATCATAATCATCTTCTTTACTACAAACACTTGGTGGTCCTACATGACCCAATGCTAACATGACCTGGAAAAGAAACTGGTGAACTAGAATTCAAGGAAACAAGATATTTCAATAAATTGACTACATTTAATTTAACTTTTTTGTAAACATTTTTTGTCAACTGTTGATCCTGACCTTTGATGGATTCCTCTAGCTACAATAATGTAGCTCCTTTTTTTTATGGACAGAGCTACAAAGAGGTCCCATTACTCGTAATGGAGCAAAAACACTCTTGGGATTTATACATATTCTCTGCTATTAAATTGTTATTTTTGTTTACTTTATATTTTTCCTTCTCTGACGTTCAGTTAACATTTCTACAATGTCTAATTAAATAATTTAAACACTTTTCGAAATCATGGCATTGTTGACAAAAACTGAAATTGTGGAGAGTAGAATTGTAGAATCGTATCGGTAAATTTGATCCCTGCTAATGTAATACATCCGGAAAATTTTTGATCCAGATTAATATATTACCAAATCGATTCCAAAATCATGCACTTCCGGGATTCAAATTTTGACAACAATGCCATGATTTCGAATAAAGTGTAAAAATAACGAATTAGGTGTTGTAGAAATATCAGTTATACTTTACAGACATTAAAAAGTATGTAGCAATTTATAGAAACAGTTGAATAGCTTATTATATTCATAAACCCCCGGATGTTAATCACTCCTGGCTTGCTCCATTACAAGAAATGGGACCTCTTTGTAGCTCCGTCCATAAAAACAAAAAAAAACTAGAGGCTCCCAGGAGCCTGTAATCGCTCACCTGGAATCCAAATGACTTAAACAATATTAAAATTTTTGAAATTAAAAGTTTCAGTCTAGTTGTTATAGCTTTTAAGTTACTGTGCAAAAACTAAACATTTCTTCAAAAAATTTGTTAAATACAATAACTACTATAAGGTGCCATAGACAATTTCTGAAAATTAAATGGTTTTTAGGCATTGTCCTTTAGGGTACTTTAGAAATTTACAGTTTTACTCTACTAATAGGTGCGTTATAGACTAATTTATAATTAAAAAACTATTCATTGGTCCAAATTCATAATGAAAGGGCAATAACTCCTATAAAGAGTCATCTTGCAATTTTGGACTAAGCAATCATTTGTAGGGCTTCTATTGCTGATCATTTGTGCAATTTACAGTTTTAATCTAGCTACTATCGTTTTCAAGTTACAGGACAAAAATGGAAAATTTCATAACAAAATTGTCATTTAAGGGCAATAACCCCTATAAGGAGTCATCTGACAATTTCAGACCAAATAAATGAATTGTAGGGCTTTTTTTGCTGATCATTTTTGCAATTTATTATTTCACTCTAGCTGTTATGGTTTTTAAGTTACAGGACAAAAAAACTGAAAATTTCATAAAAAATTGCAATTTAAGGGCAATAACTCCTCTAAGGAGTCATCTGACAATTTCAGACTTAATAGTAATTTGTAGGGCTTGTATTGCTGATCATTTTTGCTATTAACAGTTTCACTCTAGCTGTTACAGTTTTTAAGTTACAGGACAAAAACGGAAAATTTCATAAAAAATTGTCATTTATGGGCAATAACTTATTTAAGGAGTTGTCTGACAATTTCAGACCAATCAAAAGAATTGTAGGGTCTTTATTGCTGATCATTTGTGCAATTTACAGTTTCAATCTAGCTGCTATAGTTCTCCAGTTACAGGACAAAAACGGAAAATTTCATAAAAAATGGCCATTTAAGGGCAATAACTCCTATAAGGAGTCATCTGACAATTTCAGACTAAACAGTGATTTGTAGGGCTTGTATTGTTGATCATTTTTGCTATTTACAGTTTTACTCTAGCTGTTATAGTTTTAAAGTTACAGGACGAAAACGGAAAATTTTATAAAAAATTACCATTTAAGGGCAATAACTCATATAAGGAGTCATCTGACAATTTCAGACCAATCAAGTGAATTGTAGGGCTTTTATTGCTGATCATTTTTGCCTTTTACAGTTTCACTCTACCTCGTATAGTTTTCAGGTTATATTGTAAATACCAAAAATTTTGACAAAAATCATCAAAAAAGGGCAATAACTCCTACAAGACGCCAATACACAACTTCGCACTAATAGCAACTAATGATCAAAAACCTGTGTTGACCCCCATGTTCTATTTTTAGTAACAGCGGCCATATTTGTCGGTTGATCAACACCCTGGGTACAAACTTGAAACTAGGACCCCTAAGGATGATTGCGGCCAAGTTTGAAAAAAATTGGCCCAGTGGTTTCAGAGGAGAAGATTTTTGAAAAAGTTTACGACGGACGACGGACGCCAAGTGATAGCAAAAGCTCACATGGACCTTCGGTCCAGGTGAGCTAAAAAGGAGCTACATTATTGTAGCTAGGATTCCTCGAGCATCAATAGGCTTCTTATCCACCTGATATGTAATAATATCCAAAAATTTCATTTTATCTAATGCATAGGTCTAGGAGTTGTGTCGGGAAACGTTTATTTGTTTGAATTGCTGGCAACTGTAATCTGAAAAAAAATTTGATGGAATTCTCCAAAAATCAATAAGCTTCTGATCTAAATAATAGGAATCTACATGTATATTCCAAAGTATCAATTAAATCAAAAGAAAACTTTTTTAGTTACTAGTATTGTTCGGAAACATTCTTTTTGTAAAAAAAAAAACAGACATGAAGACCACTTCTACAGTACTACTTACTAGTACTTACCACCAACTATCATCGTGTGAAGGTTTACATGCATATGTTAAAACAAGAAGGTCATTACAGTTGTTTTAATGCAAAAAATTGCCACCATTGTGTAATCACAAGAAAGTGGCCACATGGCCGGTAAGTTTCAAGCCTAGTCAACCTAACCACAGTACTTACCTGTTGTATATTTTGTTCCTTTTTTGACCAAGAATTCAGTGATTGCTCACCAACAACCACCTGTATCTATAATGACAAATAAAAAGAAATACATGTATAATAAAAATGCAATTTTGTTAAAACCAAGACAAGAAAAACAAATAAGCTGCACTGGTATTTTGCCTGTTGTATTTTATTGACACACCATAATTTTTATTATCATTAGGTTTTAACTAAGTTATCTAAGGACAACTACATATATGTACATCCATTCACATGTACATGATGTAATAAAATAAGTAAACTCTTCCCTTTTTAACTATTTTAGCTATTTTACCAAGGACAATTATTTGTCAATTTTAATTAAAAAAAATAGTGTGATCAAGTAATTTGTAATGTCACAAGGTACACATCAAATGTTAATATAATAAAAATGGCAGCCACAATAAAAAAATTTCCCCACTATAAATCTACTCCTAATGATATCATAAAATATATTAGGCAATAGTGTTTCTTTTTATTTGAAGAAAACCATATAAAATTTTCTTTTTTTTTCCTTTTGTAAAGTTGTCCTCCCTTTAAAGTCAACAGGTTACATATGCAATAATAGTATCGTGCCTTAGCCTGTTTTCGAAAGTACACTGTAACCTTACCTATTCCCAATAGTCATGGACAAATTAACATGGATTTGAACATGTCCTCTGTTAATCCCAAATTTACCTTTATAACACCACTTAACTCCTCAGGAATAAAAAATCAGCATGTTCCGCTTTTATATGTGTAAAATTTCTCGCAAATACACAGTACTATATATTCCCATATCAGTGTTCCAGTGCGGGGGAAATAGTGGGGCACCGCGCCCGGCCCTAAAATTACAGCGCTCCTGTGTCCTGATTGGCGCCCCTTATTACTCTTTTGCTCCAATTAATGTTCTTGCTTTTAAATTAAGAGTAATTATAGTGTTTTTATACCAAATTAACTCTTTAGACTATTGTAATTTCTTTATGATTTTGATTATATACAACATGAAGTTAGTGGTTGACAGTGGGGACTCGTACATGGAACGGATATAAACTTAGTTCCAGAACTTGCAAATACAATGCTGCTTGTGTTGCAGTTACAACCACAAAGATTGAAAAACAGTAACAATACTTTTGGCAGTCACTTTTCAATTTCTTAAATGTTCAAATATATTTAAAAATTTACTTTAAAATGAAAACAAATGAGCAAAACAGCAAACAGAACACATTCAAATAATAATAACAACAATAGTGCCACAAACGCAAGCACACACAAAAATATGCAAATGTGCCATTCTCATGCACCCCTCTTTTTTCAAATCCAAGCTGGAACACTGGGTCTTTTGGTAAACCCAAAATTTCTTCAACTTTGATGGCTCCCATCTTTAAAACAAATGCTCCAATTTAAACAAATTTTATATAAATAACATTTTTAGTTGCATTTCATAGTATTTTATTGTCAGGATTGCCATACATAGCTAATTACACATTCATATTGACAACTGGTAACATAGTATACTAGTACATTACGTCAAAAATGACTAATTAATTCAAAGAAGTTTTAGGATCTTTGTAATGACGGGACACATAAAGCAAATGTATAGAAGTTTATCTGATACCAATGGGTAAAAAAATAAATATCTCTTGGATAAAAAACATGTTTTATTCCATAATATCTTACATTATCTGGAACGGTAGCAACTCAGATTGCTGATTCCCAAATTGCAGAATCCCATATTGCCAAGCCCAGTTAGCCGATTACCAAACTGCTGACAATTAAAAGTTAAACTATATGTTATTAATGATTTCAGAAAAAATCATGTTTTGTAGGAGTAGTTGTTTGTTAATATATCAATTTCATCACATGGAATTCATTTCATGAAGATATTTGCATTGTTTCGTATACATGTATACGTAATTATTTAATTAATTAAATAAACATCAACTTGTGTTGCGAAAACACAATAAAAGGTTGTGTTTAGAGTTACACAAAATTAATCAATTTTTGTTTTAACTATCGGTAACCAATTTAAATTGTTATATAGCCGTACAATAATAATTGCAATTTAAAATAGAAATAATGACCTATTTATTAATTGACTTGCATTCGATTGGTAAAAACAAAGTACTATAAAATGATTATATTAAATTTGTTTTAAAAATATCTCTTAAAATTAGCAATTTAAAATTCCACATTTTTTGTTTAAGTATTAACTAAAACAAATATTTTCTCCATCGAGGGATAATAAAATTTCCGTTTTGCACATTGTATAATCCATGTATACTAAATGTGCACATGGAAATTTTTTTATCCCTCGATGGAGAAAATATTTGTTGTAGTTAATACCTATAAATAAACTCAAACTAGAGGCTCCCAGGAGCCTGTAATCGCTCACCTGGAATCCAATTGACTTAAACTATATTAAAACTTTTGAAATTAACAGTTTCAGTCTAGTTGTTATAGCTTTTAAGTTAATACTGTGCAAAAACTAAACATTTCTTCAAAAAATTTGTTAAATACAATAACTACTATATTGTTTGTTGGTTTGTTTGAATGGTGTTTTAACGCCACTTTCAGCAATTTTTCAGCTATTTCATGGCGTCCAGTTTTTATTGGGGGAGGAAGCCGGAGTACCCGGAGAGAACCCCCGACCTGCGGTAGGAAAACTGGCAATCCTTGTCAATTAAGATTGGAGTCGAGTACACCCAATAACTACTATAAGGTTCCATCGACAATTTCTGAAAATTAAATGGTTTTTAGGCATTGTCCTTTAGGGTACTTTAGAAATTTACAGTTTTACTCTACTAATAGGTGTGTTATAGACTAATTTATAATTAAAAAACTGTTCATTTGTCCAAATTCATAATGAAAGGGCAATAACTCCTATAAAGAGTCATCTTGCAATTTTTGACTAAGCAATCATTTGTAGGGCTTCTATTGCTGATCATTTGTGCAATTTACAGTTTTAATCTAGCTACTATCGTTTTCAAGTTACAGGACAAAAATGGAAAATTTCATAACAAAATTGTCATTTAAGGGCAATAACCCCTATAAGGAGTCATCTGACAATTTCAGACCAATTAAATGAATTGTAGGGCTTTGTTGGCTGATCATTTTTGCAATTTATTATTTCACTCTAGCTGTTATGGTTTTTAAGTTACAGGACAAAAACGGAAAATTTCATAAAAAATTGCAATTTAAGGGCAATAACTCCTATCAGGAGTCATTTGACAATTTCAGCCTAATACAGTGAATTGTAGGGCTTGTATTGTTGATCATTTTTGCTATATACAGTTTTACTCTAGCTGTTATAGTTTTATAGTTACAGGACAAAAATGGAAAATTTCATAAAAAATTACCATTTAAGGGCAATAACTCATAAAAGGAGTCATCTGACAATTTCAGACCAATCAAGTGAATTGTAGGGCTTTTATTGTTGATCATTTTTGCCATTTACAGTTTCACTCTACCTCGAATAGTTTTCAGGTTATATTGTAAATACCAAAAATTTTGTCAAAAATCGCCAAAAAAGGGCAATAACTCCTACAAGACAACAATACACAACTTCGCACTAATAGCAACTATTGTAGACCTAAATGTGCTGATCAATTTGACGTAACAGTTTTCTCTATAAAGCTATTATAGTTTTTAAGATAATGATCAAAGATTAAAAACCTGTGTTGACCCCCATGTTCTATTTTTAGTAACAGCAGCCATATTTGTCTGTTGATCAACACCCTGGGTATAAATTTGAAACTAGGAACCCTAAGGATGATTATGGCCAAGTTTGAAAAAAATTGGCCCAGTGGTTTCAGAGGAGAAGATTTTTGAAAAAGTTTATGACGGACGACAGACCACGGACGCCAAGTGATAGCAAAAGCACACATGGACCTTCGGTCCAGGTGAGCTAACAATAGAATAAACTCAACAATTTTATTTTTGTAACTGGACATTTTTTTTAAAAAGAGATCACCACAAAACTGTTAGTTTCCCGTGGAGTAATATATGACATAAAATGGCGCGTGTCTCCATGACAATCAAATTTGTTTTCCATCCTCTGATAGAAAATATTTTCCAGCCAATCAAAAGTCAGTATTCTTGCAAAATTTATTTATTATAAACTAACGTTTTTCATGAAATAGATACTTAAGATTAGAATGATATTGACATTTAAGAATGACCAAATCAACACTTAACAATGATCAAATTGACTATTTACTCTATAGTTTCTGTGTCACTTAAAACCTTTTTCTTATAAGTTGTATAAAAATAAAAAATATTTTAGCATAAATTTGTTTTATTCAGCAATTTGGAAATCAGCAAAATGGATTCGGCAATTCGGGATTTGGCAATATGGCATGGAATCTCTGGAACAGACAAAACCAGGATAAGTACATATAACTGTAATCACACAATTTTTAATTCATGAAAAAATATATATGTAAAGCTGAAATAAACAATCCTTAAGAAGAAAAATCATTACCATCCTGATGGCAGGAAAAATATCATATACTATTCTCATGTATTCCACCATTGTTTCAACATTGCATGTCCACAAAGACTTTGTAATAGGTGCAGCTGGAATTATTCCAGGTGTTTTTACTTTAGACAGAACATCATACTCAATGCTTTCTTTACATGACTTAGCAAATTGGGGTGATCTGTCAAGAACAAACACTGTCTTGTGTTCCATTGGATATGTCATGGTTGTCTGTTACTGTTAGTGTTATTATTCAGTTGAATGTAAGTACGAGCATAAAATAACTAAGATCGAATTGACATGTTAATTTTTATATACTGGCTGTGAAACAACTGTATTTAAATACATTTAGAAGAAATATTCCCGTATGTATTTATTTCAACGGTATGGGTTATTCTGCTGTTTCAAGTTAGAAATATAGAAGTTTTTATTTTGGATTTGCTGGGCGCAGCCATCTTGTCGGTCAGCAGAGAAGTATCAGTATATGTCAGCTTACGACCCCGTTAGGAACTAATGTTCATAGGAAAACCAAGGTCCAACTAAGAACCATCATTCTACGCATTCTCCTATATTTAGTCCGATGTTACGTTATTCAAATTACACAAAATTTAATAGGTTCTTTCATACGCTTATTTTGAAAGACCGGTTGATCTTTAACGAGCGATAGAAATTTTATGTCTTTTCGCGAGTGGAGCGCAGCGGGACGAGCCAAAAGACATAAAAATTTCTAGCACGAGTGAAAGTTTACACGGGCTTTCCCAAAAGCGCATGAAAGTACCTATTTCTTTCATAAACCAACAACTTTCACATCACTATATTCTATAGACTCTTAATTGTTTAGATTCCATTCTCCCTGACATCTAATCAGAACACCAGAAACAAGAACGTTGTTATGCTTCCATAACAACGTTCTTGTTTCTGGCGTTTTGACTGGATGACGAAGCAAGTACAGATTGTGTGCGCATAAGCTCATCTGTACTTGGTCATCTGTACCAGAAATCGGCCATTTACGGAAGAATAATCAATCATTGGACCATCCCTGGCGGTAAGATTGCTAATTCTTACAAAAAATTCATTGAAATAAGTTTTTGCTCGTGACTGGTCAATTTCATTTCAAACGTAATCTTCCATACACTTAAAATTTAGTTCTAATAGGCTATATCCGCGGAGCTCGGGGGGGGGGGGCTGCGCCCCAAACCCACAGCTTTAAGTTTTGCGTGCACTGAAATCAGAACATGGAAGCTGGTCAGACGACATTTTAGGGAAACCATAGAAGACTATACAGAACAATTTAAACAATACATGTAACATTCATTTATTTGCCACAAAATTATATAATATATAATTAAATAGTTATTGCCATTCATAAAATTTTATGTTTCTTTTGTGTGACCTCTTGTAATTAACAATTAATTAACTTTAAACCAAATGTCTTCCTAATATGCAAATTGATAGGAAATAAATGTATTTCTTCGATGTATCATCGCCAGTACAGTCAAGAACGATGTATCATCACCAATACAGTCAAGAACGATGTATCGTCGCCAGTACAGTCAAGAATGATGTGATGATCCATTTAAATTCGAGTATTTCAAAACTTTAACAATTTGAGAACAGTAATTTTATATAATGTTTAAAATTAATGTAGTTAAATGAACCTAGCGAGTCTGGTGTTCCATGGAGTAGTAACCATCGCAGTGATTATCTTCATCACGGCTTCGACGAACAAAATTGAAAACGTTACAATAAAGTTACATCCATAGATCAAGGCAACCTTTAATAGATCTTTAATTGGATATCATTCTTTTTGAAACAAAAATTACTCTAGAATATACACTGTAACTTGTATGCTTAAGTTTGTAATATAGTTATTCGTTTTTAATAGAATTACTGTTACCATACTGGCAAAGTTCGCATATGTTCGACCCACAATGCAGCCCTGCGCGTCCTTGTGTGGCGGATACGTAGGGGAGACCCTCTCGTTGGGAGTTTTCAGGTCATAATACGGAAAGACAAGCCGCAAACAGTAGTGGGTGACGTGTTTGAATAGTGCCACGAAACTTGCGCGATTAAGACGCCTATTGTAGATTTCGAAAATGTATGCTCCGTGTAGCAAAGGCTAAATTCTCCGCCTCTATCCATACTCCATACTTGCAATGGTATTCAAAACTGTGTTCCTCTATCTCATACCGTTTCCCGTTTATTTTATTTTTGTTTTCGTCTAGCCTCCTTAACTAAGATATTAAAACATACATTTAGACACGTTTCTGACACCATGTTATATGATGGCTAAACGTTGATATGATAGAAAGACTAATTCTTTAACAAATGAACCGAAGCCAACAAAACCACGGTTCAAACCGAAAATTAACAAATTAGAGACCGTGACTTGAAATCTCCTGTCAGAGGCCCATATTTCACACGTACTGCTCGATTGCTTTGTTAGTTAACAAACGGGAAAATTGTATGTTACTTCCACTTGTACAAGACACCCGAAGTTTACTTAGTAGTATTATTCAGGGCATCTTATTGCATCCATGGTTTTTATTTGGTTTGGATAACCCACTTTTGGTTTTGTTTGTAATTCGTGTAGTTCATTTTTAGCCGTTTGAATTTTGTAATCGTCCGTCTTATTGTTTGCTTATTTTCTCAGAAGGAAATTCTGAGCGATCGAACGATTACCCATTATTTGACAAAAAACTGCAGGAACGTTCATTATGGTTGATATTTGATGACTGTTACAGCTCATACACCACTTTACCACTTTATTTGAAAAATCTCACTTAAAGTAAGAAGAATGAGAGCCATCATCGGGCATTAGAGACCTTTAAAATACTCTATAACTCTGGTCTAAAATGTCTTCATAAAACAGCTCGTATAATTTAGGTACAAAGGCATAACTGACCTGCAACGCCCAAGAACTACTGCTATGGTAAGAGAAGTTATGGCTAAAATGCAGCAAGAATTTGAAATTCAATGCCTAATTCAATCTAATTAAAATTAAATCTTTCACTTGCTCCCCCCTTTTTGTTATTGGTCGCTGCGTTGTACGCGCAGCGACCATAGCAAAAAGGGGGGAGCAAGTGAAAGATTTAATTTTAATTAGATTGTGCCTAATTAGGCAAGGAATATATAAACATTTGGACACTAAAAATTGTACATCGCCATGGTGGTTTCTGAAAACTAAATGTATACCGCGGATGTCGATAAATACACGTGCTTGCCCCAGGTGACCAATGTCTCAGGCCAGTGGCTATTTGCTGCTTTTCGTCTGTAGTGCTTTAATTAATATGCTTCAGTTTATGTGTTGTTCGTGGTTTTATTTTTATACTTGTGGTGTTGCTTTTTATAACTCGACTAAGTGTACCTTTGATGTCTTTTTATGTTTGTATGCTTTTTATGTCTCATTATGTCTTGTATACTTGTAATGTCTTATTATGTCTTGTATACTTGTAGAACGAATAATAGTACCCTCGCTTTTTTTGGTGTTAATCCGACAAATCACAAAACTAACTTCGGATTATAACGACAGTAAAATTCGGCCTAGTATACTTGCTGTATGTGCTTGTGTATAATATCTGTAGCTCATCTGTACTGGATCATCTGTACCAGAAATCGGTCATTTACGGAAGAATACTTACTTACTAACGGACCAAGAAGATGAGATTTCATGTTCCAAATGAATCTTTTTAATAAGAACTTAAAGGGGAAATGTTGGGGATGTGGTGTGGCTTTGAAAATACACCTCTCTCAAAATGAGTAAGAAAATATTTTATCCCTTGCACTGAAATTTATAGTATCGATATTACTATGAGATTTCATACATTTATGAAGAACGTATTGTGTAGAACAAACTTAGTAATTGCGTTTTTATGCACTAGTAATTACAAAAAAAACCCTAGGTGTTCATATTGTGTAAGATAGTGAAAAAATCAAACGTGAGGTTGTGCCCCTACATGAAATTTGTATATACTGCATTTAATTGATAATATATAATCGAAAGATTTCGTTTTCAGTTATTAACCAGTAGTATTTGTTCTTACGTCATCATGAAAAAATAAAAATCGCAAAGGCAACAACGAAAATTTTTAGATATATTGAATTTGAATTTGAATTAAAAAAATAAAATATACCGTAAATATGCGTTTTATCTTAATTTATAAAAAATCTATGTGTTTTAGCTTAATTTATAATAAATCTTAATTAAATTTAACTATTGTTTAAAGAATATTTTTTTCTGTACTTTTGTGATAATGTATGGTTCTCAGCGGGCAGGTTCTCAATGGAGCTTAGTTTCCACTGAAGAAACCTTTTTAAGGGGAGAAAAACATAAGGGATAAGAAAAATTAGGAGAATTATAGTAAATTTTGATTAAATATTTGTTTTGTAATTTTATTTGTGTGTGTGTGTTATTTTTATGATGTTATATCTTTTTTTTATTTACTGCGTTTCTACCTGTTACCAAGACAACGCTGTGTAAATCAAGATGTCTACCGATGGTGCTTGTCACGGCAGAGATGGAGAAGCCAGAGAGTATTTAGACAAACATAGAATTATAGAACTTTTTAACAATATGACTTCACACCTGATATTTCATAGACCAGGTAAAAAGTGTTTAATATGGAGTAGGCATTGCCAATATGCGAGCACAGACAATATAGTCCTTTGTGCATTTCATAATTGACGTTATTTCCTATCACCCTAAAAGTGCATCTAAATCCCAGTAGTCACATACGTCTTTCTTTTTGTAACTGTGACGTCACATATGAAGTGTAATTTGATTGTCAGTTTTTAAAGATCGATTTAGAGATAGCAAAAAAATAGTATGAAATGTTTGTTGTTAATTTTAAATATAACATTTATTTTTTATCAATGTTATCTGTATTTTCAGGTCTTTCTTAAAATTATTTTAGTACTTTTCTTTATTCACTTTGTTTCAGTTTTTTGACAATATCAACTTCCGGACGAAAAAAATCAATATCAGCATTAAGCAGATTTTGATCACATGATTTCATTTTGATCACATGACACGTAATTGCCGTAGAGCTCACCGCTCTTCGCGGGCAGGTTTGCTGCCTGCTGCGAGCTGTGCTCACTATAAAACACAGTCGTTTCTGTATTAATAATTATGATTATGAATGTATTATGTATACTATATAAAATGCGAGCATCGCACATTGTTCATGTCGTAATTTCAGAGCCACCTAATAGTGCCTCTATATTCCATTGATGACGTGACGTTATAATGTGTTTTGACGTCACAAAACTCAATTTCAAATACAGCGTTTCAGATTGAAAAAAATATGTCGGGCATTTTTGTAGCAATTTCAAAAATAAGCACTTTAATTTTATATACTGGTCAGAGAGTAGTTCTCGCCATTAAAAAGACAAAAGCAATTCTCGCCAATTATGTGACTGTACCGTTATTTTTCCATGTAAATCAAAGGAAAAGGTTTCATTTAATAGATTTCACCGTCTTCCATCCAAAACAAATTACGCTGGTCACTTTTAAAATGCAAATTTTTTCACAAAAACTGTCAAAAGATCGCGTGGCGAGAATTACTTGCCGGCAAGAACTACTCCGTGACCAGAAGCCGTTTGTAAAAAAAAAAGCGAAAATACCAAATGCATTCTGAGTAGCCCAGGTTTTTTTTCAATGATCATATTTTGGGTCTCGTGCAATTTGGCAGACTCTGTACATTAGTAAGCTTTGCTCGCATATGAATAGAGAGGCAGACGAATATCACACATTTTACAGTTCCTGACATAACTTACAGCACAGGGAATTTTCCTGAATTTTAAGGGCTATAGTCACCTTTGCACACTAAATCTGATAAGAATCAACCATTATACTGTGATATATAACTGTACAGTATAATCAAGTTTACTGTGTCTTTCCGGTGGGTGTTTGCCTGACAAAATGGAAAACTGCTACCGCATTTGGTCGAGTTTATGATCCTTTTGTAAATCTCAGATTACACTTTTTGAAATCAACTATTATTTTCCATAGTTAATGAGCGTTCTGAAATGTGGCTGAATTGGCGAGATAGAGAGACTAGTAATATCAGTGGATATAACAAAGAAGGAAACCGAGATAAGTTTGTTTATTTATGTTGTTTATGGTTGACGAAAATAAGTGGATTAATAAATAGGTTGATACCGTGAGGTCCTAATATACATCGATTTTCCATACTAAATTTTGACCTTGTTTTGAACGGAAGTGTACGTTAGGAAAATTCCATTTTTGTCTATTCCAAATCCTTCGTGTAATGTTGTCTGCAGTTGAGGAGGGAAAAGTCTCGCGGTTTGTCAGAATACCATTGTACGTTACGAAAGCAGAGGAACGTTTGTAAAAAACATTAGACCCCTTTAGAAACAAAAATGGCTGACTTCCTATGGAAATTCGATTTATCAAAATGAAAATTCAACCGCATTCCACACTACCGTTTAGCTGCCGTAAATAATTGTTGATTTCAAAAAGTGTAATATGAGATTTACAAAAGGACCATAAACTCATCCAAACACGGTAGCAGTTTTTGTTAGGCAAAATCCTGTTGGACAGACACAATAAAGTTTACTATAATATGTACTGGTCACAGAATAGTTCTCGCCCGCAAGTAATTCTTGTCACCTGATCTTTTGACAGTTTTTATGGAAAAATGGCATTTAAAAAAAAAAAAAACGTAACTTGTTTTGGATGGAAGATAGTGAAATCTATAAAATGAAGCCTTTGCCATCAATTTTAATGGAAACATAACAGCACAGTCCCTACATGTAATATTGAAAGAATTGCTTCTGCCATGTTAATGGTGAGAACTACTCTCTAACAGTATGTAAGAAAGTTATTAAAATCCATATAAAATGTATGAATACATTTTGAAAGAACTTTAATTTTAAAGCTAACTTATAGTAAAAGTCAGCATGGTATGGTGGAGGTTTTTTGCCTGACTAATAAAAACTGCCTACTGTGTATATGCATGTCAAGCTTATAGTTATGCTCCTTTTGTAGATCCCAAAAAATATATTTTGAAATCAACAATTATTTCTTCAAAATATCCATTGTTTTCAAATGAAGCAGTTTTAGTTTTTCATTTTGAATGGGTGATTTTCCATAGTAAATTTTGACCTGAATTTGAACGAAAGTGTAACTTAGGTGCAGTTTATTTTGTGTATTCAAAACCCTTCAGGCTTTGTCGTTTGCAGTGGAAGCAGGAAAAGTCTTGTGGTTTGTCCGAATGCCACTGTACCTCATGAAAGCAGGATGTTTTTAAACAATATTAGATCCCTTTAGAAACATAAATGTTGGACTTACTATGGAAAATTATTGTGATTTTATACATTTAATTGTTTATAATTAAGTAATGATGTATTTTGATGAAAGTTCACAGCTTTTTACAATCAAGTTTTATTTTATATTTTTTTGCAGATGATCCTAAAAAACACATGATTGAACTATTAGAAAAATTACAGAAGTCCAGAGCTTCAAAATTAGATTATCCATGCTTATTTGATGACACAAATATACAGTCTATTTATGGCATGCTAGATCCCACTGGACGAGGCTATATAACAGTACAGCAATACAGAGAAGGTAAATGTATAAAGAAAAAAATTCAAATTGTTATGGATAAAATTATTTTTTAAAAATGAACAACAGTGAACCGTTGTTACAACGACATTCGATTAAACGGAATATGCGATATCCGACCTGATTTCAATGGTAACAAACGTGTCCACTTGTTGTTTATGCTCGATACAACGACAAATTCTGTTTCCGACTCTGACTGGGTTTGTCGGTAACAAATATACCAAAGCAAGCATAAACTTATAACGACAAATTATCAAGATTTACCTGTGAAAAATTATTTTTTGTCCAGAGAATTTATTTTTCTAATGGTTGATTGCAAGGGTGAACACTTGTTGCCATTGTGTAATTAACCCTGCGTGACATTTCTGTTACAATACTAATCGATGACAGGAATATGGCTTCTTTAAAAAGGTGTCAAAGGCTATTTAATATTTAAATCATCAAATTATTGGCTTAATTAGGAGTGTGTTAAGTCTGAAGTGACACATCAGAAATAGGATAAAGAAAAAAGGTTTTAATTAAATATCGACAAGAAAACAAACATTTTATTATTTTTTGTTATTAAGCCTGGGTATTTAGCAGATTGATTTTCAATAGAAGCAAATAAACAAGGGAGATAATCAAAGTACAAAAATACAAATTCATTATAACAGCAAATTCAGTTTAACGTCAATGCTGGCTGGAAACTAACATGGTCATTGTAAAGATGGTTGACTGTTTAAACATACAAATGCATGTTAGGTTTGTGCTTTGAAAGGCCAAGTTTATACATAGATACATGTACACGATAAATTATACTTATATAAATTATTCTTCTTCATGTTCCCAAAATGTTTAGGTCCACCAGACCAGTTAGGTAAAATTATCGTTGGATTGTTTTGTTTTTTTGTGTACATCTGATCAAACGACCAATATTTAAATTTGAGGTTGATTGGACAGGCAGTTATTTCTTGAATGCTTGACTAAGTAATCAGAAACATTCAGCTGTTTTTAGCCACTATATATGTGTGCATATTTAACACATTTTTAAAACATTGTATGTGTTTCAAATGGATTATGCACCATTTTTTATTTCCAGGATTATTGAGTAAAAAAGGAAGATTGATTTGTTTGTTTGAACACTGTTTAATGCCACTTTCAGCAATTTTTCAGCTATATTATTTTGTCCACTTTTTATTGGAGGAAGAAGCCAGAGTACCAGGAGGAAACCTTGGACATACTGTAGGAAAACTGGCAATCCTTGTCAATTAAGATTTGAGTCTAGTGCACCCTGCTCACAGTGAGACTCGAAACCTACAACCTCTGTATTGACAAACTTTTGTGATCAATAGCAGACAAACTACCTTAACCACTAGGCCATTGAGGCCCCCAAAAAGAAGAGTAAATTTGCTTTTTATGAAGTATAATCATTTCAAAAATCAACTTTTAAATTGACTTGAAAATTTTAATGCTTTCAACATATATTATTCCTTTAAATCCTTGTTTTTCATAAATATATTTGCTGAAAAAGATAAAAATACCAATGACTACTGTTAATGGGTGTCCCATGTAGCAAATGCTGATTTAATAAATTACATATTAAAAGAAGATGAAACAAGAAACAATTATAACAACCATTTACTACCAAAAACATATCACCCATTCAAGATATATTAATTTCCAAATGGTAGTCATTTTCTTTTGCAATTTTTGGTCACAAAAAATTTGTTTTGTCAGATATAGTTCTATCTTTGTCTCAAGTTACTGGTACTTGTATGTAAAAAAGATGTGACTCCTTTGTTTCATAGATTTTTTTTTATTATTCACAAGCATTTTCTGCCTCATAAAAAACCTATGAAAGAAAGACAACTCTTTATAAAACAATTTTTTATTCACATTCCACAAATTGGACATTTTCCTTCGTCAATTATCATTTTTCTGAATAGTGACTATCTTGTTTTTCGTTCAGTGAAAATATTTTTATAATAAAGCTTTAGATGATCACAATAAAGTAGTCAAAAAAACAAAGAGTAAATTAATAAAAAAGCAAATCATTTTTTTTCTGAATTTCTTAACTGAAAAAGACTTTTTTCCTAAGAAAACATATTTTTTGTTAGCAATGACTTTTTATATTAGGAATTGAATGTTACATATAAAATTTTTTCCTAACACACAGTGAATTTACATTTTGAAAAATTGATGTTGTAAAATAATTTTGATGCAATCTTTCTTTCCCTTTGTAGCTTTAACAACTTTAGGAGTTAAAGATTATCCAGATGTACCAGAGGGAACAGAAGACAGCAGAGTAAATTTTGACACATTTTTAAAAGAAGCGTAAGTATTCTTTTGGAGGTGAAATTTGTGAATGCCATAAGGTACTTGACAGACCCTAATATCTTTTTATATAACTGAAGCACAGTGGAAGTACCAATAATTTACTTAAATGTACAAGTGAATTTGTATATTACTTTCCAGGCCAAAATTACTATCAATATTGGACAAAGCTATAGAGTAAATTATATTGGAAATAAATTGCTTTAAAATAGGAATGTAGTTTTGTCTGGTCTTATTCGTTTTCTCAACTACATACATGTAGATCTCTGAAAACTTTGTGCCCATCTGTGTAGAATTGATTTTGATAAGGTTGATACAATTGTTTTATTGTGATTTGAATATAATTGACACCCTTTATTGTTTTTAAATATAATGTTAATTTCTCCTACTTGTAATAAATATGGCTAATTGAGAATTTACTTTTTGCCGATATTTTGTGTAAGGTCATCAAAGCAACTTCATCAAACTAAAAATGACATGGTGTCCAGTTTTTATTGGGCAAGGAAGCTGTAGTGTCTGTTATTCCCCCAAACATTGGCAGTCAAACTAGCAATACTTATCAATTAAGGTTGAATCAAGCAGACCCTGCCCACAGAAAGGCTCTAATCCTCAGTGTTGACAGGCATTAGTAGTAGAATTACCTTAACTACTAACCTAGACCCCTATTTTATATAAATGTCATCAAAACATTATACTGTGAAGACACATCAAAGTTTTTAAATAATTTAATATTATGATTAAAAATCCTATGAGATACAAATTCTTGCATTTCAAAAACCTTACTGTTAATCATGATATTACATACTGTATATCAGATGTTTTATGCTATCCTAGTAGGTGATTTTTTTCTGTTTTCAGACGAAAAGGTTTAGCCCAAGCATCATCAACATTTCTGGCTTAGACACAGACAACTGAACAAATATGAACCAGACTTTGTTATCATCTTATCATCTGTAAATACATGTCAATTAAACTATGTAAATATCTTAATCTTATCCGTAGACCATGCTACCAAGTTTTCCTGGACATAATTTTGCTTGCCAGGATTTACAACAGGGTTGTTACAGAGTTTGTGGGGTGTATTCTAATTTGTTTTCCTGGACATAATCTTGCCAACCAGCATTAACAATGGGGATTCTTACAATGGAATTTGTGGGATGTCTTCTGCTTTGTTTTCCTGGGCATAATTTTGCCCTGCCAGGATTTACCATTGGGGTTGTTACAGAGTGTGTTAGATTGTCTTCTGATATGTTTTCCTGGGGATAATTTTGCCCTGCCAGGATTTACCATTGGGGTTGTTACAGAGTGTGTTAGATTGTTTTCTGATATGTTTTCCTGGGCATAATTTTGCCCTGCCAGGATTTACCATTGGGGTTGTTACAGAGTGTGTTAGATTGTTTTCTGATATGTTTTCCTGGGCATAATTTTGCCCTGCCAGGATTTACCATTGGGGTTGTTACAGAGTGTGTGAGATTGTTTTCTGATATGTTTTCCTGGACATAATCTTGTTTGCCAGGATTTACCCAGGATTTACAATGGGGGTTGTTACAGACTTTGTGGGGGGGGTATTCTAATTTGTTTTCCTGGACATAATTTTGCCTGACAGGATTTACAATGAGGTTTGTTACCATAGAGTTTGTGTTTTGTTCTGCTTTATTTTTCAGAACATAATCTTGGTTTACCAAGTCAAACCCTTTCCTGTCAGGATTTACAATTAGGGTTGTTATCATGGTTTGTGGAATGTATTCTGCTTTGCTTTCCTGGTCATAACCTTGCCTGCCAGGAGTACTAACAGATGTGTTCTGCTTTGTTTTTCTTGACATAACTTTAACCCCCAGGATTTAAAACGGGATTTACACCATACAGTTTAAAACGGGATTTACACCATACAGTTTTGGGGACGTGTTTTACTTTGTTTTCCTGGACATAAATTTACCTGTCAGGATTTACAACAGGGGTCGCTACCATGGAATTTTCAGGGGTGTGTTCTGCATCTTTTCTCAGACATAGCTTAACCTGCCAGGATTAACAACCAGGGTTGCTGCGATAGTTTGAGGGATGTGTTCTGCTTTGTTTTCCTGGTTTTGTAAATGTTGTTTTTAAAAATATATTTGAGATTTTACAGAGCACATTAAGAGGCAACCATATTTGTTCCATTATTTAGGTTAAATGTAAACATGGTGCATTAACACAGAAGCTTATGTTGAGTTAGCACTTGTCCTCTCAAGTATTAATATACTAGTATATTGTAATGTCTATTTAATTGGTATAAAAACACCTCATATTCTGACCTTCATTATTTCCTACTTTTTTATTTAATCATTCTCTTTTGGTTCCCATGCTAGTTGTTTTTATTTACTATGTAGTTTATGTGTTGTTTATAGCTGTAAAAACGAGTTCCTTCTGTTGGTTCTCTATTGATCATGTGTAGTTTTTATGCCCCCACAACCTACAGTTTTACCTCTGTCCGTACATAATTCGATCGATCCATCCATTCATCTGTCCTTAATAGTATAATACATCTTTATGACATAATACGATTTCTAAGGTAGTGCTTTTTTAATATCAGTTATGCCGAAAGAGAGAGTTGGGATCACATAAATCAATTCAGCTCTGACACCTGATGTTTTATGCAACTATTCTATGCCAGTTGTTTATGCCCGTGTATTTGACCTGCCTTTCATTTATTTATTTTTATTATTATTTTTTTAATTAATTTATTGATTTATTTTTATTATTTATTTATTTTTATTTTTTTTTTTTTTTTTGGGGGGGGGGGGGACTTTTTCCTGTTTTTCTTTCAACTGTGAGATTGTGTTTAGTTTTTTATTCTTTTAATACATAAATTGCTTCATCCATACCAGTAATACAATAGGTGCCTCCATAATGAGCAGGAATTGACAACCCTTCCACAGGACATCAGCTTATCAATCTGTAGTTTTTGTTGGTTTCTATTTGTTATCTATTGTTTTTTGTCTGCTTTGTTTTTCTACTAAATTATTTTGCCACATTTGTTTACGAAATGCTTTTTTTTTCTTTGTATCATTTTGCTAAATTTCCAGATTGCACATACAACAATCTATTTGTGTTCTTAATACTATTGAGTGATGGAATTAATTACAGAACATGTTTATTTTCGCGGTTACTAATTTCCATGGATCATGCGATGTTGCCCAGTTCACTGGTATTTGCTTTCGCTGGTACTATCTTCGCAGCTTTTAATGGACCTGGAAAATAGCAAAAAATTAGTAGCGAAAATAAGCACGTTTACTACGGAAAGTGCGAGATGTCTTCAGACTTCTGACTTCATACTTCAATGTTAAAACTTCTCGTTTCACACTTCTGACTTCAGACTTAAGTTCAAAGCTGATTCAAAGCTCAGACTTCAGAATTCAGACTTCTCACTTTGGACTTCAGAGTTCTGTTAATAATATATGTATATATTTTCGCGCCAATCATGAATTGGAAAACACAGAGTCGTCTTACCACTGACTGTCAATAATGGTAGAATATGGAATTTAAATTCAATATTTAGTTCTAGCTTGGGATGGTTACAGTTTTGTGTTTTTGGGATATTATCAAAGGTAAAAAAAAACAATCCAAGTGTATGAAAGGCCATCAGATAAGAACCTATAAGAAAGAAATGTTTGTAATATTTTATGTAATTGAATATCTGCCATTTGTCTCCATTTTATATCTTAGAATTAAAAAACAAATCCGCATAAGATGTTATGAAAATCCTAATTGTTTGCGGTCGTATAAAACAAAACAACTTTATGTGGATTGATATGAATAAAAATGTACTCCGTTCAGAAATAATTTGAGGCGAAAATATATGCTTATATAATTAACAGAACTCTTAAGTGCGAAGTGAGAAGTCTGAATCAGTCTGAAGTCTGAACTTTAAGCATTGAAGTATGAAGTCAGAAGTTTGAACTATGAAGTTAGAAGTCTGATGTATGAAGATACCTCGCGCTTTATGTAGTTTACAGTTATAGTGTATTAGCCAAACGCAATAACATGCTATTGCAAACACAGATATATATCCATTTTGAACAATATGACAAAACCCAAATAAGACATGTTATATATACTCCTCTAGACTTTCTTGTTATAATTACTACAAATAAGACAAACAAATTTTGGTAAAAAAGCAGACAAATATAAGCATTTGAAAAAGTCATTTAGCAAACCCGGTTATGACCAAAACCTTAAGTCTGTGTGCGATTAAAAGCCAGTATTTTGTTCATATTGATTTTTAATATTTATAAATGGTAAAAAACTGAAATGTACCTAAATGCTAGGAAATTTTAATATGCTTCAGAGCTAAGAATTTTGTGCATTACAAATCATGGACAACTTGAATATCGTTAGGAGCTAATATAATTGTGGAATTACAGATGGTAGGAAACTTGAATATGCTTTAAGAGCTATAGAAAAGAGTGCTATTACAAATGCTAGCAAAATTGAATAAGCTTCAGAGTTAAGAGAATTGTGGTGTTAAAATCGTGATGTGTTGTTGCAGTTTCCAAGGTTTAGCCGCTGAACGGTCAAGAACTCATCGGATTCCATAGCTTTGATTATTACGTCTCGGATATGGAGCTTGCGAACAATTTCATAATTTGTGAGATACCATCATATAATCCGAGTGCATCTATGTTTTTGTATACTTGCAAGCCAGCCTTTAGAGTGTCGTGATGGCATAGGGGCCGTATCCGTAGACCGTAAGGGCCAAGGTCTCCTCGCTAGTCACTGGAAAAATCAGTTATTTGCTTAGTGGTATCAAACATTTTTATTCAGTAAAAGCACAGTAAAGAACAAGATTTTCAGTTCAGAATTCAAGAATATCTATATAATTTTGAATTTCCACATTCAATATACACTTCTGCAAGAAGTATCACAGAAAGTCTTAGATGCACATTTTTAGAAATCGGTTTTGTAAAACACTTACCACCCGACACCTGAAGTGCCCCAAGTACGCCCTGTGGCGAAGCCGAAGGATGTACAGGGGTACTAAGGTGTTAAAATCTCCATATCTACGGGTATTAACGTGTATAATTTATTTATCCATGATTTTAGTTTGAAATGATGGATTTTTAGGTACTTTGTCAACGAAATGGCGGACGTTAAAGTAACGTTTTCATCATTATGAAAGAAAGTTTGATTTAAATTTGATAACAATGAGGCTTTTTTACAAGGTGTATACAGTTCTCGAAAATAAAACAAGTGTTGGATTCAAACAGATGTTTAATAAATAAATTTTGGCGCAGAATGTCTTGCAGAGACGTCATAATAGTGTGACGTCGATGTTTGCCAAACTGCAGATCTTGTGTTTCTTTTTCTTTTAAAAATAAAACAAGTTTGGACCTTTTGTGAAAGATTTCCTCATCCTATATATGACACAAAGCAATAACCATTTGTAAAGACGCGCGTGTAACTGACCAATCAAATTACAGGAATACTACTAACACGGGGATAATAGATATTCTGTCCACTGGCTTTAAAAATGTTTCTCTCGCGTTGTTGTAAAGGATTTCTTTATTCGAAAGAGTTGTGGATGGTAGTTGCGTACCTAGTTCTTTCGTCATACAGTCCAGTCAATGAGCTAAAATTACCATATAAATATGTTATTTGATGCCTTGTAAGCTGGAACAATAAGATATATATTGTTTAGTTGAGATGAATGCTAGGCTACATCGGCGGACTCAGTAATCTCTTTTTAAAAAAAATTAGAAACGAATACCTGTAAAAGGGTGAAAATTAAAAAGAAATTTCAGGTGCTACTTTTTCCGCAAACATGAAAACATGCACAGTACACAAACTAGAAGATAAATACACAAAAATTAGTTATGACTAGACTGTGCAGTCATTCTCGAATTTTATGTACAATTGGAAAACGGAGTTGTGAAAAAATGAAAGTTGCACAAAACATTTAAAAGGTACTTTTTTAAATAGGTAAATGACCATAAGAAAAGAATTAAAAATTTTTTTCCACAAGATATTTGAAATTTTTGTAAAATTTCAGTGAAAAGAATGTCTCATTTTGTGCGGTAACGCTTGTTAATTTTTACAAAGAAAGTTAAACTTTTGTTTAAATTTAAACTATTCACGTAGCTTTCAATGTTTATTTGATTAAAATTCAATAGAACAACAATAAATTATAAACAAAACACAAAAACAACATCTCATATGTACAAAACGAATTCAAATAACAAAATACAAGCTGCAACATTTTCAGAACTTTTGGTTGGATTTTTTTCTATATGTTGTCTATTAATATATACGAATAAATCTACAATAAAATTAATAAAAGTAGCGTTTAAAAGTTACTTAAGGAACATTTTTATAATACAGAAGAACATAACAGGTGATTCAATTATGTTTAAGTACTACATTAAGAAAAGAGAAACTCAAATACAAAAGTAACGGATGTTAACAATTTGACCAAGTTGCTTATTTCATTTAAAAAAAGCTTTTACTTAGAAGACAATGAATAAAATACGAAAAAGATGAGTCTCAAATGTTTAAATACAAAATAATATGTGCTTAATTGGAAGTAAATTGTGGAAAAACAGAGAGAAAATAGAAATTTTATTCATATTTTACTACAAATTCTATTTTTGTTTAAGTAAACAATTTTTGATTGATGAACAAAATGGTCATTTAATACATTTTTTGCTAGAAAGAAAAGCAATCAATAATATAACTTGAATAAAGTTGTCAATGTGTTATTAAGAAATCCAAAATTTTAAGTCTTTTTAATAACGGATGTTAATATAAAAATTGAACACATTGGTATTCATTAAAGTCCTTTTACAATATCTTTAGATGAACCCTGATGCGTGTTTTTCGATAGATTGACAAATTAGTAGTACTTATAAAACTCTTATTAAATATATGCAAAATGTAACACAGTGGATATAAACAAAAGAGTTCATGTTCATGTATGCATAGTGCTACAGTACTTTTGAGGGGTGTTTTATGCACTAAATCTACACTGCACTTTTTCTCCAAAGGTCAAACAAAGCGTGAATGTTTTCCAAGTTTTCAATTTTAAAAGTTCTCTTTGTTCTTCCTTGGGGAACTGGATTTTCGACTTTTCTCAGGATGTTATGAACATTTATCCATATTTCGTCCGGCCTTGCTGGCCATCGGTACGCATTTTTTGAACTCTCCATAAAGTTTAAAAGAATTTCCTGATCTTCGGCGTCTTTTTCCTGCACCTGTCCAATGTACCAGTTGTCTTCATAAACGGCAACAACGAATTCACTTATAGCTACATCATCTAATGACAGGTATTCAAAGTCCGGTGTGAAATCCGATTGTGAATCAGCCCTTTCGTCCTCGTTCGTTTCCTCCTCTTCAACATTTTGTTCAATTTGAACTTCTCGAGCTGTTGTTCTTTTAACGTATTCAACTTTCCATCCAGTACAATTGCTAGTAAGGACATCAGTTGAGCAATCTGCACAGTGGCAGGACATATCACGGACTGCAATTTTAACATCTGTAAGTGGTACCACAGAATGAACCCTCATGGTTCCTTGGACTGAAACAGAGTTTTCTAAAACTTCAGCAATCCTTGTTTCACTGTAACGGTAGTCATCGTTTGAAACATAAAAGTATTTTATTACGCTTCCGTTCTCGTTTTTGGCCCATTCATAAAACTCCTTTGGGTTCTGAATTTCAGCTTTCCCCTGCCTTACTGCCAAATCAGCTGTTCTTTTTACAGTTGCACCCAGCCCATCACAAGGCCCTTTACCATGCCCTGCTTCCAGGTAGTCCCAAGTGGCAGATACTCCAAACTCATCTTTGTGTCTGCAGAGTAGATTAAATATGGTTTTATTCCTGTATTGTGATGTTGGAGAGTCTGTAAGATATCGGATCTTTGTAACCTCTGGATATTCACTTTTGATCTTTGGAATCAGTTTCGTAAGCATTGCATGTACAGTTGTGGCGTTATGGAACAGGATTTCTGATACACCAACGAAGCTAAGATGTGATTTACCGAAGGATGACGGAAAATATATAACTTGTGTGTGTAATGTGACCATGGAAGCATTCCAGTACGCCGATTGCACCTGATTGACAGCACTGCACATGAAATTCTCTGCGAAATCCATCCACACCAACACTGAACCATCTGGAAGATTCTCTCTAAGCTTTCTCATTTCGCCATATTGATTTTTTACTCTGGAAACATGAGAGCAAAATTCATGATAATCGTTAAGGAAAAGTGCACCAAAATCTGTTTTTGAAAGTTCTACTTGTACTTGTTTGGTTCTCATTTTTCCTCCATCTTCTACTTTTTTCCACTGAGTAAAAGTAATCTTTTCTCTTTGAAGGTTGTCTATAATTTGTTGCAAAGCTTCATCTTCTATCTTGCTTTCAGCCAAGGTATCTGGGTTATTGCTAATAATTGCGCCTTGGTTTTTTAGGGCTTTGAGCTTTAAAGCAAAGTTCTGATGTTTAATACATAAACATTTTGAACGGCTACAATAGTTTACTGTGAGCATCCACGGAGGGCGAATTCGGCAAAAAAGGCTTCTGCTTAATTTTATCTCTTGGTTTTCAAGTCTAAACTTTTCATAAAGGTTGTGTAAGTAATCAGAAAGCACACCTTTCTGTTGCTTCTCATTTCCATCTTTGATGGTATCTTTTTTCCCCGGGAAGAATTGTGCAGTTGTCTTCTCTCTGTAAAAATTCTAAAACGGTATTTTGGTGGTTTGATCTGATTGATTTACGAGGCTTCCCTTCATCTTTTTTGCATACTGATCTTCTGTCCATAGCAGTAGCTTTTGAAATATAGCTTGCCATTCGATACTTTTTTACCAGATCGCTTACAAATATTCCATAGTAGCCTGTTTTTTTAACGTTTTTCTTGTTTTCATCTAACCTTTTGTTTATCTGAGTATGAGAATCCTTGATAATATTTGCAAGTAGGAGATCTTTCTTAACCATTTCTCTTTGAGTTAAACTAAAATTTCCTTCCTCTAGTAATTTATATGTTCTGCTTCTAGGTGTCCCTGGGTTGCCGGAAGCTTTACTGTCATTGTCATTAATTGATGTTTCTTTTTTACTCCTCAATCGTTCTACCTGCTTTTGTTTTGTTTTAACATTTTTCTTCAAATTGTTATTTTCTTCTCTCAGTTTTTCAATTTCTCTATAAGCTTTCTGGAGCGATGTTTTAAAACGTCTCCTGACATTAATGGATCGGCCATGTCTTTGGAACGGAAAAGATAGGATGAGGGGACCGACTGCATCCCCTTTGCTCCACGTTTGTATTTTGCTGGTTTCTACTTCGGAATCCTGTACCAGTTGCAGTTTCTTTGATTTTAGATGTTTTGTTACACGTTTTAATGTGTCCTTCCTTCTTTTATTTAACTCCTTGGGTGTCAAGTTTGACGTTTTTACATAATATTTTCTTTTACGATTTCTTTCTTTTTCTAGATACTTTTCACTGTCTTTGGCCTTTTTACGTTCCCTATAGGCACGCTGAATTTCAGCCCGACTTTTTGCCATCTGAAAAAAAATATTAAGGTATCTTATTAAATGTGGAAATAATGTTAAATACTAAAATTATTCAGTAAGGAGTTTGCTACTTTTTCTTTAGTTTGAAAAGAGTATCAAACTAAACTCGGTTGAGCATTGAATATATAACGTTAAGAAGCGTCATTAGGCAAAACAACAAAGTATGTCTGTTTAGGGTTTCCCTACCTACCCTATTTTTCTGCCTACCCTAGCCCATTTTATTGATATTTTAAGGCAAAATATCGCGAAAAGTTGTAACTTTGAAATTCCCTCACATAGAGCTTTATATAAAATTATTTTTAAAATAAAATGATTTTGCCTACTTACCTACCTACCCTATTTTTTCAAACAATGAACCCCTAAACAAACATATATTTTGTTTTGGCCTTATATATTTAAAACTATTCCATTTTCTTGTATTTTGCATGCAAAATCTGTTTGACAACATTCTAATACTCCAAAGTAACATCAAAATAATACTGGATGACTGTCCGACAATTACTATTATAATAACTTAATAAGTATTTTTTTAACATCCGTTACCAGTAAGTTTTGGTGTTCAACGGTGCTAAACTTCAGGAATTGTTTTCTAAATAACAGATTATTCATTTTAAACAAAAGCTATTATTTAAGGAACTATTTTGATGAAGAAAAAAATATAATATCATTCACAAATACATGAGGTTGTTATTGTTTCTTAACATCCGTTACTATTTACTTTATGACATGTTAAGATAATGTATATTACATTATATGACACAACACACAAAATAACTAAATCTATAATACGTTATTAGCAGTGTACCAAATAAAAAAACTATCTAGCATCCTTTATTGTTGTAAAAAATAAATATTTTATAATGCATTCATTTTTATTTAACATCCGTTATCAGATTGCACCTGGTCCATTAGCACATTTTTCTTTGGTACAATTTGACCTGACACCGGTTAATTGTTGTTCTAGCAGACGATTCTTCTTTGTCCTACTTTTTTCGCAATAAAAAAAACAGTGTGTGTACATAATTGTTAATGTAAACAATGAAAATAATCCATATGTTATCTATAAATACCTTATTTTTGCTAATATTCCATTTTCTTCATAAAATATTGTTTGTAATCGACTGCTTTTAACTTGTCATGACGTCTTCCGGTGAATGATCAAAATAAGTATAATAAAATTTGACCGGATCGGAGTCGGAGAATATCCGGAAACTGGTAACGCTTGTTAAACGTAACGCATGTTAAGTTTTTCCGTTTGTTAGAGAATTTCCTGAAAGGATTTATTACTCATGTACTATTTCAACAACTGCACAGGTCTTTACCACCACGTTCAGCAAACTAGTGCAAGTAAATACAATACCATTCTCATGTGATTGTATATAATACAGTAACGCGTGTTAAAGCCTTATCGTCTACATATCATTTTGAATGTATACCTTCAAATCAAAGGACGACTTTAAGAAATTTGACAAACATATGGTTTTTTTCATGAACCTTACTTATTTGTTACCTTTTCTAAAGTAAATATACTTTATTTCACTTAAACGTAATACGGTCTTATTAAGCCAATAATAATGTAACGGATGTTAATGAATAAATTGCGACAGCATATTCTGCAACTGAGATGAAAATCTGACATTTTTGTACCCAAAATTTATTTAAAATCCATCGATACCAACCAATATCTAATATAAAACGTACTTAAAGCACAAACTGTTCGTTTCGTATAGACGTTAATACCTAAAGAAAATATTGTTCGCGTTTGCGACATGAAGAATTTTTCAAAAACCCAGCTTTTCTTCTTCTCATATTTCTTAAATTTGAACAAATAAAGACAGCATTATGGCTATTTTTAATGCATCACATCTTGTTTTGTTCGTAAAAACTGTGATTTATACAAAAATCAGTTTTCTGTGTTCTTGAGCTCATAGAGAAACCAAGCGACATCGTTTTTACGCAATTGTACATAAAATTCGAGAATGACTGTGTGAGAGCAACGTGAACACAGGGCTGCTGCCTTAACGACGCTCTCTGGTATCATTCAAACTGAACGCTTGACTGCACACTGTATATAGTGTGTGGAGAGAGTCGCTCTCCTCGTACGTTAAAGACCTCTTTTGTGGTTCAGAGTAAATGTAACTGCCACAAAAGACTAAACTTTCCGTCCTTACTAAGCTCTTCATAATTTTCGTTTGATTGTGTTGATGTGATATTTGTTTACTTGTTCTCGTCCTAAATATAACTCAAATACTTCTCGCTTAACTACACACGGGTATGAATTGTTTCAGGATTTTAACTTGAGTAATAAAGACGGGTGCCACGCGTTGATCAGGAATTGCTTACTCTTCTGGAGCACCTGGACTAACTCCCGTTTTAAAGTGGGGTTAATGATACTCATTTTTTTGTTTTGTTTCTGTTTGTTTTCTTGTTGTCTTCTTTTTTTATAACAATGGTTTTGTCTGCCATTGCCTTATCGTTAAGATCACTCCTCGATCTATGTGATTCTTTCTCAAAGTTAATAAAGTACAAAAAAAAATCAATCACAGTGTTTGAAATACGGCCACAAAAAGTTTTTGTTAAACTTCGAGCTTTAATATTTAAAATAATATTAATATTGTTAAATCGACATCTGCACCTGTGGAAATACACATACAGTATAAAGAACATTGATATTTAATGTTCACTTAACTATACACCTCGCCATACGTTAAGGAATGCCCTATTATTTTCCAGGGATTCATTAAAGATTTTATATATTTTAATTTTTTTAAAAGAAATGACAATTCATTGAACATAAATGACACATGAAACATACAAACAGCATGTTTGCAGAAGCTTTACTTATTTTTGATGAAAAAATGTTCAAAGCAAAGATATAAAAAAAACTGTGCAAATATAACTTTCATTAGTCAAAAAATAAGTTTGATTGCATACTTAAATTTCATGAACTTAAGTAAACACATTAATACAGTTCAACGTTCAAGGAAAGAAAAGTCAATTTGAAATGTGTTAAACGCAAAAATACTCAGTAAGTCATGTAACCACCACGCTTCCGGTACAGTTCATTAACCCTCCTCCTCATGCTGTTGACTAAACGAAGAAGTGTAGCATGTGAATACTCAGTAATTCGTGTAACCACCACGCTTCCGGTACAGTTCATTAACCCTCCTCCTCATGCTGTTGACTAAACGAAGAAGTGAAGCATGTGGTAAATGCTATAGTGCATAGGATGTTGTTCTGGTTGTAAACAGTGCCTCGTTGTCTCCAAACACGCATGCGCCGATCAATATGACGAAGAAGGAATCTGCTTTCGTCGGTCTAGTGTACTCGTCGCCAGCTGCGAATATTCCAATGGCGGTGATATCGTAACCAATCTAAACGTGCTCGGCGATGTCTCTGTGTCAACAGTGGATATTTCATGGGACGACGAGCTCTCAACCTTGTTTAGGCGCCTGTTAACTGTTCGAACGGCGACTATGATTGTAATATTCCAATCGTCACGAAGATATCTTGCAGTTGCAAACGGTAGGCCTGACCTAGGACGTTCCTGGAAAGTTCCAGCATCTCGATGACGTTTCAGTTGCCCGGATACAATGCTAAAGTGAATGCCAAAGTGTTGCGATATCAGACGCAAGCTCTGTCCACTATTATGCATTCCAACGATCTGTCACTTCTCAGCTTCATTTAATTTCCGTCAAGGCATTGTAAAAATGTAAAGACGAAGGCGAAAAAGACCAGGAGATGAACACTAAATCGTTCAGGAAAGCAAGGCTTTTAGGCGTGCTCGACTACCGTATGACAAACTCGTGCTCGAATAATGGCTTTAGTACATAAATAACACAAAGTTAATACTCATTCAGATTTGTGAAATTATAAAAAAAAAGTTGTAGGAGCGAGTGTATATTTGGAACTAGCTCGAAAGTATTTGGAGAAACTAGCTAATCTAACATATGTTTTCTCGTTAATATACAATATAAATCCCTTTTTAATTGATGAGAAATTGCAATTTATTAAGATACTGATTGATTGATTGTTGTTTTCATCCTGCAAGCAATATTTCAGCTATATTCAGGATGTTATTTACATACTACAATATTTTGTTAGTCGATACTTTGCATTATACCCGTATCGGTATTATTCCTGGAATTTGATTGGTCAGTTACACGTCTTTACAAAACCAATATACCCGTTTCGTTGCTAAGTAATATATCCGGGTGTTGCTATGCGTTGGTTGCACAAAAGTACTTAAGATGCGTTTATATTATAAATGGCAATTGGTTTGTGTCATATATAGAATGATCAAATCTTTAACCAAAGTTCCAAATGTGCTTTATTTTCAACAGAAAAAGAAACAAAAGATATGCAGTTTGACAAACAACGACGTCACACTATTATGACGTCTCTGCAAGACATTCAGCGCCAAAATTTATTTCTTAAACATCTGTTTGAATCCAACAAAAAATGTTATTTTTCGGGAACTTTAGGGTTCTACCATAGGGTTCACCTTATAAAAAGCCTCATTTTTATCAAATTTCAATCAAACTTCCTTTGATAATGATGAAAACGCCACTTTAACGTCCGACATTGCGTTGACAAAGTACCTAAAAAATGCATTATTTCATACTAATACCGGGGATAAATTCGTTATACACGTTCATATCCGTAGATATGGAGATTTGAACACCTTCAGCACCCCTGTACACCCTTCGGCTTCGCCTCAGGGCGTACTTGGGGCACTTCAGGTGTTAAAATCTCCATATCTACGGATATGAACGTATATAACTTATAATACTTCTAATATAATTTGCATACTTAAGAAAAAACGTTTATTTGATACGTAGAAATTCTTTAAAGGAATTTACTTGTGGCGTTTACCGAACCTAGTGCAAACTAAGATGTCTACAGCGGTAAAATTACAAATTATTTGTTTGATGGTTTGACAGTAATAATTTTCAAAAATCCAACTGTTTGTGCATTCTCGTTCATGAAAAAAATGGTATAGATCAAAGACAAAATTTTAAATATATCTACATTTTTTAAAATCAGAAGGTGGTAATAGAACCAGGTCAAGGTATCAAAATACACAGGAAACATGTAATTAAGGTTGCCTTTATTGAAACCATATATTACTAATTCAATTTTAAAGAATGATATTAATTCAACCCCCTTTTCAATGAATTTATAGGTATATCAAAATGACCATATCACTCGCAAACATATTATAAAGTCCTTCGAACTTTAATTTGTGAGTAGTTATACTGATCAATGAATTGAAAACGTTATCCTATAATAAAGGTAACTAAAACTCCGTTGTTTCCCATTTCCCCCTTTCCGTTAGATAAACTAGGTTGTATGACGTCAATTGGTGTTTATTTGATACCTGGGGTTTTATATCGTCAGAAGGGTGCGAGTTACACCGACAGTGATGTCAATGCACAAACACGCACTTTTCCATGTGACATTTCCTAAAAATAGAAATACATGTATATATTGTTCAGAGATTCAAACGAGGTACTATTGCGTAATCAGTATACAAGTTCTTCAACTTAAAGGTGGTAATTGATTACATAAAGATTTCTCCTGGTCAATAACCGTTGTTCGATCGGCATATGAAGATTTCCTGTGGCATTTTCGAGAGTGCTTTTAAGATAAGATGTGTGCTCGTTTTTTGTTTTAAGATTAACCGAAATTAAATACTTGTATGACAAAATTGATTTTAATAATTTATTTAACACAACAACACAAATAATTTATTATTTAAAAGTAAAAGTAATCCGAGAATCCTCTGCAGTCCAGAGCTATTTTAAAATTTGATCCACGCTACCATCAGTCTAAAATAGCGTTTGACGGCACTACAAACACGGTGTTGTCTTTGAAGACAGTCAAACTATATTGGACATATGTTAAATCGGTCGATTTCCAGTTTAAAAATTGAGATTAAGATAGCAATATTCGCAATTGTTTTGTCTAGTTACATTGCGATTTTTAACTATAAGGATGATGTTCAACACTTCGCAATATCTGAACGTATCGAAGAATTGTAAAACTTGTAGTATTTTGATAAAATTTGATCCACGCTACCATCAGTCTAAAATAGCGTTTGACGGCACTACAAACACGGTGTTGTCTTTGAAGACAGTCAAACTATATTGGACATATATGTTAAATCGGTCGATTTCCAGTTTAAAAATTGAGATTAAGTTAGCAATATTCGCAATTGTTTTGTCTAGTTACATTGCGATTTTTAACTATAAGGATGATGTTCAACACTTCGCAATATCTGAACGTATCGAAGAATTGTAAAACTTGTAGTATTTTGATAACATATACCTAATTTAAAAGTAATTTGACTAACAAAACACAAAAAAATACAACTTATGCGGACTTATTTATGTTGGGGAAACCAAAGACGACTACACAAACGTATATGTGAACACCGTTCAGGAATTACTACCAACAAATTTTATGCGGTATGTCAACATTTATATTAGCCAGACCACCCTAAATGTCCGCGAAGGCCCGCTTCCATGAACAAATATATCATCATTCTAACAATACTCAATTAATTACACCACTACGTAGAGAAAAAGAAGAATACTGAAAAAAAAAGTAGCACCCCATTACCATATAGGTGCAGTGAAAGAATCGATAGTATAATTTTCCTATCCAGTCCTGGTTGCAGCAGTGTAAATGTGAGGGCCATTTCAAACATAATCACAGACGACAACGTAGTCGTGGTCATCGTCACTATAAATCACCTCTGTTGCTTGATGTTTCTATAAATGGCACACTACCGTTTGTCCAAAACTAGGACTAAATCATATTTGCACTCAGCTGTACTATATTCCACTCAAAACACTACATCCATCGTACACTCTGCATAGATTAGGAGCTATTATTTTAGACATTGGAAATCACTGATTGTTCAAACCGGTTAACACTCAAGGATAAACTAGAACCTCGCTCCTTTCTTTTTTACTTTTCGCTAACAAAGGCAAAGATCCTATCAATCTTGGTTATATCTGCACAAGCCTGTAGCAACCAAAATCATACTTCAAAAACTAATCCGTTAAATTTTTTACTCTCCCATTGCATCCATAATCGTAAATTATTTACGTTTATTGCAAGATCTTTCGATCAATGACTTCAACACCGAACCTCCTGTCTGCTCTTGCCACACTTCCTCTTTTATTTAGGTCATGTATTAACTGAAGATCTTAACATTGTTGACAAAGAACGACTAAGCATTATTGTTTAAAGGACTTAAATACTGTGAACCTTTATCCATCAAAATGAATTAATTATTGATGGATTCAATCAAGGACTATGCCAGAAAAAGGGAAAATCAAGAAGACGTTGATACCTTGTCCGAGTGGGTAAAGTTCTTGAGGTCATTGATTAAAAAAAATGCAGTGAAACTTTCTACTCAAGGAATGGCATGAATGGAATGTGGATATTAGAAAAATCAAAAGACCTGAGATCTGTATCTTTTCCTGATACAAATGCCTGGTAATTAGTAATGACAGAACTTACTTCGTCATCAATCACTCTAAAAAAAATAATAAAATATACTGACGACAAAATCTGTTAAATGTAATATTGTCTCATTGACAACATATTTGTCTTGTTTGGAGGACATGTTGTTCAACACATTGTTGGTATTCCAATGGGTAGTAGTTATGCTCCTCTACGCACCGACCTGTTTGTGTACTCTTATGAGATCTAGTTCCTAGAAGGATTGCTGAAGGAGAAAGAAAGGACACTGGTCCAGACTTTTATTTCTCATTTCGCTATATTGATAATGTTTTGTCACTCAATAATAAATTTGGTGACTATTTGCATTCAATCTACACCGGCGAGCTTAAAAATTAAAGATGTTACAAATTCGTTTAGGTCAGCCCCTTACTAAGACCTACTTCTGTAAATAAAATTAGGAAAACTAAAAAAACATGACTCTACGACAAACATGATGACTTCAATTTTCCAATAGTCTACTTTCCGTTCATCTATAGCATCATTCAAGCAGTTCCAGCGTATGGTGTGTACGTTTTACAACTTATACCTTATTTTAGATCGGTATTCCGGTTTTCTAGACCGCTCACTGCTGTTGACTACTTAACTACTCAAACAAGGGTTTGTTGTACCTAGGTTGATGTTATCACTTCAGATCAATCTCTCAAATACGGTCGGACATTTTTGCTTAGCGATAGACAGCCTTTCCTACATCTAAATTTTACTTTCCCTAGAAATGACAAACTGTAACTCGACGGGTGTCTAATTAGAGGCAAGCACTCGTCCGGAGCACTTGGGTTTGGGTAACTTACTTTCTGTTTTTCCTGTTTTTGGTTTTTGTTTTGCGTTGTATATGTTTGTTTATTCGGATTTGTAATTGTCCCTTGACTTTGTGCTGGTGTTGTTAGTTTCCTTGCTATTTTTCCTTGATTTCAAAATAAGCAGTTAATTGCAGTATTCTGATGGCATAATATTCATTGTACTGTGGATGAATTTTTCATGTTTTTAGCGTTCCAATATTAAATATTTTATATTAAATAGAGTTGAGTCTTTTGTTTGGGTAAACTGTAGAGGAATCATTTTACTGCATAAAGATAATTTTTTACTGCCGGGCATAGATAATGGAATAAAGGAAGTTTTGACATTTGTATCAACAAATTACAAGAATAAAGTTCAATCTGTATATACTATGTAATATCTACTATATTTCACAAAAGTCAAGTGAGGTATAGCACTATTCATTCAATCATCAGCAAACGTTTTGCATGTTATTGGCGGAAACTTTAAAATCGTCTAGTTTGATACACATTTTTCTACATCGGATTCTATGAAAAATATGAGCATGGGCAATTCTTGTTTCTGGTTGACTAGTGAAACTAAAACTAAAAGGCTATTTGATTTGTAAATCGCCGTTTGACGTATATAAGACTTCTACGCAGAGGCTCATTTTATATTGATCGAACTTCAAACATGGCCATCATGACGAATCTGTATTTCAAATGAGGTGAAATTTTAAACATCTGTGATACTTTAGTACCAAAAAGATTAGCTGTTAATAATTGATTAGTCCTTCACATCTGATCAAGCACAAAGAATCGTGTTTCTGTTCTATATTAGTTGTAACTGCATATTAAAGGAATATGATGTCTTTTTGACGATTTCTAATTGCATGCAGATTATACCTACGTAAAACTCAGCTTTAAATAGTATGCCTTATAGAATTAACGGAATAAATCGACGGAAGTAATCAAGACAAATATAAAGAAAACAACATCAAAATAGTACATTATATCTTTGTCGAATTGGAACTGTTTTTCCGTCATATATAGGTTACATCACATTTAATTTGCGTCTTTACATAAATATGTTTCATGACCTTTTATGGTTTTCGAGTTGTAATGATAAAGTCAAGGTCGATGGTGAACTTTTACTTTTTAAAATCACTTTCAAGGTAATGTAGAGGATTACCATGCAATGGTCCAAATCTTAGCTGTTTACGCAAAAAGTTTGTCTGTAATGAGAATTACTGGATTCTTGAAACTTTCCCAGGGTGATAACTGGTTTGCACTCTCTTCTAAATTTGTTGACAATTCGTAACATTTACCAACATTAGTTATTCTCTTTACATTTTGCTTCCCGAGATAACGAGATATATAGTATTTTAGGAGATTTCTTCGAAACTGAAAAACTTGATAAGTGCATAAACACAAGACAAGGAAGGATGTTATGGCCTAAGGAATCTGCAATGGCTCTATGCGCCTCCAAGGGCATAGGCTTGAACCTTTTTACAGAGTCACTATGAACTATTCATTCTTTCACTAACAATCATAATGTTTTCTTTAAATAATGTTTGTCATATAAAAGGAACGCAGGAAGTGCAGAGAGATAACAAGTGACATGAATGGCACATGGTGATACATTGTTTATGACGGAATAAAATTATTTAACAACCATTAAAAAAATTCTTTGGTATGTAAGAATATATAAACTATATCATTGTTTGACTGTTATATAAATTTTGTATGCAAGCAGAAAAACAGGTGGAAAGGATTTTGTGAATTATGTCAATTGAGTATATGTTTTTACACATACTACCGTAAAGCCTGTCAGTTCAAAAAATATCCAGTAGTAATGGATTTTAAGAGCACTGATTATAAATTCCGTACACTTGAACTTGAAAAAAAGTTTTAAACCATGTAACATTATGAGGTTGAAAATTTGACATTATCGCCATAATGAACTGACCAAAATGTATAACGACACCGAGGAAACCCATAGTGGACTGAATTGGAACCTATAACAGAGCCACTATTAAAGCACCCATTTATTAATTGGCATCTACAAAGACCACTCAGCTGCCAGGGCTGCATTAATAGAACAAATATGAACAAATTTCGACGCCATAAAATGGATGAAAAAAAGATAAATATGCAGTATAACGAACTAACATATCATACAACATTTGCACAATAAATGATATATATTTGTAATAATACTAAAATGACTTCAGTAGCCACTGAACTCAACTCCCCAGGCTGTCTTTAATAAACCGTAATTAAGCGGTTGGAATTCTCTAAATTAAAAAATTGTATTTCCCACATTAGAGCAAATATGATATAGTTACTAAGTCAATATTTGTCATGACTATAAAACAAGGGACTTATAAAAGAGCTGTTCAAACTTCATAGATAGAATACTGAATCATGTAACATAGCAGGATCAACACTAGAACTATTTTGTTCACAAGTAGAAACGCTGGCAGTAGTTTTCATATGATCGCACTTAGGAAAGGTTGCTATTGCAGCCCTACCCGAACCATGAACTTTGAAAAGAACCATCCAACTAACATTCATGAACATTTTGGCTTCAACCAGCTTTGTAGTTTTGAAAAGAAGGCATTGGGAACATTTCACATGGGGAAACATGTTAAAGGTTCTGCGGTAGCAGCCATCTTTGATTTCAGTTCAGAATAACTTGGTGAAGGACCATCCAATAATATTTATATACAGTATGGCGTCATTCAGTTTGCAAACGGGTCTTTGAATAGTAACGGTTTACAGACTACATGCAGCCGCTGACGCAAAGTGATGACAATAGACTCAAAACCCTTCGCTATCTTCGGTCCAATAAACATTAAACATAGTACGGCTTCATCAACTTTGCATCGGGTCAGGTTAGCGAAAAGTGAAACTTGCAACTCCACGAGTGTCATCGATGAGAAATGTGGATACTAAAAAATTATAAAGACTTGATAGACATTTTAATGTTTGGATCTTTTCTCAAATGTAACAGCCTTAAAACCCTTGATTTTATTGTTTCGACATTCTACACGACCATCCCCATATGCAGCTTAAAACTAGACTTAAAGATGTTATAAGACGCTGCATTTTCAGGAAAAACGCAATAACACGATGAATAAAAATACCTGTTTATTAGCAATGGAAGATCATCAATGGGTATTAGTTGTGTTCCTCTCCTCGCCGACCTGTTTAAGTACTCTTATTAGTCTGAGTTCCTAGAAGGCCTGCTGAAAAAGATAGAAAAGACACTGCCTCCAACCCTTTTACATTCCGCTATATTGATGATGCTTTGTCCGTGTTTCTGTTAGATACAGTGGCTATTTTCGCATTCAATCTATCCAAGCGAGCTTGAAATTGAATACACCACTAATTTAGGTCAGCTTCTTATTCAAACCTACTTCTAGAAACAGACTCGCAAAAACTACTAACTAGACTCTTCGACATATGACTTCAACTTTCCATTCATCGATTGCAACATTCCAGCAGCTACGAAGAAAGGTGTGTGCTGCGATCGGTAGTCCGTTTGCAATTAGATCTGATTTTACAGTCTGTATTTAGTAGACTCTTTGTAGCCAGTTTGCGATATGACCTCTATCTGTACCTTATTTGGGAATACAAGTTATGGCCCCTGGCATTGAAATTGTGAGAGATTTCCTAATTTATAGCCAAAATCAAACGATCGAACAACCAATGGTCCAACATCTTTCCAAAAAAAAATTCCTAGAAATCAATTGTTCATCCATCAGATCCATGACTTTTAGACATAAGATATAAAGCCTTTCCACATTCAGCATGAGTCAATTTACCTTCACATGATTTTTTTTCGGTTTTCAGAGAGTTTAGTGTTATGTTTGAAAAAATATTGTTTTCTATGCGTTCGTTGTTTTGTTTTAATTTTTTTTTAGCATGCAAGTTTTTGTAAAACTATTCTTTCTCAACAAACGATATCAGTCTGAGAGGAGGAATGTTTTCCTTCATCTTTTATCAGTTCATTAATTTTAGTAACATTTTTTTTGTCTGCTTCAATTTACAAAAATATTTTGTACATTTCTCACCATTTTCATGCCAGTTAGCCCGGGATGCCCAGACCTTCTACAAATATTTTTCTTTGCTTTTCTAACTCACTTTTTAAAAATTGATTGCGGATAGAAAATTTTCATTAGTATTTTCCTTAACTTGATTTTCTAAGACCTTAATTTGCTCGTCAAGTTCCTTTGTAAACATTATTTCTTCTTGTTTACTTTTTAAGTACTGCTGTAATGGTGGATTTCAACCTTTAATATTTCCCAGAAGAAATGATCATTACAAGACAGTTGATCATTTATTTTATTACCTGACACATAATCAAAAATACACTGTTTAACTAGTTCAACATAATCTGCATTTCGAAGTACCGGTAATTGAGAACTAAATTTCCAATATCCCTTGCCACGTTTAGCAAGTGACATTGAAAATGTAAATAGCAGACTGATCATTTCTACAACCTGGTATGATTTTTCTGTTTTTCATAAGAGCCATAACCTCTTCAGACACCAATATATATTACGGTCAATTCTACTCTGCTTCAGTGGCTGTCTATGGTTCTATGGTGAATTTTTCGCTCTGAGGGATTACATATCATCCAAGCATCCACTAGTTCAATAGCCGTTTTCATCCTGTAGAAGACGTGAGTTAGGGTCTCTGTCGTGTAGAATATTATTTGCTAATACTTGTATTTTTTATAAAGTGCAACGTGTTGCTTAATTTCAGATAGTTAAGTGCGGCTCACTATTATTATATCCACACAAGGAAACTAATGTTAACCCTTTTTCTTTTATTGACAAATAAATCTACCATTAGAATAGCGGCCTTCATGGATTTAAAAAAAATAAACCTTTGAGAGAACCATCCAGTAAAAATTCAATTATAGCTTTAACCAGATGGGCACTGTCAGAAAAAAGTGGTATTTGAAAATTCTTTCTATAGAGTAATCTGTTAAAACTAACTTTGTAATGGTAATAATGGTTGTCATTTTTAATGTCTTATCGGCATACAAATATATTGTAACGGACCATCAAATGAAATTCGGCGATAATTTTTGTATGTTTTGGTACACCGGATTCAAAGAAGACGCTTTTTAACACTTTTTCAAATTGAGGACTATTTTAAACTAAGTCCTGTGGTGGTAGCTTTTTTCAATTTCTGATTGGCATAACAAAAACAATCCTTAAAGATATAAAAGACCATCCGATGAATACTAGTGATAACTTTTATTTCAATTGGTTACACGGTTTCAGAGAAGAGTCTTTTCAGACTTGTTTTTGCATAGGATTTGTGTTAAACTAAGTCCTGCGAGTGGCTATTTTGAATTTCAGATTGGCATAAAAAAAACCAAAAAACTTTATAGAGGACAATCCAAACAATATTGCTAACTAGTACGTTTTGTTGCAATTGTTTAACCGGTTGACGGTTTAAGAAAGGAAACCTCAGTACACTCTTTCATATAGGGTCTAATGTTGGCATATTTCCTATGGTGGTGGCGATTTTGAATTTCCGATTAGCAAAATAAAATAAACTTTATAGAGGCTTATACAGTGAATACTGGCGATACGTTTTCTTTCAATGGCTAACCGGTTTCAAAGATGCCTTTTAAACTTTTTTCCATAGGGTACATTGTTAAACCTAGTCCTGCGGAGGTATCCATTTCCGATCAGAATAAAAAACAAACTTAAAGCTCTGTCCAATGAACAATGTGACCAAGTTCAATTGCCCAATGGTTTCAGAAATGTGTAAAAAGTATATAGACACCACCACCGACAAAAACACGGCTAACCTCGATCAGGTGAGAGGCAGCTCTATGGATGGAAAGTAGAGATTGGCTTCGGCAAACCTAATTCAGTCTAATAATGGATCACGAAAACGAATAAGTCTAATGAAATAATTTAACAGCTTTTAACAAAGCATCCAACGAGATTAAGTCTGACTATTGACCCACAGAAACTTTAACAAAGGCATTCAATGATATTAAGTCTGACTTTGCAAAATACAAAATTTACAAAAGGCATTCCAGATGTTTAGTCTGAGGATGCAACATAAAACTTTCAACAAGATAAACAGTGATCAATGCACACTAATTGTTATCCCTGCTTAACTATGTCACCGAAAGTGAAAGTTTATGACCCAAAATATTTCGATCAAGATGTAAAATATGAAGTGCACAATGGCATTATGTGATAAAGATTCTATTTAAGTTTCATCAAATTCCATTTATTGATTTAGGTGGAGTTGAGGATAAGATATGGGTACCCGAAAAAGTCAATGTTGTTTTTCTATGAAAAATAGCCCCAATATCATTCTGATCAAATTGTACAATATCAGGTGCACAATGGCATTACCATTTTCTATTTAAAAAATATTCAGTTCAAGTTTCATCAAATTCCATTTAAAGGTGTAGAAGGAGTACGAGCAGATTTATGAAAATTATAAATGTGAAAGTCCCTCCTGGTTAAAGATTATTCTTTATCTCACACATGCTGTATGTTACTAATTTGTATTAATGTATAAATATCTTCTCTGTAACTATTTATGTTTATGAGAATAAAGTCATTCATTCATTCAGCAAAAAGATAGTGTAACAGACACTGATGGAAGGATTTTTTTGCTTGTTTGATATTTGTTTAACGCCACTTTTAGGAATTTTTCAGCTATATCACGGCGTCCAGTTTTTATTGGGGGAGGAAGCCGGAGTACCCGGGGAAAACGCCCGACCTGCAGTAGGAAAATGGCAATCCTTGCCAATTAAGATTGGAGTCCAGTGCACCCTGCTCGCAGTGAGACTCGAACCCACAACCTCAGTGTTGACAGACCATGTGATCAATAGTTAACGAACTACCTTAACAACTCGGCCACCGAGGCCCCTGATGGAAGGACTGACACCCACAACATACCCCACTTTTCCAAGTGAGGAAAGCATGCATTGAGATTCAGTCTGATATGCAAAAAGTAATTGTAAGGAAATATGAAAAATTCAACTAAAAATTTGTACATTACTTTATTTTGAATGACAAGTCAAACAATTTTCCTCCAAAACAAAATACAAGTTCAACAAATTGTATAAAACAATAACAATAACTAATCATAAACAACAAATATCATAAATATATATATAAATCAAACATTGCCATTCCACATACTAAGTGGTAGTTATTTTCCAAATTGTCTTAATAATAAGCTTCAATACAGTAAGCGGAAGTATTGTATTTCAAAATCAGACAATTACTTGAAACACTCTGACATTCCTTACTGCTTTAATTATACCAATTTAAACTAAAGTGAAAATATAACTAGATTAAGCCTTTGCTATGTTAATTCAACCAGCATAAAAAGCTAAATTTTTGCACAACTAACCATTTTAGTTTTTTTAAATTTGGACAAGTTAGTGCTTTAATAAAATTAATTTAAAAACAAAACTAACAAAATTTTGATAAAACTGGTTTAAAATCGCATCACTGTATCAAAACTTTTCTATGTTGGTCAAAAACAAAAAATACATTCTTATGACAAGAAAGAAACATGGTAGATGTTAGTTGTCTCTAAACAGTCAAAACACATTTTGCGTATTGTAATCACTAAAGAAAAATTTTAAAAAAATATTTAAAATATTAAAATAATTAAACATTTTTAGATTAAGGATTTCCTAAGAGAATCAATATTAAAGGACTACAAATGCTAACAAAAATAAAAATAAGTTCATTAAATGAAATTATATGTGCTAAGTTTATGTTAGAAATATTATCAGCAGTTTAGTCTGTGAGTTCTCAAATTTATAACAAATTTTTCCCTAAACTGAAAACTAGTTCAAAATTAAAAAGTCATACTCTTGTAAAACTAATTATCATTTCATGCCTAAGATAAAACAAACAAAATAAAAAAAAATTACAGCCTTTTCAATATTAGAACTACACAATCATAGTACTCCTTTGTAATTACACCTATGTCTTTATCAAAATAAATGTGAGACTTACTTCAAACCAATAAATTTTATTGAACTTTAAGCTATTGAAATGATGTGGCAAAAAATGTAAACTACAAATATGGGATTTCTAATTGAAAAAAAACACACAAAAGATAAAACTAAAACCTGTGTAATTTTTATTAAATTTCTGCATACATTGCTTTACCAGTATTTAAGAAATATCTTTATGATGTCACTTGTTTTTGCATACTATATGCTCCATAAACGGACAACTATTTATAACAATTAATATACAAGATAATCAAGTGAATACTATGGTGCATGCAAAACACAACAAAAACAGAATCAAAAATCAACAGAATTAAACATTTTAAAATAGTTATTGTCTTTGACAATCTTTGGATAAACATAAACAAGGGAGTACATAAAAATAGCACTGTGAGGATAATGAATATTATGCACTGTTCTATGTTTATACAATCTTCATATTCATTGCTTAGCAACCATTTTAAAATTATACAACAAAGTCTCCATGAACCTCTTAATTATGTGTAGGAATTCATAAAAACAAAATAAGTAATTAACTCATTTTCAAGCATACAGAATTAGGGATAATCAATAGAAGTCACATGTGTATCAAATACTCATAATCATGATACTCTTGATAAATGACATTCCCTGTAATAAAAGCACTTCATACTTTTCTACAAATACTGATTAATTAAAATGGGGTTCAGGACACTTATGCTGAAAATAATTTGTCATTGAATTTTCTTTAAACTTGCCATATAGTTAGATTTTTATTACAAGTAATCATAATCCAAAATAAAAATAAGGGTTTTTGAGCTTATATTTGAGAGGTTAAGCACTGAAGTTTGAAATTTTCTAATTGATTATACAGACAAGTGAATAAAAAGAACACTAGAATAATACATTAATAAAATTTTGACCATCAAAATTTTCTTGTCTTTTGATGTAATGTCCCACAATTGGTATATATTTTAGGGATGGAAAGAAAAAAAAAGGAGTCTAGTTAAATTTGTTGTCTATTCGGAAATAACTGGTCAAACACTACTAAAAGTTGGTATTTTTGGTAAAAATTACATTCTTCATTAAAAATTTTGTTTTCATTACTCTTTACCTATTAAGAACTTGTTTGTGCAAAAACTCAGTATTTCAACCATTCATAAACTGTAGCTAAGCTATAGGTAAAAGACTTTCATTATTATTTGCTTATTTTAAGGAATTTAAAGTTTTTAGAGATAATGAATAATGAATACTTGACGTTAAGCTCATTAAAGACAGCACCAGGACGATAATGAATACTTTTACACAATGTTCTATATAATGTTATACAGAAATACCAGTAACAACCAAATTGAATCATAGGTTAAAATTGAGGCTACATTCTCTGAATTTTTTCAATAAACAATTTTTTATAATTGAATAGACAACTGACTTTTATGATCATGCACTTTCGGTAGTAAACTTTCTTACAATTTTTTTCCTTCAACATTTTACATATTTGTATATTTTATTAGTATGTTTGAACTTAAACACTTACTAATTTGCAAGTAAAAGATTTAGCAAAATACTAAAAACTAACACTACAGCAATCCTTCTGTAATTTTTGTCCAAAAAATAATAGAAATTTACAATAGCTTATAATTAAATTACATCATAACACCACCCTATTATTTTCCATATTGCATAACTTCATATTTTTCAAGCTAAAAGCTATTTAATACATAGCAAAAACAGCAAGTTCTACTTTGATCTAATATAACATAAAACAATCTACATTCATATAGTTTGGCTACAATTAAATATCAGTCAGAATACCAAAGATTTCAAAGTATTGTTTCATCTCCAAAAATGACACAGTACACAAAAAAATGTTAAGTCATTTAAATCAATAAAACCAAGACAACAAAATGATAATTATGTTTTTTTTCCTGTCACTTTTGCTATGATTGTTCTTCATCCTGATTACTGGTTGGTGACAACAAATTCTCTTCTACCTGTGTGTGTATTGAAATGCTTGGTCCACAGAAATTAACAGGGATGCTGATTGGATGATAAGCCATTGATCCTTTCTTGTTATCTTTGAATAGAGATCGGAAGTGAGATGGATGGACAGTCACAGGAACGTAATGTGTTCCCATTGGATGTAGAACAAATGCCGGCAAAGGCACCTGCTTAAAATCATAACGTCCTTCGCTACACCCTTCATTTAATTTTTCATATTTCGGCATTTTCCTCTTTCCACTTGAACTATTAGAACCAGAACTATTTTCTGAAGCTGGATAGCGTGTGGAATCAGTCCCTGGACTGTCAGTCCTATAACTTAATATTTTCTGCTTGCTCTGATCAGGATCCTCCTCTCGTGAATCATTGGAGGATGTATCACTATTTTTAAATCTGCAAGGATTTCCCTCTTCTGAGAATCGCTTTGTTATGTTGTGCTTGAATTTGTACACATGACATTTACGGCAATCCTTATCGCCCCTCTCTGTTGAATTCTGCTCGCTGGAACACTGACTTCCTCCGGAGCCAAATAGTGCTTCTTTTTCCTCGGAATCCCTCTGTACGGATTGCAGGGTGATGCACGAAGATGAAGAAACTGTATCCGATAAAGACATTCCACTGGAACTGCAATAGCCTGATGTCTGACTGGACCCCTGTTCTTTGGGCTGCAGAAGTGTACGAAGGTGCTCATCCTGATTTATCATCACCATGCTGTTCTCTGAAATATTCATTCCCTGAAATGTTGATCCATTTCCCTGAGTGCTGTTAATCACAGAGTAACCAGCTTCGCCACTTTTCACATCTTTTGGATCGGTTGCTGCTTTAACTACAATAGAAAGAAAAGGAATAAAATAAATTTCTGTGAATAATAACAATTCTTTTTTTTTGGGGGGGGAGGGGGGAGAGGGACAATAATGCATTCAAATCTAAATAAAATAAGAAAGTAATTAATTGCTACAACAACAGTCACCCAGTTTATCTAAGGAAAGAATTAAATAAAATATAACATTAGAAAATATCAGGGAAAAATTACATGAAATACATTTACTGCGAGTTTTAAAAAATGTAAAAATGATTCAGGGTGATTACTTTACAGCAGTTTTTAAGTTCAAACAATTAAGCAATCAATTTAGTTGGAAACTTTAATTTACTCCTCCTTCCTCAAGATTTTACAAAAATTCAAAACTGGAAAAAATCTGAAATTCTAGCAAGCATACATTGTTCCTGGCTTGAAGAATCAGCTTTACACACTTTACAAAATCTCTTTCTATCAATTGTGCAAATATGACCGTGGGGATCATTGTAAAAACCAAAATGACTGAATTTGATTTTTAATTAATGTACATCACTGGCTTATCAGTTGTGTGTAGGTAAACTTTGGAAACCCTCCATTCAATGAACTTGCAATGTCATCAAAGAAACCACACAGACAACCTGTGTTTCTTCACATACAAAACTTTAAGGTTCTCAAGATTCTGTTTGTTTCAAATGAAGGATATATGCTATAGAATGAATAATCGTACCCTCGCTTTTTTTATGGTTAATCCGACAAATCACAAAACTTACTTTGGATTTTAACAGCAGTAAAATTCAGCCTAATAATGCTATTGTTACATTTGACTTTCTACAAAGGTCTACAAACAAATGACAATAAATTTATAACTTTTGCGGTCTTATTAAACGTTAATCTTTACATTTGGTCCCTCTTTTTTATATGATTTCTGCTTTTAAGTGGCAATTATTAAAATATGGGGTACCAGACATTAATATTTTGATTTAAGTTTTTATTTTAGAACAATTTCAGTTCCATCCATTTAATTGTTATATACCAGAAAGGTTTTTAAAATTAAACAACTAAATACAAGAAACGATATTGAAAACTGTATTAGAATGAAACAGAACAAAAAATCAAGTTATTATTAATACAATGTTTTTATAGTTTAACTATTCCAGTATTTTTTTCTTTTTCATATAATCTTTTTTGACTAATCAAAACTTTTTTGTCTAGAGCAGACATTATTTAAAAACTCAACACATTCGAATTTCAAAATGTACCTTTCTTGATCTACAAAAGGAGCAAAAGCTAGACCATACGTGGTAATCAATTTTAATTGTAATCCAAAAAACCCTAACTAAAACACGACTTGTACTTTAGTATGTTTAAATCATTTAAATCACAGTTTGGCGAAATTCTTATTTATTGGGCTTACCTATTTATCTATGTCAAGTTATTAGTAATCTAAGAAAGATCATTTGAGAAAAAACATAACAAGATAATTACAGTTGATGCCTCAAACTTGAAGGGGCCAAAGAAAAGTGTAAGGGAAACCTGGTCTTGTGATTTCTGGAAATAGTTCATGAGCGGACTGGAATCGATATCGGTTTGAATATTTCAATTCATTTGTCACATTGGATCAATAAAAGTGTGCTACTAATTTTCGAATATATATGGAAATTAATTCCATAAACTTTGTTCAGTATTTAACATAAGTTATTTTCCTTGGTATTTGTCCAAGTATCTTCATTTATTGTACATAAATACCTCCAGCACATTTGGAATGTGACAATTCTTGCTGTAAAATTTGTACAAATATTAATTCACATGTAGTGACGAAGTATCAAATGAATACACAACAAAGAGAAGACAAAAAAGAAACTCACCGAGATATTCCAAGTAGATGAAAGTTAAAGTGACTAAATTATTCAAAACAAAAACAAATAAACAATGAAAATCCATCAAAAGGACAACAAAAATCCTTGATGTTAAAGAGGAGACAACTGCAATCACCTCTCATGTATCAAAAATGGTGCTGTGCCCAAGATAAGGCACTAAAAGGCAATTTCAGCCTAATATCTTTGCACAACACAGAAGAAGGATAAATATGCAAGAATATAAGCCAAGGAAGACAATGAACTAACATGCAAATTCCATGAAAAAACTACTTGACCCAATTATACATGTATACAACTCAACCAAATCTTAAATATAATTGAAGACAATTTTGAAAGTTGTATTCACCAGTTTGTAAATGGTTTATATCAAGCGATTATACTGTGATGGTACAGTCAAATTCTTCTATAGTGGTTTCTGTTTCAGACGACAACAAAGGCTGGCAAGTGGCAAGTGGCTGCAGAAAGTGTTTTGTCAGGAATGGCTAAATGTAATTTTGAGACGTTTTAAGCGGGAAGGGTTCGTAGATTTTAATTTTTTTGTAAATAACAGAATTTGCTATCAAGTAACAGTATTGTTTTATTTTTGAATGCTTTTATCAGAGAAATTGTGCTGATATCTATGAGTAACAATTTGATATACTTATAAAAGAGTAAAGAGACAAAATTAGTTGGTGATTCATGACTAAACATAATCTACTCTCATTTAAACAGGATATTCAGTATAGTAGTTCAAGTTCATACCATAATATAGCTAAAAACAAAGGAGTTCACTGAAACTTCCAATAGAAAAAAGCAATGAATCAACAGGTTTAAGACATTTTTGTTATATAGTATAAATATAGAAAAATTTAAAAGAAACAGACAGTCACAAAGAGAACAATGAAATTCTTCACTGGCTACTAGTAAGTGACCTGCATAAGGAACAGGAAGAGCCCTACAAGAGATGAATTCTCCAGGAAAACATTTTTATGGTGGGAGGGATGAGGAACTGGAGAATGTTGGAATAGATGGCAAATCTGTAATGTCACAGTATTCTCGTAACTACTGATAAACTGGTAATAAAACTTTCTTAATTGCTTACAGTTGTACCTAAGATTAAGTCGAGCCATAGTCACAGCTTCATGGGTAAAGAACAGTAGTTTCAACACTTTTTTAAGACACATGCAGACTCTACTCATACATCTATGAAATATGTAGTAGTTTCCATATTACTTATATTCATAATATACAACAATATAAGTATGATAAATTAAACCAATTATGTCAATTTTTAAAATTTGCAAAAGGAGTCGATGCAATTACTACAACTGGAATCAGATATTTTGTTAAAATATTATTTCAAAAGATGGACAAATGACTAGCATATTTTTTAAATTCTAAAAATTGACCAAAAATTATTTGAAAAGATTGACATTATTAATTTTGAACCAAAAGCTTTTCATACATTTTCAGGTTTTTTTTTTTAATATGGAAAAAACTGGCGGAACTCTGCATTGAAATTTCAAAATAGTAGCAAAGTATGTAAGTTAATGGAAGAAACATCTTCTTTCTGTTATTAGTTTTAAATAAATCATTAATTTCTTGAGTCCTCAAAGAAGGTAAGGTTAATACTGAAATATGTGTAGAAGATTAAACTAAACCATCTCAAATTAATGTTATTTTTACTGATGAATAGTGTCAAGGACCAATCATTTTTTATTTTGTCCTAAAATCTTCACATATTATCTATAAAATTTATAGGTAATACAGAAAAAGAAAGGCACTATACTTGAGTACTATAAAGTTTCTTACTTTTGTCAAACTAGACACCTTTTTTAATTTTGAGCATCCCCTCCTTCCACTTCACATCCAAATAAATAAAATGGTTTGAAGTTTAAGACTTCAAATCTGAGCAATAGAAGCTCAATTAAATTACAGATGAAATACACATTAAATCATTATCAAAAATTTAAAGAAACCTTGACAATTAAAAGTGCAAAGCTGTTTTGTTTATAAATAATATTTTAAATTATAAGATACTTAAAAAAAACTTCTTGTGTAGCATTACAATGTAACTACATTGTGGAAAACCCTTCTTTTTTATTTATTCTGTTAAATTTTACTTTTTTATAAATTAGAGGTGGAGTTATATATACACAGTGGTTTTAAGGGATATCATAGTCAATTAGATGAATGGAGGGAAAAGTTATGTGCATATAGTGTGCCATTAAGTTTTGTTTCTTATTAGCATTGGTTTAGAAAAGTTTAAAATAACTATAAAAAAAATAACTAAACACTCTAGGGACCTAGATTCAATTCCTGGTTTCAGGGGATAACAAGAAGGGGGGCCTCTGTGCTCAATGTGAATGTTTGTAACTGATACAATGCAGTTTAACTATAAAAAATCTGTATTAATTGGAACATTAAATCTTTTTTAAAGAAATCAGCAAACACATACCGAAAATTAACAATGTAATGTAAGTTACTAGTATTTAAATTAACATCCATCTTAATTGACCAATCAAATAATCACTGCAACTAACAGAAAATTTTTCTATAGTTTAAGATTAACTGTTTTAAATCTTAAACACAATTATTTATATATATTCTTTATGGATCACTGAAAAACTGTACATACAAAATTAACTTAATCAATAGCTTTTTTTTTAACCCTATCAAGTAACTAAAAAAAATTGCAAATAATAACATATTCTTGTCCAAAGAAATTGATTTGTGGTTTTTAAACTTTTGTTATAAGCTACATGGAATTTGCAGTACAAATCAGAGGGATATGTCTAACTAGGTACTATGCGGAATATGTACTGTGAGGAGATTCGATGGTAGAACTTTATTAGGGTCAACAAAATTTGGATGAGCAAAACAAGATGTGGAAACAAATAGATAAATAATAAGCACATGGTTTTATTTGTGACTGAAATCACTTTCAAGTGTTTTCAGTCTAGATTGTATGCATACAAACTAATGGCACACTAATAAAGATAAAATAATTATTAATAAACCAGATCTGTACAGCTCACCTGAAGTTTTAGTTTGATATATTTGCTATTAAACTGCATAGGAACCACTTAATAATGCAGTGATCCACTGGTATAAAGTAATAATTTTTTGGAGAGACATTTAATACTAATTTAATTTAATTCAGTAAAAAAAAAGTAATTTGGAATAAATCACCATGGATATGATAATGGAACACTGAAATGCAAGTTAAACATGTTTTTGTTTGCACTGACCTTTGTTTATCCCTTTGTTTCATCAACAATATAACTTAGTAGAACCCAATCACAAACTTGACTTATTTTTCAGATATTTACTTTTAATCAGTTGCTGGTTTCTAAAACTGTTTATGCAAATTTAATTTTTAATGCATTTCTATATAATATATAGGAAACAGATCAGGTTTGGTAACTTCTGAAAACGCTGACGATATTATAAAAACATTTTAGAGTTTTATATAACATGGTTTTTTTTAATAGTCTGCAAACATTGACCAGCTTTGGGAACATTTCACACACATTCAAAGATTTAAAAAGATTTAAGAATATTATATAAGGGTCATATTTGTAAAAAACACTGATTTTAGGAACATTTCACACAGATGCAAATATTATCAAACATTCTACAGTATTATATGAAGATAATTTAATTTGTGTGGTTACTTTAATCAGTGGTTTCTAAGGAGATTTTTTTTTAATTTCAGAAACTATCTTAAACTGTCTTTATGTGGAATACAACTCCAATTTCCAATTTAGCACTAAAAATTGATTTTATTGACAACAGTGCACAGAACATTCCTGCAAGTGTACAATATGTTTTAAAGATGTTTTGCCAATGGAAATCAGAATTAAATGGTCAAATTGTAGCATTCAGCTTGGGTAAACACTTACACATGGTTTCAAATTTAGTGTGAAAAATATGACAAAATGGATACCAAGTGATGGCAATTACTCAAATGGCTCTCTGAGTCTGGTGAGCTAAAAATATAGGCACAATATAATGAAGTTATCAATACAAGTACATTACCTCAAATCCGAGACATTTAAACACAATAGTAATTAGATGTAACCTCAATTCCCTGGAACATTTCTAAGAAATTTGTTAATTAAGGCACAGTACATATCTTTTGAAAAAAATTAATAAAAAAATTAAATTTTCAAATGCCTGAAAGAAAACTCAAGATTAGAATACAAGAGGAACGGTATGTAGATATCTTATAAATAATACTACTCTATTCATAAATTCAGCATTTTATCTTTTAATGATTTATTTTTAACAAAACTAATATTTTTTAGGTCTATCATTTACCTGTCTGGGAACTCAATTATGAAATGCATTTTTACTTCAAATATTTGAAAGGCAGCTTTATATTTTGTTTTTCCATAAATGGACTTTTAATAAATCAGGTGATGACTTTCTTGTGAAAACATGTCTAAAGTCATTGCTTATTGTACAAGGCTTTCAAAAAGCACCAATTATGGCTGTTTAGATATAAAAAAATGATGTTAAGTATAAAGTGTGTGTGTGTGTATGTGTGTGTAAATAATATGTGTAAATCAAAATTTAAGGGTATTTTTTGTATTTATTTTACATGAATATATCTATATGAGGTTACATATTAATTAAGTAATAGATGTCTCGAATACACAATTTATTTTCATTTCCTGTTATAATATAAAGCTTTTAAACCTTTTCTAATTATGAACAAGGAGCTTGTGATGCTCACCTGACATACCAAAATAAACTTTGTTTGTATGAGAGCAATTTTTTTTTAATGCCAAAGTGATATCAGAGAAGAATTATAAACTTTTCTTCAATTGACACCAATGACAAAAAGGGTATGGAAACACCCTGGCTTGCTTTCTGCATGATTTGGTTATATTGTGAGAAATTTTTTCTTAAGTCCAATCTGTCAAGTGTATTTGTAAGAGAGTTTTTTTTAAAGTTTTTGCCAAACAAAATGCATTAACAGTCTTAACAGCCATGTTGAATTGGATTCAGAACCAAAACCTTTAAAAATAGAACAGAATTACCCTGGATTCCTATCTTTGTGATATGGTTTAAATGTTTTAATACATACTTCCAATAGGGTATTATGTAAAGCTATGTTTCTAGTGGAGGCCATCTTGGATTTTCAACCAGCACCACAAACTCAACATTAATAGAGGACTTACTGAGGTTCATTTGTACAATATCACAATTCAATATGCCCAGTCGATTGTCCAAAAAGATTTTTAAAATTTCAGCCAATCAAAATTTGTTGACAGCCCAAGCGCTGAATTTTTGATTAGCACCAAAAAACTACTTTTAAAGTACCACCCAATGAAACTCCTGCCAAAATTGGTTTAAACTGGACAGATGGTTTGGGAGAAAAAAATTTGAAAAGTTTGTGACCCCCCGCCCAATGATGATAACAATGAAGAGTATGCAAGTGATGACAATGGTTCATTCGACACAGTATGTCAGGTGAGCTAAAAACCTGTATTATGTAAAGCTATGTTTCTAGTGGAGGCCATCTTGGATTTTCAACCAGCACCACAAACTCAACATTAATAGAGGACTTACTGAGGTTCATTTGTACAATATCACAATTCAATATGCCCAGTCGATTGTCCAAAAAGATTTTTAAAATTTCAGCCAATCAAAATGTGTTAACAGCCCAAGCGCTGAATTTTTGATTAGCACCAAAAAACTACTTTTAAAGTACCACCCAATGAAACTCCTGCCAAAATTGGTTTCAACTGGACAGATGGTTTGGGAGAAAAAAATTTGAAAAGTTTGTGACCCCCCGCCCAATGATGATAACAATGAAGAGTATGCAAGTGATGACAATGGTTCATTCGACACAGTATGTCAGGTGAGCTAAAAATAAACAATAATAAATGCCTAAATGTAATTCATTTAAGATTTAAAATTCAAGATTGTAAAATGAAATTTTTTTGCTTCTTCCAAAAAAAAGAAAACTGTAAATTCAAATGGCCAGGTTTGTTTCTGAGACACAGTCAACTAAAAAAAAGTAACTGAATAAATATTATGAAGTAATTTAAAAAAAAAAACGCATTCAAATATTAAAAGTAAATGGCACTAACCATCACACACAGATCCTACTTTTTTATTTATTTAAACAAGCTTACAGAAAACCTGGAATATTTCTACTGGCCTCAAAAACAAACAATGCCATGTTTATTTCCTTGGATTTTTTCCACAACATGCAGAAAAACAAAGGTTATACCTGTGGATAACTTCAGAAACTTTTTACTGGTCTGGTCCAAATGAGAAGAAACTCGTTGACAGAACGAATGTTTTGGGTCGACTCCCTCTGTTTCTATCAAATATTGAAGGACCTCCTCCTGGCATTCTTTAAATCCCATAAAGAATTTTTCCTGACAACAGGCATTAGTACCGCCACCATCGGGAGGTAGCTCTCTCTCAATCATCCCTATAAATTAAAGTAAAATAATTACATTTTTCTTGCTTGAAAACCTTTTAAAAATCTTTTGTGCTTTTCTCCAAGTTAAGTAAATCTTTATTGTAGTGAAGTCTATGAAGTCTATTCTATTAAACCATACACATGTACATAGTTACAGAGAAGATAATATACATATTAATGATAACAATATAAATAATATAATATAATAAAATTGTGTTTCTTTAATTTATAACTCCCTAATCTACTGCAAGAGAATGCCTATTTGTATTGTTTCAAATATTTTTTTATCAAAATGTGTACACATGTGGAAATAATATTAACGAAAAAATCTATTAACAACAAAAACCGTATTCATTCATATTAAATACAAAAAAAAACAGAAAGTGTCCATGGGACACAGATGCCCCCGCATCCCAAACAGGAAGTAGTTGTCCAACAGGTCTGAAAGTTACTTAGGACATACAACTTGTAATACTGAACCACCCTGCCAAATTTTAAATTATTCATTGTATGGTTTCTGAGAAAAGCTTGACGGAAATTCGTACGGACGTTTGTACGGACAGAAGGACATGAGTAAAACTTAATGCCCCCCTACATGTCGTCTAGGGGGCATAAAAAAATAAGCAAAAAAGACTTTGGTCTCAAAATGCTTGTTGTCAACAATATATCATCTTTTATATTTTAAAACCACAGCATAGAAAAAAGTTAATCAAAATATCTTACCCCTAAATGTGTGCAAGTTCTGCAAGTTTCTGATGAGTTTGGAGGCCATTTCTATTATCTCTGTCTTCTCAATTCGACCCTGACCCTACAAACAAAATGTTAGAACTATAATGATTTTGATTCTGAACAAGAAAGCTGATTTCTGGTTAAAATTCTAACTTTTTATAAAAATTTAATTACATATAACAATTAATAAATTTTCTCTGTTTATGTGAATAGACGAATAATTTGGATACAACAGATACTTCTGTCTTTGAGAATAATCTATGAAGCAGTCATTATCAAGGAAACTGCCATTATTCTATCAAAAGTATGTCACATTTCATATGAAATAAGTTAAACTGTGCATATTTTAATCATGTATGACAGTATTAAGTGCATTACCATGTACTTAAAAAATATCAATATTTCAAATACAATTACAGTAAATATGTCAAGTGAATAAGAACTACTGACATAATGGAATGACTATGAACTGCTCTGAAAGTAATATCTGTAAGAACAAATGGATGTGCATTATTTCAACTGCATTTGGGCACATTAGGAGTTAACTAGAGCATGTGCTCCTTATATGGTTATATAAACTTTGAAATTCAAAACAAAATATCTGTTGTAACCAAAAACAAAAATGCCATGAATGTAACTGCTCCAAGGGGAGATAACACCTACAACTCTTACGGGAGTAATGTCTACATATGGGACGTAGCTTATACATTACAAGACGTAGCTTATATTATACAAATAATTAAAATTTACACAAATACATACCTGTTTTAAGTAACTTGGCGGGATGAGCCGACTCAGTTCTGCCAGACAATTATTCATCCGATCACGCCTCCTTTTTTCTATAATTCTGTGAGACATAGGGTCCTGAATAAAAAAATACTGTTATATAGCGAGAAGAACCTACATGTAACTATTTACTGGCATTTCATCAAACAAAGATCATACCCAAAATGTCATAACCTCGTACAATGGTAAGCTAGTACCCGTACAGTAAATGTAGAGAAAGATTTGATCAAAATACCATAGGTCCACCTGGCGAGACTGCAATCATGTCCCATATAGAAAGAATTCCAATTCTACTTCTTTCCACTTTAAACTACATGTTTGCAATGTATACTAGCTTTACCGAATGAAAAACCAAGAGTTCAATATTGGCAAAATATCAACAAGCTCATTCAAGTAAAAGTAACTTTATTGCATACATTAATATACAATAAAATCTTATTCAAACAATATGTTGTCTAATTATCAGTATATGCCTATGGTAAGTCTGTAAATAAGTTTTTAAAAAAGTTATCCAATAAAACTAGTAATTTATTTTTGGACATTTTGATGTCTTATGGCACTGCTGGTTCCATTATATATAATACTAATATTTACCCTTGGCAGTTTGGTCTTCTTCATAGACTGTGTCTCGTACTCATCTGGCGATATAGCAAAATTTAAAGGCCTGCAAAGACAAAAAACAATAAAAATAGGTACATCAATAGAAAAAATGAATTTGTATTACACAACATACAGGACCAACCTTTTTTAACAGGGGTGGGGGAGGGGGGTCTCAGTGGCCAAGTGGTTAAGATAGTTACCACTGAGGTTGCAGGTAAATGTCTCACTGCACACAGGGTGTACTCGACTCCAATCTTAATTGACAAGGACAACATGCCCATTCACTTGTTTCTTTTTGGGGGTAAATGTATACCCTCTGCCACTGTCTTTTGGAGGTAAAGAGATTTTCTTGGGGAACAAAAGAATCCACGTAAATTTTATTTATGGGTAAAAGTTATTACTGGTTAAAGTTAAAAAATAAGTCTTGTGCTTCATTTATGTCACCTATTGTTTTGTTGCAGAAATTTTCTTCTGTATGTTTATTCTAACAAATAAGATCACCATCGAAATGAATCACAATCCAAGAAATACAAATTTAAGAAACTGTGAGCAATGCTCACTTGAATCCATGCTTACCAATTTCAAGAATAACTAGATATCAGTGAGATGGTATCCATCTCTTTGGGCCCCGCTGATATGGGACACATCGCCTTGATATTATCTACCCACATTCCAAATATCAAAACCCTACCTCAAAAGATAAAAAAATTACAGCCCAGACATGAATTTGTCATTCAGAAAGCAATAATGTTAACTTAAGGTCAAAAGCCAACAACCACAGTATGTGACACATTGCCGCCTTGATATTATCTACCCAGACTCCAAATAGCAAAAGCCTATCTCAAAAGATAAAAAAGTTACAGCCCGGAGACGATTAGTTTGGACTGACACACTGACAGACTGATCGCTATAGGGCATCCAACACAAAGTAGCGGGGCCCAAATGAATGTTTCATTAATCAGGCAATTGAAACTTAATCTATCTAAAAACATTATATTGGGGGAAACAGTGGACAATTCTAGCTTGGTGGTTTAGTGGGAAACAGTGGACAATTCTAGCTTGGTGGTTTAGTGAAATTTTATTTTAAATCCATGGTTAAGGATTGTTTTGATAAAGGAATTAGTGTAGATGGAAACAGTGGACACATTGCCGCCTTGATATTATCTACCCAGACTCCAAATAGCAAAAGCCTATCTCAAAAGATAAAAAAGTTACAGCCCGGAGACGATTAGTTTGGACTGACACACTGACAGACTGATCGCTATAGGGCATCCAACACAAAGTAGCGGGGCCCAAATGAATGTTTCATTAATCAGGCAATTGAAACTTAATCTATCTAAAAACATTATATTGGGGGAAACAGTGGACAATTCTAGCTTGGTGGTTTAGTGGGAAACAGTGGACAATTCTAGCTTGGTGGTTTAGTGGGGAACAGTGGACAATTCTAGCTTGGTGGTTTAGTGGGAAACAGTGGACAATTCTAGCTTGGAGGTTTAGTGAAATTTTATTTTAAATCCATGGTTAAGGATTGTTTTGATAAAGGAATTAGTGTAGATGGAGTGGCAGATATACTGTAAGAGATGGGTACCCCTTATGTCAGAGAATGACATGTTTTGCAATAGGAAACCCCAAATATCATTCAGATTTTAATAATAACTATATTCCAGTATGATGTACAATTCTGTGACTGTGTCATCAAATTCTATTTAGTAATGTAGGTTGAGTTGCTAATAACAGATGGGCACCCCAGAGTGCAACAGGACAGACACCCCAATCAGGTCTTTTCAAGCAGTGGTATTATGATCAAAGATAAGTAGAAGGTACCCGTATCATAACATTTTAAACAATAAAGTATGTTTAGGAAGTAACTGGGACACCAAGACAGACAAGCATCGACTTCCATTCAAATTCTTACAATATCTTTTAGAAAGGATGGAAGGTTAACTTTATTAACAATTATTATGGTCCTGTCTTTACCACATACATAAAACAATGTGTATATAAAAAAAGATAAAAATGCAATTATTAAATGACGAAAATCAAAAAGGTCTAGAATGACAAAAGTTTCATTCTGTACCATGGTCTAAAACTTCTAAAATATATATAAACATTAAACATTTGATTTGTGGTTAAAATGTCAGGCCAGCTACAATTTTGAATCTCAAAGATTTAGTTGTATAGATACAAGGGAATTCTACAACACTGAACAGGTACAAGTTTACTATTAAACTCAGCTGAAACTTTACAAACTAGAGGCTCCCAGGAGCTGTATTCGCTCATCTGGAACACAAATGACTTCAACTATATTTAATTTTTGCAATTTACAGTTTCAGTCTAATTGTTATAGTTTTTAAGTTGCTGTGAAAAAACTAAACATTTCTTCAAAAATTTGGGTTATGTACAGCAACTCCTATAAGGTGCCGTCAGACAATTTCTGAAAATTAAATGAAAATTAAATAGGCCTTGCCTTTAAGGTAATTTAGAAATTTATAGTTTTACTCTAGGTGTTCTATAGACTAATTTACAACACAAATACTGATTATTTGTCAAAATTTGTAATTAAAGGGCAATAACACCTATAAAGAGTCATCTTGCAATTTTGGACTAAGCAATGATTTGTAGGCCTTGCTTTGCTGATCATTTGTGCAATTTACATTTTCATTCTATCTATTATAGTTTTCAAGTTACAGGACAAAAGTGAAAAATTTCTTTAACAATTGTCATGTAAGGGCAATAACTCCTATAAGGAGTCATCTGACAATTACAGATCAATAAAGTGAATTGAAGGGCTTTTATTGCTGAATATTTTTGCTATTTATAGTTTCACTCTAGCTGTTATGGTTTTAAAGTTACAGGAAAAAAACGAAAAATTTCATCAAAAATTGACATTTAAGGGCAATAAATCCTATAAGTAGTCATCTGACAATTTCAGACTAATGAAGTGAATTGTAGAGCTTTGATTGCTGATCATTTTTTATGTTTATAGTTTCACTCTAACGGCTATGGTTTTTAAGTTACAGGACAAAAACAGAAATTTTATTAAAAAATGGCCATTTCAAAACAGTAACTACTATAATAAGTCATCTGTCAATTTCAGACCAATTCAGTGAATTATAGGGTTTGTATTGCTGATCTATTTTGCTATATACAATTTCACACTAGCTGTTATGGTTTTTAAGTACATGTAACAGAACAAAAATGGAAAATTTCATTACAAAATTGCCATTTAAGGGCAATAACTCCTATAAGGAGTCTTCTGACAATTTCAGACCAATAAAGAGAATTGTAGGGCTTGTATTGCTGATCATTTGTGCCATTTACAGTTTCTCCCTAGCTCTTATAGTTTTCAAGTTATATTGTAAATACCAAAACTTTTGTCAAAATCGTCATTTAATGACAGTAACTCCTGCAGGAAGACAATACACAATTTCACACTAATAGCAACTATTGTAGACCTTAATGTGCTGATCAATTTGAAGTTAGTTTTCTATATAGCTATTATAATTTTTTAGATAATACATTAGCAATTGTTAATCCCAAATGCCATTGGAACAAGACCACAATGCTATTGGGTCAAATAATACAGACACTAAACAGTACAAGTAAATTTACACAATTACAGAAGTGAAATAAACAAATCCTTAGAGAGGAAAAATATTTTTCTTCCAGCAACTGGGATTGTTACCTGTTGGCATGATTTTTTAGTGTCACACATGTAAATCAAATTGTGTCAAATTGGTGACCATTATAGATTTCCAGTGCCCTCTACCAATTTAATCTATCAAATTGTTTCACAGAAGAGGATGTTTGTATGTATTTTCTATGATTGTGTGTCAAGTGTTAAATAATGATTTCAAGTAAAATAACACACTCTCAGTTTTCTATGCAAGGTTCAATTACATTACAAATTTTAATTTGATTATTTGATTCTTAATTGTTTGAAAAAAGAAATCTGCCATTTCAACCATTAGCTTTAAATAGAACCCTCATCAGAAAATTCCCCAAAAAGTGTAATTTCTATTAAATATTGAAATTAAATAAAATTGTTAAAGCCGATATTAGGGTAACCCTGTGATGACAAATATCAGATGTGTAAATATGGCCATAAGGCATGTTTGCTTAAAAAACTAGACAAATAACTATTGTAAGTAATCTACATGTATAGCATCTGTAAAAAAAAAATTCAGTGTTTTGTTGCACAACATATTCTTTGATAATGTATCCCTGGTTCAAAATCTAACAAAGAATTTTTTTTCCTGTCTTGTAAATAAGAACTTTAAAACACAACAAAAACTGATAAAAAATCCCATGAATATTCTAATTTTGCTGCTTCATGATCAGAAAATGAAAATTAGAACCTCTAAGTAAATGACTGCACCTCACCAACAGTTTATGCAAATTTGTGACACCTATCTGTGACGCACCAGCAGCTCTTTTGTCTTTGCTTATAAAATGTGTTAAACAAGAACAAACATTAGCATATATAGCAACCAGTATCACTGTATGGCTTGTTTACAAGTTCTATAATCATCGTTGCCATGGTAGTACATTTATGTCATGTAACTATTTTCTATAATGGACTTCTTAAGAGGGAAATGCTTGTTGAGTAAAGAGCACAAACCACAAGCCACAGAGAAATGCCAATAATATTTTTAACAAAACCCAACATTAAGGTAAAGTAAAATTTTAAAGGGAGATAATTCTTTTTGAACTGAACATAAAAAGCACAGAATTATATATGAATCAGTAGTATAGTACCCATGGGAATCTGATATTGTCTCTGTCATTAGGTATTAGTATATGTATAGTCTCCTACTTCTATATAAAGCCATTTCTATTAAAAAATAGTCATGTCAAATTTTCAATGAAAAACATTTATTGAGATGTCTTGTGTACTAAATTAATATAATTATCACAAATATTTTATTGGATCAAGATATTCACTTTTTTAATTGTTGAAATTAAAATTAACATAAGTTGAGAAATTTGTAAAAAAAAAACCTATCAAAGCCAGAAATCAATGAAATCTTTTCTGCATGTTCATGTTAAGGAAGCATGTTAATGAAGGCACATCAAATCTCAAAATCTAATAATGAAAATGATTAAACAATTATAAACATGGTAAGTTATCAGTCAACCTCTTATATAACTGGTCAACATGACAGATTACTGAATTGAAAAGTTAGCTACTTCAACAGTATAATGGGTTGTATATTTTTGCTCCAAAATATTACTAGTATTGTATCAATACCTTTCAAATTTTGGTCACTAAGTTAAAGTTATTCCATACTGGTTCCAGTTCCACTGAATTTTGTGACATTGTTTCATCCAATCAAAACAAAAACACACTCTTTCACTTCAAATATTAATTTAGAGTTAATTATAAGTGGTACCTGGCTATCCACATAAATCCTATGGTAATAAACAAAAATCTACATCTAAAATTTTTTATTTACCGGATTTTGCTGTAATGCAAAAATGTTTTGAAAACTTAGGTTTTAGTATTTGGTGCAGATAGCCTAGGTTGGATTTGGAATAAATTGTTATAATATAGTGATAACCTCAACCTCCTTATTATTATTAAGCCTTCTAATATGTTTTGTCAGGGTATCTGATGATTATGTGCCGTAGCTCAAAAAAAGGAAGGGAGGCACCTGAAGTGACCCTCCTCCCGCCCCTAACAATAATTCCTGGATCTGCACCTGTGTGGACAATAGTAAAAACTTAGTATCCATTTTTATACTAATTTTTTAAGATTTTTTAAAAACCTTTAGTGTTGCAATTTCAATAACGATTTTCAATAAAGAAATAAATTAAGTAATCAAAAGTTATTAATCATAGTAAAAGTGAATCTGTTTTCTTTATTGTTCTCTACTTTGTATTAACAATTTATTTGCATGTTACTACTAACGCTGAAACCAGATTGGTTTTTTTTAATGACTAGTTTACAAGTTCTTACACAATTTTTTTTCAGTGTCTTACAACATAAAGGACACTGTTTACAGCTTATTAACAACCAGTTAAGTAAAATATCTGTGAAATAGTTAGTTCCCTTTTATATGATCTCCTTGTTAGTGACCACACGCTTTATCAGGCCAAAATCCTGATGCATTAAGTATTTCTAATGTAAAATTAACAACAATGATAATGCAAATGAAACAGGAACAGAAACAGACATTGAATTATTAAATAATTATTAATTATTTAATTTATAACAGATAAACCAGCAAGATTTTTTTTCCATTTTTATTTATACTGAATAATAAAATATAAACATTTAATTAGTTTGATTCATGATTATTTCACATTTCTAGCTATCTGCAAAACAACCGAAATAGCTGTATAAACTATTCCCTCAAGAAAGACTACCCCATTATAACTCAGATAGGTTGGACTTATATGAGGGGTGGGGGTGGGGGGCTTATGTTTTTCAAAAAATGGGACACATGCAAAAAAACAAGCACAATACAGACAGACAAAATCAGGCCTAATACAAAACTACATGTTGCAAATACAGAAACTTAACTTCCACAGTGTTCTACATTTATATATTCATTTCTAAAGCAAACATACTTGTTGCCATTATGTAAATTTTATGATAAGACAATTTTTTTCACATCACCAGATGGCTTTTATGTTACCTAATAACATTATGGGTCAAAATGATTTTAAAATGGTACTCACAAGGGCTGAAATTGCCGGAAAGAAACAAAATAGTTTTAGGGTCTAATGGAAGCCGTACATGTTGTATATTATACTAGTAGTTGTACTGGACACAGGCAAAATGGTCTAATATTAACCCAAGTTAATAAAAGTGTCATTAAATAGGGGTTTCCCATTAAACATGTACATGTACGTATTATGTACTCACGAAGCGGTATTGGGCCCTAAAAGCTACATTAATCCTTGGCATTACATTTGCACCAATGCAGATGTCCTTGACTCAATACAGCTTCCCTTCAATACAATCAAGTCCAATTAAAAAAAAAACCTTTAAATTAGAACAAATAACTGTACTCTTGTGTTTTGGTTTTATTTTTTTTGGCGAGGATCATAAAATCAACTTAGGATTATATCGGCATTATAAAAGAAATATACTTAAAAAGATATATTTGGAAGAAACATCTATTACTCTCCAAGTAACACTTTTGTTTTTTACTAAACAAAATAGCATAATTATTATTCTTGAACTGAAATCAATTGTATATTCGTACATTATATACATTATCTATCCACAGTAAGAGAGTGGGACATTATGTAATAACTTAGCTTCAAATTAGAGAAATAATGGCATCTTTTCTTGGTCAAGCAATATCAAATCATTTTCCCAATAAATATATATTTTTACAGCTTACCTGTGTAAAAAGGAGCAAAAAGGGCGTTCACAAAATGACTATTTAATTTACCATACTGTTGACTGGTGGAGGAACTGATTATAAGTATTTTAATTTCCAAATATTTTTTTTTTAAAGTTCAAAAAAATATTTCATTTATATAATGTGTAAGCTTTCACAATTATTTTTTTTTAACTCAACCCTTACGCGGCCTCTATATTCCACCAGGTGTAAAGACATGTGCCTAAATGCTGCTTACTGCTTAAATCCAATTTAAATCTTAAATGCTTAATTATAAACAAGTCTGGTATAATTTTTCGATAAAATTTTTAACTGTTAGTTTTAATAAAATTTGTATTTTGTGTTGACCTAAATAATAATAAGGCACGTTTCAGTAACATGGCTTCGAAAAATCAAAATAAAATTTTACAAACCTTTCGGCTGTTTCGAGTTTTATTCTTTTTGCTGAGTGTTCCTCCATGGTATGTACTCCACAAAATGATGATAAATTTTAACTCCGTTTACTTTTAATGTAAGCTGCTGGAATTTCACTTGACAATCCGGTTGCAAACCGTGAAACTTTGTAAATAAACTCCACAATACTTCTCACGTGTCAGAAAATGTATACATGTGACGTCGGACTATTTTGATCGCAGTCACGTTGCATTGCATCAAGGAAAAAATCCGTGTATGAAAGCATGCAGCACAATGCTTCTTTTAAACAAATGAAATAATTAAATAAATATTGGAAAATGATTTTTCTTATTCTATAACGAACGAATTTTTTTTCTGCCATTATCTGTCTGTCCGTCCACAGTCCTACCCTCCCCCTTTTTGTTTTGTTATGTTTTTGGTTTGTTTTTTTTTGTCTTATAATTTTTGGGGGTTTTTTTTCTGTTTTTTTAAGCTATTTAATCTAACCTTAATATTTTTATATTTATTACTTTTTTTAAATAAATGTTTGTATATTACTCAAAAGCTCGTTTCAGTTTGTAAACGCGAAAATCCTAATTAGCTGTAAATTAAATGGGCCGGAAAATTGTGTCTGAAACAAAATAGAATGCAATTTTTCTTAGAAGTTCTAATGATTTGAAATTATACAATTCTCCAAAAGCTATGTGCAACATGCATGCAAATGGTCGTGTACATTGCTTAACCCCCCCCTATTTTTTTTAAAAAGGGAGGTAGATGATACACACACACACACATACACACAAACGCACACTTTTTGCATACAAAGTATAGGAATTTTTTTTTAATTGATCACTGAAAAAAGTTGTACATAACTTTAAAAAAACCTACAAATGTGTTGATAATTTTCCCACTGACTATCCTTGCACCACATGCGCCGGTACGAGTATCCAATGTATTTGGTATGTACCTGACACGGAAGAAGAAGAAGACTAGTGTCCGTCTTCAGGTGTCTGTGTCTGTTAGTTGGCTTATTTGACGTTTCATAGTCGTTGCGTAATTCGATATGCCCTATTTTTTAACAAACGTTGATAGTTTGGGTAAGTGTATAAAAAATATTTATTTTTCTTGACATCAAGAAGTTTGAGAAAATCTGGGATTTTTTAAATCCGTAATATCCACCTCAGTATAAACTCGCTCAATTCGTGGTTTGACCCACAATTCGGGTATTGTAAGTAAATCTCTCTCGAGCTAAAAAGTTTTCATAAAAAAAAATCCATTGATTTTATGTTATGACTTTGTCAGCCATATCCATCCTATTTGTAACACGCTTTTCTGTATAAGAAACAGATATTGCTTAAAATCTGCAAATTATTTATTCATTTTTATATTGTGCTTCAGTTTTCTTTACTTAATGGCGATGCCGAAAATCCTAATAAGTCGAAGAAAAAATGTGGGTGAAACAATACAGAATGCAAAAAACAAAAAGTCGGTATAAGTATGCTACCCCCTTTTTATTCAGCAGCTGGGGTGGGGGTGGACACACACCACACACGCACATTTTTTTCATTAAACTCGTGGAATTTTCATTAAATTGATCACTGAAAGTCTGAATCTATTCTGTCATGTACTTTAACGACTATACCGTCCGAAGTCTTTTTTTTTCTCGATAAAACGTAATAACCTTACATCAGAAAAGGCACAAAACTAAAATCGACCGCAAAATTAGACATAATCTATTATTACCTTTAACAGATGACTAAGATTGGCAGTGAAAATTTTCGCTCCATTTAATGCAATTATCATATGCAAATTCATGTAACAGTTAATTATATTAGTCAGTTTAAAACTGTATAAGTAGTGGACGTGATATTTTTCCCTTGTCTTTAACTGGTCGTTCTCTGATATTATTTCTGTTTTTTCCAATCAGAATGACGATTTGATGCAAATACACAGTACTAAGAAAAGTCGATCTCAGTCATCGAGATTTTAACTATATTTCTAAATAGAAGATGAATTGATTTGATGTTCGTTTACGTCCAGCGAGCAATATTTCAGCTATATCGGGACGAGAACAAGTTAACAAACAACAAATCATCGGCAAAATTGGTGGGATGGGACATAGGGAACACAATTTTGACTGCTACTAGAAAAGAATACAGAATTGGGTAGGGCATCCTCACAAGTCAGGGTTTCTGCGTCCACATGTGGCCTGTGGACACATAAACCCTGACTTGTGAGGATGTGGGTAGGGATAATAAGTCTGTTTTAGCAGCTGCAATGAGCATACTCTTTTTTGAAATCTACACAAGGGGTTTTTATCGTGCAAGATGCGTGGCGCTCTCCATACACGTTACACTCTACGGTCAGCATCCAGGCCTTCCGTGTTATGACCTGAAAATCCCTTGCAAAAAGTTGTCCACCATCAGCCACCCGGGGACGCGCTGGGCTTCTCTGTGTGTCGAGCACTGTGAACCTTCCCAGAATGGTCCTAAAGAAGGTTACCAGCAAAGGCATGGGAGTTGATTGCAGAAAATTATAATACTGAAAATATTCACACAAAGTTCATCTTTAAGGGACTGAGGACACTTTCACTGAAAGTAAATTTGTCGTTGAATTTTCTTTAATTGGCTATTTAGTTTTTTTACATAAAAGTTATCATAATTCAGAATAAAAATAGGAGTTTAAGAGTTTAGTTTTTTTTAGATGACTTGAGCACTGAAATTTCAAATTTTCTTAAAGATTATACAGAGAATAATAAAGCACTAAAATACTACTAATAGATTAAAAAAATTCTGTCCAATGCAAATTTTCTGAATTTTGTATATAATGTCAAGGAATTGGTATGCATTTTAGTAAGGGAAAGAAAAATGGGGGGGGGGGGTCGCTGAGTTAAATATAATATAAAGCGGTTAAGTGTTTAAATATAAGATACGGTCGCTAAAACTGATTTATCAAGAAGTAAAAAAAGCAGTATATTAAATGTGGAAGGACCAAGAATAGACTGATTTTAGTTATGTACAGCGGAACACTAAAATAGATTATTAACGGCATGAGCAGATTTAGTCCAACGCTTTTTACGGACTTTCACGTGAGCAAGCTCCCATCAAAGTTTCAAAAAGTGGCAGATTATTCTCGATCTAGAACAGGTTTACTGTGTTTGAAACTGAAACGTTCTGTATATATTGTGACAACTATGTGCCGAATTTTACTGCCGTTATAAGCCGAAGTTAGTTTTGTGATTTGTCGGATTAACCTCGCTAAAAAAGGCATGGATGCGATTATTAGTTCTAAGACAACTAAAGCTTGTATTTTGGCAGTGGTAAGGCACTGATTTGCTTTGTAATTCAGGTATCCGGTACCAAGAACGAATTCAACTCATCCCACAAAGAGAAACGTGCTCGCGAGTTTTCTCATTGGTAATGTGTTCAGCTGTTGAAACTGTTTTAATGAACCCTTTGTTTTACAGAATCTCTATAGTATGTCTGTTGGTATATTAACACACACATGTTTATCTCTGTTAAAACAGATTGGACCAATGCTGTTTTGCTTGGAGTGTATATTTTAATGTATACAGAATATGGACCTAAGTTAACTTTACCATTTTCCTTTTTGTACTAGACAATATATTAGCTTTAATTTGATGATCGTTACAATCTTTCTTTTATTATTTTGGATAACAATCCTAACAGTTTTTATGATATTATATGTACACGTAGATAAAATATAAATAAAACGAACGAAAGCCCTGAACAATAAAATCTCCCTCGGTCGATTTGCTGCGAACTATTTTGGATCATTTTGTTAACTTGCCCCGTTGTTATGATATATCTTTATGCAACGCAGGTCGTATAATAACACCTTTAGGTTTATGACTCGTGGTCAAAGATTACTGTTATCTGGCCATCTAAGATTATGGCTGGCGATGTGCATGATTTGAGAATCCCATAATACGCCGGCTTATTAAAGGCCAACATCCTAGAATTCCCGTTTTATGAATTACTAGGCCGAATTTTTACTGCCGTTATAATCCGAAGTTAGTTTTGTAATATGTCGGATTAACTCGCCAAAAAAGCGAGGGTACGATTATTCGTTCTAATGAATTACATGTATAACCATGGAATGATTTGTTTACACATAATAAGTTAATTATCTTGAACTCGCTTTAAGATAGTCAAGACTATGCTAAGGTAATCATAGCTTATGGATAAAATGTAGCGTATCCGTGACTTATCATGACAATAATTGAAGTGGTATGCCGACATTATATAATTAATGTCTTTGATGTAGGTCGCTATCAGGATTTATCAGCCAGAAAAAATGTAATATTCACCGATCCTCTAGGCTATATGAATATACATTTTTGAGGGCTGAGACCGTATATCAAAGTCAGTACACGTAATTGTTTTATTTCATAAAATAAATTCCCCATCTTCTTTCATCAGAAAAACAGGGGATGCTTACATTTTGTAATTGTTGTAATACCATTCATACTGTGTTGATTATCCTGAAATCCCGGTTTTATCTTATTTCAAATATTGAAAAAAAGTATAAATAAATAATTTTATTCTTACATTTTTAACAGTATATTTTATAATTACAGATGATTCAATGACCACTAAAATTGAAATTTATAGTTATGTTGGAACAGTCATTAAACAGACTTGAACTGGTCAAAACCAGGTCAATATCGGATTCCTCTTGACTACTGTGCAGCGGCATCGTGCAGCAGAAAAAAAATCTATATTTTCATGTAATTTTAGTACTGTTGCAATTTATCGTGATCCGAAAGTTGTTTTAGACAAATCAAAAACACGAAAAATTCTTTTCATGTAATAGTACTCTTTACAAACTCTTCAAAACTTCTAAAATGTCCGAATTTCCACCAAGACATTTGTCTTTAAAATAAGTGCAGATTTTACGACCTCGTGAAAAAAATCGAACGATGGCATTAACGCACATGCTTTGCCTTGCACATTTGTTATTGACAATGAACAGTTTGATTTGATGACATTTCCCTCAAAACACAAAACATTATACGAGGCTTTATGGACTTCAAAAGGCGGCATTCCGTCAAATTAATAAATAAGACTTTTGCAGTGCTGAGTAAAATGTGGATTCACATTCAGCTTCTGGAAGCGACTTGAAGTGTTTTTGGTTTCAGAGACAAGTACTTATTAATTACCCATATCCTGTCTGAAGACCAATGACCCACTTTTGTAAACAAAACATGTTAAATAAGACATCGCTGATCTAGTAAAAACATTAGTTATAAGAAAAAAATCTTCAATTCGTTATATAACTCCTGTTTATTACTACTTAAAAGTAAATAGCACACCTCTAATATAAACAGGTCAATCCTGTCAGGTCATTCTATAGTACTAGTATAATATAATTAAGGAGTTATCAGTTTACAATACCAGTTATTAGCTCCCTGTGAAGAGACATCAATGGCATCTTGTTGTTGTAGCGCAGTCTTGATGTCTTACATGTTTGTACAAACTACAAACGTGGGTTTGCAGAATCTGAATATGAATCTACATGTAGAAACGACTTACCCTAATAATACATGTGAAAATTTGCTGGTACATGTATGCTTGTTTTATACATGTATTATGGGACGTACATTAACAATGTCAATTATTCTAGGTTTTTTTAATACTTGCATGTCAGTAAAATAATTTTTAAATACTGGTCTTTCGCAGCATTTAAAATTGGTAGTATCAGCTCAATTAGTTGTCAATACAAGTAATGATGGTGAAAAATAGACAGCACAGATATATTTTCTCGAAACAAAAAACGAAAGACAGAGCATTGTTGACAAGTTAACATTGCTTTTTTGTTTTGTTTTGTTTCGTTCTGTTGTGTGTGTGTGTTTTTAAGGAGGTCCAATTGGTCCTTTAAAATTAATTTCATGTAACAAAATTGATTTTTGTCATCCACGCACATGCTATGCCACGAACATTTATTGTTGATAATTCGCAGTTTTATTGCCGTGTGATGACTTCAAGGATATTTCCTTCAAAGAAATAAACATTTTTCTACAAGCATTTATGGACTTCAAAGAGCGTCATTCCACCAAATTAATACAAATTTAAATAACAATTTATGTACTCAAAATGCAAGAATATTAATTTTTTTGCAAAGCCTATTAAGATGTGGATAAACATTTGGCTTCCTGGATACGACTGCAAAAAAACTATGATGGCGGGATTTGGTATATAGATACAAGTACTTATAAATAACTCATATCCTCTATATAGACCAATGGCCAAAGTTTGTAAAAAAGTAAAATAAGTGAAAAACACGTCATATTTTCGGTACGTAAGCAAGCATAGTTAGCCTTGAAACATTTAGATAGTTTCAATATTAACAATGCTTACCTAATTGACAAGAATTAACCGTTGTTCTACTAAAGATCGACGATTTTCTCCAAGTACTCGTCTTTTTCCTAAATAAAAACAGGACGGCACGATATGGCTAAAAAAACTGCAAGTGACTTTAAACACCATTCAGACAAAGAAAAACATTTAAAAAGTATAAATTATAAACTGGTAATTAGCAGTAAATCCGGATTCAACAGTACGAGATCATGACTGACACTTAATTTAATTCAGGAGTTATCAGTGTATAACAACATTAACGAAATATTGAAAAATAAATGCAAAATATTAAAGACAAAATAAGTATATTACTTTATTTAATTCATCCATCCATCCATCCATCCATCCATCCATCCATCCATCCAATCCATCCATCCATCCATCCATCCATCCATCCATCCATCCATCCATCCATCCATCCATCCATCCATCCAGCCAGCCAGCCAGCCAGCCAGCCAGCCAGCCAGCCAGCCAGCCAGCCAGCCAGCCAGCCAGCCAGCCAGCCAGCCAGCCAGCCAGCCAGCCAGCCAGCCAGCCAGCCAGCCAGCCAGCCAGCCAGCCAGCCAGCCAGCCAGCCAGCCAGCCAGCCAGCCAGCCAGCCAGCCAGCCAGCCAGCCAGCCAGCCAGCCAGCCAGCCAGCCAGCCAGCCAGCCAGCCAGCCAGCCAGCCAGCCAGCCAGCCAGCCAGCCAGCCAGCCAGCCAGCCAGCCAGCCAGCCAGCCAGCCAGCCAGCCAGCCAGCCAGCCAGCCAGCCAGCCAGCCAGCCAGCCAGCCAGCCAGCCAGCCAGCCAGCCAGCCAGCCAGCCAGCCAGCCAGCCAGCCAGCCAGCCAGCCAGCCAGCCAGCCAGCCAGCCAGCCAGCCAGCCAGCCAGCCAGCCAGCCAGCCAGCCAGCCAGCCAGCCAGCCAGCCAGCCAGCCAGCCAGCCAGCCAGCCAGCCAGCCAGCCAGCCAGCCAGCCAGCCAGCCAGCCAGCCAGCCAGCCAGCCAGCCAGCCAGCCAGCCAGCCAGCCAGCCAGCCAGCCAGCCAGCCAGCCAGCCAGCCAGCCAGCCATCCATCCATCCATCCATCCATCCATCCATCCATCCATCCATCCATCCATCCATCCATCCATCCATCCATCCATCCATCCATCCATCCATCCATCCATCCATCCATCCATCCATCCATCCATCCATCCATCCATCCATCCATCCATCCATCCATCCATCCATCCATCCATCCATCCATCCATCCATCCATCCATCCATCCATCCATCCATCCATCCATCCATCCATCCATCCATCCATCCATCCATCCATCCATCCATCCATCCATCCATCCATCCATCCATCCATCCATCCATCCATCCATCTATCTATCTATCTATCTATCTATCTATTTAACGTACTGTGAAACCTTATTTGGTTTTGTTACGAAATAACGGTGTTACCATAATGACTTCATCATGCCAAATAAGTCCGGGGTATTTTGTATAATGATCGAGCTCCCTGGCGCTGGAAGGTTTTCACATCACGAAGAACAAAGAATGCGTAAGGTGTATATATTGATTTCCTAGTCAAACATTTATGAGATGCAAGACGGTTTTTCACACGTGTGATAGAGGCACAAATAATAAGTGAAAAACAATGATGATGATGTAGAGTTATTTAATGTGCACGTATACACAAAATTATGCAAGTGTCTTTTTAACAATTTTATAACAGTGTTTACTTGAAGGTTCGTAAATCTGATGTTCCACAAGCAGTTAAAACACTGGCAGATGAAAAGCGATTTTTTATGTATATTTAAAGCATTGTTTGTTATTGGTTAACCCTCGAGTCGTTACCCATCTAAATGTAGTTAAAATTACATCATATTTTTATTTCTTTGAATAGCCTATTTATTGTCCACAATACAAGTAGTTAACGAGACTCGTTTCGTATCAAGAACAATCAAGAAAGTATTCTGAAATACCTATTGAAAAATCTGAATAATACATTGTAAAATTTTATCTGCTCTGCATAGGAATCATTCTAGTGCAGTCAGGTCAGCTCTACAGCAGTGCTTTAGACCACTTATGACCGCTTCGTGAGATTTTATCGTCGCACTACTGTACATGATGCGGAGTATCTATACGCACTCGCTACCAGGACGTTGCTGTTAATGAAAGCAAAATTTAGTGAAGGTTGTCAAGTTATTATCTGTATACGGTTGACACTATTTTGCATTTTTCATTCCTAAGCAAGAAATAGAAACCTTTAACTCAACAACTAAAACTAGACATGACCCTAACATATTTACATGAATTCGCACGATGGGTGTTGTTTGCAAGGCAGGAAATGCTCTTCATTTAGACGCACATATCTCACTATTTTCAAGGCATTCGTGCGTTTTGTTCTGCCTTTAATCCCAGTTTTGTACATTTTCATACATAGACTTTAGGTTTGGAATTTCCTGCTCGTATTCTACTGTTTTTCTAAGACCGTATGATAAGTGTTTTGACTCGTTATGACTCGTACTGGTCAAAACCACTTATTTACACATACGGATGAATATTATTTTATTCCCCTCCTTCTTTAAGGATTGTTTTCAATTGTTGGTTTGATTATTGGATATAAACGACTTTTGGGTCGATTTACGCTGAATATTTATGTTGCAGCGTAAATCGATCCAAAGTCGTTTATATCCAATAATCTAACCAACAATTGAAAACAAACCTTATATTTTAAATTCCATAGTAAAAAGGAAATAACGAGAAGAATATTTTACAAGTAATCAAATAATATTTGCAATTCACTGTTTTGAGTGTCTTCACTTGTTGTTTGCGGAAGAATTTATGTATAGTCAACATCATCAATACATCTTATTATGACGTCACAATCAGTCAAGTGCTGAAATACCAAGTTAGGTTATACGAAATAACCAACTTTGCTCAGATATGAGTATTTAAAAGAAGAAATTAAAATATTTACTAATATCCGAACATATTTCATAAGTTATATGCATCTATGTTTTACCTGTGATTCGTATAGGATGGTTATTTAGATATAGAGCGACAGAATAATAGCTGATAATACTTGTTAAGAATAAGTTGTTTACTCTCAGTGCACTAACCCACTAGACCTTCTGCAGCACAGAACTGCTGTTTTGAGTTGTATTCTTGTTGTCGCAGTATATTTTATAATCACGCCGTTGGCATCATTTTACCTATATTTCCGATCATTTCAATTTGATACTTCGACATCGCGAGACAGGTAAATATGCCTGTCAACTTGTTTTCAACGTGCCTAGATGAAAAGGCTGTATATAACACACAGGTTCCAGTTTCAAAGTAAACAGGGCAATGATCGGGTCAAATCTATAAAGTAAAGGAAAGCTCATTTCTGTTAAAATGTAACAATATTAGTTTATTGTTCTGTCTTTTAGTGATTTGTTGAATTGTGAGATTTGTGTTTTGTTCATCTCATCTATCAAAAAGTACCAGAATTTGGATTTAAGAAACATAAATATGAAAACAAAATTCTTTGAGAAATAAACGAATGTAAACGTTATAACGTTTAAAATACTAATTTAACATGCATATCCAATCTGCAGTCTAAAGAGGTCCTTCTGGGTCTAAAATGGATCCATATATCTCAGAGGTTTTTATATTAAACTGCAACAAGCCATTGTGCCTTCAGATCTTTTTCTCAGAACAGCACCCATAGATTTTGGCGGCGGTGGAGATGACCAATTGAAGATGGGCATTGATACCGTAATTGCATATCATGTAACACTTTGAGCCAACATGGTTCATACATATGTAATCTTGTGTTACTAAAAAATGTAAAAAATAACGTTATTCCTAAATTAAATCAATATTGTTCATGCTTATATCAGCTGCATACCAAACATTTAGCTATATCACATTGCATTTGTCGTCTTGTAAACTTCCTCGTTAGAACCACCTCTGCAAAATATAGAAAAAGTTCACTGGATATGTATTCTTGGTTAAAGAGGATTAAGATTTATTTAAATGTAGTTACTTTTTAGTGATGGGCCATAAGCATTTCACATATAGAATTCCGGTTATAATATTGATATTATGTTTCCTTACGGCTTGTTAGGAAATCCATGATTGAATCATATGACTCAGTTGATATTTTTTTTCTGTTACTGACATTCAAGTACGAATTGGAATTCAAAGTTACAACAAACGTTGGACATATAGTCAGGTGAGATACACATGTGAAATGGATTTAAAAAAATTATGGCATCCTTCAGGTCGTGTGTGTGGTCATAATGTAAACTTACTGCTTCTGCAGAATTTTTGGTTGGATTTATGCAAACTTATTGGCATCAACTAAGACCTGAATACGTATAGCCAGTTTATATGTTCACGTCACGGTACATGTATGTATAGTTCGAATAAATGACATTTCGTACCGATTTGCCATCTAAGTTTACAAATGTAGTAGCTTTACACCTATATATTAAATATTGTTTCTATTTAATTTGAAAATTGCTATAAATTTCCCCTTTTTGTGTTAAGAATACTACAAAATGGTTTTTATATATGGCAAGAAATTTAAAGGGGGCTTGATTTGACTCGACTTGGGGAGTTTTTTACATCCTACACCGACAACAAATGCCCTTGGTCGGACGGTGGGCTTGATTTGCCACCGAACAGTTATATAAAGAAAGTACTATTACATATTAATTCTAATATGATTAGCATATTTAGAAATACGTATTCCATTTGATTGGTCGAGATTACTTCCGGTTGAGGTTTTTAACGATATTTATTTTTTGGTAAATGAAGTTGACTCAATAATGACGTTGACCGAACTATTTTTAGCGTAACAAAAAAAAAAGATAAAAGATGGCGGCATTCAATATCGACAGCAATTACAAATTATTTGTATGATAAATTGACCGTTAATGATTTGTTAAATTTAAAACTATTCTTGTATTCGGTAAAGAAAATAAAGTCATAGATTTATGTTGTATTTATTAAAATCAAAAGATGGTTTATTAATAACATTTGGTACGTAAAAATCAACAAACTATTCATACGTTAGGCAGTCGACGATCCCTGCTACCAAAATACACAAGAAACGTGGAATTGAGAATACCTTAATAGGAAAATTAATTTCGTAATGCAATTTTAAAGAATTATAAGGATTGAGCACCGTTTTCAATGGATTTATCGGTATATCAACAACACCAACTCACTCACAAACATATCATCAATCCTTCGGACTTTTATTTGTTCGTGAGCGAGTTGGTCATGTTGATATACCGATAAATTGTTTGTAAGTGAGTTGGTCCTGTCGATATACCGATAAATCCATTGAAAACGGTGTTCAGTCCTATAATAGTTACATAACAATATCATAAATGAAAAACGCAGGAAAAATATTTTTCTTACGTTTTTATTCAAAACCAACATGTAATCAAACAATTTGTTTGAGAAACGTAAAAATATTGACGATTTCGAAATCCCAAATTCTCGCGTACGAGATTTGCTGAGGACGAGGCGTGGGGGTAAGGGCTATTTCTGTGACGTATTTGTATATTTGAAATCGGAAAGGGTAACGGAAAGTAGCTCAACATTTTAAAAATATATATGATTTAGGACAGAAACTTTGTTGTATTTTTCAGAAATAGGATTTAGTCTTTTTTTAAACATGATGATTTGGAACGCACCGGTCCCAACCCCAATAAATATTGACCGTATATAATTATAGGTCCCCATCCAATTTACGTATCCCGCCGGATGCATTAAGTTAACATTTTAAGTCCGGGTCGCTATATTTTAAGGTCCGCCTGTGTAAGAATGGGACCGCCCAACAGGTATCCGTGTCGTTTTTGTCATTTTTGCGGAAATTTAACAAATTATAAAGATAAAAAACCAAAGTAAATTCTACATAATTACTTATATTCAAATATATGCTGTATGGAAAAGAATCAGCATATACTGTTTAGTAAATTGTCTAACAAAACAATAGTAAAGTATGGGATTTCATTAGCAATAAGATAAATTAATGAAACACAATTAAACCGCAAACGGAGTGTAGAAGAAATAAAAAAAAAAAGGTCTATGTATATTATAACGGTAAAAAACTAACAGCGCTAATCTGTAGGAGTCTAAAAAGACCAGATGACCCTTCCCTCACAGATGCCTTACTTGTACACCATTTACAATATGGAAGCTGCTGGTGGCATAAACTCTTAGTGTCACCATAAATTGTATGGAAACAGCAAACGAACGCGATCACATCATTGGTCTTTGTAAATATGCTTGGAACCTTATACATTTACAAGTCCCAAATCTTTGGCCTTAAATCTATACCTCAGAACAATGTCTGTATTATCTAATAGTCTAAACGAATACCATATTCCCTTAAACCACATATTCTGACTATTTCCGAAGTTAAAATGTTTGTTTAAATGTGTTCCTAAATTAAATTAAATGACATTTAATGACTTAATAATTATATAGAAAGGCTGACCCGTAGACCGTACAGTTACTCACTTTCATGATATAATAATGCGACATCGTTTCTTAAAATCGGATCGCTTCGGATATTTCCGCGTTTAAGATGAAAAAGAAATCCGTATAAGATATTATGGTCCCGTATTTGACTCTTTGCTTTACATTTTTACAGGGGGGACAAACGTTGCGAGAAATAAAATGGTGAACAAAGACGAGGGTATGGCTACAGATATTGTTATAAACCCTTCCGTACTGAAGAGATGGTAATGATATATTTTTTTGTAAAGATATAAGAGATAGCTGCAATATGTGAAAGTTGTAAAATGTTCTTTGTATAGTACTATATACCTCGATGAAGTATTTTTAGCAAAGCCAAAGACCGATAATATGGATGAAAAAAAACAACGCTTAATTATCTGAAAATCAAATGGTAGTCACTTCGGTACATGGTCACTTAGGTACACGGTACTAGGTCTTGGTCACTTCGGAACTGAGAAGATATACTTATAATTGACAATTGTATCTATTAATTTGGTATTATATGATTTACATTTTGAATTATATTGTCTATATTGTATATTTATATATTGTCATTTTTGATGATATTGTTTTTGAAATAAATTGTTATATATAAACATGTGTGTAGTTATTTCTTCTATATTGTATCGTCTTCTTGTCAAGAATGAAACAAAAATTTATTGTTCCTGAGAATCCTCTGCCGTCCAACACTTTTTTCTTGTTTTTTCTTTTGCATGGGATGTCAGAGAGCTCTCCATGGCATAAGCAAAACAGTGGATTTTGCGACACGGGTCTGAGTCTTAAATTTCATCGTGTCCAGATGTTAAAAACATTTTCCTCCAGTTAAACTATATATAATTCGCTTCTTACGATATTTTTCTCTATGAATATAATAATCATACCTTCAATCAAGCTAATATAATCACTGGACTTAAGTCACAATGTTGTCGCGTGACTTTGTGTTCAAAATGAAAGCGAAATGTCCAAATGTAAGGGTATCAGTGGAAATGAGCTTGTTGTCTAATCTTCATAGAACTCTTGAACAAGATTGATAAATAGCCAAATTGCTTTTGCTACTTCTTCAGACACTACAAACACCAAAACCTTAATTTCCTAGCCAAAACCTTAATTTCCCAGTCAAAACCTTAAGAGTTGATTGTAAAATTAAATGTTTTTTTCTTAAATTAAGGGTGTGACGGGGAAATTAAGGTTTTGACGCGGAGATTAAGGTTTTTACTCGGAGATTAAGGTTTTTTGTGGATTGGACCCCTGGGTCGATTTCAATGACCTCGGGCAATGTTGTTGATAACAATCATGTACTATACTGTAGATCACTATCAATTTGTCTGTGGCTATAACTTTATCAATGTATACAATTATTTTTTGTCCAAATAAATACAGATCATGTGCAAAAAAATAAAAAATATTACAATGCACGAACATGAATGCATTTCCTGTCAACTTTTCATAACGAAAGGTATTATTAATTGCAAAATTGTTTAATAAAAGTTATGTATTTCGTAAGGTACTGTGATTGTTTTATAAATATTGCAATATAACATTTACATTTGAAGATCAGAAGGTAATTTAATTTACAAGAAACTTCGCCGATCGGAGATTCAATACACATCCGCCATATTGTTTACCTGTAACGAATATGAAAAGAATAAAGGACGGATGTTACTAAAGTATTTGTTTTGAACGTTGTTTTTAATTACTTTGTTTTCTTTTTGTTTCCCCAACAGGTTTCATGGTAAGTTTGTGTTATTTAAATTTTGTTACCTGTTTCATGTTTTGTTCGTTTTACTGTGTTCTTTTTAAATCTGTTGCTGTTGCTGTTTAAAATTGTTTAATTTATTTTTGCCTTATTATTACGTTGGTGCTTAATGTCGTTTTATTTTTTACCATTTTATTTGCGTAACTGTTCTACTGTCAGCGGTGGCTTTAAAATAAAAATGTGTTTATTAATGATTACTTAAATATTAAATAATTAAATTAAATAATTTCTTTGTTGTTCCTCAATACGCAATAAGTTCAATGCTACGTCAAGGTACTGTAAAAAGTTTAATTATTATATATATAATTTGGTTTCTGGAATTTTGTAATCATTATTTTACAGGTTTAAATATTTTTTGTTACCAACTTAATGTTGGTGTATTGTAAAAGCGATGTGTGGTAAAGGGGCACGTGCACGGACATAAAGCAGAAAATGTAAAATGCATTTTATTGCGAACTAAATTGCACGTATGCAAATTTTAAAAAATCTTTTTTTTTTTGTGACTTGTTCTTTCTTATTACCTTTAGAAGCTCTGAATTTAATTTGAACTGGAAACAACATCAAAAATGTAATTTTGAATTTTTGGTAGTTCTGGTCGGAAAAAATGCACGCAAATTAAGCAATAAAGATTACGAGAGCCAAAGTTGTGCACACCGGCGCAAAAAAAAAACGATTACGTTGCACGAAAAAACCCAAATATCACCAATAGAAAGTATTTATGAAATTTTATCAAGTACACTTAACGTTTGGTCATTTTATTATTTTTTAAAACCGTAAAATCATTTGTAATGAATATACTGCTTGGCTATTGCTTCGTCATCAATCTGTTGGATATAGTTACGTAATATCGACAGGTGTCCATCTAATCAGACAATTATAAGTATAATTATTTATAGGAGTTATTTTTCATTTTCTGAAGAAGGTAGAAAGTATCAATGATGTTGTGAAGGAAAACATAGGTAAATTATCAGTTGAACCCTAATTGAGCTTATATAAATGATATTTCTTTTTTTATGAAAAAGTAAACATATTTCCCTCTTGTACCCAGTGTGAGATAATGTATTCGTAGTTGCGAGAATTCCAAACTGTTTTAAAAATGTTAAGCATCTTCTTACTTGAAGCATATAATTAATACTTTAAAATCCGAAATGGCTATAGTATTGACTAAATCGTATGAGCGAAACAAAGACTGACTTTTTAATTAATGAATGCGAGATTTTGCTTTGAAATACTACAAGCGTGTTTTACATCGTGCGCGCATCTAGAACAGAAGTGTTTATACTTTATTCAGAACGGGTAATAAAATCACTTTAACATTGACATTTGAGTCGCGTCATTTTTCAAAATGGACAAGGTTAAAGACTCTTTTAGCTTTGTTGTCTATAGTTAAACGCATTAGTAACGAACGGATTTTCTTTCCGCGCTACGACTAAACTGTGCTAAAAAATATTGAACATCCAACAAGGATTCAACATCAGAGGATTTCAAAAGGCTGGAAGTTATCTATTTTATTTACTGATTTTACAATTTATAGATCAACATAGACAAACACGCGACGTATTTACTTACAGATGGCGTCGGGGTGAAAATGACTGTGTGGTGAAACATGTACAATTAGTACATACATTGTAAATATACAATATTCGTACACTTGTCTTGGGGGAGTTTTTAACGTCCTGCACCGACAACCTTATGCCCCTGGTCGGACGAAATATTCTTACAATGTCAAAAAATATATTCAATTTGTTTGCAGCAGCCTTTGAAACGGGTTGAAATGCGAGGCTATGTCAGATAATGCTCATAAAAACTATTTCACATCTTGCAATATGTATTTTTTGCACAAAAATATTGTTTTAATTTGTGTTTAACGCCACTTTCAGCCAGTTTCAGCTATATCATGGTGTCCAGTTTTTATTGGGAGAGGAAGCCGGAGTACCAGGAGAAAACTCCTGACCTGCGGTAGGAAAACTGGAAATCCTTGTTAATTAAGATTTGAGTCGAGTACACTCAGTGAGACTCGAACCCGCAACCTCAGTGTTGATAGACCACGTGATCAATAGTAGACGGACGAACTACTTTAACATCTCGGCCACCGAAGCCCCAAAAATATTGTTTTCTTGTCAATTTTGTAGTTTTATAAGGTATTCTTGTGTGTTCTTGGGTATTCTTGTTTTTTTCTATGGACCAGTCTATAAAGACCTCATGAGGTCATATTCGTGATTTTGCCGGAAAATTCCATATCGTATCAGAATATCATATCAGTCGATTTATTTGTATGTCCTATCATTGTCCAAAAATATTTGTTAATCGTCAGTACTCATTTTCTTCACTAAAATTACACACATTTTTTATTAGATGAGTACTCTATGAGTGGACTATAAATAATGGCAAACGATTTGACAGATTCTAACGCGAAATCCATTCTGTTGAAAAATGACTCCGATTTTTGCTTACTACATTGACATGACTTTTCTTGTATCTGGTTTGTTATTATTAATAAAATGATACCAATCATAAATTGCTTAAATTTGATAACTTCTGTTTTAATTACGTTCACATAAGGTTTCCTCAAACACATAATTAATTAGTTTATTAGCACATTTATACCCCAAGGGGTTGATGGCAATACAGTTACACAATGATCTCGATACAATTATGCAATTATCTTCGGTTGAGTGAACACATTACACAGGTGACCGATAAAAACAAATAAAAAATCGGCACGTGCCGATAAAAATGCAAATATGTCTAAAACTACAAAATAAAAAAATACGTACTAGTAAAAAATTTATTAATGCATTATTCTTTGATATTATTTGTTGTTTGTGGTGATTACTGTTCATCTTCATGTTGTTAGTGCACTAACTGGTAGTATGCGGTATTTCTACACACCGCTTTTTAAGGCAGTGCCGTTTAACAACTTGAAATCAAGACGTCAGTAATCCTATCTGTTCCCACATGCTCATTTATTATGTGCGCACATGCTCATTTATTATAAAGTTGTTTATGTTCTTAGTAAGCAATATTTAATGTAAACATTATTTTATTGATAAATGCATAGTTCACAATACATGTAGGCATAATACAAGATGGGATTAGAAAACAAGTGCTAAATTCTTCTCCCAGTATATAAGAAAATACATAGTTGAAATATTTCGTCTGGTAAAACAACTTTTTCGCCGTCAGCGCAATAAGTGCTTTTGCAATTGGTAGTGTCCTGTGTTTACTTCGGCAATAAAAAACTGGGCGCCATGATATAGCTGAAAAATTGCTGAAACTTGCGTCAATAGTTATTCAAACAAAAAACAATTGTTTTTTGAAGCGCAATGATAAATACAGTTCGACTTGAACATATCCCCCCTCGCATATCCCGGATCGGTAAAAAACGTACAAGTGCATATATATGCTACAGCTGAAATACATTTTAAGAAAATAGATACTTTATTCGAAAACAATTGTAACAAGAGACAAATATAATTCTCGTGCAACAAATTATCTTAAAGTACACACTATCATACAACATTAAAGATGTAATCAGTATACACGTAATCACGTCTCTGCTGTAAAAATAATGGTTTGTTGGAGTAAAATGCAGGTAAATACAGCGAAAGATAATTCTTGACGTATTTCAGTAGACACGTCTCCTATAAAAATAATGCTTTGTTATAGTAAAATGCAGTCTTTTGTAAGAAAAAACTTGTAATCCTCTTATTTCATTTTGTTGACCAGAGGTACGAAACTGTCAACTGTCACTGACAAAATTTGAGAATTGAGAGGTTGAGAAAATAAATTCACTACATATTGACGCTGAAATTTATTATGTAAATCTTTAACACAATGTTGGTAAACTAAATAAGCGTTGAAATGGTCATAAATAAACCATTTAAAAGTCATGCAAATAACAATTGCAAAAACGACTTAACTAAAAAGAATTCCCCCAACAACACAGAAATTATTTATTTTAATTATTTAATATTTGAGTATTCATTAATAAAACAGTTTCATTTTAAAGCCACCGCTGACGGCAGTTAAACAAATTAAATTTATAAAATTAACGACATTTACACCAACGTAAAAATAAAGAACAATAAAATTATAAAAAAGTTTAAAACAGCAAAAACTGCTAAAAGAACAAACCAAAATGAAACAAAAACATTTTTAAACAGTAAACAAAATGTAAATAACTTACCATGAAACCTGTTGGGGAAACAAAAAAAAAAACAAAGTAATTAAAAACAACGTTCAAAACAAATACTTTAGTAACATCCGTCCTTTATTCTTTTCATATTCGTTACAGGTAAACAATATGGCGGATGTGTATTGAATCTCCCACAGGAATTTGACCCCATATCATTTGGGTCGAAATATGGCCAGACAACGAAAAAAAAGTATTGTCGCGAACGAAGTGAGCGATATGGCCAGACAACGAAAAAAAAGTATTGTCGCGAACGAAGTGAGCGAAAAAAAAGTATTGTCGCGAACGAAGTGAGCGATTCGCTCACTTCGTTCGCGACAATACTTTTTTTTCGTTGTCTGGCCATATTTCGACCCAAAGGATATGGGGTCAAATTCCTGTGAATCTCCGATCGGCGAAGTTTCTTGTAAATTAAATTACCTTCTGATCTTCAAATGTAAATGTTATATTGCAATATTCATAAAACAATCACAGTACCTTACGAAATACATAACTTTTATTAAACAATTTTGCAATTAATAATACCTTTCGTTATGAAAAGTTGACAGGAAATGCATTCATGTTCGTGCATTGTAATATTTTTTATTTTTTTGCACATGATCATCTGTATTTATTTGGACAAAAAATAATTGTATACATTGATAAAGTTATAGCCACAGACAAATTGATAGTGATCTACAGTATAGTACATGATTGTTATCAACAACATTGCCCGAGGTCATTGAAATCGACCCAGGGGTCCAATCCACAAAAAACCTTAATCTCCGAGTAAAAACCTTAATCTCCGCGTCAAAACCTTAATTTCCCCGTCACACCCTTAATTTAAGAAAAGAATACCTAATTTTACAGTCAATTCTTAAAAAATTAAGGTTTTGACTGGGAAATTAAGGTTTTGGCTAGGAAATTAAGGTTTTGGTGTTTGTAGTGAGAGTTATGGCCCCTTTATTTAATTTAAAAAAATGGCAAATCCACTTTGTCCAATCTAGGTCTCAAACACTTGTTGTCTGATCTTTATGAAACTTGGGGAAAACGTTTATGAGCATAATATATCGGCCAAGTTCGATAACCTACCAAATGGCTTCGGGCACTTCAGTGTTATGGCCCTTTATACAAAAAAATTGCAAATTCATACTGTTCACTCTCTAAATCAAACAGTTGTTGTCCGATCTTCATGAAACTTCGGAAAATGTTTATAGGCGTAATATCTAATTGCCCTACACACTTCAGAGTTATGGCTCTTAATTTTTAGAAAAAATGCAAAATTGGTCTCTGCTCTTAATGAAATAGTTGTTCATTGATCTTCAAAAACTTTTAAGGAATCATTGGTGTTTGAGGTATAAAATTGGCTGGTTGTCAAATTCATTATGGTAATAAGGGTTCCAATGATTTATAGCCCTGTAACTTACTATTAATGTAGCTGGTTATTAAATCCATTATAGTAGTACATGGTTCCTGTGATATAATTGACACCTCTGCAATATCCCATAATTCTTTGGAATTGAATTGGCTGGTTATCAAAATCATTTGGGTTTTAAGGACTCCTGCAATTTAATATATGTACACTCCTTTCTGTCAAACTTTTCAAATATTTACCAAAATTTTTTATGGGAATATTTTGTGGTACTTGTACAGTTGTTTTTAATGATTGTGGTACAAGCACTGATAGTTTTAAAACAATCCATTTTGATGTTGTTTACCAATCCACAAATTGGGAAGGGCATACATTTAGGGGCATGAAGAGACTTCAATTGTGTTTGTTGAAAACCTGAAAAAGACATTTGAATGTAAACATCCATGTCTGTTAGTTTATTCTCTCATATTTGATCTTTGGTTTTCATCAATGTTTGGTAATTTGTTCCATCTTTCATGATAATCAATCATGACTTGTGAGGTTTGTACTTACTCTATCTCCTCTCTTTTCAATTAAGATTGCACATGTAGTCGAGCATACCCTGCCCACATAAAAAATGTGAACAGGTATCAGAGTTGACAGGCACATGATAAATAGTAAATGACCAACTACAGAAACCACTGTGCCACCTGACTGTCCTTGATAGTGGACTACACTGTCTACACACATTGGAGGCTTGGTTTGTGGGGATGGTTATTTTATTTACCTTTTATCAATTAGTTTGAAATCAGTTGATCACAAGTAAATGTCTTTCATTGTTTCATGTGTGTCCTAAACATTACATGTCTCCCAGCCTTGTTTTCAGATCAGATTTTGCATAGAGGATAAATGGCTCAATAGAAGTAGTCATAAAAATTGTCATTATAGTCACAGTTTGTTTTGGGATAGTTTTATTTCTATTTGCATTATAATCTGCATCATACATATTTATGGTATAATCAAAAGGGTGGAGTGAATAAAAAAATATGATAACTAGATATAGTGCTGCAAGCAGTTTGAGTTTAGACAACAAGGTGAAATTTTACCATGGGGAAATATAGTTCAAAAACTTTTTCTTATAGAGTACGAATAATGTGTGTGTCTTACTAATAGTTTGGTGACATCTAACTATTACCCACTGTCCAGGTCTGTGTCTTACTAATAGTTTGGTGACATCTACCTATTACCCAGTGTGTGTCTTACTAATAGTTTGGTGACATCTACCTATTACCCAGTGTCCAGGTGTGTGTCTTACTAATAGTTTGGTGACATCTACCTATTACCCAGTGTCCAGGTGTGTGTCTTACTAATAGTTTGGTGACATCTACCTATTACCCAGTGTCCAGGTGTGTATCTGACTAATAGTTTGGTGACATCTACCTATTACCCAGTGTCCAGGTGTGTGTCTTACTAATAGTTTGGTGACATCTACCTATTACCCAGTGTCTAGGTGTGTGTCTTACTAATAGTTTGGTGACATCTTCCTATTACCCAGTGTCCAGGTGTGTGTCTTACTAATAGTTTGGTGACATCTTCCTATTACCCAGTGTCCAGGTGTGTGTTTTACTAATAGTTTTGTGACATCTACCTATTACCCAGTGTCCAGGTGTGTATCTTACTAACAGTTTGGTGACATCTACCTATTACCCATGCAGTGTCCAGGTGTGTGTCTTACTAATAGTTTGGTGACATCTACCTATTACTCAGTGTCCATCTGGCATACATGTATGTAATCCTTGTCTGACAGACATATGAACACTGATCATGACAGGAAAGTGAAATTTTTAGACTTCCCTGTTACTATCGGTTGAAATGTCTTGTTCTTCATTTATCGAATAGATGTTCTGTTAAAGAATAAGTTTTTCTTGTTGTTGATGTTGTTAATAATCATCTTGTACAGTCTTGTCCAGGTTTTTTTTGGTTTTGTGACAAATCCAGATCTTCACCCTCAATGCCAAAGGTGAATATTTGTGTCAGATATTTTACAGTCTCCATTATGACTTAGTTGACCATTACAGAATGTTTGTGTCAGAAATTTCTATTGATTTGTTCTATTTGTCATTACCACTTTCCCTTCTTTTTACTTGATTTTGGCTACCCACATAAATGGCTAACTATCAAATTTAAACCAGAGTGATTTGACCGCTGCCAGCTGTCAGAGCTGTCATTTTCCTTTACGTTGCAGATAACCTCAAGTGTGAAATTATAGATTTTTTTTACTTGTTAATGTATGCTTAAGGAGATTTTTTTAAAGTTTGATCTACATGTACATGTACTAGTTTAAAGCAAGTCCTACATGTATAACATTTCGCATGTAAATGTTGCATTATCACAGAAGGGTATATTTTATTTGTTTTAGTTCCGTCTTTATCCTGAACCATTTACTTTAATGTCAAATTAATTTCTTGCTTGAAAATCGGGGTTATAGTATGGTGAATGTTGGGCAGGTGGCCGGGGGAAAAACATTTTCGTATCAGTTTCCTCAACAACTACTAATCACATTCTCTTGAAATTTGGTATACAGCATCAGCATGGCCTCCCATAATGTGGGATTCTATTTCAGGTCTGTCGCTCACCTACTTCCTGTTAACTGACAGTTAATTTACGAAATCCAGCCATTTCTGTCTTTGATAGATTTATATATTTTTTGTTATCTTTTGACACACGTGTATGTGTAGGCATATGAATTTTGCATGTAAAACTACAGCTCAAACAATGTAGCAAGCAAGACAGCAACATCAGAAGACAATAGGCCATGTAGACCATCTTAAAGAGAGACATATGTATAATTCAGTTCACTACAAGAACTCCTCCTGTAGTGTTCATGTACAACAACCATTTGTCAGTGTTTGTAGAAAAAGCTGATGAATATTCTTTCATAATGTTTAAATGGTATATTTTGTGCATATTTTTTACGCTTGCAATATATTTTCTATTATCAAATTGCTGTAATAAATGTGTATTTATTTGCAAAGTATTGGTGGAAGTGAACAATCCTTTGTTGAGGCTGTAGAGAATGCTGCAAGCATCAACACCAAGTTATGTATAGAGAGAAAGATGAGGCTTCCCTTCCTTGATTCACAGACTGGTGTGGCACAAAACCACACAAACTTGTGGCACCCTTATAAAGACAGACAGGAGGGTTTGTATTATTTCATTTCCTCTTGAATGTATTCTTATTATGATTAAGTAAAATTTTTCTCATGCAAATTCAATATTTTATTTACCTTCTCACCCTAACATCGAAGCAAACAATTTAAATTTATCAGCATTTGTATCCAAGAATATGGCAGTGGTGCCAGACAGACATGTGAACTGAAGATGTTCAGTATGTAATCGTGTTGTTGCACATGGTATACATGTGAACTTAAAAATCTAATATTTTAACGTTCAATATTTTATTTACCATACCACCCTATAGCAAACAATATAGACTTATCAGCATTTGTAACCAAATACTAGTATGTCACAGTGGTGTCAAACATGTGAACAGGAAATTTTCAGTATGTAACCTTATTGTTGCACATGGTATACATGTGAACTTAAAAAAAAATCTAATATTATATTTACATGTGTCAGAAAGGGTAGATTGTGATTTTTCAGAACTGTTTTAATCAGCAATATATATGGTTTTATTTACAGTTAAATATTTTTATTATTGTTTGATTGTCTGAATGGTGTTGAATGCCACATGCATAAGTATAATAAACAATTTAATGTGGCATGAATAACATACTGATTTTACCACGGGTTGGCCCTTTATGCCAAAACTCCGTAATATAGCTGAAAAATTCATGATTGTGGCTTAAACACCCATGTTAACTTAATGGGTTTAATATTAAAATCTAGTTTTGTATAAAAAGGTACATGTAGTAAAAATTAACATTTAAACAATTTTCTGCAGGCAAGTGTGTTCTCAACTCCAGTCTTAATTGACAAGGATTGCCTCTTTTCTGAGTGAAGGTCTGGGTTTTCTCTGGGAACTCCAGTTTCCTTTGCATATAAAAACTACATGTACCTCTTTGGTGCCATGTTACATTTTAATGTTTAATCAGAAATATTGAAGAAGCCATCAATTAAAAAATATTATGAGGATTTTTAGCTGATTAAAATATTAAGCAGATTATTTGAACAGGTCAGTGTAAAGGTCAACTGTACTCTTTTCCTGCAAAGAGATGGAAAAAGAAGAAGAGGCTTGCCTTCATGAATACAGAATGCAAAAAGACATCAGATATTGAAACTGGAGAAGCTGGTATGAATATTTTAGACAGCAAACACAAAAAAGATTTAATTGCTTGAACATAAGGTCCTATATTTTATAGTTAATTCTAATATATGATGTCCTGCTTTCACTGTGTTTACAAGCCATGTTAAAATTCCAATAAATTTAGTTTGCATAAGGTCAATTCAATTTTAAATCACGTTATTTGTTATCCAAAATTATCGTTATTATTAGATGTTATAATTTTTTTATCTAATTCTGGTATTTCCATAATTTAACATAATGCTATTCAATTTTTTTCTCTGGAGAAAAACAATTCATTAGGAACATGTAACAGCCATATACATGTACTACGCACGTTAATATTCAGTGTATACATATAGATCTATAGGTTTCACAATTTGTATATCGCTTTATATCATCTTGAATTATTTAATTTCAATAAAATAATTAATGAACCTACATTTGAAATAAAATAATGTGAGATGATATCAAGCAATATACAATTTTCATGATTTTTTTAAACCTATTTCTCTTATGATGAAACGGAAATAGTAATTTGCATGGCTAATTTTGTATCACGGAAACAGGACATCACTGAATTTTCACTTGTCATACGCAGATATTCTCCCTGAAATTGACATTACAATGTATTTTTTTGATGTGAGGGAATTACACCACAATTTATTTTTCCTATCTCTTGTTCATATCACATCATTGCCCATTGCATACAACTTTTTCCAAGTCGCGGGAGAAATATATAAATAATGACAGTCATAAGAAAAAACTATGTGTCCTTATAGAATCGAAATAATTATATCATTCTTGCTAATGCTTGCTAAACCTTTTCCAAAACATGGTTGCCAAGCAAACACAACATGTGTCTTTGTATTCAAGTACAAGTACTTGTTTTCATTATTTTCTATAATTTAACCATGGCTGTTCCAGACCATTTCCATGGAGAAATTTTTTGATGATCGTGTTGTAAACTTTCGTTTGTTTTACATTTGATATTAAAACACTTATTTGTTTTGTTTTTTTGTGTTAAAATTGTTTTACCATCGAGCATGATTAGAAGAAACTATAAATATTTTAACATTCCCACATAAACAGACTAGGAAGTAAAATGGAACAGCAAGAGTAATATGAAAGGTACTTTGGCAAGAAAATTGCTGTTTTTGTCCAATTAGAATAGGAATAATTCATGGTAGTTATAGTGTTATACTCGTTACACATGTGGTAATTTATGCTGAGCGATAGTGACAGTTTTGGTTGAATTATTAAGTTCATTGGATGTTTGCTTTGCATCCATCTAACAGTATTTCAGCTATATTCAGGATGAGAACAAGTTAACAAATGAAACATCAATTTGAGAAAGATGGACCAAAGGACAAAATAATGAATGCTACTGAAAAAGTATGGAGTATTGGTAGGGATGGAAAATTAAGCCTTTTTTTGTAGTGGCTACAATGAGCCTACTATCATCAACATCTACAAAAGGGGTCTTTATTGTGAAAGGAGTGTGGCACTCTCTTAACACATTAACAACTAAGCTCATGCTCAGGCTTTTTTGATTATGACCTGACAACCCCCCAATGAGAGAGCATACCAATCCGCCACTTGAGGACGGGCTGTGCAGCCCTGTGGGTTGAGCACTGTGAACCCGTACAGTATGGTCTCAGTGACAGTGTTGGTAAACATGAATGTAATTTGTTACACATAAGTTATACATAAACAGTATATTGATTTTCAGTCAATTTAATGTCCTTTTAAATGATATGTTATATATGTGGCATCAAGATTACTTATAAATAATGTCTTACTCAACAAATTTTAGTGGAATCTATAATAAGAATAGGATGATAAATTAGGCTATTTAAAAAAAATTCATTTATATAAGTAGTAAAATTAACCTAAGAAACATGTTCATGCACACCAAGTTTTTTTTATCCAGTTTGTTATTGATACATCTTTAAGATGTCTATTTTTGTCCGAATTATATATATCTCTGTTACGGTTGTTTGTCAAAACATCTATATATAATATTCTGTCACTTACTCTCTTATGTGAGAATGAAAATTTCTCAACATTCTAACTGATTAACAATAAATTAATTGAACGAGAATATTTAAGTTTGATTGGCAAGAGAATATTTTCTTTCAGAGAATGGAAGAAAAAAATCATTGATATGGTGACATGCCACCTTTGTCTTGATATATTACTTCACTAAACTTTTTACAGTTATGGTTTGTTGATCTTTTTTCAAAATGTAAAATGACAAAAATTAAATTGTTGAGTTTATTTTGAATTCATTTATAAGTATTAATTAAGCAGAATATTTTCTCCTTTGAACAGTCTTGTCCAGCTATTTTCTCCTTCATTTTTAGAGCTTAGAGCATTTATATCTTAACTCATGTTTGTACACATAAAGATGGTTTGCAGGACCAAAGGATTTTGTTTTTTAAGTTATTTTCATAAAATAGATCAAATAAGATAGTTTCAGTTTGCAGGCTAGATAGCTGAGATAAGGGTACATTTAATGCGTTCCGATTGGCTGAATTTCAAAATTCTTCTTCCCATAAACCATTTGGCTGATTGATTGAAATATTGCATATATCTACCTTAGATGGCCCTCTGCAAAGTTTTAGTTTTTAGCGCCTATCAAAAATCCAAGATGGCACCATCGCAGATCTTAGTTTAACATAGGACCCTATGGGAAAAACATACAAACAACTTCTTCTCAGAAACTGTTCCACACAATGAAGCCAAATTATGAAGAAATGATGGTTAAATATTTATCTTATTATTTTGAGTTTTTCGAGCCAATTGCAAATTGAACATGGCTTCCAATGCCACTAATGGGTTCTGATTGGCTGAAATCTCAAAAATCTTCTTTTTACAAACCACATGCAGATTGATTTGAAATATGGCAACAATCATAGAAAAGGCATAATCATGTAAACTCTTTAGCATTTAATATTAAAATTTGTAAGGAAAGTAATGTCTCTTAAAATTTTGTTTCTAAGTCAGGTATTGATACATGCTCTTAAGAGCCTCTAGTTTAAAAATGTTTTGCCTGTTGCAACACATATACTTGTCATGTTGTAGATTACAGTAACACTATATTTTTTTATAAAAAAACTTCTACACTAACATATCAACCTTCAGTTCTCAGCTGCAGTGGCATACTTTTCATCTACATAGTTTATGATTGATATATTATATAATTACAGACATGCATCAGATCAACACAGTAGAAAACCCAGCCATAAGAATGGAGGAGGAGAAAAATGAATTAAGTAAAGATGCTTGGTATGATGAGTATGATGAAATTGACGAGCCTCCAGATGCTGGAGAAATGGTTGATGATCAGTCAGATATCAGCGACTATGAAGAAACTTACATCAAAAAAAGGAAAAAAAAGGTGAGCACAGAAATATTTGCTATTCATGTATTGAAGATTTGTTTTTTGGGCTCAAATGGTCAGATCATATCAGCAATGGTGTGTACCCAGCACATAGATCAAGGAGTTTCCATGTCATTGTTGTGTATGTAGAAGGCAGTCCGAGGTGTGGTCATCCATGTGATGAGTATCTATACTAAATGCCGCACCCCCTTGGGAAAATTTTTTTGCTTGTATTTTTTGTCTCGCCTGCGACGAAATTAGCTGGAGGCGAGACATATGTATGGGAATCCGGCGGCGGCGGCGTAAACACTTCACATCTTGCTTGATGAATAGTATATTTGTAAGCCCAAGCCCTAGGTCCATCAAATTTGGTACAGAGGTAGCTTATGATGAGTACTTGCCAGTCAGTCACTTGTCACCTGACCTTGACCTCAATTTCACGGTCCAGCGAGTACGTTAAAGTTTTTGGGTTACGACAGTTCCTCTGTAACCATGCATGGTAGGATGACAATATTTGGTATATAGGTTGCTGATGACTAGTACATGACAGTCTGGTAGGTGTCACCTGACCTTGACCTCAATTTCACGGTCCAGTGACTACGTTAAAGTTTTTGGGTTACGGCAGTTTCTCTGTTACCACGCATAGTAAGATGACAATATTTGGTATATAGGTTGCTGATGACTAGTACATGACTGTCTGGTAGGTGTTACCGGACCTTGACCTCAATTTCACGGTCCAGTGACTACATTAATGTTTTTGGGTAATGGCTGTTCCCCTGTAACCATGCATGGTAGGATGACAATATTTGGTATATAGGTTGCTGATGAATAGTACATGACTGTCTGGTAGGTTTCACCTGACCTTGACTTCAATTTCACGGTCCAGCGACTACGTTAAAGTTTTTGTATTAGGATAGTTCCTCTGTAACTATGCATGGTATGGTGACAATATTTAATATACAGGCCGCTGCTGATATTTAATGCTATTTACGTAATGCTTATGACGAAATTTATTTTCGTTACTGATGCGGAATGCAGGCGAGACGTTTTTCTGTGTCCACACTTGTTTATTTTATATTTTACCTTTTTATTAGAATAATCTAATCGAAAAAATAAAGATGCTAATTTGTCCATGTTTTATACTATAGTTGCTTAGTTGTTATAAATCGTCCTTGACTTTTGTTATGGGAATTTTACATAGTAAGTCAGCCATTTTTGTTTCTAAAGGGACCTTGCATTGTTAACAAATGTTTGTCTGCTTTCGTGCAGTCAGTTGTATTTTGACAAATTGCGAGACTTTTCCCACCTTAACTGCAGATGACATGATTCGAAGAATTTCGAAAAGACAACAATCGGTTGTTCCTAAAGTACACATTTCCATTCTAATTAAGATCAAATTTTAGTATGGAAAATGGCCCTATCAAAATGTAATAACCACCATATGTCAAAATGCTGAATATCTCGACGAAATAATTGTTGGTTTTAAAAAGTTCCCTTCTTGATCTACAAAAGGAGCATAAGCTGAACCATACACGGTAAGCAATTATAATTTGTCATGCAATAAACCCTCTCCAAGATACATTCACTTGTAGTAGTCATAAATCAATGACTAGTCACACAGTTGATAAGGCATGTAGGAATTGGAGGTAGACTAAGAAATGGTCAGAACATTGTGTCCAAATTATTGGTATATTTATCATGGAAGTATTGGTAAGGCTGATTGGAACATAGAGTGTATATAGTGTTTCTATGTGTGGTGTATCAGATTGCAGAAAAATTGCTCACTTATATTAATATACTCATACTGTGGTGTATTTCTGCATATATATCGTTTCACTAAACATTTCAGCAGTTGCCATTTTCATGATTTTAACTTAAGTTATGTCAGGACATCTGTACTGAAATAAATGTCAATTTCCTGTGTGCAGATCAATTAATGGAGGAGTGAACCATTTTGAGGATTGGTGTTGATCATTTTTCTTTAGAATATATGAGAATCATAATCTTTTGAAATACAAGATCACCAATATAACTAGTACAGAAATGAGGAGTGATTCCATTAATAAGAAACCTAGTTTTATTTATCAGATTTAGATCAAAGAAGATGACCATTACACAATATACAGAAATCTTGATTCCAAATGTAACTGGAATACACGAGGGCTTGTACTGGTAATAAGAAGCCTTATAGCTTCGATTCTTCAACTTGTTTTAGATTCATAAGTTGGATAGAAGAGCTGTTTCCTCAAATTTGTCTGACGTATTTTGTCATATCTAATGTGCAAATAAAGAATGAAATGAACAATGAAAACTGTTATTACTGAAGATCATAAATGAAATATGATATGTTTAATAGTTTGGTTGTTTCAATAATAATTTGCTTTTAAATTCTTATTTGATGAAATTAAAAAAAATGGAATGGAGCAGGGCCTGCATAGCGTGCATAGTTATACATCATCAATATTCGATATATTGGATTGCTCTTAAAGGACGTTAAACATCAATCAATCAATCAATCTTAAAGGGCAACACATCCATTTTAAGCTCACCTGACACGAAGGGTCATGTGAGCTATTGCCATCACTTGGCGTCCGTCGTCGTCCGTCGTCGTCGTCGTTGTTAACTTTTCTTCAAAAATCTTCTCCTCCAAAACCACTGAAGGGATTGCTTTGAAACTTTGCACACATCATCAGTAAAATGTCCTCTACCAAGTTTGCCCAAATCATGGCCTCAGACCAACCAACATGGCCACCATGGCTAAAAATAGAACAGGGGGGTCAAAATACAGTTTTTTGCTTAAAGTTCAAAAAGTATAACAGATACAGGAAAACCGAACAGACTTTCCTTCTTCAGCATCTAAAGCTCTACAAAACACTCCATTGGGTCAAAGTTGTATGATGACTCCTTGTAGGAGTTATTGCCCTTTAATTGTCAAAATTGATGATTTTTGCCATTTTTGCCTCAAAATCTTGAAAATTATTAGAACTAGAGAAAAAGTTAGCATTGCTTAATTGTTCTGCTCTATGAGATCTACAAAAATGACTTAAGGGTCAAGATTGTCTGATTAACCATTTAAGAGTTATTCCCCTTGAACTGTTTTTTTTAATCGGATTTAATTGATTTTTTAAAATCTTCTCCTCTGAAACAACTGAAAGTACTGCTTTGGAACTTTGTACACATCATCCATCAAATTTCCTCAACCAAGTTTGTACCAACCATGGCTGCAGATTAACCAACATGGCCTCCATGGCTAAAAATAGGACGGAGGGGGGGGGGGGGGGTAAAATACAGTTTTTGGCTTATATTTAAAAAAGTGTAACAGATACAGGAAAACCGGAGAGACTTGCCTTCATCTGCATCAAAAGCTCTACGAAACACTCCATTAGGTTGAAGTTGTATGATGACTCCTTATAGGAGTTATTGCCCTTTAATTGTCCAAATTGATTATTTTTCACATTTTTGCCTCAAAATCTTAAAAATTATTAGAACTAGAGAAAAGTTAGCATTGCTTAATTGTTATGCTCTATGAATGCTACAAAAATGACCTCAGGGTCAAGATTGTCTGATGAACCGTTTAGGAATTATTCTCCTTGAACATTTTTTTAATCAATTTTACTTGATTTTAAAAAATCTTCTCCTCTTTAACCAATGAAAGGACTGCTTTGAAACATTGCACACATCATCTTTAGGACGTCCTCTACCAAAATTTTGCAAATCATGACACCTGACTACCTACATAGCTACGTTGGCTTAAAATAGAAAAAATGAAAAAAGGGGCGGGTAGGGAGTCGAGAGAGTTTTCGACTGATAGTTAAAAAAGTATAACAGGTACAGCAAATTTGAAGTGAACCTCCCTTCTCCCTCTAAGCATCAAAAGCTCCTCCTTATAGGAGTTATTTCCCTTAAAAGGTCAAAATTAATGATTTTTGCAGAAGTGTTGAGCAATTCCTTATAGCAACGAAAAGCTGGATAAAAAAGGGTTGTTTGGTTTCAGGTTCAGGTGAGCTATACAGGCTCCTGGGAGCCTCTAGTTATTATTTCTTCCTGTTTTAATGAATTGTGTTAAAAAAAAAGATTTTTTTGCCTTGTGAAATTAAACTGTTTGAAAAAACTTGATTTATGAGGTTTAAATTTTCCATACATACATGAAGCACAAACAAGATATAAGATATAGATATTTAAGGATTAACTACAAAAAATATTTTCTCCATCGAGGGATAACAAAATTTCTGCTTTGCACATTGTATAATCCGCGTAGTTAGTTTCCTGTGGAGTAATATATGACATCAAATGGCGCGTGTCTCCATGACGATCAAAATTGTTTTCCATCCTCTGATAGAAAATATTTTCCAGCCAATCATAAGTCATTATTCACGCAAAATTTATTTATTCTTGAATAGTTTGTCTCACAGTTCAAGCGCTGGTATGATATGTTTTTGAAAGCACAAGACTTAAATTGTGAATAATGTCTCATAAACAGATAACATCATATCATCATTAAATGTTTAAATAACTTCAATGGAACTTTTTTATCCTATAAACTGTTATTAATTTTAATTAATGCTCAACATTTACAGAATGAAACAAAATATTCTTTACATCTTTTAAAATTATTTGCAAAAACATCAGAAAACAATGCTTTTATATGGTATGAATAATTGTTCTGTTTGTCACTTGAAAAGGTTGGATACTTATAAACAAGTGAGCAAGGTTTTCAGAAATAAACCAGCTTTATCTGGCTGTTAAATATTGAATTACATAATATTATAACCTTTGTATCTTTGATGATAGTTTTTATTATAATAACCACTGCAGAAAAGGTTCCACATTTTTTAGCTGACAGAAGTTTTCTTGTTTGGTGGTTCACCTTAGAAATTATATTTAACACCTCATTAAATATAATTTCTAAGGTGAACATTTACTGGTAGCCATTTCACAAACTTCAATTCCTAATTTTTGTCTCGGCGAGACATATGTATGGGAATCCGGCGGCGGCGGCGGCGTAAACACTTGACATCTTGCTTCATATATTTGTAAGCCCAAGCCCTAGGTCCATCAAATTTGGTACAGAGGTAGCTTATGATGAGTACTTGCCAGTCAGTCACCTGTCACCTGACCTTGACCTCAATTTCACGGTCCAGCGACTACGTTAAAGTTTTTGGGTTACGGCAGTTCCTCTGTAACTACACATAGTAGGATGACAATATTTGGTGTATAGGTTGCTGATGACTAGTACATGACTGTCTGGTATGTGTCACCTGACCTTGACCTCAATTTCACGGTCCAGCGACTACGTTAAAGTTTTTGGGTTACGACAGTTCCTCTGTAACCACGCATGGTAGGATGACAATATTTGGTATATAGGTTGCTGATGACTAGTACATGACTGTCTGGTAGGTGTCACCTGACCTTGACCTCAATTTCACGGTCCAGTGACTACGTTAAAGTTTTTGGGTTACCACAGTTCCACTGTTACCATGCATGGTAGGATGACAATATTTGGTATATAGGTTGCTGATGACTAGTACATGACTGTCTGGTAGGTGTCACCTGACCTTGACCTCAATTTCACGGTCCAGTGACTACATTAAAGTTTTTGGGTTACGGCAGTTCCTCTGTTACCACGCATGGTAGGATGACAATATTTGGTATATGGGTTGCTGATGACTAGTACATGACTGTCTGGTAGGTGTCACCTGACCTTGACCTCAATTTCACGGTCCAGCGACTACATTAAAGTTTTTGGGTTACGACAGTTCCTCTGTAACCATGCATGGTAGGATGACAATATTTGGTATATAAGTTGCTGATGACTAGTTCTTGACTGTCTGGTAGGTGTCACCTGACCTTGACCACAATTTCACGGTCCAGCGACTCTGTTAAAGTTTTTGTGTTACTGCAGTTTCTCTAACTATGCATGGTAGGATGACAATATTTGGTATATAGGTTGCTGATGAATAGTACATGATTGTCTGGTAGGTGTCACCTGACCTTGACCACAATTTCACGGTTCAGCGACTACGTTAAAGTTTTTGTATTAGGATAGTTCCTCTGTAACTATGCATAGTATGGTGACAATATTTGGTATACAGGCCGCTGCTCATAATTAATGCTATTTACGTAATGCTTATGACGAAATTTATTTTCGTTACTGATGCGGAATTCAGGCGAGACATTTTTCTGTGTCCACACTTGTTTGAGATAGTTAATAGTTATAACAAATCAATAGCTTTTTAAGATATGTCAAGTACACCTTGTCACCAGTAGGTGGTTTTGAAATGATAACTTGAAAACCTGTCAACAGATTTTGTTAAAATGTTGCACAGCTTTTTTTTTAAGTAATATAAAAGTTGAAAATTGAAATTTGTTAAAGCTTTGCACAGCTGTTAAGTACTTTAATAAGATCAAGTTGAACAATGCAACATGACCGGTTATCATTTAATGGAATGTCCCATTAGATACCCTATTTTTTGTAAATTTACATTTGTGAGTGAAAAGAATTCAGATATGTAGATAACAGAAATTAGTGATTTGCATGTTTTGCATGTTTTGTTTCATATATATATAAATATATATATATATATATATATATATATATATATATATATATATATATATATATATATATATATATATATATATATATATATATATATATATAATTGTCTATTTATATATGCCCAACATCTGATTGTATTTCAACATTGGATCTTTAGAAATGCACTAAAGATACATAGTTAAGATAAATGATATTTATAAGTGTCTAATGAATTAACCAAACAATGTCGTTGTAATTTCCACTCTGAAAATCATCTGTACACACAGATTTGATTTTTGAGCTGTCCCACCTCGGGAATCGAACTCGTGTCAGTTTATAATATCTATGGCTACTGCGCCTAGCATGTAAAGACAGAGGTGTAACCTCTAGACCAGATCCTCAAGTACATATACTGATCATACTCTTTATGCAAATACTGTTGCTATGTCACCCCTCAACTAATATCATTCCACAAATCAATATGCCTTGGGCTGATATTGGGGTCTCGGGTAGTTACCCTGTATATATTGTGATACCAATTTGCCATATATCAGTATATATATATTTGTAAATTCCCCAGAAAAACTGTATAAAAGAATTATTGAGGACAATTTTCCAAGTGTAAATATAATTAATTATTGATAAAACTCAGTGATAAAGCAAATTATATTATCGATAAACATATTGCTAACATTGACACTTTATTTTCAAACCTTTCAATTAATAATCTAAACAAATAGTGTTTATTAAGGAACGTAAATTCACACTTAATTTGTGACATTCAAATATGGTAATGAAGAGATATATTAGTTGTTAGTGGTAGACTGTGTCTTGTTTTAGACATTAGTTGTAAGTGTTAGACTTTGTCTTGTTTTGGACATGATGATTTACATGTAGTATCATAAAAATTTAAACTTGTTTCCTTTTTTGTTTTATTATATACATGTACATAACATTTGTTAAAGAGTTGATTTAATTAAATATTCACAGTTGAGTACCAAAGGCCCTCCCTACCACACTTCCAGAATGTACCAAGGGCACTCTTTCACACCTACAGTACGTAACCAAAAGACATCCCTACCCCACCTCCAGTTAGGTACCAAGGCTCTGCCTACCCCACCTCCAGCAGGTACCAAAGGCCCTAATATTCCACCTCCAGTTAGGTACCAAAAGCCGTCCCTTCCACCTCCAGTTAGGTACCAAAGGCCCTCCCTATCCAACCTCCAGTAAGGTACCAAAGGCCCTCCCTATCCCACCTCCAGTTAGGTACCAAAGGCCCTCCCTATCCCACCTCCAGTAGGTACCAAAGGCTGTCCCTTCCACCTCCAGTTAGGTACCAAAGGCCCTCCCTATCCCACCTCCAGTTAGGTACCAAAGGCCCTCCCTATCCCACCTCCAGTAGGTACCTCCCTATCCCACCTCCAGTTAGGTACCAAAGGCCCTCCCTATCCCACCTCCAGTAGGTACCAAAGGCTGTCCCTTCCACCTCCAGTTAGGTACCAAAGGCCCTCCCTATCCCACCTCCAGTTAGGTACCAAAGGCCCTCCCTATCCCACCTCCAGTTAGGTACCAAAGGCCCTCCCTATCCCACCTCCAGTAGGTACCAAAGGCTGTCCCTTCCACCTCCAGTTAGGTACCAAAGGCCCTCCCTATCCCACCTCCAGTAGGTACCAAAGGCTGTCCCTTCCACCTCCAGTTAGGTACCAAAGGCCCTCCCTATCCCACCTCCAGTTAGGTACCAAAGGCCCTCCCTATCCCACCTACAGTTAGGTACCAAAGGCCCTCCCTATCCCACCTCCAGTAGGTACCTCCCTATCCCACCTCCAGTAGCTACCTCCCTATTCCACCTACAGTTACACACATTCATGCTATTGTTTCAAGTTTGATTTGACGATGATTGATTTTTCTTGATTATTTGAATATTGGGTCTTGTCTATATATTTAAATATTCTTTTACTGATTTGTAAATTAAACTTGTTATTAACACAAAAAATGTAAGTCGTTTTATTTGACAGTAACTTTGTTACAATCCTTAATCCACCCTTATTACTGTTCAACAGGTCTGAATGAGACTGTTTTATGGTAATCAAACACCATAAAAAACCCACATTATTAAGTAAGATGCATCCTGCATTTAATTGTGCATAAGCGGTACATCTGTGACATGTGGACAAAAGTGATACCTATGTTTTGAAGCCTAGATGTCTGATTTTATAAGGGGGTCTTGGTGGCTGAGTGGTTAAAGTAGTTTGTCTACTATTGATCACATGGTCTGTCAACACTGAGATTGTAGGTTCAAGTCTCACTGCAGGCAGGGTGCATTCGTTAATCTTAATTGACAAGGATTGCCAGTTTTCCTACTGTAGTTTGGAGTTTTTTCTGTGTATTCTGACTTCTCCATGCCAAAAGAACTGGAAACCATTATTTATCTGAAAAATTGCTAAAAGTAGCATTAAACAACATTCAAGCAAGCAAGCTTATTTTTTTAGCCATTTTTCTGACACTTGGTATATTATTACAGGGTACAGGAAGAGGTAGAAAGAAAAACGTTGACAAGGACAAAGACTTAAATCCAGAAGAGAGAGAAAAACCATACGCATGTGAAGTGTGTAATGCCCGATATAAGACAAGGCCTGGACTCTCATATCATTATAATCATTTTCATAATGGTGTAATGGATGACCAAGAATTATCACAGTCACCCAAACCACAGAGATCCTCTCGCAATGGTAAGTCATCCCATTTTATACAAGCAATGGTAAGTCATCAGGTTTCATACAAGCATTGGTAAGTCATCAGGTTTCATACAAGCATTGGTAAGTCATCAGGTTTCATGCAAGCAATGGTAAGTCATCAGGTTTCATACAAGCAATGGTAAGTCATCAGGTTTCATACAAGCATTGGTAAGTCATCAGGTTTCATGCAAGCAATGGGAAGTCATTGAGTTTCATGCAAGCAATGGTAAGTCATCAGGTTTCATACAAGTAACGGTAAGTCATCAGGTTTCATACAAGCAATGGTAAGTCATCAGGTTCATACAAGTAACGGTAAGTCATCAGGTTTCATACAAGCAATGGTTAGTCATCAGGTTTCATACAAGTAACGGTAAGTCATCAGGTTTCATACAAGCAATGGTTAGTCATCAGGTTTCATACAAGCAATGGTAAGTCATCAGGTTCATACAAGTAATGGTAAGTCATCAGGTTTCATACAATCAATGGTTAATCATCAGGGATTCATAGAAGGTTATTTTCCATTTGCTGAGCTGTAAAATCTAAAAAGCAGAAAATATTACCATTTATTGGTTTGTCATTGTTCTGCAATGGTTAGTGACAGTAGTGTTTGTCATAGCTGTTTAGAGATGGTATTGAAATGCCCCTGCCACAGATTAGGGAGCTGGCATAATTGGCATGTTGGGAACTCCTTATGTGACTATATATAATTATATAAAAATTGCTATAATTGAATAATAATTCATGTGGTGCCAGCCTTTTTACTTTTAAATATCAATGTAATCTTAAATTTACAAAATTCCTTAACCACAAAATGAATTGAAAAATTATTCATGCCTCTTTAAGCAATGTATTCATTTAAATATACAGCAAATTTAATTACATTGTATCTGTTCTTGAAATGTTAGCAAAAAATATAAGTGTATGCTATACATTGATGGGTGCTGGCAGAGTCCGGCCCATTCAAATCAATTATTTTCTTTCTCCTATCAACAGTTCAAACATTTTTGTTGTGTAATTATCAAGTAAAATTGCAACAGGCTATTGGAAATTTAATTGAATAATGTTATTTATATAGAAAATGGTAAAACCTGTAAAATGTTAAAAAAAACCTGTATTAAAGGATACTCTGTCTGAATATTTACTTGCTGACCCTTTAAATGTTGAACTAAAGTGTAATGATCAACAATTTGTTGAAATTCTCAAGATTAAGGTCAAAACTAAGTGCTTCAATATCTTAAAGTATCTCAAAAACAAGAGAAGAAAAATGTTGACCTCAAATACTTTTTGATGAACTCTGCCCCTAATTATGCAATACAATTATCTTTATATGATAAAAAAAATTTAGTTGGAATATAAAAGATGGAAACTGGTTGAAGACCTACTTTCTATTCAAGAGCAAACTAGCATGCACATAGAGAAAAATGCTTTGACTATTTGTGTAAAATAGAAAAGAAATGTATTTAAATATAGCTGAGCTTATTTAAAAATGAACCATCAAAACCAAAAGCTATTTGGGCGGAAAACAAGAAAATATTGAGATCTCATTCTTTGCACAAATACAACACTTAACTGGTCACAGGCAAATTTTATTTGTTTGTTTGTTTAGTGCCACTTTCAGCAATTTTTCAGCTATATCACTGTGTCCAGTTTTTATTGGGGGAGGGAGCTGGAGTACCTGCAGAAAAGCCCCCGGCATTCGGTAGGAAAACTGGCAATCCTTGTCAATTAAAATTGGAGTCAGGCAAATTTTTAACTTTTAGGAATAAATTTTTCCCTTGACCTAAACTGTATTACAGATATAAGTCTTCAATACTTCTAGGTTTTAGGTTTTTAATTGTGCCGGTAGGGGACTTAGTGTTGCATATGCAATACATTGTTGATGAACTTTTAGATCATAAGCTAGGCTGTTTTTATTAATAATTTACAATAACAAATTGACCTTTTAAAGCTTAAAATAGGGAAAAATTTCAATAAGAATGAAGACGTCTAGTTTATAACCTTGATATATCTATGTCAAAGACTGCAAGATTGAAATTGTCAAAAGGGTCCATGTTTTGTATTCACTGTTTTTGCAAATGTTATTTTTAGAAAGGGCTTTTCTACTTGTTAGGTTTATAGACCAATCAACAAAAATCATTTATACATTTATACAATAACAACAAAAGTACAACTCTTCCCAATTTCTCAAATATCAAACTTTGAAGTAAAATCTTCAGTGGTAATGGAAATCTTTTAAGATTACTAAGTATTACTGGTAAAAAAATTTCCTACAGATAAGTAGTGGCAGGTACCATACTTAATTTAAAGGAAAACATTAGTTACCAGTCGAAACAAACACATGCTGCATTATAATAGGCAACAAGTGTCTGGTGGTAGTAATTCCTTGGTCTGACTTGAAGATTGGTAGTTAACTGAACCAGCAGTTTAATTGGTTGTTAATGCTATTGGTAGTTAACTGAACCAGCAGTTTAATGGGTTGTTCATGCTATTGGTAGTTAACTGAACCAACAGTTTTAATGGGTTGTTAATGCTATTGGTAGTTAACTGAACCATCAGTTTTAATGGGTTGTTAATTCTATTGGTAGTTAACTGAACCAACAGTTTTAATGGGTTGTTAATGCTATTGGTAGTTAACTTAACCAGCAGTTTAATTGGTTGTTAATGCTATTGGTAGTTAACTGAACCAGCAGTTTAATGGGTTGTTCCTATTGGTAGTTAACTGAACCAGCTGTTTAATGGGTTGTTCATGCTGTTGGTAGTTAACTGAACCAACAGTTTTAATGGGTTGTTAATGCTATTAGTAGTTAACTGAACCAACAGTTTTAATAGGTTGTTTATGCTATTGGTAGTTAACTGAACCAGCAGTTTAATGGGTTGTTAATGCTATTAGTAGTTAACTGAACCAACAGTTTTAATGGGTTGTTAATGCTATTAGTAGTTAACTGAACCAACAGTTTTAATAGGTTGTTCATGCTATTGGTAGTTAACTGAACCAGCAGTTTAATGGGTTGTTAATGCTATTGGTAGTTAACTGAACCAACAATTTTAATGAGTTGTTAATGCTATTGGTAGTTAACTGAACCAACAGTTTTAATGGGTTGTTAATGCTATTGGTAGTTAACTGAACCAGCAGTTTAATGGGTTGTTAATGCTATTGGTAGTTAACTGAACCAGCAGTTTAATGGGTTGTTAATGCTATTAGTAGTTAACTGAACAACAGTTTTAATGGGTTGTTTATACTATTGGTAGTTAACTGAACCAACAGTTTTAATGGGTTGTTAATGCTATTGGTAGTTAACTGAACCAGCAGTTTAATTGGTTGTTAATGCTTTTGGTAGTTAACTGAACCAACAGTTTTAATGGGTTGTTAATGCTATTGGTGGTTAACTGAACCAGCAGTTTAATTGATTGTTCATGCTATTTACAACCAATTTTTCTCTTACATGTAGAAGTCATTCTATTTTTTAAAGAAGTTATAGATTTATATAATATGTTATATACTCAGCTCTCTACATTTACCGAGAGCTGAGTATAACATGCATGTGGATGGAGAAAGCTGAGTATGTAAAATGTATAAATCTGTAACTTCTGAAAAAAAAACAGAATGAATTATACATGTATGACTGTGGTTGTATATAGCATTAACAACCCATTAAAACTGCTAGTTCAGTTGACTTCAAATTTAAGTTGCCAAAATGGTTCATTTTTGCATTCACTTTTTTTTGCAAATGTTGTTTTTTATAAGATTTTGATAAGGAATTTTTTCCACACCTAAATGATTTTTTGATAGTATGTAAACGGATATGTCATATATACTACCTCAATCGATAAGAAAAACAAACCAGAGGGCGTTTTCTTCTTGTTAGGTTTATAGACCAATCAACAAAGATCATTTATACAATAACAAAAGTACAACTCTTCCCAGTTTCTCAAATATCGAACTTTGAAGTAAAATCTTCAGTGGTAATGGAAAATTTTTCTAAGATTACTATGTATTACTGGTAAAAAAATTGCCTACAGATAAGTAGTGACTAATAGCATACTTGATTAAAAGGAAAACATAAGTTAACAGTCAAACCAAACTGGGTTGTTTATGCTATTTACAACCGCTATTTCTCATATATGTAGCATACACCCCTTTTTTTAAAGAAGTTATAGATATGTCATATACTCAGCTCTGGCCATCCACCCCACAACTAAAATTTAAAGGTGATTAAGTGCCTGTTCTACATTTCTCTTTGTTTATGTAAAAAAGTTTAAAAATATAATAATGGTAGCAGAAATTTACTTAGTTCAATAAAGATGTTACCTTTTATTTCTAGCATCCAAGAATACAAGCATGGATGACAAGATATCTGCCAACAATTATTGTGACTTTTGTCTTGGGGATTCTACTGAGAACAAGAAAACAGAAATGCCAGAGGAATTGGTTTCCTGCAGTGATTGTGGACGTTCAGGTTGGATTAAGTCACTAATTATTTATCTTCCTGCATGTCAATGTCAATCCTTGGATTGGGCTACTGCATGGTAGAATATATAAAGGCAATCTTAAATTTTCATTGGCTAAACAGTAAATAAGATAATTTCCATTCTGAGTCAATGTTCCCTCCATGATCTCATGATCAGAGCCCCTGACTTGGGAGGACGATACATGTATATTTTGTTCTCTTTTTGGAATTGCAACCCAAGGAAGAGGCCTCTGTGTCTTAATTTATTAAATTCATGAACTTATTCATTTGCTATTTATCAGCAGCGTGTCAGCATTGAGGTTATGAATTTGAGCCTACTTTTGGTCAGAGTGTGCTTTGCTCCAACTTTAAATGACAAGATGTTTTGCCAATTGAATGGTTGCCTTACATTAGGGAGCAGTATTTAAGATATATTCATGATGAGAACAAGCTAAAGTTAACAAAAAATGAGGATATAAAATAGGAAAGTGTAGATAGTTTGGTAGGGATGTAATACTGCATATCAGTGACCTGTTGTCTGTTATAAACAGTAATACTACAGTTCAGGGACCTATTGTCTGTAATACTAATACCTCAGTTATACTACAGTTACATGGACTTTGTTTGTAATACTAAAACCTAAGTAATACTACAGTTCAGGGACCTATTGTCTGTAATAAACAGTAATACTACAGTTCAGGGACCTATTGTCTGTAATAAACAGTAATACTACAGTTCAGGGACCTATTGTCTGTAATAAACAGTAATACTACAGTTCAGGGACCTATTGTCTGTAATAAACAGTATTACTACTGTTCAGGGACCTATTGTCTGTAATAAACAGTATTACTACTGTTCAGGGACCTATTGTCTGTAATACTAATATTACAACATTTGTTGTATTCCACAGTATGTTTTAGTTATTTAGCCTATTTTGACCCCAAAACCAAGATAACAATGTCCTTTGCCCTGTCTTCCATATACTATTAACTGTGGGATATAATAAAAAAAAATTTCTTCAGATCATAGTTGGATGAAACCAAGCACTCAAGCCCCCTACATGTACTTGTTATTAAATTCTTATTAAATTTTCTTATCATCATTACATTACTTACAATTACCATCATTATTTTTTAAATATGTGAAATATGGATCACAGTTATGTTACAACTTTTTAATTTTTGACATTTCTTGTACTTTTTGACATTTCTTGTACCAGACTGGCATCTAAGGCAATTCTGTTACTAGTAAATGTTAAGACAGACAACAGTTTGATAGTCTACAAGAAGCCACCTGCAGAAATGACTAACAACTAACACTAACTGTGAATTTTAACTACAAAATATTCAGGATGGTTATAGTTATCTATAAACTTCTTGGATTTTTATAGGTAGTCGGGCAATATATACATTACACAGCAGTAATACAGATATTGTATCCTGTGCACTAGACAAGGACTTACAATAAAAAAGAAAACATTTGTGAGCTATTCTCATCACTGGGCTTCTGTGATTGTTGTTGTCAGCAGCAAACTTTTCACATTTCAATTTTAATCTGAATCAAGTAAATTGACAAATGAAGACGTCATTTCATTTTAGGCTAGGCTGATTCTATGGCACCAAATCACAAACTGCTAAGTTACTGTTATGTTATGCTTCTTACATTTATATATATAATTTCTGGTTACACTTATTACATTTATATAATTTCTTTCTTAAACAGGACACCCAACATGTTTACAGTTTACACAGAACATGATCATTTCAGTCAAGAAGTATCCATGGCAATGCATAGAGTGCAAATCGTGTGGTTTGTGTGGAACTTCAGATAATGATGTAAGACACGTTAAGCTTTAGAATCAGTGTTGATTTTTGTTTGTTTGAATGATGTTTAATGCACTTTCAGCAATTTTTCAGTTATTTCATGGCGTCCAGTTTTTATTCGGGGAGGAAGCCGGAGTACCCAAAGATAACCCCCACCTTCAGTAGGAAAACTGGCAATCCTTGTCAATTAAGATTGGAGTCGAGTACACCCTGCCCGCAGTGAGACTCGAACCTGCTCAGTGTAACAGACCATGTGATCATCAGTAGATGAACTACCTTAACCACTCAGCCATTGAGGCCCAAGAATCAATGTTGAAACAATGATACATGGAGTAAGAGCAATCTAATTAAAATTAAATCTTTCACTTGCTCCCCCCGTTTTTAGCTCATTGTTATCACTTTGTGTCCAACAGCGTCTGTTAACATTTTACATTTTAATCTTCTTCTATGAAACCACTTGGCTAATTGACCTTTCCTTTTTATTTGGATTGGAAAACCAATATGGCTGCCACCGCAAGATTTAGTTTAACATAGGACCCTATGGGAAAAAAAGTTTGAAAGGGCTTCTTCTCTGAAACCGTTTAACCAATCAAAACAAAACTTACTAGCAATATTGTTTGGATGGTCCTCTATAAAGTTTGTGTTTTTTATGGCACTTGGAAATTCAAAATGGCCACTAACACAGGACTTAGTTTAACATAGGACCCTAAGGGAAAAAGTTTAATAGGCTTCTCTGAAACCGTTCAACCAATCAAAACAAAACTTACTAGCAATATTGTTTGGATGGTCCTCTATAAAGTTTGTGTTTTTTATGGCACTTGGAAATTCAAAATGGCCACTAACACAGGACTTAGTTTAACATAGGACCCTAAGGGAAAAAGTTTAATAGGCTTCTCTGAAACTGGTTAACCAATGGAAACAAAACTTACTAGCAATATTGTTTGGATGGTCCTCTATAAATTTTGTATTTTTTATCCCAATATGTAATTCAAAATGGCCACCACCGCACGACTTTGTTTCACATTGGACCATATAGGAAAAGAGTTAAAAATGGCTTCTTCTCTGAAACCAGTTAACCAATCCAAACAAAACTTACTTCCAATATATGTTTGATGGTAATTTATAAAGTTTAACGTAGGACTTTATTGGAAAAAGTTTTAAAAGGCTTCTTTTCTGAAACTGGTTAACCAATGGAAACAAAACATGCTAGCAATATTGTTTGGATGATCCTCTTTGAAGTTTATGTTTTTTATACTAATAGTAAAATCAAAATGGCCATCACAGCATTACATAGATTAACATTGGACCCTATGGGAAAATTTTAAAAGGCTTCTTCTCTGTTACTGATTAACCAATAGAAACAAAACTTACTGGTAATATTGTTTGGATGGTATTCTTTAAAGTTAATGTTTTTTATTGCGAATTGGAAATTCAAGATGGCCACCACCGCAGGACTTAGTTTAACATAGGACCTATGGGCAAATTTTAAAAATCTTCTTCTCTAAAAAAACAGGTTAACCAATGGAAACACAACTTACTAGCAATACTGTTTTGATGGTCCTCTTTAAAGTTATTAAAAATTACAGGACTTAGTTTAACATCAGGGAAATGCCATCTACATTGCTTATAAAATCAGGTGGGCGATACAGGCTCTCAAGAGCCTCTGGTTGCTATGGTCCCTGCGTTGGAGTAAAAAAGTCAATAAACATATCTATGATATGTAAATGTTCATGTGTCAATATTTTTTACTTAACAGCAATGCATGATCTTATATTTTACTTTGATTTTCTTGTAGACTACTGTGTTTTTCTTGTTATTTTAATTGGGAGAGTAGTATATAGACAAGAATAATGTGTTATATGTACATGATTTGTAATTATTTGAATTATTTTTCAGGACCAGTTGCTGTTCTGTGACGATTGTGACAGAGGGTACCATATGTATTGTCTGAACCCTCCCCTTAATGCACCCCCTGAAGGTAAGTTTTATTAAGGGTACCACATGTTTCATTTAAACCCCTGAAGGTTGACTTGTGTATTTGCCCTGATGGTAGTAAACTGTAATTCAGATTTGATGAACCATCTTTTAATTTAACACTAATATTCTTAATCCTTATTTTTTTATAGTTTAGTTTGATTAGCATAAGTAACTGTAAATATCTCAGGTTATTCACATGTACATTATGTAAATACAGATATGCTAACCAATCATTTAGTTGGATAACTCATTTTGAGTGAGGTTTCATAAGAGCATCTGTTACCTGACATTGACCATGTTATTTTCTGAACAGTATCTGCAGAGCTTTTAATAAACATTATATTTTAATATAATATAACATACAGTATAAATGTATGCTTGGCTCATTTCTGTGTACAATTTTTTCTCAAATGCACACATAATATAATAAAATATTAAATTATATTTGTTATTGAATTGAACTGGCCTTACAAGCAGGTGTTAAAATCAGAAGATTAACAGGTCAGTTTATAGCAAAGAATCAAGACAACATTCTGGCCAATCCTTTTGTTTAAGTGTTAATTTTGTTATTTACTTGAACTATTTTCAGGAAATTGGAGCTGCCATTTGTGTATTGAAGAGTTCCATGGTGGAAAGAAGCCGGAAGGAATGCAGTAATACACTGATATATATGACCACACTATATGTGTATATGTTGACCTGTCGTAATGTAGTTAAAGCATACTGTAGATTCATTCATCAGAACTTGCTTTTGTATATTAAACAAGGAAATTGTTATTGTTTCTTAATGTTTTCTTTCTACATGGGTTTTTCTGTTTCTGATACTTCCTTTTATCTGTGGTCTATTCCAAGAAAAGCAAACACTGTGCTGTTCTGTAGGAGATGGACCCAGGGGACTATTTAAGAACACCTGTTTATGTACATTGTACATTCTATTGTCTTTCAAACAATTACTAGTACACAGACATTTCACCTTTTACTGTTTGAAAACTTACACATCAGTTGAATCAATTTTGAGATGAATGTTCCGGGATTAAATTTTATTTAAATTTCTATTCAGGGTAGGGATTTTGAAGCAATAATACATGAAGTAGGAGGTATAAGTGCTCGGAACCTCCAACTTTACACCTCTTTTGCGATTAAAGAAAGATAAAAATCTGGAAGGAATTGGGAGATTTCTTTGTCCATGTCAGTACAACTAAGAGAGAAGGGATTGACAGATTTCTAAACCTCAGTCCACTTCCTTCTGTGGAAAATAAATATAAACAACTATCCTTTTTATTATCATCAATATATAATTCTCTCCAGCAGCCAACACCCTGTAGCTGGTCATAACATGATGATTATTTGTGATAATTGAAAATACATTACAAAGAATGTATCATCATCAATTGGCTAGGTAACTGGTGAAGAATGTGTTAATTACATACATTATAAGTTAATAGAAGACTAAACATGATATTTGTGTGTTTATCACACATTATATTTAATTCACAGTGAGACCTTATAGTAGATGTACTGAAAAAGTACAAATATGTGTTGTTTGCTCAATATGTTCGATTATTTTCATATTTTACCAGTGTGGTAGTGACGAATATATAATGACTCGCCCCACTCTCGAGTCGCCCCATCACGAGTCGCCCCATATTAATAACGAGTCGCCCCACATTTAATAACGAGTCGCCCCACACAATAACGACTCGCCCCACATATGTAAAACATAAAATGTGTAATATAAATTTATATATTTAATACTTTATAATATAAATAAATACATTCAATTTGATAGTATACATTTCTAAATCTCCGTATATTGTACTGCTCGGTGTTTTAATTGGCGGTGGATCTCTTGAGATTAAAGTGTCACAAGTGGCTTAGCAATTTAGAGGTTTTTTTAGAAATCTGTGGGCCTGAACGTGAATGAATTTTAAATGAATCGAAATTGTACTCTAAATTTAAAACTATTAAATGCTGCCTGTTAATCTTACATACTAGTAAAACAGATTTCTAAAAGTTTGAAAATACATGGTTGTCTTATTGTTAAACAATTTCTAACGTGCTTGCTTATTCAAACAACACCGAGACAGTTAACAAGGGACCACAAAAAACAACGATTGTAGTTAGAAAACATATATTCTTATATTCTGTACATTTAGGTCTGTGCATGTGGACTACGGGTGTTGGTGTACTAGAAGTGTAAGTGGTTTGTAGATCTATTTGGAAAATAAGTCTGTATGGACCATAGGTCTGTACTGTAATTACTCAAGTTAATCAAACAAACAAACATACATTCAATTAAAGACGATTAATTACTTCATTATAATATTAACTACATCGGTTAACTTTTCATTCTTTAAAACTGTTAATCGCATCAAAGTAAATTCCGATTGTAAACTGGGACTAGTATAACTTGATTTATAGGTTCCTGTTGTAAACAAGCAATTATCATAAGTAATTAAAGAAGTGAACACGAGTTCACTTTATCTAAAGAGATCCACCGGCAATTAAAACACCTAGCAATAAAATATATGCAAATTAAAAAAGTTATACTATAAATTTAATTAAATATATTTTGAAATATTAAATTTTAAAACTTATATTCTATATATTTTACATTTGTGGGGCGAGTCGTTATTCAGTGGGGCGACGTGTTATTAAATGTGGGGCGACTCGTGATGGGGCGACTCGAGAGTGGGGCGAGTCGTTACGATACCGGTAGTGACAAAATAACTGTTGAGATTGATAATAGATAACATGACCTAATTCATTGTGTTTACAAAAGGAAGAACTAAATTTAACAGAGGACTCTGTAGGAATAATTTTCAAATGACATCTTTTCTGAAACGCAAAGCCGATTCAAGCTGTATGGTTATTTTTAAAGATGATGCTTGATTTTTTCATCGGAAATTTTTGATGGCTGCAATGGTAGGAATTAACATTTATTGTGCTTTCAGCGGTGTGTTGACCGATTGATAATTTATTGACGATATTTTTTTTAGACATAGGGACTCAAAATGGTCTGATATTTGCTATAGTTGTAGGAACATTGGGCAGATGTTCATTTCTGCAAGATACGGGCTAGGTTTTGGGTAACGAAATGCTATTGTGCTGACAAGAAACATTAGTGGGATTGAGTTTATTGTTCTCGTGAATATTATCACGTGTTGCCGACCTATCTCAGGAAGGTTAATCACCATCTGTCTTGGGTAACCCCTTTCAACTTTACCGTAGTTCCATTCTGCTCCAACAGACCATAATGTCTAGGAGCTAGAGAACTTCTTCGGCAAACATCAAGAAGTACTAATAAGATATCTGATGAAAACATCGTTGTGGTAAAAGGAGATTGGGATGCTTAGGTGGAGAGAATGCTTGTAAGAACTGGAAATACATTTATAGGTGCTACTGCAATGCAGCAACACATTTTAGTTTCATGCCAGCTCCAATGAACTGAAGCTGATAAACACATTTTGCACACACGAAAAACCAAGGATATGGACATGGCACAGCCCGACATTACAATGGCCAGAAAATGGAAACTGTACACAACTTAAAATAACTTTGAACCATTATTACGGATGAAGGATCAAAACCCAAAACCTCGTCTAGGATAGCGCAAACAATTTAACAACAGATGCTCTAGCAAGATTAAAGACGATCAGTAGTGACCGAAATATCAGCTCAAAGATCAGACTGATGCGCACCTCGTTTGACCTGTTGTTAAAAAAATGATACAGTCCACAGAAATGAGATGTTTCCGAACGCTTCTTGGCGTTTCAAACCGAGATCAAATCACAAATGAGGAAGGCAAAACAGAATCAGGAAAGCCATTGGACCCTATGAAAACCTACTAACCACAGTTAAGAAACAAAACTAAAATGGTCTGGACATATCGCACGATCATCTGGGCTTGCCAAGACATTCAGGCGGATTTGTAACTGTTCCTTGGCTTTCGGCTCTTGTTGTTCGGTCGGTTTTTTGCCACTTTCTTATTGTTCAAGCAGGAAGAAATGGCAGACAGAAAACGACGAAAGGACGACATTCCATACTGGACAGGTTTAAACCTGTGCTACACTGAATGGAGACATCGGAGAAGATAGGGTTGGAAGAAGCTGGTTGCTAAATCATCAGTGGTGCCCAGATGACAGATAGATGTTATGACCAAATATGCTATATTCTTCTCTACCCATACCTTCAGTTTATAAGGTACATAAAGAAACAGCTTGTCAAAATAATATCTCATGTTTTAATAAAATATATCATATACTGAACAAGATATCTTACAAGAAGTATAAGAAATGTATGTTTAATCAGAAATCTTATCTTGTGAAAGATAAGATATTCTTAGAATATATGGATATCTTGTTTGGTGAGTTAGTATAAATGTGACCCACATTATAGTATGACATTTAAAGGTTGTGGGTTGGTTCCTTAATTGGGTAAAAGGTCTGCACAAAGGTACAACTCTTGCCTTATTTCTAGGACAAAACAGCAAGCACTACTTTACCAAAAGAGAAATGGATCTTTAATAAGGTGGATATCTGATTTATCTTTCTGGTTTTTTTTCATTGGCTCTATTTTGAGAAGTACTAGAATGCGGCGTAAGGTGTGAGGTTTCCAGTGATTAGTCCCTGCTAGGACTAGTATAACTGATTTATAATTTCCTGCATGGTCCGAGTAAAAGTTCCAATATTGTATATATGACGTGTGATTTGAACATTGGTCAGTGTAGCAATATATTTAGGGATGTGTGCTCACTATCTGATATTGTAAGTAAAGTAAACGTAGTTTGAACTGTTGGGTATGAATTTAAGAAATAAATACGACATTGTAGACTTGCAGGAAACAAAAACAGATCAACTCGACAAAACTGATATTGTTATATGCATTTTTGAGACAAAAAAAGTATAAATGTTTCTAAAACTAGAAAATCTTTTTGTTTTAGAAAAAGTTTGAGAAATTATTAATCATAACTATGCATTTGTGCGTTTGTTAAAGCTTTCATCAAAATGAAGTTGTTATAGTATACCTAGAATTAACTAAATACGTCTCAAAAGATGCGTTCGACGAAATAAGTAACTACATCACAAATTTTTCATGCTCGTACAAATATATTGCTCTAACAGGCGACTTAAATTGCAGAACTGGGAATTTGCGACATTTTCATATGTTCGATCTCTTCTTATTATCTTTTAATGATATTTAATTGTTTTCGGGTACGATTGAGTAGTTAGGTGAAAAACCATACTCTACAATATAGTTCACGTAGTAAGTGATAAAACGGCTAATTTAATATCAAAGAAAATATTTTATTTACAGTTTTTCGTATTTGTTAAATCCTTCAAACTTTAAAATACATTTTGTTGTCCCGATCTAATAAGAAGAAGTAAAGATGTACAAAATTGCATATAAATGCGCGCTATATCAGTGTATATCTCGGTAGTATCGGGAACCTATAAATAAAAAAAGTTATACTAATCCCAGGTAGTATGAATAGATCGATTCAATTTTTATTTTGGGATTATTTTACTATCTATAGGGTAAGCCTAGTATTTTTATTAATGCATTCTATTCTTGACATAATAACATGTATATACTTGCGTTTCTTTTATTCATTAGTTATTTAATTTGATACGAAAAAGGCATTTTAAAATTTTGTTATATTATATTACGTAATGTATTTCATCGCTTCAATTGTATTTCTTAGATTATTTCATGATTTATAAGGTAAGCTTCGTAATTTGTTTATGCATTCTTATTATAACATAATAAAATGTATATTTTTTCTGTTTCTTTTATTAGTAACTTAGAGAATTTGATAATAAAAGTGCATTTTTATATTTTGTTTAACGCGCTTGTGACCACTCATCCAGAAAGCCTTCAGTGATCTTATTTCTGGATTATTTCATAATTTATAATAAGGTAGAAAATGGAATCTTTACGTAGAACATTAATCAATCTTGAACATTAAATTTAATTTCCCTGGGTTTTGTTTTTTGACGGTTTCGAAATCCCAAACTCTCGTGAACGATTCCTGTGTAGTAGTGATGGTTTTAAAAGTTTTAAAAGGGGGGGGGGGGGGGGCAGAGATATTTCTGTCAATGTAATTGTATATTAGATGTGCCTTGTTTATTTATTACCTGACACTGAACTTTGATGAAAGGTAAAATGAAAGACCAATTAAACTCGCATAATAAGCCGCTAAAATGCAAATTTAGATTACGATTTTTATATGAAATTAGATTTTTAAATAGGAATGTTATTTAAAAAAATTGTTGTCTGAATCAGTGAAAAATGTCGTAGAAATTAGTAGGGAAAAGAAATTTCTCAATAATAAAAAGCACAAAAAATATAGATTTTTATCTAATTCAAGATTTACAAATTTGGATGTTAAGCTATATTAACGAAGCAAGTTATATATAATAATAATACAAAAGAAAAAAAAAATCAGTTACGTTCGAATTAAGGTCATCAACATCATAGAAGTTAATAATCTCATAAATTGTTTTGCAAAATAAGACTCTTCTTCAAATTGTTTTTTTTTTCTTTTTTTTTCTTTTAAATTCTGAAAATTTTATAAAGTTCTTAGCAATGTTTATGAGCATGAATGCTAGTTTGACGTTTGAAATACATTTAATTGCAAATCTTTTGAAACAATTTTAATTACAGTAAAATTAAATCAATAGAAATAGTAACTTGTTGGTATGTTTTCTTTGATTTTCCGGGGACGCGATAACTGCCGATCTTACATTAACATTTTTCCCCCACAGATCCACGTGACTATGATCAATGTAATTTTATTGATAAACATTTGTATTTCCAAAACATGAAAACTTTGCCTTTTTTTATTAAAGTACTCTTCTCAAAGTTGAGATATTATAATCTCATGATGATTATTTTTTGCCTTTCACAATCGTCTACATTTACAACCCTTTACAGCATATGATGAAATTTTAAATAAAACAAATTGAAAAAAAATATATTAAACCAAATCGGATACACCTATAACATATAAATCGAACTTCTCTGGATATGGGTTTAACCCATATCTTTTCTTGTTATATGAAACTTCTTGTGATGAAACTTACACGGAATCTTTGTCACATAGTCCCATTGTGCACCTGATATTGACATTTTGATCGCAATGATATTTAGGGTTTCCCATAGCAAAACATGGACTTTGTCATTCACATAAGGGTGTACCAATCTCTTATCCGTAACTCTATATTCTCCAAGGAATGGAATTTGAGTTTCCTGGACTTTGTCATAAATGTAAGCGGTTCCCATCTCTTATCCGCAACTCTTTCCACACTACTGAATAGAATTTGATAAAACTTAAACAGAATCTTTGTCACATAGTCTCATCGTGCAACTGTTTTAAACATTTTGGTCGGAATGATATTTTGAGTTTCCCCTAGCAAAACATGGCGACTTTGTCATTCACATAAAGGGTACCCATTTCTTATCCGTAACTCTATATTCTCCACGGAATGGAATTTGATGAAACAGAATCTTTGTCATACAGTCCCATTGTGCCCATGATTTTTTTACATTTTTATCGGAATGATATTTGGTATTTCCTATAGAAAAACATGGATTTTGTCATTAATGTGAGGGGGTGCCGATCTCTTATCCGGAACTCCACCTACAACACTGAATTAATTTTAAGTCACGTAGTAACACTGTGCACCTGATATTTTATATTTTGATCGGAATGATTTTTGGAGTTTCCCATAAAAAAAACATGGACTTTGTCATTGACATAAGGGGTATCCATCTCTTATCCGCAACTCCACATACACCTGACTGCATATAATTTGATTAAACGTTCACAGATTCTTTGTCACATAGTGTCATTATGCACTTGATATTTCACATTTCGATCAGATTAATATTTGGGATGTTTTGAAAATTGGGAAGCGGGGATATCAATTAGTGAGTATTGCTCACTGTTTGTCTAGTTTTTATTCCAGGCGTTAATAAAACCACAAAAAATTGGTTTTGTAAATGTGGGGTCTTTACCTTTTCTATTAGATGCCAAAATACCTTTGGCAAGAAATAATCTTGACAAACACAAAAACAATTTTGGAAATTAACTTATAGATAAGCATCATTTGTACATTACGAACCGTTGCATAAGTCATAATAGACGTTTTGGTCTATTGGCTTGTAAAGAGACACGTGTTGTGGACTATTTCATATGAACAGCAAATATAGCTAGATATATTGACAATTTGACTGTTGGAATTTAGTAGATTTTCTTGTGATGCACACTCACCTCTGAGGGTCGTATTAAGACGATTAAGTAGAACAATGAAAATAGGGGTATACCAACTGACAATTTTAAAAAAAAGGGACTCCGAAAAATTTTAAGGTTGTGTAAGAGTCTTTTTTTAATATATTATAAGCGATGTTCTCAATAAGCTAATTACAAAAGAAAATGTAAATACCTTGACAATTATTGTTCGAGTCAGCAGCAAAAGATACTTTCGGGTAAAAATTTAAACGCAGCTAGAAAAAACTGCTAAAATTCTTATGATTTATGAACCTTTGCAAGTCAACATGTTAAATATATCAAAGGCTCAGAAGTCGGCTTAATAATAAACAAAATAAGGCCGATAAATTAAAACGTAACTTTAAGTGGTATAAAAAGATTATGGATTCCAAAAAAGAACCATAAAAAATTAGTTTAAAAAATTAAGGAGAGTACTGAAAACTTTAAAATCAGACGAAGACAAATTCTTAGCATAACATTCTATTGGTTCGCTGTTTCATTTCTTCATGACCCGAGCCATGACAGTACGAGTATTGTTAAGCTTATTTATAGTATTCATAGTAATGCTGATGTAAACAACGTTATACGTAAATGAACGTATTTGCCTCGAGGAACTAAAGAACAGTGAGAAAGCGGCTGAAGTTAATCAGATTGGAAATAAGTTCATTAAGTCCACTTCTGACATGTTTTCCACACTGTATGTAGATTTGTTCAATATAATCTTTGATAACATTAAATTCCGGATAGTTGGTTCCGCGGAAATATTGTTCCTTTTTATAAAAGTGATTTGTAGTCTGACCTTAACAATTACAGACCGATCACTGTACTGAGTTGTTTTGGCAAGTTGTTTACACTATTCATGAATAATAGATTGCCTGTTGTTTCTGACAGTAACTTGGTACTTCAAGAAAATCAAACTGGTTTCTTAAAAAAATATTCCACTACTGATAATATATTTTCTCTAGGGATAACACAATTTCCGTTGTGCACATTTAATATAATCCGTTATTATACAATGTGCAAAACGGAAATTTTTTTATCCCTCGATGGAGGAAATATTTTTTTGTAGTTAATCCTTAAAAAAATATATAAGGTAAAATATACAATATTGTTGCAAATCTTTATAAAAATGTGAAATCTAGAATTTATTACAATAGTTGCTTCTCTGAATATTTCGTTTGCCAAAATGGGGTTAAGCAAGCGAACATTAATCACCTTTCTTATTTGCTATCTACTTACACATCTTCGAGGCGTTTCTTTCGAAAAAAACCTCAAAAACCATAAAAAACGATTTAGTGAACTTGATGTATATATACAATTATTTTCGATTTTTATATGCAGGCGACACCTCCAAGTGCGTCAGTATTCTGGTATTAGTGCACCGTGTTGGGAAAAATGCCACGTTCCTCGCACGTTAAAGAACGCTGCTGTAGTATTCGCTATGAGTAGAGATATCGATCCCGCTACAGGAGGCTGAATTGCCCGACACTATCCATCCTCCCATTTGCCAGTGGCAATATAAAATCCGTTACCCCTATTTTTCCTTGTGTCCCATCCCATTTTCATTCATCATCATTTCATGTTCATTTTATCATCCATTTCATGTTCATCGCCTGAATATAGCTGAAATAATGCTGCTCGGGCGTTAAACACCATTAATCAATCAATCAATCAATTTTGGTACACTGACGACGATACCCTCTTTAGCTTAACCGGCCTTCTGAAATATCTCATTGACAATATTCAAAACAGTTACGACACTTGAAATATGTGTGTGATCAGACTGAGAATATTGAACATGTCAAGAAATAGTGCATTATTCTCTATAATTTTTGTTAAAAATATTACCAGTTTTGCCACTTTTCTGACTCCATTTTCAGGAAATGCACCAATCACAAATACTCATCATGAATATATTACCATAGATTGATGATTCATATTCAAAAACTTTTAAAATCTCAATGGGGTAATAAAAAATGTCTTTAAAAACACTGGTAAAGTTTGTTACCATGGTAATAAAACGAAAATGGCAATTGTTCGATATTTTGTTTGTTTGTTTGTTTGAATGGTGTTTTAACGCCACTTTCAGCAATTTTTCAGCTATTTCATGGCGTCCAGTTTTTATTGGGGGAGGAAGCCGGAGTATCCGGAGAGAACCCCCGTTTTCGATATTTAAATATATGTATGACCATACTTCTAATATGAGCCAAGATAACAATTGTTGTCATCATATGTACCTAACAGGATCTTTTCAACATAGTATGACCTTAGAAAACTTTCAAGGTCACACTTGTGTTGTTGTCAAGGTCACTTAGTTGACCTTGACCTTGAGACACAGTACTCTGAAAGGATTTCAATGTCATTTTAAATTTATAGGATGTCTGTTAAAAATAATAATTAAGGATGATTTAATTTAACTCTAAGAAACAGTAGGTTCGTGGAAATATTGAACTATACAGAAATGGCTTTTTTCACAAGGTACAATGGTAACCATCTTTGACAGTGTTTTTCTATAGATATCTTTTGTTACTCCATTGAGATTTTTATAAGTTTTGAATATTAATCATCAATTTATGTAATTATATTCATGATGAGTATTTGTGATTGGTGCATTTTCTGAAAATGGAGTCAGTATAGTGGCAAAAATGGTAATTTTTTGGTAAAAAAAATTCCTGAAAAAATGCATGATTTCTTGACATATTCGATAGCCTCGTTCTGACTACACATTTATGTTTAGTATTGAAATTGTTTTGAATATTGTCAATGAGGTATTGAATTAAGCAACTAGAACTTTATATTGAATATGCATTGATTTTTGAATAACAAATTGGGAATTTAATATAGGCTATTTTGCAGTATGAGAAATGATAAAAAATGACCGCCTCGGTTACCATGGCAACCGTGGTCAATCATAACAAACAGTCATCATTTTTGTCATCCAATTGGTTAATTGCAACTTATGAAATGAAAATCAGCAAAATCTGAGACATGTCATGTCCCAGTTATTTTGGTGCTTAGGGATAATAGGTCTTAAATGGCGTCATATTATCAACTAATGAAAATGCTTATATCGGAGGTCCTTACCAGGTGTTTTATTTTTGAAAGTGAAGCTTGCGTAAAAGTGCGTCAGCAGGTGGCGGAATGGGGGTACCCTCACGTTAGGATGTTGTGATGTTATCATACGGTAAGTCTTAGCGCGGTTAAAAGTAGGGGTTACGAACGCCAAGCTCATTGCACCATAAAGACCCCTTCTGAACATTTTGAAAAAAATAAGACGCAAAAAGCTAAATTACTGCATTTTTCAGTGGCAGTCGAAATTTTGTTACCGTTGATTTATAGTTTGATTACTTGCTTTGTTCTTAATACAGCTGAAATATTGCTCGCTGGACTGCAAACAATTAATCAAGCATAAAACTGTGATTTATATTCAGTTCATGCGTATTTTTTATTAATGATTTTTTTTTATTTCTCATATTATGAAAAAGAAACGAAATTAAACTTTATAGAAAAGGATATAAACTGCTTTGTATTTGAACATACTGTATTAATGCAAGTCGTGCAAATTGTCGCGTTAAGACTTAATAGGAAACCAGTTTTAAACACTGAAACTGTTAAGTCAGCTTCAATCACGTGGAACACATGACGATTTGTAATTGCTGTCAAATAGTTCGTAATTGGATTGGTTTATTGTTGTTTTACGTCCAGCAAACAATATTTCATGACGTATTAGTAATTTGACGGTTCATTATTCTTTCATACAAGAAAAGTTTCCAGTGATGCTCAATTATGTTCAGTTTTCAGGAGGCAAATGTCGATGGGGCAGCGGTCTGTTTTCCCTCCATAATGGGTTAACATGTATATTCACATTTTGTGGGAACCCAGTCCCTTTGTTCTTGGCCCCAAATTTCTCTAATTACATATTTATCGTCCAGTAATAACCGTATTTTATATAATTTGAGTGACAGATTGTATGAAAAATGTTTAAGCTGTTGTTTGTGCGTTGTTATAACCTTTTCATCATTATTGTCGTCTGTATATATCGTTTTTTCTGCATTTATATTAAATGCAGTGTCAACAAACTTTTGGAGCAAGCATAGCTGGATTTGTCTCGTACATGAAATTAACTTTTGATTTGTGTTTAAGATTTGACCTAATTTGTTTCATCAATTCGACCTGAGGACATGGCTTATTTTAATAAAACATCAAATACTTGAGTATTTCCATAACTTTTCTCTTTCAATATTATTTAAACTGAGTTACATGTACACTAAACATAACGATATACATTTTTACTATAAATCATAACTTAAATTGAATTTCCTTATCTCGTTTATAACTTTTCCTCAGCGGGATTCGAAATTGCACCGTTGTGACACTATGGCAACCATTCGCCTGCATTAATGGTGTAGTGTCACAACGGTGCGAGTTCGAATCTCGCTGAGGGTAAACAAAACAAGATTGACAGTACACGTATTAAAAATCTCATCTTAACATTGTTGGGCTAAATTTGTAGACGTATTTAAATATTTGGTGTTAAGCGTGTATTTCTGATCGATGATTCAGGTATTTCGGATGCTTCAGAAACCGGCGGATAAATATAAATGGTTGTCACAATACTTAGACGTTTGTACATTTATACATGTAAACAAAAACAAAATGTGTTGCATTTCTGTATATGTATACTATGCATCAAAACGTATCGTTTCGAGTTTCAGTTGTAAAGATGTTTATCGAAAATTGTTAGAAAAAAATAACAATTATAGCAATACAATTATTTCCATGCTCAAACTAGAATAGTTTCAACATTCTACACATAGAATATAACTTAATATAGATTTTTTTCATAAAATATTTGTACCTATCGAACGGTACAATATAATCAAGTTAAAATTAATAAATTATAATATAATAATTTATTAAGTATGTTTTCATATATATATATATATTTTACATCACGTTTCTTCCGCCTCACGTGTTATGCCAGTTATTTAACCGATCACGTGTCGAGCTTTTGCCCCTTCAAACTCACTTTTATATATATTGTTTTTCGCGACAGATGCAAAATATCTAAGGAAATAATAAACGTGACAATCTTCAATTGGGTGTATTGAATTCTTCATATAATAATTGATTACATTCTTTTCTGTTATACATGTATGTGTGGTCAACACAATTTGTCCTTTGTTCGTTCCTGTTTATATAACTTGGCCATAAGTTGGGGACCACCAGGATTTTAGCGAAGGTGATTTTTTAAACCAATATTTTTATCAATATATAACTATCCATTGTTTATTTCACGTTTCGTTTAAAATACTAGTAGTCGACTATTTTAAAGAAGTTTATGATTTTACTATTCAAAATGTATAGAAAAGACTAACAAGATGTCGTTTGTAAAAATATGCCATAAAAACTGCAAAATCATAACTCACAAAAAGTTTCAGTTTGAACCGCTGGTTATGTTACATACAAAGAGTTGGCAGACTGGTGGTTATTAAGATGTAAGAAGAAATCATTTTTAAACATTTATTCACAAGAAAAGAGTCAGTATCGTGTGTATCCACCACGCTTACGGTGCAATTCTTGAACTCGTCTCCTCCTGCTCTGAGCAAGTCTCTTAAGTCTACATTAAGGGAATTGCTGCCACTCCTGAATTAAAGTATCACGCAATTCTTAAATGTTCTGACATAGAGGGTCACGTTCATTCCCTTTCCGGCCGAGATAATCCCAAACATGCTCTATCGGAGTCATATTCGGAGACATGGCAGGCCATAGTAATGTCTCTATTGCCTCATTTGCAAGATAATCTATGACGATGCGTGCTCTATGAGGTCTTGCTTTGTCCTCCATGAACACGGGTCTGTTTCCAAGTGGATGCGCATCAAAACGGGGCACAATACAGGGTCCATGATCTGATCTCTGTATTTATAGGCAGTTAGTGTGCCATCTAATGGATACAAGTCTAACTTAGTCATACCGTATGAGAAGCAGCCCTAATCTGTCACTCCGCCACCACCAAACGCTGTAATTCCCAGAACATGTGCAGGATCAAAAGCTGTGTGGCGTTGACGCCATACCCGCATCCTACCATCAACTGGTTTTAGAAGAATATGATTTTCGTCGGACAAATTACTAGTAACTCTTTTCCAAGAGCGAATATTCCACCCGATTTGGTCACGCGCCCACTGCAGCCGGGCATTCTTATGTCTTTGTGTAAGTGCTGGTCGCTTTATTGGTTTCCGTGCTCGAAGTCTTCAGCAGTTTAGCCCTCTGTTTACTGTCCGTCTACTGATTCTAACATGGACATTCCAACGACTACGTAAACTGTTTGCAGTGGTAAAAGGTCGTTGTCTATCAATTCTTCCGTAAATAACCGATTTCTGGAACAGATGACCCGGTACAGATGAGCTCAGGCGCACACACCTTCACTTGCTGTGTCATCCAATCAAAACGCCAGAAACAAGAACGTTGTTATTAAAACATATCAACGTTCTTGTTTGACGTTCTTGTTTTTCGGTGTTCTGATTGGATGTCAGATACAATGGAGTCTAAAACAATCGAGCGTTAATAGGATATAGCGATGTGAAAGTTGTTGGTTTACGGAAGAAATGGGTACTTTCATACGATTTTGGGAAAGCCAGTGTAATCTTTCGTTGAAATTTTTATGTATTTTGGCTCGTTTTGCTGCGCTCCACTCGCGAAAAGACATAAAATTTCTATCACTCGTGAAAGATCAATTGGTCTTTCCCAAAAACTTATGAAAGAACCTATTAGTCTTCGAAGAAGTCTATCTTTTCTCTCTGTTGTCTTCTTCGGTAGCCCTGATCTTGGCCTTTCCCCAACAATGCCAGTTTCATTATATCGTCTCATTAGCCTACTGATGACAAATGGCTAACATTGAACCTTTCTGAAACCTGCCGATGTGTCATTCCAGCTCTTATCAAACCAACTGCTTGCCATCTCTCTGCATATGCTAGTTTTCGGCGTACCATGTTGAAATGATTTCAAAACAGGATAAATTTTACCTGGTACGCACGTGCACATGATGAAATGAAAAAAGGCGCCAAACTTGGGTTTTTAAAAGCTCTATTGTTATTGTATCGTGAATCAAGAGATTTAAAAATTTTAACAATAGATATTACAAACCTAGCTTTTGTTGACAACATATGTACAAGAACCAGAAACAATATATTTTCTTATTTATTTGAAGCAAAACCTTGTGGTCCCTAACTTGTGGCCAAGTGTACATTTTATTTGTTATTAAATTGTTTGTTTGAATGGGATTTAATGCCATTTTTCATATTTCATGTCGTCTAGTTTTTAGTGGAAAGAAAGCCCCGTGAAAAATCCCGACCTTCTTCAGGAAAAAAAACTATGCAATACTAACGTCAATACTTATCAGTTTAGAATGGATTCGAGTACAACTTGTCCGTAGTTAAGGCTAGATATAAAAATCGGTGAACTTGATCTAGACCTCATCATGGTTTCTCACATGCCAAAATATCAGCTCAATATCTGCAAGCGTTTACAAAAAAGACAGAAAAACTGTTATTTTTAAGAAATGTTCAAGGGTTGTATTTTCGTCAAAAATCATTGGACCAGAACGATATTCAAACGGTCTGTAACTCATCATGGTTGACTCACATGCCAAATATCAGCTCGATATCTTTAAAAAAAGATCCGGAAAACATATATGACGGACGGACGCCTAGACTGACGGACGGACGGACGAAGGTCAAGGTCCTGTTTTTCTGTCGCGTACACGCGTGGCGTATCTTATCGAAGACATCGATTTCTGAAACAGACTCTTGTATATTTAGATATAATTCTACCATTTTTAGAGAATTTCCATGCAGCCCGACCAAGATATTGAAAATAATTAATAACTAACTTACCTGGATGATAAACAAGTGTCGTGCAATCACTGTAAGTGACGCCATAATGTATTTCATTAAAGACGCCGCTAGCAAACATTGCGCATGAACATTTAATACAAAGTTCCTCTAAGTTTTTGACGACATATCAAACATTCGTCAATGTTTATACTTTGATAAAACCACACTTGCCTATATGCATTTAGATATAACATGTGTATCAAATAGGGTACTAGAAGTTAAAAACATGTCACTTTTTTTCGGGAAATTCGCGTCTTATATATTTATTTATTTTTTTTTTGTCAATAACTGAACTACGACGGCTTATTCGTGCCAAACAACAAAAAGAAAAAAAATATTAATTTCGTTTGTACGATTTATTAATTCGTTTGTACGATTTATTAAAACGTGTGTACGGTTTAAATCGTTTGTACGATTTATTTATTTAAACCGTACAAACGGATTAATAAATCGTACAAACGATTTATTAAATCGTATAAACGAATTAATAAATCGTAAAACGAATTTTTTTTTCTTTTTGTTGTTTTGCACGAATAAGCCGTATCGTATCGTACGATTTGAAAACGACCATACAAAAAATTTGAACAATATCGGGCATCTATAAATACCTTACAGTGTACGTGTCTAAATCGATGCAACAAATTTATGAGTGTACAATCCGAATACACTAGAGTTCGCAATTTTTTAATTTTTGACGACGAATTGATGATGTTGGGATTCAGTTTACAAAACGTTCGATTACAATAAGTTTCAGGATACCAGGATTAAAAGTCAGTTACTGTGCATCTCAAACATATATATTCAGTGACTGTTCATCACAAAAATATACGATCATTGACTGTTCAATAAACAAATTATTCAATGTAATCATTTAAAAGTATGAATGCCTACTTAAAGTATAATAAATATCTAGAACTACACCCCCTTAATGCCAAATTACTTTAGGAATATGTGTGGGCTTTAAATATGTAGTTGAATGAATAACAGTACTTTTATTAATATCGTTTCGCTGCTTTACATGTTTTATGGTCTCAGAGTTGTTAAATTAAAGTGTCTTCTTGCTATTCCAACATTTTAATAGTACATATTCTGGCTTTTCCAACAATTCAATATTTTTTTTTATGTTAAAAATAATATAGATGTTGTTATTATGTAATGCGAAATTTTAATAACCGTTAATTATTTGTCCAGTAGTTTACCTGTATTTAATTTTTCAGGTAAATGTATCTGTTACTGTATGAGAAATGTTTTAAATCAAATATCGAAGAAAAATTTACTTATCTATAAAAAAATTATATATATAATATTATATAAAATGATTTTAAAATTGATTAAACTGAAGTATATTTATAGATTATTTACGTTTTTTGAAACGAGATGCGTTTTCTCGTCCATTTCTCATCGAAGGACGACAGCCCTGAGATAAGATGACAAGAAAATTCATCGAGTTTCATAAAACGTAAATACTAGTAATCTGTTTATCGCCGTTCTGTAATATTGTGACATCAGTGTTTACGTAACGACGTCTTGACAGCGAGCTAAGATGGGTCCATCTCGCGCTATAGTAGAGTGGGATGGAATAATATCGCACAAAAAGATCAAAGGAAAATACTAAAAAATAGCGATACGGATGTGTATGTGGTATCAATTTTATACTATTTTTTATTATTTTATAATTTTTACTATTGTTGTGAGCTGATGCTACCCTATAAACACACTCTATAACATAATACACAGAAACAGTATCCCTATCCACTATGTGTAGTGGTGGTATATGGCATGATCTTAAAAAGCTAATAACAAAATTTTAGTATCGCATCATTTATCACTGCTTAAGAAAAATGTGAAAAGAAAATGGTTCGGACGGCTGAAAATTGACTAAGTCGGCACACACGACACACACCACAGAACAGCTATACAACGAGACACAAAAGACATTACAAGCACTATCAACATCGGTAGTAAAAAAATGGTAAATGCTGAACGGGCAGAAACAACTGCCGGGCAACTTTTTCTTCTTAAAACCGACAATCATACCAATGGTCGGATTGCTTGTCTTCAGTACTCAAAGGAATCTTGTACATTTTACTGCAGCAGACGTCATCTATATTAAAGATGTATTCTTGCCATTTTAATGACACTTCTACAGAACCATAAACCATCAGATCTTTTGCACATTGATATATAATTCTGTATACCAAATTTATGTTTTATGATTTTTCGCTTAATATGTGTGGTACATTTTGTGTGCCGACGAAAAGGCATATTGTTCTGTTTTTTTTCTTTCAATTCCAACCAAGACGAGATGTTTCTACAGTTCGCACAAACATCATCCATTGTTTTATACGCGTATTCTGGCAATTCTATCATGCATTTTGTTGTGTTTTATCAGTAAAATTGAAAATGTAATAACAAGAATAAAGCATATTAATACTTTTTTGATAAATATTGGTTTTAAAAATCATTAAGTTTATGTAGTTTTTTTTTCTGGTACCAATTTCTAATGCATACCTTTGTAACAGTTGAGCGGCAGACAAGGGCGGAGGTGGGAGTGGGGCAACATATTTGCAATGTAAATTTCATAAAGCTGTAAAAATCACAACTTAAAAGTTGCTGATTGTCTATTAATAATTTGCGGGAATGTTCTTTTTTTTTTCTGAAAGGTTAAGCTAACTGGATTTATTGGAGACACGAACAAGAAATGTCAGCACAGTAACGTCATAAATCGTATATAGAAACACTATTTAAGGATCATACATCTTATTTTCGTAATGATCATAGCAGGATACATTTTGCTTTCGTCAATATTTGAGTTAGTAGAAGTACACGACACCATTAATCCAACCAGACGGAAAATGTTTCAACATTTACCCAAAGATCTAAACAAGACAACAAATTTAAATAAAACATTTATATTTGTTTAATTTACCAGCCCCAACATGTACGACATAGGTGACAGATCAAAATGATAAAGTGTGCTGTGCAAACTAGCCAAATCTGAGAGATAAAACATAGTTTAATTAAGCAAAGATGTACTTGATTATCATTTAAAAAAAATCTCCACGTGCTAGCACCGGTATCTATGAAAATGTGTCAATAAATGACTTCTTAAAAGTACCAAGAGAAGATATTAATACATTCATACAAATTTTACAAAGGTAACAAAATTTGTATACTACTCTGTAAGCATTCAAGTTCAATGTTTAATAAATTATTGAGCTACATTGGCTATAAGTCAAGCAACCGTCTTAATATGTTAACGCCATAGGATACAAATGATATATTTGTACATATATACCTTTTACAGGGCAACTGTTGAACGTCCTATGAAGACAACGGCTAAATGATCTTATCTTCAAACAGTTCGCTTTTCAGATTTATAATAATATTTGTGATAACAAAAAATGCAACCGTTTATCTTTCCGATTATAATTTTGAAAACAGAAAACTAAAAACAAAATTAAGATTGTCCGATCATATCCTCGAAATTGAGAAAGGGAGATGCAGTGACGGATGGTTATTCGTGGGCTCTGTATGTGTAATTACTGTAATAAAAAAAGAATCGACAAGTTTTTACACTGTGATCAAAATAAAAGGTATAGAGGTCCTTTATTAACACATTTCAATGTTTTAGCACAAAATCCCGACCTTTGAATGTTTAATAAAAATACTAAACCCCACACATTTTCGGCAAATTTATAGTCTTTCCTTCTCCATAAAACAGTCTTTGGAACTGATGACCGTAGTATCATAGGCTTGTTATCTTGTCGAAAGTTTATTTCATTTGTGTATTATCTGCTGCCACCAGTCTTTTAAATGTTGATGACAAGAAAGAATATTATAGTTTTAAAAGTGTCGATATAGCTTAACAACATTTGACTATGTATGTACATATTCGAGTCTTTTTAACGGTGTTCATTGATGTCGGTTGCGTTACCATTCTCTTATTTAAAAATCGCATGAAGTCTGCTTTCTCTAAAGCTGTTCACCGGTTAATAATGGACACGGATAGTCGACAAATGGTAAACCACACATTGTTTGGGGCGAAATATGGACAGATAACGAAAAATGTCGCGTTCTTTAATTCAAACTCAGCATATCGTTGGACAGCCCATTACTCCGACAGTCCGTTTCTCCGACAACCCATTAATCCGACAACCCAATACTCCGACAGCACATTTCTCCGACAAAGAAAGAAACGTATATATATATAAGCTACGAAAGATAAAAATGCCAAAAACAACATATATATGAATATGAGCATAGAAAAATAAAACCAAGATATGCCAAACAGATAATTGGAAGAAAAACAAGTCGTTCCCTCAAGATAGGACCCCGTTCCAAAAAGACAATTATCTCGTTTTCTCAAGATAATTATAACATTCCCACAAGAAAGTTAGTTTGAAATGTTCTACAAAAGGTTGCATATTGACTCCAACCCCAAATACCGAAAGCAAATGTGAGGAAGAAAATATTGATAAATATAATATATATTAAAATAAATTGTTAAAGGTACTTATGTTTGTTTGTTTGTTTGATGGTGTTTAACGCCACTTTCAGCAATTTTTCAGCTATATCATGGCATCCAGTTTTTATTGGGGGAGGAAGCCGGAGTACCCGGAGAAAACCCCTGACCTGCGGTAGGAAAACTGGCAATCCTTGTCAATTAAGATTGGAGTCGAGTGCACACTGCCTGCAGTGAGAATCGAACCCGCAATCTCAGTGTTGACAGACCACGTGATCAATAGTAGACGAACTACCTAGACCACTCGGGCACCGAGGCCCCGTTAAAGGCACTTAAAAATAATGTATATTCACAATTTAAGTTTAGGAGAAAATATCTATTACATGGTAGAATTTATTATTTGGATTCAATATCAATAAACAATTGCCTAAAGCAGAATTCGGACATAAAAGTAGCAGTTATAACACGTAGGATGTCTGTCAATATTGCATCACAAAGACGTGTGTGTAAAACAACATGTAAAGTGATGTTTTGTTATGCAAACAAATTGTACTTACTTATTTATGAGCATCTTCGCTAGCCAAGTGTTACGATCAGGTCCCCCCTATCTTCACCCTGGTGAAGATAAGAGTATCGGATCGTAACCATTGGCTAGCGAAGATGATGTATGAGTGGCCGTTCATGTCATAATTGCGTTATTTCTATCGCGTTACTTTTAACAAGTATCGCGATACTTTCACTGACTTCTATCGCGTTACTTCTTCAAAGTATCGCCATACTTCTTAAAAGTAACGCGATACTTTTTAAAAGTAACGCGTTACTTTTGTTTTTCATTTGTAACGCGATACTTTTCAAAAGTAACGCGATAGAAGTTGAAAGTATCGCTATACTTTTGAATTTCATCTCTTGAGAAAGAACCAATCAGAAAAAGCCTTACAGATGTAATATTCGATTGTCGGCAAATCTGGAGATATATATTTTAGGGTAGCACTAATGACTAGGTGATTGTCCTGCGTAAATATATAGATTATTATTTCACATTTAGACTAGGTATACTACTTTGTTTCGACGTTCAATTTATGAAAACAATTAAAATAAAAAAATAGATATAGTTCTTTCGAAACATTTTATTTGACAAGAGGATGAAATCTCGTTCGCTCAACAATCGTTGGTAGGTGTATTTTGATTGGTTCTTTCTGAAGAGATGAAATTAAAAAGTATCGCGATACTTTCAACTTCTATCGCGTTACTTTTGAAAAGTATCGCGTTACAAATGAAAATCAAAAGTAACGCGTTACTTTTAAAAAGTATCGCGTTACTTTTAAGAAGTATGGCGATACTTTGAAGAAGTAACGCGATAGAAGTTGAAAGTATCGCGATACTTGTTAAAAGTAACGCGATACAAATAACGCAATTATGACATGAACGGCCACTCATACTTATGAGTGGCCGTTACTTTTGCGAAGTATCGCGATGCTTTGAAGAAATAACGCGATAGAAGTTGAAAGTATAGCGATACTTGTTAAAAGTCACGCGATAGAAAAGTAACGCGATAGAAGTAACGCAATTATGACATGAACGGCCACTCATACATACCAGCAATTTAGGAGGTAATTAAATAGACGTATAGATGTAAATGTCGGAATAATAAGGGTAATTGAAAAAGCTAGAGTTTCGATTGGACAATCGGGGAAAATTCAGGATACGTGGTCATGTGACATTAGTTTTATAAAAATAACGAATTTGAAGAAAATCGTCACTTGACCACAGAACATAAAGAATAAACAGTTAACCCGAATTTGTCTCCTTGTCTAATTATATAGTAAAGAATAATAGTAAACCAAGATAAAATAAAGATTTCATTTAAAACCAAAATAGTTTAAAGATAATTTAAGAATATTTTGTATTCAACGAAACATAATTGAAAAAGAGAATAGAAATATTATTCAAATATACAATTCAAGTATAAATTCTAAGAAGCAGATTATTGTATTAATGTATATAAGTTATGTTTGTAAATATGTTGTTTTATAAGAAATCAGGTTTAACTATAAATATAGAAAACCGTGAGTAATATATAGTCAGATTAATATTAGTATTTGTATGCTGATGTTATTATTTAAATAACAGGGAGACCAGTTGGATTTTATATCATAGTAAGAGAAGCTGTGGGAATCAAATTAAATGTAATCAAGAGTTAGTTCCCCATAACAAAATATAGTGCGAGTTTCTCACGAAATTGTATATTGATTTATGTATTGTTTAATTGTATGTCATTATATTGGTCACTTGACCACAGAAGAGAAAGAATAAACAGTTAACCTGAATTTGTCTCCTTGTCTAGTTAACATCACAATATTTATCAGCATAACACAAGCCCTTTGGACCATATTCAATTCATACTGTAACCACCCACCTAGCCACCCCCGGTTCCCCGAAATAAAAAGAAGAACAAAAAAAAAACAGAAAACAACAATACAAACAAAGCAATCACAACAAACACAAAAATTAAAAACATTTCATAATATACCGCCAGAAAAATAAAATGATTGATTTCAAGGAATAAAAGGTCTACATTTAGCCCCTTTTCAGTGGCGGATCCAGGGGGTGTTCAGGGGAGTTGCGCCCCCCCCCCGTTCCTCGGAAAATTTTTGTTACTTTCGTGAAAATGTTCGACACAATTGGTCAGGACCACCCCCCCCCCCACCCACCCCCGCCGTTTTTCAAAAATTTCTGGATCCGTCCCTGCTTTGAAAATGCATATACAATGTAAAGTGCATTTTAGACCGGGTTACATAATGTGCAAACCCGAATTATAGTTATCAATTATGGACTTTTGACGAGGTCAATACATTATATATGGACCTGTTAGGCCTATATTGACCGAGGACGAAGTCCGAGGTCAATATATTCCTAACAGGTCCATATATAATGTATTGAGAGTCAAAAGTCCATCATTTATATATTACATATGTAGACATATTATAGTCTTTTTTAGGGTTGGTGCAAGGGTTGAGTTATTTTTTTCACGATGTTGTTATGTACATATATCCGGATCTAAATTTAGTAACATAGCGTCAATATACGTGAAAATAGAAACATAGCGACAATATAGGTAAAAATAGAAACATAGCGTCAATATACCAAACAAGGCAAGGCTTTGATTTCAAAGTAAAGAAATACACTAAATATCCTTAAAACCACGTGACTAAGTAATCCAATGAAAATGTAAGAATCATAAACCATATGTAATATTGAAAAATATCGGGCGCACTGCGAACCTACGTATGTACTACCACAGCCTATTTATTTAATACAAATACTTGTACGTTTTTGTCATTGTCGGAGTAATGGGTTGTCAGAATAATGGGTTGTCGGAGAAATTGGTTGTCGGAGTACTGAGCTGTCGGAATAATGATCTTACCCCGCCTCTCCCACCCGGATCCGACACTGCATTTAGTATCAAAACACCAGAAATACTCAATCGGTCACCTATTAGTATAAATAAAACAAATTAAAATAGTTTCCCTTTGCTTAGCTATGAGGACGTCGGTGGCAAACAGAGAAAGTCAATAATAAATAAGTTGAGTATATTGCAATATATCAGTATATCAGAACTTTTCACACATCGGGCCTCGCTGGTCAAGTGGTTAAGGTAGTTCGTCTACTATTGATGTTGATGACGTGGTCTGTCAACTATTATAATGCGGGTTCGAGTCTTACTGCGGGCAGGGCGTGATCAATCCAATCTTAATTGACAAGTCACAAGGATTGCCAGTTTTCCGACCGAAAGTTTGGGGGGTGGCAAGATCTTTTCTGTAAGTGTGTTTTGGTCACTTTTACACGTTTGTTAACTGCTTTTTATCAAATAAACCAACTGTTAACTGTTTTTCAATCATTATACAATTATGGCCTCTTGTGAGGTGGACATCGAGAATTGTCAACATGGGTTAACTTATCTTTCCCGAGGGCTGTATTGTTTTGAGGAAATCAGTATTTTTTAAGTTAGGTTTAATAATAGTTGTTATTTGTTTTCTTAAAAATTGACATTGTTAACTGTTATAATAAAACCAAAAAAAAAAAACCTGTTTGATGTTAATAGTCAGAACACTGTTAACATATTCCCTCCTTCTCAATTCTGCTGTTATCTGTTTTTTTTTCTATTTTGGATTCACTGTTTCCTGTTTTCTCATGTAAATTGTTATTATCCGTCATCATTATTTTAAATTAACTGTAATTTGTTTTGGGAAAAATAAAAAAATGTTCCTGTTAATGTACCTCCTCTTGACACTCCCACCCCGGTCGTACTGCGGCTTCCTCAACCAGTAAATACTGGACGCCATGATACAGCTGAATGACGTTAAAGAACATTCAAACAAACTATTCATACATTACATCTTCTACTGAGCTCCTGTTAAAATTTCTGCAGTTTTGCAAATCTAATTCGATCTGCATTTTTCGAGTTTGAAAATGTATATGTCATAGCATGACTAGTGCTAACGACATTTCTTGTTATAGTTATCCTATTAATGTATGTAAATTAATCTAATATCTGTTGCACAAGATGTTTGTAGTATATTCTGTGCGCAGAAGACCTAAGATGATGGACCACAGTTTATCACATTATTAAATTTATAAGTTCACAATTATTTAAAATGTCTAGAACAAAAGTAGTAATACTTCGAATACGTTCATTCGTCAACGTCTGCAGTGCTTTTCACAAAAGTCCTAAGTGTAAAATACGTCATTAGTGCTGATGTCACAATGGATTTCCCTTTGATCTTCCAACACTTAGAGAAGTGTCAAGAAGTGACATCCTGGGTTTCTTCGTGTAATAACGGTGGTATTTCACAATCTTCTTTTTAGACTTATTGTCAACAATTGTGCATAATCTTGAAAAAATTACAATTTGATAAGGTACAAAATGCATTTACAATAGTTTCACAGCGGGCATGGTCCTGTACTCGAATCAAATTTAATGGACAATGATTGTCCGTTTTTCTTCCGAAGATCAGGGTTTTCTCCGGGTACTCCGGATTTCTTCTCCAATAAAAACGCTATGATATTGATGTAAAATTGTTGAAAGTGGAGTAAAAAACACCATTTAAACAAATAACCCATTCACAATATTATGTTTTTATGCTTTTAAACGCATGTTTATAAATAATGAATTAACCTTATTATGGTAAATATTAAACCTGCTAAATTATTGTATTGGCTTTTTATGAAAGGATGCGTTTCTGAATAAACGCACACTAAGTACCCAAACTATCAAAGAATCGGTTGTAATATAAATTCGTTAGGCAAGAAATAACTACAAGCAGCAAAGAATCAGTCTGTGTTGGACGGACAGGTAGCAGTTACTGTCGTTTAAAAATTGTTATAACTAAAGTTACGCATTTCTATTTTCCCCTTAATCACGCGGCGACAGGTGACACAGGAATGAAGGCTAAAAGTTTATAAATACTCACTAGAATTGCATAAAGTCTTCTATAATTTATTACACAAAGATATATAAAAAAAAATCATTAACCCCTTTTATTTTGTTTTTAAGTTTAGTTTAAAACTTTTGAAGTCATATTACAATTAAAAAGTAAAGACAAAACTACAATAAACAATAAAAAAATAAGACAATTAAAGGAATTTAAAAGTCCGTTTATATATTTATTCAATATTTATTTTAATTAGTTTCTCTTTTGTATTCTTTTGTATTGCTTCGTCTATTTCTTATATTATAGGATTAAACACTGGGTTTTAGGAAATTATCAAACTCCGGCGACTCACTCACACACTGTCAAGTTTGCGAAGGAGTCACCGGAGTTTACACATTAATAATTTCCTAAAACACAGCGTTTAATACTTATAATTCTCTGAAATAATCGTTTCGATTTTTAAAGCAGCAAAAAAATTACCAAACGCATCTCGACATCAAAATGTACCAAGGCCGGAAAGCGTAGGAATATGCAAAACATAGTACCAAAGGAATCAAGATTCTGTATATATTGATAAAAAACTATAAAACTAAATCTTAAATTGTATTTATAGTATGTTTTATTTGAATTCTAATCGATTTAATTAGAAATTTTTGAGGCAGACAAAACATTGTCCCCTCACCTTTACCATACGCTAGGAAGACGCCATCTTGTTTACTAGTTGGTTACTGAAAGTAGTCCGCTCAGAGGAATAAATTATCTGAGATGACTTAATTTAGGTGTTTTTATCCAATCAAAGCACTCAATATAAATAAATTACGCCATGAATTGAATTATAATGAACCGAGGTCTCAGAGGCCTAGAGGATAATGAAAATTGTCATTTATGATCACGTTGTGTTGTTATTGTACCGACTTTAAATAAAACTTTTCTTGTCTTATCTTGTCTTGTCTTGATCACGTGGTCAGTCAACGTTCGAGTCTTAGTGCGTCAAGGATGTGCTTGACTCCAATCTTAATTGACAAGGATTGCCAGTTTTCCTACCTAAAGTCGGATTTTTTGTTCTGTTTCTCTGGCTTTCTACCCAATAAAAAGTAGACGCCGTGATATAACTAAAAAATACCTGAAAGTGGCGTTAAACACCATTCAAACAAAAAATCTTAATGAACCCAAATCCATTTTTTAATGAACCAAATCCATTTTTACGTGTTTTTATAAATTAATTTTCTAAAAATGTAATACATATGTTAGAGAACGAAGAATAGGGACCACACCTGTAATATGCTGTATAAACTAGATATGACAATGAATACATGTAGTTTCAGGTCTCACTTTTGTCTCAACAAATTACTTTTTAAGAAACAGATTCCAAAGCCTCCATTCCATCATATCATCTCGTGAAACTAAAGGGTTTCTTCTTGGAAAAGACCACGCGAAACTACTCTAGAGAAAACTTCTCTAGTGACGTCTATGGTTATAGAAACAAGTGTTGACTGTGAGCTAATGCTCACTAGTAATATCCCAATTTCACAACTATGTTTAAAAATCTAAGTATTCGGTAAACCGGAAGAGATGACCAAGGAACATGAAATCGCTATACACCATATGGTACTTTACGATAAAGCAAAATACAATATATCTGACTTTTGCATCCTATAGTTGCTTAGAAAACTGCGACGGAATTTTGCATGTATGTCAACCACGTGTAAAAATTGAAGTATTCGGTAAACCGGAAGTAGATGACCAAGGAGCATAAATTCGCTTTACACCATATGGTACTATAGGATAAACCAAAATGCAAAATATCAAGCTTCTGCATCCCATAGCTGCTAAAGACCTATAGTTGCTTAGAAGAATGCGACAGAAATTTTTGTTACGGACGGACGAACGAACGAACAGACGAATGGGCATGGGTAAAACATTATACCCTATCTTCTTGAAAGCAGGGGTATAATAATACATTATACCTATCACATATCACTGTCTGTTTTAAGAGTTTCTGAACTAATGACGGGCACAATTTTTACACATTTTACAAGTTACATGACAGACGAACCCTAAGCATTTATTACCGTGTGATAATTTATTCAGTATGTCAAAATACTGGGAAGATAGATCGATTTAGGTCTTTAATTAATTATATTCCCCATAGGCTTCTGTATAAATTTGTACAATAATTTAATATAATCATAGATTAGTACAAGAAGCGAGAACTGACCACTAATTACATTGATGTAATAGTGTTCCTGGGCTCAAAACAAAGCCAGTATCATATAGGGTTCTTTATTCAGATGTTGTAAAATACATTCAAAATACCCTGTAATAACAAAGTGCCACATTTAACATATAATCTATATTTAACAATATTAAAGATAAAATATTATACAGACACAATTAAGGAAAGTTTATACTTCTCCTTAGGCTTTTAAAATAACGTATACGATATAGCTGTCATTCATACAAATATATCATATTAAATCTTAGTTCAATATAAATGTTATTATATACAAAGTTTAGATTCCTATATGCACTTGTAAAATATGCATATACTAAATGCTTTCACAACTATTTGGTTGTGCAATACAATATTAATCAAAAAGTAGTAAATAAAACAATTGCAAGCAATATTATTAATGCGCACAAGACATTACATGTTATTATACATTAAAAATCTAATAGACGCTACAATTAAGCAAAACAAACAAACATACCTCACATGTCGTGTAAAGGCTGTTTTTTCTACTCAGTCTACTTCAATTATTCTAAATTATTCAATACCTTTGAAATAGAAACAGGATTTTCCCAACAAACAGGTAAATTTACTTCAAAGTTGAAAATATGACCAAGACCATAAATATGTCTGCCAACATGAAGAACAACTAGTCAAACATACCCAATGAACAATAGATTCCCGCCAAAGTTACTGACCAATTAAATGACTACAGAAATGACCAATAGTAAAAATAAGATACAGTTACGCCTGAGTAAACTAGCAGACTACAAATATACTGTTAATAAAATATATTAGTCAGGTACTGAAAACAAATAAATAAAAGCATTTTATTACGCTGAAAATAGAACATGAGTATAATTATCAATACTGTAAATAAATAAACTACTTATCATAAAAATATAGCTCTACCACACACTCCCCCCAGCTGTGGAATGACGTCCCGTCATTCTTAGTAGTGGTGGTTTACTATATCTAAAATAGCAAGAGCTTCTTCTCTCTGTAAACCTGAAAATAAAGAAGAGTTAGCGAGAGAAGAAACATAATTCGCTTTCTGCAACCAATCAGGAGTAGACTGTAATTGGGTGGTACTAGATGTCTGAACAGGTGCAATAGCTGACATGTCATATTGACCAGACGAGAACCAAGCTGGTGGTCTGCGCTCTCTAGCTGATCTTCTGACAGGTACTGGTGGTGATTCTGATGCCTGAGGTTGCTGGCTATCAACAGGTGTGTCATCCTGAGGTTGTGCAATCTCAGTTGTGTCTGAAGCGCTTCCTTCAATGTCAGACTGGGAGTCCCCAGCTGGCGTAACAACATCCTGTGCTGGCAATTCATCCTCAACAGTTATTTCCTCAGTGAGTACTGGTTCACTGTCAAGTGTACATCTCTCCAGCACATATTCTACTTCAAAATTCTCCAAAGACTCGTCGGTTGACTCATCCAAGGATTCATCTGAAGTGTCTTCTTGTGTAGCTATGCACTGTCTTGTTCTTGGTCTTGGAATTGGTTTCTTAATTGCTGGTGTTTTAGATCGTGGAGCTGGTTTTTGGTTTTACTGATGAATCTGTATCCCTAATAAATCCAACAGGCAGCAAAAGGTTTCTGTGAAGATTCCTAGCTCGTCCTTCTCCATCTTCTCTTACAACGGTGAAAACGGGTATGTCCAAATTTGGCTGATCCACAACTACGTATGGTGTATCTTCCCATATGTCTGCCAACTTGTGCTTTCCATCAAAAGCAACAATTTTTACAAGGACACGGTCTCCTTTTTGGACTGCTGCTCCTCTAACCCGCAGATCATAATTTTTTTTCTGGTTGGCTTGTGCTTTCTGTGCTGCATCTGCTGCTACTTGGTATGCACGAGCTAATCTGTCACGAAGATCTTTGACATACTTTGTAGTAGGCAACTTTTTATCTTTGTGCAAGCCAAATGCCAGATCAATAGGAAGTCTGGGGTTTCTACCAAACATTAAAAAGTAGGGTGCGGTTCCTGTGGACTCATGGCGGGTGCAGTTATAAGCATGTACCATGGGTGACACATACGCCTTCCAATTTGCTTTCTGGTGATCTTCTAATGTTCCCAGCATGTTGAGGAGAGTGCGATTAAAACGCTCTGTCATTCCGTTTCCCATGGGATGATATGGAGTAGTTCTAGACTTTTTCATTCCAGTCAGATTGCATAGTTCTTTGATGACGTTGCTCTCAAAATTCCTGCCTTGGTCAGAGTGAATTCTTTCAGGAATTCCGTAGTGCACAATAAAGGTATCAAAGAGTGCTTGTGCCGTGGTTCTTGCTGTTTGGTTTCTGGTTGGAACTGCCTGGGCATATCTCGTAAAGTGGTCTGTGATCACCAAGATGTTTTCAAAACCTCCTTTAGATCGCTCCAGGGTGAGGAAATCCAAACAAACAAGTTGTAGTGGGAACTGTGTTTCAATATTGACCAACGGTGCTCTCTGACTGGCTTGGGTTTTCCTTTTAATGCATCTGCCACATTGATGTATCCACTCCTCTACATCTCTATCCATCCCTGGCCAGTAAAACCTATCACGAATTAGTGCCAGTGTTCTATCTTTCCCAGGGTGGCCCATATCATCATGAAGTGCTTGGAGTACTGTTTTAACATGTGCGGATGGCAAAACCAATTGGCATTTTCTGTCTTCACTAGTAGTAACTTCTCTGTAGAGTATTCCATACTTGATTCGAAGGTGGTCGAACTGTCTAAGAAGTGGTGTGGCTCCAACTTCTAATTTCGATGGTTTCCTTCCTTCTGTGACATATCTAATGAATGGTTTTATGACAGAGTCCATTGCTTGTGCTGCTACCCAATCTACTATATCATTATCATCATCATCATCATCTATACCAATTGGCAAGTCGTCCTCTGATGGTAGTACATCTGGATCTACTGCTATACTTTCGACGTAGGATTTTGGAAGTATGGAGTTGCAGATAGTCTGTACCGATTCAATTGAGATGACTTCTCGAGTGGAGGAATCAGTTGTACAGGATTCTGGTATCCGACTTAGTCCGTCTGCATCGCCATTCTTCTTTCCTGGTCTGTATAGGATATTAAAGTCGAAAGATGCAAGTACAGTCAACCATCTATGTCCAGTCGCATCTAACTTTGCAGTTGTAAGCACATATGTCATTGGATTGTTGTCAGTTAGGACAGTAAACTTGGTGCCATACAGGTAGTCCCGGAACTTATCACACACTGCCCATTTGAGAGCTAAAAACTCTAGCATGTGTGCTGGATATCGTTTCTCGGACTTGGTCAGACCTCTGCTGGCATAGCTGATAACTTTGTTTACACCTTCCTGTTTTTGGTACAGAACGGCTCCAAGTGCTGAGCTGGAAGCATCTGTATGAAGTTCATATGGAAGATCACTTATAGCATAACTCAGTATGGGTGCTGATATCAAGTGTTGCTTCAACTTCTCAAATGCTTCTGCCTGTTCTGATCCCCAATGCCATGGTTTCTGTTGTTTCTTTGATTTCTTGGTGCTAGGATTTGGCATCAAGTCTGTTAATGGTCTACTGATGCTGCTGAAGTCCTTTATAAATCGTCGGTAGTATCCGACAAAACCAAGAAATCTTCGGACATCTTCAGGACTGGTAGGTGTAGGCCAATTAACAACTTTGGCAGTCTTTTCTGGATCTATTTCAACACCTTGGGCTGACACTACATGGCCGACATAAGTCACTTTCCTTTTGAAGAATGAGCACTTGTCAGGTGCAAGTTTCAAGTTAGCTTGTCGGAGTCTCTCAAGTACTAGTTGAAGATTTTCCAGATGTTCCTCATATGATTTCCCAAAAATGATGACATCGTCGATGAAGATGCAACAGATCTTTAAATGAAGATCAGCAAGGCAGTCTTCCATCATTCTTTGGTATGTAGCAGGAGAGTTTGTAAGGCCAAAAGGCATCCTGTTGTATTCATAAAATCCTAGTGGTCCTACGGTAAACGCAGTTCTTTCTTTGTGTTCCTCTAGGATTTCAATCTGATGGTACCCACTTTTCATGTCTACTGTACTGAAGAAAGTGCTTCCAGCAAGACAATCTAATAGTTCCTCTACTCGTGGAAGGCTATAGCTGTCTTTCTTAGTGACCAAATTCAGCTGACGGTAGTCTACACATAGCCGAAGCTTTCCATTTTTCTTTCGTACAAGTACGACATTGGAGGCCCATGGACTTCGTGATGGTCTTATGGTTCCAGCTGTCAAAAGTTGTCTAATGTGTTCCTTTACTTCTTCATACATGGATGTTGGAATACGTCTATATCTTTGCTTGAAGGGCTTCTCATCCAGTAAATCAATCCTGTGCTTTACAGTAGTATGTCCAATATCTATATCATCTTTCGCAAAGACGTCTTCATATGATGTAATCAGAGAAATTCCAGTTTGTAATTGTTGATCTGTGAGATCACTCTGAGTTATCTCTACCTGATCCAAAACAGATGAAGATGAAGTAGATGTACTCTTTTCCTTATGCTCGATGGAAACTGGTTGCAACTCGCATAGGACAGCTTTAGGAGGAATGGTGATAGTTCTAGTAGTGACATCCCAGGACAATTTTAAGCTGAGAAAAAGCTACCTTAAAGTATGATTGCAGCGGTATAATTTTTATTCAAAAAGCTTGATAATAGCTGATTTAAAGTTGAATAAAAGTAGTATATCAGCGTTACTTTTAATCAACTTATATTTACCTAATGAACTGCTGAAATACCGCTTTTTAAAACTAATTTGCATATTTGATACAGTGATTAGAACAATAAGCGGTAAAGAAGTGTGAAATAAGTTGGGCTAAAGCGTCTGAATTATGCAAATTAGGTGAAGTTGGGATTAAGCGGTCCAAATCAGCGGATTTGAAGTGGAATATGCAAATTAGTTGTCAGCGGTAAATAAACGGAATATAGTAAATGTACAAAAGCGGATTTTAGGTGGTTTTTCCAGCGTGTTTTAAGTGTATGATCTCAGCGTACTTTAAGTTGGGATGTCAGCGTGTTTTAAGTTGGAGATGTCAGCGTGTTTTAAGTTGTAGATGTCAGCCTGTTTTAAGCTGGAAATTTAAAAGTCTGTTTTAAGTGTTAGCCTCTGTGTAAATAAAATTGTAATTGCCTATGTGTAGTTGAAGCATACATGATATTAAAAATTGCAAATTTGGTATAGGTCAAGCTGTTTTAGAGCTAAAAGCAGCATTACTGTGCTCCATGAGTTAACTCTGAAATTTTGCCATTTTCTAAACCTGTCTTTTTTGTACTTGTTTTTGTGTACCTCTTGCTTCATTCTGTTCAAAAGGATTAAATGATGATAAAAAAAATACATTCATATAAGTTTATTTGGGCATTCATATTTATAGTTGCATAATGTAACCTTAAAAACATAACATAATATAATTATGAAAATAACTATTTACAAAATATTTACAACATAAATACAAGTTTAAATTGACTTTCTGTTTTAGTTTTTCTCATCTTTTCCGCTCGAATTGCTTCCCTTATTTCTCCATTGATGAATTATCATATGCAGCACATTACTCTGAAATCACAATGATTTTTTATTTAATGTACACATATTTCCAAGAATTATGTAACATTTCCAAAGATAGCTAAAAAATTTTGCTCCTGATACTAAAATAAACAATCCTGTATTAAATATTTAATGATATTAATACAAATATAATAAAAGAGACATATATATAATTTACACATTTGTAACACAAAGAGCATGCAGATGTAAACTTGTTTGATAGTGTTTTGTCCAAGAAAAACTCATTTGAGTTATCTTCTCCTAATGTGAGTTGCTTCCCCTTCTTAGAAGCATTTAAGTTTAAAACCTAATAAATTAGTATGTTATATGTGTAAACAACTGTTATTTGATATTTTGTGTTCTCCTTTAAGAATAAAAGTAAAAAATTTCCCCTGACTTCAGTATTAGTTACATTTAATAAAAATATAGTACAATGAAAATGATGTTCTATAATTATAATTACTTCATTAACTTACCAGTCATCAAAAGTGCTTTCTTTAAGCTGACTCTCTAAAAACTTAATTAGTGTTTCCAGATCTAAGCAGCTTACAAACTACAAATACAAATGTATATAAATTGTTTCATCTCACAAGCAAACACTGAACATAAACCTACATTTACAAAATTAAAACAAAATAGAACAGTCAATGTCAACTAAAAAGACATATTTATGTTGTAAATTTTGGGAAAGGAAGCCAGACAAACACACGATAAAACCCGACCTTCGGTAGGAAAACTGGCCATCCTTGTGAATTAAAATTTGAGTCAAGCACACCCTGCCGCAATGAGACTTGAACTGGCAACCTCAGTGTTGACAATAAAAGTAATCTTTGTGTTAAATATTTCTAGAAAATTTACGATATTTTATCAAAAACGCCAGTCATTTACAGGTTGTAAAACATGAATGGACTAGCTATTCTTTTATTAACATTATTGCACATGGACATACAAGTAGAATTTCTGTTACCTTGATTATGTTGTTTTGACTGAATGGGTGAGCAGGTTTGGTAGTTGTTCCTTGTATTGGTTGTTCCACAGCAATAGTTAGGATGGCCTTTGGAATTCTTAGTCTACAAAATAAATGAAGACATATACAATATATGACCGCTGTGTTAGCACTACCTCAAAATTTCCATTAGCCAATGTGGCTAATACATCCAAATTTTACTTAGCCACATTTGAAATTTGTTAGCCACAACATTTCAGCAAAATTTGTGTGTGCAAAATATGGAAGCTGTAAATTTAAATGACTTGTATAGAAAAGGGGGAATATGTGATGAGCAACACTAAAATTTGGGATTAATTCCATTCATAGGTCACAACCAGGTCTTTTACAACTGTTCTTCATTTGAAGAATTTAGATTTAGTGCTGAGGTTCAACTTTTAAATGAAAACATTTAACCAGATGATAATAGAGTACGAAAGCATTGAAAGCTGGCGTTTCGCCATGCTTGTCAAAATTAAACTGGAATTAAGATCAATTACTGCAATGGGAACCAGTTCGGTATTGAGTAAAATCGAAAACAAATTCGGACAAGGGTAATGTTTTTACGGAATAGACAATTACGCATTGAAATTTCCCGGATATATATCGTTACCGCTCCGAACTTTATCTCAAAGATTTATTTTAGATTTTGACAGTCAACATTTTACTTTCGCTTTCACTTCGCCAACGTGGCGAACGAGAATGAATAACACTTCGCCACATTAAAGTTTAATTTTCATTGGCGACTGTGGCGACCTATTCTTAAATCAGCTACAAAATTCTCAGCACAATACAAATTGAATATAGTGTAATTTAGATTTCTCAGTTAAATTCCCAAATATTCAAAATCTAATACTGAGATTTTGAATATGTAGGAATGTCACAATTAAATGCATGCACTTACAACTATACCCTCAAACATATCTCTATACTAAATGTCAACCCCCTTGGGAAAAAAAGTTTGCTGGCATTTTTTCATTTTTCTATATTTTACCTTTTTATTACGAAAATTCAGTAAAAAAATGTAGATGTTCTCTTAGAATTTCTAGGTGAAAATGTTCTAATTATAATTCCAATAGAATTTTCAAAAATTAACTGCTGGATAAAGAGATCGAATTGATTTGCCAATGACATTTGAAGCAGCATGAATGACAAAAGCTCGATGGGGTGCAGTTAAAGGAACAGGCCTGCAATGATTCATCAAAAGTATCACTAACAATTAAGAGTCAGTCCGTCGTGTTTATGGTCGTCAATGTAAAAAGCCCTATTCAAAATAATTTCAATAGATGTACGGTACCTTAATTCAGTAACTAATTTTTAAGTTTTTGAAATTCCAAGGGATATAGCATTAAAAACACAATTGCCATTCCCTGTTGTCTCCACTGGCCAAAAAATCCGAATTGTTACCCAAAAGAGTGGTCGCTATACTGTCAGAGATCCTAATTATTCAATTACATCAAATTCCTTTGAAGTTGAAATTATCTCACTTCTGAACATAAATCATAACCTGTCATTTTAATTGGATTAATTGGATTAGCGGTAATTTAACAATTGTTAATTATGGTGAGTAAAAATCAAGCATGACTTGATGATTGGATTACATTTCTTACACATTAATGTAAATCAGTCAACTTGGATTTAGCATTGGGGTAAGTTGAATTTTATATAATTTTATACAATAAATGAATTAATAAATAAATATTCAAAATGTGGGATTGCATAAACTTATTTGATATAAGATATTTTGTTCAGTGCACATACGCGGTATATAAGCGCGTCCATACGGACATGACTTAACATAAGGTATTCGTTGAAAAAGGATAACAAATAAATAAAATACCTTTTTTAAGGTTCAAACTGATTTGTTTTGCTATTTAAAGTTATTTCTTGGTGAAATATAAGTCACAAATAGTGGCAGGCGTACACTTTTTTACTGCAGGCGTACATTTATTATGACAGGCGTATGCAGGCGTATTTAAGTAGGACCGCAAGAAATCATTTCGTGTAATTTGACATTTTTTCAAAATTTCTTTATAATTTTGTTTTCTCTGAAACAGTAAAATTGTTGGCATAATTTAGCAGAATACACTATCAAAAGACAATGTACAGAACAGTGTCGTTTTAATTATATATGTTTGTATCCATTGTAGATTGTGCAACAAATATGGGAAGTGGTGTCAGTAATTTTGAAATGCAGTATGAAGACCAATAGTAATTAAAATAGTAAGATAAATAGCAAATACTGGGCCTATTTCAATTAAATATGACACAGATTATTATTAGGTCAAGGGAGTTCAGGCTACAATTGAATGGCCACACTTTAATTAAAAAAAGAGGGGGAAACATGGGTGTAATTATAAAACCTGTTAACATATGAAAGGGGAGATAATTTTTAGGGTATTCTGTTTAGTGTAATAAATAAAAGTGTGTTCAACTTCTTCAAATGACAAAATTCAAAGAAATTGTTAAAATATAATGTCCTAATTACACATACTCTGCAGTTAAGGTTGCGAATAATTCTAATGATTCTGGTCACCAGTGTGGCTTGAGTAAGCGAGTAAGCATTGTAGCTCATTGGAACAAGCATTTTGTAAACCAAATGAACTCTTGTCATGTAACAGAAATTTCCCAATAACAAAATAAAAGGTTTTTGCTATGTCAACATTCTATTTTTGTGTGGAATTTGCAAACTTTATACTTTATATAATAGCTATGAATGTTCTTTCTTTGCAGTTTTTTCTGCAATATTATTTTTTGTGTTTTAACAGGAAAAAATGTACATCAAAGACGAGAAGGAATGAAAAATAAGAATAATTGCATCAAGATGTTTTGACGGAAAAACTTTACAAAGAACATTTTGACAAGTCTGGAGTGATTTTAGTTTCTATGAAGATTTGAAGAGAACAAATAACATTCAGCACCATATTCTACTTGCTGTCAACATTAAGAAGCAAACAACAACAGGGTGCCCTGAAGAAATTTATATACTGTAAATCAGAGGCAGACACACTGTTTCTTCTTTCTGTGAAAAGCAGTTTGCCAAAAAATGGAAAAAGAATTGGACATTTAATATTTTTAGTAGTTGAAGCCAAACTGTCCACTGACAAATTAAATATTGTAGAGTAAAGTTATATCTTTTTACATATATTTTATAGTTCTTTCTTCATAATCATCATATTCATTGTGTTGATTATGCATTGGTTTATAAATGTTGCTTTTTAACAGTTGTAGAGGAAAATGGTAATATTAGTTATATAGCACTTCTACATAAACTAAAACATCCTGCTGTAAAAAGTTCAATTATTCTATTGTTCATATGAAGATAGTTCTTAACTGTTTTTATCGGTCGTTCATAATTACAAAAATGGTTTTATTAAATTTATTAGAAAGTAAAGCTTCCATTGTGGTATTTTTGAATGTGGACAAAAGATTGTAGAGTTGGCTCCCCTTTTGAGTTATCTCCCCTATGATTATTACTTTTTCTTAGTAAACAGTTTTCTGTTTACTATATAAGTTTGTAGTATAATGTATCAAGCATTGTTTTATATTGTGAATGTGTTTTTATGATTTCTGGTTGATTTTTTTTTTATATTGCATGAAAATATTTGATATTTAAGCTATAATATTCATCAGCGCAATTGTAGCATAAATTGGCAGAACATACAGCATACTGAGCATAGAAGAAAATTTTTAATGTCTTTTTATTTATGTTTTGAGAATAATGGTGTTGGTCATGCTAAATTTTGTCATGTGTAATATCAGTGTCCTTGTCCTCTATTTGGATTAAAAATTTTAATCTTCATTTAAAGTAGTAATAAATAATTCCAAACATTTTCTATAGAAAATACTCAAACTGCATACTTAGACATTTGTGCATTATTTCTGCTCGTCAATAGTAAATTGTTCATATGTGAAGCTAAACAGCAGTTTGGTTGAAATAAAAATAATATAACTAATTATTTTTTGATTTGATAGTCACTAAATAATTGGAAAACAGACTAAAAATAATATAAATATTTTATTAAGTTTTTTCAGTTGTTTTTAAGCGGAGTTTAATTTATATTTAATAGAGCAGAGTTAAATCAGTAGGAAAAAAGTATTTCCTGTAGCAGCTTTAAATTTTTTCAGTTGGAAAAAAGTGTTCAGTTTAATTTACTAAGATAAATCAGCAGGGATTAAGTAGGTTTGTAATAAAATAAAAAATGACTAATATTTATCAGTAGGATTTAAGCAGGATTAATCAATTACCTGTAGTCTCGCTTTTTTTCTACTTAGAAAATCAGTATAGTTTAAGTTGGATTAAAGTGGAGTTAAAGCGTTGCTAATTATGTAGGTTAAAATTAAGCGGTAATTATGCATGTCGCTTAAATACTGCTTTTTACAACAGCGGATTCTATGCAGATAATAAGCGGCATTTAAGTTACGCTGTGATAAAAAAGCGACGCTTCAAAATTGTCTGGGATTGGTTATTTGTACATTGATGATTCCATTAGCTTTGTAGGTGTACTGTATAAGTCCTGGTTCTATCTCTAAATCTCTCCAATTAGGTTGTAATTCAGATGAGTGTAACATTGCAGGTGTAGTACTTTATGGTAACTCTTTATCAAGGTATCCTATTATCTGAGTACTGGTATTTGGTTTAATAGTTACAGGTTTCTTTGATCCATTTTTAACAACTGCTAAGATGTTACTGTTGCGTGCTAACTCTTTCTCTCTGAGGGTGATGGAACGGAATGTTAAGTACCATGGTGTTGTCAAATTACAGGACTGTAAAAATCTTTCTCCATGTTCATCTTTGATGTTTTTCATAATAGCTTGCAGGATGTTGGTGCCAAGCAGTAATGGTACTAGAGAATTATAGTTGGTATCTGGTATAACTAATAGAATACAAGGATAACTGTTGTCTTGATGTTGAAGTTGAATTTCTGCTTCAATATATCCAACATAAGGGAGTTGTTGTCCTCCTGCACACTCTATGTCTACTAAAGTATTGATGTTCTGAAGTTGAATGTCTGACATATAGTTGGTATAATAAGAGTGGCTAATGGTGGAAACAGTTGAACCTGTATCGAGTAGAGTTTTTACTTTTCTTCCATTTAGTACAACATCTGTTTCTGTTGGTCGTCCAAAAAGTCCAGGTGGTAAAGTTTTCTCATCTGTACTAGGACCTGATGTTGAACAACTAAAGCCTAGTGACGGCCCTGCTCCATAGGCTTCTTTGAGTTTAAATCCTTCTTATATTTGTTGATAGGATTAGCACATCCAATCTTCTTATGTCCTTCCTGTCCACATCTGTAGCATACTATTTTCTTCTTTTCGGGTTCTTGTGGTACTGATGTTTCTTGTAGTGGTCTATCTCGCCATCTTTGTGTTTGCTGTCGTTGTCCGTAGTTTCCTTGGTTTTTACTATATCTTCTACCTTGTCCTTTATCTTGCTCCCATTTATCAAATCTAGCAGTGAGTTGTTGTATCATTCCCTCAAATTCCTCTATCGGATTTGTGGTACTCTCCTGAGATGATACCGCTGCAGCTTTAGCTAAATGAGGCTTACTGGCTGATTTTCTGTCTGCATGGTCTTTTTCTATCTGTCTAAGTGCAATCCTAAGTTGATCGAAGTCGTGTACGGAGTCAAATTTGTGCCCAGAAATATCCTTAAGTTCAGTTTTCAATCCTGTCCATAACATTGAATGTAACATACTGTTGGTATCTTTTTTCTGGACTATTCCTTTCTCAACTGCTCGTCCGATGATGTCTTCAAGTCTGCAACTCCACCTTATTACACTTTCATCGTCTCCTTGTCTAGCTCGATAGAATTGGGCTAATATATCTTCTTTGCCTTCTACATCTCCATAAATACTGTCCAGCTTGTGTAGAATTTCAGGTACACTGGCCTTCGGACCAAGGTGCATAGCTATAAGTCCAGCATCTCCTTTTAGTGATCTACGGACAGCATAGTTGATATTCTCTGGATCATATAGTTTATCCGCCATGAGTCCACATATTTCGTATATCCAAAGTGCATATGTTGTTTCTCCTTTATTGTTGGATCCTGAGAATGTTGATATTCTTGGTGGTTCTCTCATCTTTGGAATGGGAATATATTCCTTTAATTTAGGTGATTCTTTTTCATCTGGTTTTTCTTTCTTAACCTCAACTCCACTTTTGACAAGATATTTAAGCATCCAGTCTTTCAGTTCTGAAGTGCCACTAGGTGTTTCTTTGACTTCTTTCTTAATAAGTTTAAGGAATGCTAGATCCTCTGGTGATATGGTTTCTTCCTCGGGATTAGACATGATGGTTTATAATGAGTATAATATAAATATAACTTAAGTCTCAAAATATTGTGCAATAAATAATCTGGAATCTGTAAAGAATTTTTTTTTAAATGTTAACTTTTCTGAAATAGTATAGACAACACTGAAACAAATGTAAACAAAATGAAATTTATCTGAAATTAATGTAAACAAATCAAAAATAAATTTTAATAAATCTGAAATAAATGTAAAGAAATCTGAAATAACTATAAATAAATCAAGAAATAAATATAAATAAATCTGAAATAAATAAAAATAAATCTGAAACAATTGTTAAGTACCTACAAAAAGTACCAAAAAAAATACCTATAAAAAGTAGAAAGAAAGTTAAACCTACAATAAATAATTAATAATTAATGACCTAAAATGAACAAGGAAATTTTGAAATAAATAGAAAAATATTTGCAATTTGTGAAAAACTAAGAGAAAACACCTCAAATTATATATAAATCTAGACACTATCTGCAATAAATAAAACTAGAGGCTCCCAGGAGCCTGTAATCGCTCACCTGGAATCCAAATGACTTAAACTATATTAAAATTTTTTAAATTAACAGTTTCAGTCTAGTTGTTATAGCTTTTAAGTTACTGTGCAAAAACTTAACATTTCTTCAAAAAATTTGTTAAATACAATAACTCCTATAAGGTGCCATCCACAATTTCTGAAAATTAAATGGTTTTTAGGCATTGTCCTTTAGGGTACTTTAGAAATTTACAGTTTTACTCTACTAATAGGTGTGTTATAGACTAATTTATAATTAAAAAACTGTTCATATGTCCAAATTCATAATGAAAGGGCAATAACTCCTATAAAGAGTCATCTTGCAATTTTTGGACTAAGCAATCATTTGTAGGGCTTCTATTGCTGATCATTTGTGCAATTTACAGTTTTAATCTAGCTACTATAGTTTTCAAGTTACAGGACAAAAATGGAAAATTTCTTAACAAAATTGTCATTTAAGGGCAATAACCCCTATAAGGAGTCATCTGACAATTTCAGACCAATTAAATGAATTGTAGGGCTTTTTTGCTGATCATTTTTGCAATTTATTATTTCACTCTAGCTGCTATGGTTTTTAAGTTACAGGACAAAAACGAAAAATTTCATAAAAAATTGCAATTTAAGGGCAATAACTCCTATAAGGAGTCATCTGACAATTTCAGACCAATCAAGTGAATTGTAGGGTCTTTATTGCTGATCATTTGTGCAATTTACAGTTTCAATCTAGCTGCTATAGTTTTCAAGTTACAGGACAAAAACGGAAAATTTCATAAAAAATTGCCATTTAAGGGCAATAACTCCTATAAGGAGTCATCTGACAATTTCAGACTAATACAGTGAATTGTAGGGCTTGTATTGTTGATCATTTTTGCTATTTACAGTTTTACTCTAGCTGTTATAGTTTTAAAGTTACAGGACAAAAACGGAAAATTTCATAAAAAATTACCATTTAAGGGCAATAACTCATATAAGGAGTCATCTGACAATTTCAGACCAATCAAGTGAATTGTAGGGTCTTTATTGCTGATCATTTGTGCAATTTACAGTTTCAATCTAGCTGCTATAGTTTTCAAGTTACAGGACAAAAATGGAAAATTTCATAAAAAAATTGCCATTTAAGGGCAATAACTCCTATAAGGAGTCATCTGACAATTGCAGACTAATACAGTGAATTGTAGGGCTTGTATTGTTGATCATTTTTGCTATTTACAGTTTTACTCTAGCTGTTATAGTTTTTAAGTTACAGGACAAAAACGGAAAATTTCATAAAAAATTACCTTTTAAGGGCAATAACTCATATAAGGAGTCATCTGACAATTTCAGACCAATCAAGTGAATTGTAGGGTCTTTATTGCTGATCATTTGTGCAATTTACAGTTTCAATCTAGCTGCTATAGTTTTCAAGTTACAGGACAAAAACGGAAAATTTCATAAAAAATTGCCATTTAAGGGCAATAACTCCTATAAGGAGTCATCTGACAATTTCAGACTAATACAGTGAATTGTAGGGCTTGTATTGTTGATCATTTTTGCTATTAACAGTTTTACTCTAGCTGTTATAGTTTTAAAGTTACAGGACAAAAAGGGAAAATTTCATAAAAAATTACCATTTAAGGGCAATAACTCATATAAAGAGTCATCTGACAATTTCAGACCAATCAAGTGAATTGTAGGGCTTTTATTGCTGATCATTTTTGCCATTTACACTTTCACTCTACCTCGTATATTTTTCAGGTTATATTGTAAATACCAAAAAATTTGTCAAAAATCGTCAAAAAAGGGCAATAACTCCTACAAGAAGCCAATACACAACTTCGCACTAATAGCAACTATTGTAGACCTTAATGTGCTGATCAATTTGAAGTAACGGTTTTCTCTATAGCTATTATAGTTTTTTAGATAATGATCAAAAACCTGTGTTGACCCCCATGTTCTATTTTTAGTAACAGCGGCCATATTTGTCTGTTGATCAACACCCTGGGTACAAACTTGAAACTAGGAACCCTAAGGATGATTGTGGCCAAGTTTGAAAAAAATTGGCCCAGTGGTTTCAGAGGAGAAGATTTTTGAAAAAGTTTACGACGGACGACGGACGACGGACGACGGACGACGGACGACAGACGACGGACGACGGACGACGGACGACGGACGACAGACGACGGACGACGGACGACGGACGCCAAGTGATAGCAATAGCTCACATGGACCTTCGGTCCAGGTGAGCTAAAAATAAACAAAATTTAATAACCTACAAAATATCATAAATATAAATCCAAATCTGAAATAAAATAAATTTGACCTTCAAAATAATGAAAAAAATTCACATAGAAATGAAATGAAAAATTCACCTACAAATATAAATATAATAATTTAAATGTAGAAGAAAAAGAAAAAAAATATGCTTGCTGAAATAAATGGAAAGATATATATATTATTTTTCCTAATTAATATCTGAAATTTTTAATCTACAGTAAAAAAAAAAATAATAAATTTGTATTTAATTGTAAATCTGAAATTAATGGAAAAAAAAAATATCTACAAAGAAAAATGTATAATTAATCTTAATATACAAAAGAAAATTATCTGGAAAGAAAAAAATGTAAATTATTAGCTGAAATATAAAAAAAAAATATATTAGAATTCTGAAGTTTAGAAACAAAATATTAGAATTCTGAAATTTAGAAACAAAAATTCAAAAAGTACATTAATGCATGAAATATAAACAATCACAATTTTTACCTGCAGGACACAAAACCTAAACTTGGATATGGGTTGCAAAGCTTGTACGTTTACAGACCCATCTCAAAAGAAAAAAAATGTATTAGAATGTATATGTACACCAATAAATATTCAAGAATGTAAAACACAATATATATGAGTGAGACAAACTATAACAACCGACGAACCAACTGCCTCAAAAGACAAAGGATGACAAAGACAAACCAAATGCCTTCAGCACAACACTACCAAAACCTAACAACAATCAAGTTCACCTGACACAAATTATCTCCCCTTATACTAGTAAAAGAAGATCAAGTATTAACTCAGGATAGGGTTAATGGTATCAGGGTGATGTGGATAGGATAATTAGTATTTGTTAGAATGATATAACTTGTTACAAATAAGTCATTCTCACTAAACACTACTGTGCTTTTTTTATCGTTATTTTTAAAGTAAAGTTTATAATATAGTTACTCTTTTTTAAATAAATCTGATTTCAGTTTCAATAAATGTTTACTGTACGACAAACAGTAACTAAGTACACAAAGCAATACACATACACACAGAAATTATCACAGTGTAATATACAAAATGACAAACATATATGTACACAATACAATGTATATGACGATTTACAATTACAATATCACAAAATCAATATACAAAGACCACACAACATATACCATGTAGGCAAAAAAAATCAAAATAAGGTCTAATATATAAGGGTCACTGGTAATGTACACGTATACAAAGTGAAAAAGTAACTTTACAGTATATGTGTCAGTAACTATCAATCAATCAAGTGTACAGTTCTGTGACTATGTAATAAAAAAAAATAATTTAAATTATTAAATTAAATTAATTTAATTAAAGCTGAATGTAAACTCTCAAACTGTGAAAACTTTTGTCAAATATGAAGTATAAACAAGCTAAGTGTATTTCAAAAAAATGAAAACTTAAAAAAAAACCAAAAAAATAAACTCGAAGTACACCTAAATGTAAACAGGAAATGTCTACCCTTTTAACAACTTCCGGTTGACTTTGACCTCACTATGTGGTAAGCTGACCTTAACCTAGGGGGTCGGGCAGGTGGGGGGGTTGACACAAAGTAGGGTCTATTATTGATACAAATACAAAATTCAGTTGTATATACAAACTAAATTTTTAAATATTACCAGTTAATGTTTTTCTATGTGGAACTAAACATGAAGTCTATTTTAAATTAATACATGTATGTTTTCTAAATTTATGTTCTCGTTGATTCCAAAAATCGAAGTTAATTTATGTTATCGTTGATTTCAGAAATCGAAGTTAATTTTCACAAAATGTAATCGAAATTTCTAGTTAATTTTCACATAAATTAAAACGCAGTGAATATTAATGGTATACAAACGAATGACACAACATTACATCAACAAGACAATAAACATGAATAAGCAAAATAGTTACCGTTCTGTTGCAACTGTTCAATTCCACTTTGTTGACATCCTGAATAATGACACTATAAACAGTTCGGAATTCCGGAAGTAATGACGTATGAATGTCCAGTGCACTATGACGTATCACTAGTAGGTAAACTCCACAGTCTATTGCGCAATCACATCAATCAACAGGTGAATACACGTTGGGCGCCAAAATGTAATAGTGTTCCTGGGCTCAAAACAAAGCCAGTATCATATAGGGTTCTTTATTCAGATGTTGTAAAATACATTCAAAATACCCTGTAATAACAAAGTGCCACATTTAACATATAATCTATATTTAACAATATTAAAGATAAAATATTATACAGACACAATTAAGGAAAGTTTATACTTCTCCTTAGGCTTTTAAAATAACGTATACGATATAGCTGTCATTCATACAAATATATCATATTAAATCTTAGTTCAATATAAATGTTATTATATACAAAGTTTAGATTCCTATATGCACTTGTAAAATATGCATATACTAAATGCTTTCACAACTATTTGGTTGTGCAATACAATATTAATCAAAAAGTAGTAAATAAAACAATTGCAAGCAATATTATTAATGCGCACAAGACATTACATGTTATTATACATTAAAAATCTAATAGACGCTACAATTAAGCAAAACAAACAAACATACCTCACATGTCGTGTAAAGGCTGTTTTTTCTACTCAGTCTACTTCAATTATTCTAAATTGTTCAATACCTTTGAAATAGAAACAGGATTTTCCCAACAAACAGGTAAATTTACTTCAAAGTTGAAAATATGACCAAGACCATAAATATGTCTGCCAACATGAAGAACAACTAGTCAAACATACCCAATGAATAATAGATTCCCGCCAAAGTTACTGACCAATTAAATGACTACAGAAATGACCAATAGTAAAAATAAGATACAGTTACGCCTGAGTAAACTAGCAGACTACAAATATACTGTTAATAAAATATATTAGTCAGGTACTGAAAACAAATAAATAAAAGCATTTTATTACGCTGAAAATAGAACATGAGTATAATTATCAATACTGTAAATAAATAAACTACTTATCATAAAAATATAGCTCTACCACATTGAGTTAATATGATAATTTAGCCTGGGGTCAGTTTAATGTGCCTAATTGTTCTGTAGTAAAGCTGCCAGTGTGTATATCTATTTTACGGTTTTGTGGTATGTCAAAATGGTACTAATTTTTTGCACTGAAGTAAACATATTTTGTCAGGCAGTCATGTGATTTCTTATAAGATTTGTTTGATTTCTGTCAAGCAGAACTCGTTACTGGGCCTTACATCAAAATGAATATAAAGATAGCATGCAACTAAATTGGAAGATATACAGAGGCGTAATTAAACGAAACAAAATCCAAGTACGAATGATAAAGCGTTGGTGACAGAAAACTTGCGTGGGAATCTTTTATAGACATACGATTTTTTTTAAGCAATAAAATGTATTTATAAATTTGATTAGCAAATCAGTCGACAATGAGATGGTGTCTAATAATTCCAGTCTACATGTATGAAATGTCACAATTAAAGAAATTCCTTCTCAGATTGACCCATATAACATGGTCAAATCAAGTAAGGTTTGTTTGAATTCTCATACTGGCATTTTCTTCTATAGTTAACTAAAGATTTCAGTCACAATATATAGTGTTAATACATTAATTGCAGTATATACGTTGTTACCCAAGACTTTTTATTACAGTTTGAGACGATGTTGGTAAATGTTAATCAGAAGCTAACATAGTGCAAGCAGGCCACAAGCTTTGATTTGCTAACCAAATAAATGTTATTTGGGTAAAACACTGTGCTTGGCTCGATATGCACTTAGCAAATATCCTGTTCAGCTTTCAATCCATCTGTTAAATACGATATGATATGATGACTGATCATATTGGAGAGTCATATAGGTAGTCCTTCCTATTCCCCAATAGAATAGGTAGATATGACAATGATAAACTCTACGGGTGTCCTTTTAGGGTAGATACTGCTTACTCATCCAGAGAACCTGGCACCTAAGGTTTTTTTCGGGGTTGGGCTACGTATGGGCAATCCATCTCTTAAATACGATGATGATGATGATGATGATGATGATGATGATGATGATGATGATGATGATGATGATGATGATGATGATGATGATGATGATGGCGATGAGGAGGAGGAGGATGGGGGAGTCATACTCGTAGTCCCTTCTAATCCTCAATTTGACTTTTTCCTAGACATGACAAGGATTAAGTCGAAGGTTGTCTAATTAAAGACAAGCACTGCCTATACTCCGGAACACCTGAACGCACTTACACTATTTTGGTGTTTTTGTGTAGTACATGTTTGTATGAATCCGGACTTGTAATCGTCTCTTGACTTTCGGCTTTTGTTGTTCGGTCAAATTTCTTGCCAAATTTGATACAATTCACCTTAGCATAACAATCACTGTAGAAAATTGTCATTTGGAGACGGCTAAAAAGGCGACCTTTTTCTAGTTGCATTGCAAAGCGAATATGGGTTCGGCAACGAGATCTATAGAAAATAAGATATAAATGTGACACAGAGAACTTCCAGCATTGACGCAGTGAGATATCATGCAACATTATGCTTCAATATTTGTCCCTTTTAGAAATAAGATACATCAACAACAATACCTAAAAATCACACCTGTATCATAGTCGAAAACCCACGACCGACCGGTTGTGGGTTTCGACGACGCACCCGGCATTTTTTCAGGGCCATTGATTTCGTGTATGTTTCTAATTTTAACTATTGATGAAAATTATATTCTTTTAACTCTAAACTTACTTACATATTTTGAAGATTGACGCCTTGTGACCTCCAAGCATGATAGTGTTACTGCATTTTTTATGTTTTCTTTACAGTATAATATATTTCTGTCGATTTCAGATTGCAGCATTTAATTTTTCTTCTTTTCTATGGCACGCCGTTCTCGTCAAAAGTATGATTCAAAATATCATCACAAATTACACAGTAAAAATTTTAAATTACACACTCAAAATTAAAAATATGCACACAAAATTAAAATATGCATTCAAAATTAAAATATGCACTCAAAATTAATATATGCATTCAAAATTTTACGAAAACACACTCAAAAGATAGATTGAAATTACACACTCAAAATTTTAATTCATGCACTCAAAACTGAAAATTACGCACTCAAACAGAAAACATATACACTCAAAATTGTGCCCATCTTTTTACGCAGGACTTATAAATATTCATTAAATTGATTTGAATGTTTCAATCCTGGTTTTTTTAAAGCTTGAAATGGGTCCCTGTAAAGCAACGAACGAAACATTTTTTTTTTACCTCATACCCTGGTATGAGGTAAACAAATAGTTTTATCAACGGGTTTATCAAAATAGGTGATTTACAGCTGTATCATGCAGATTGAATGAAAGAGTATAAATTAGTTCATGAATTTCAACAGGAACTCTTGTAGCCATTACATACAACATTTCCATACAGCTTGAAAGCTTTCGAACAGTATGTTCTAAAGTGTTGTTGTCTCGTGTTAAGGGGTGTAAAAGTTGCATTGTATTTTCATACACGTGCACCTTGGATTGAAAAAACTCTAGCAAATCTTCTGTGTCATGGATTGACATTTGGATTTCAGCACTTCCGGTTCGCTTTAAACTCAAAAACCACCCGGATGAAATTTTATTTATTTATATCTTTATGAATATTTATGAGTTTTGCGCGAAAACAATGCGCACAAATTTGAGTGCGTTATTTTCAGTTTTGAGTGCATGAATTAAAATTTTGAGTGTGTAATTTCAATCTATCTTTTGAGTGTGTTTTTGTAAAATTTTGAGTGCGAAATTTAAAATTTAGAGTGCATATTTTTTAATTTTGAGTGTGTAATTTAAAATTTTGAGTGTGTAATTTGTGATGATATTTTGAACCATACTTTTGACGAGAACGGCGTGCCATACTTTTTTTCTAACTGGGGACAGGTACAACCCCCAAAATATTATTCAGAATGTTAATTTAGCACAGAGAATACAAATAAAACATTAATAATTTCCATTATAAATATTTCGTTTTAAAGATATGGAACACTAATTCACGTAAATCTATGTTTGTTTATTTATTTGAATGGTGTTTAACGTGGCGCTAATTCACCAATTTTTCAGCTATATTTTGGCGTTTTGATCACCCTCCCGTCAGTGATACTCTTATCCGCAACCTCATTGTTAACAAATCACGTGATCAATAATACTCGGCCACCAGGACCACCACGTAAATCTTTTAAGATGGAATTTAAAATAATATGTTAGACAGTTGTTTTTTTTTAAAGTTTGCTAGACTGAAGTTACATGATATTATTTTCATTTCTGTTATATAAAACCAACTAATGAATGGACAAAAAGAATTAGTGGATATATTTTTCCAATGTATATTTGTCCATTCATTAAAAAATCAAATTTATGTGTACGAAGTATATCTTATATAGCGAGTTTATCGATGGCCTTTATTTGGTACATGTACTAGGAAATGTACAGATAATAAATTAATAACATCAATTAGTGTGTCAAAACAAGTTCTAATGCAAGATAAAAATCAATACACGAGCAATAAAAATATAAGTTGCTGATCATATTAAACACATTAACACGCACGTGATCTCTTGATCTTATAATGGAAAATTGTTAAAGATTCAACACATTAAAAGACATGTGCGTTGAAATGTTGATGAAAAATTACTGACGATAATAAACACACGAAAAGACATGTGATCTCGTGATCTTAATGAATGGGGGAGTTTTCTAGAAACATGTTTATTCCTTTTATTTCACCAAAAACTTAAACAGGTAAAATCTTGTTGTTGACAGTTAGCACTATGAGAACGTGCGACCTTTCGCAAATATTTGTCCTCATTTTGGTTGTCGATACTTTTTCCGATAACAAAATAATAAATGTATTAAAAATCAAAATTATACCACTAAAAAAAAATATGATATTTTGAACACAAAAGACAAAATATACAAATCGTATACGTAAGAAAACTTGACTCGAACAATATTATGGTTCGAAATTTCGACAATCGATCCGAGTCGCGTATTGTTATGTTTGAAGGAATATTCAAGAATTCATTTTCTCAAATTATATCAGATAATGAAAGTTTCCCAAAACCGTCTTTACAAAGTTAATTTTTTTTAGTAAAGTTGTATTATATACATGGTTATGTTTTCACTTTGTGATCGTTAATATAGCGATATAGTTCAGTGTAAGCGCTTACAACTAGCACGAATATCCTGAAAGTAAAAAATAAAACCTCGACTCATTTGTAACGAGAACTAAAATCCTTAATCGCAGTAAACAGTTCTACGGGTGCCGTTTAGTTCATACATGTACAGAATGAGAAGCGGGTATCCTTCGTCAGTTTTCTGGTTTTGACCAGCATATAGCATTCCAACGACGCATCAATTACCATTTAAGATTGAATAAGCCTACACTAAATACTTTTGATTTTGAAGCTGTATAAACGTTTATTGATTTAATTATTTATCTATAAAACGCACGAGATGTTATGTTAACTTCAGAGGAATCGACATCAGACAGTAAGGAAGCTGTAAACAGGATATGTTTCTAATATATTACAAATCTCATCCTTTAATTATTCCAGTGAACACTGACACAATTCGAGTTTCCACATATGAAAAAAATCAAGCGCCAATAAATTTACAAGATATAACTGGTGAGAATAAAACAGGGACCGTCTATACTAGTATACTGTCCCTGGAATGAAATCGTTTTATTCCATGTGACAACGGCCTCTTAATTATTTGCGAATTGGGGAAACTATTGACATTTTTTGCTCTGACTCGGGCACCAAATTTCGTTGAGTAATGAGAGACCCCTCAAAACGAGCCAAATAATTTCAGTTATATCACATTAAATTTTCGGGGTGTCATGTCAGATAAAATTTTTCACTAATTTAGAAACCCAGAAGGGTACTCAAGGAAACTCACAAACACCCATAAAATAGTCCAATCAGCTGAAAGATAATCAATACATTTAACACAATTATATAAATAAATTTATTTATCAATTCTGTATGAAGCTGCTTTTTAAATATCTAAATTCCATTGAATAATAAATCCACTGCCCATGCTACAGCTCGGCGCAGCCAAATATCAAAATAAGAACTAATTTCCTCCCACTCAGTCAAAGGCCATTTACAGAGCCGTTGTCATGTATTTATCTTTTATCTCATGAAATACTGGGACCATACTGGGAGGGTTCCCAGTGCTCGACCTACAGAGCAACCCAGCGCGTCCCGGGTGGCAGATAGGGGAGACCCTCTCGTTGGGGGGTTGTCAGGTCATAATACGGAAAGCCTGACCGCGGACCGTAGTGGGTAACGTGTTTGGAGAATGCCACGCTCCTTGCACGATAAAGACCCCTTTTGTAGATTTCGAAAAAGAGTAGGCTCATTGTAGCCGCTACAAAAGGCTAAATTTCCCGCCCCTACCCCAAACTCCATACTTTTTCAGTGGCAGTCAAAATTGTATTCCCTGTGACCCATCCCACCCATATTCTCCTGAATATAGCTGAAATACTGCTCGCTGGACGTAAAGCAGACATCCAATGAATCAATCACATGAAATATTTGGGCTTAATTCAACCAATTTATTAATCTGACACTGTATATGTTTCCCAATTCTTGCCTTTGTAAATCGTTTGCTGACAACGATTCAATGAGGAAACACCTTTTTAAAAACTACTTTCTCATCTGTCCGCGGTTATACTAAATTATATGTAAGCAACCATAGGGTGGTTGTACACTACTTTTGTCATAATATCAGATGTCTATTAATGAAACCACATCTCCTTCAAATGTCAGTCAATTCTGTTTGTGCAGTTTGTCTTTAACTTTCTAAAGCCTTGTTGGTTTATAGCAAATTACTGATAAATCATTTCATCAAGAGTAATATTTACGGAATCTAGTAATTTAAAGTTCGATTTTTTGTTCAAAAGTTTAGTTTTACAGTAAACAGATTTCTCTTGTGTTTATTCCATTTTATTTATTTTTTTTCTATTTTTATACCCCACTACACTTAAAGTGGCGGGGTATTATGTGATATCCACCGTATGGAATAGTGTCCATGCGTCCGTCCGTTCCTCGGTGGTTTCCAGATGATAACTAAAAAACGCGTGAGCATATTTTGTTTAAACTTTGCACAGTTGTTCAGTACTATATCATGAAGATCAAATTCGACTTACAGCTCAATCCAATTAAGAGTTTTTGACTCGGGTCAATTAAAATTGTTCTTTGGTCAACAGTTGGTTGTTTCCAGAGGATAACTTGAAAACTCGGCAACGTTTTATTTTTAAACTTTGCACAGCTGTTAAGTACTATAACACGAAGACCAAGTTGAATTTTTAGCACAACCCCATTTGTAGATTTAGAGTTTATTTGAATTTATTTTTATAGGTTCAAGGTTTTAAGAAGTGGAGATGTACACCATAACCCCGGTCCACCAAAGAGAACACCAAAACACCCATGTACCAAACGTTTTAAAGGTGTGATCAGCACAAGCAAGGCAATAAAGTGTGATCAATGCGAAAAGTGGAATCACATAAAATGCAAAACTAATATAACTGAAGCCATGTATGACAATATGAAGGAGAACGGGTCATCACTAGATTTACATGTGATCCATGTTTAATGAAACAACTACCATTTTATGATATAGATATAGTGCCAAAAAATCACGTTGATAAACAATCACATGAAACAAAAACTGTCAACCCGGAAGATTCGAAACAATATGAATTTCCGTCACAAAAAGGACTATATTTTTATCATCTTAATGCTCGATCGCTTTTACCGAAAATATCTGAGCTTCGTATTATGCCCACTGCAAGTAAGGCAGCGGTTATAGGTGTGACCGAGACGTGGCTAGACTTTACAATTTCCGACAAGGAGATTAAATTGGAAGGATACTCCGTGTTGCGAAAAGATCGAAAACGAACCGGAGGGGGAGTGTGCATTTACATAAAAAACGACTACGCTTTAAATACAAGAAAGGATCTTACGTCTGAGGATATGGAAGCTATCTGGGCAGAGTTGCTGTTACCCAAATCGAAGCCGATTCTCATTGGAATAGTATACAGACCACCAGACCAAAAGGACTTTGTGGGAAAATGCCAGGAAACATTCAACAAACTGGAGCCAGACCAAGAATCTGTGATTATAGGAGACTTTAACTTTTGTATGCTAAATAAAAATTCTATAAACCAAACTGTAATCAAATTTAAGAATGTAATGAAAATGCTGAATTTGTCACAAATCATCAATGTGCCAACCAGGGTCACTAAAAATAGCTCAACATTAATAGACCTTATATTTGTAAACAGACAAGAAAATGTAACTAAATCTGGTGTTTTAGATATTGGCCTGAGTGACCATTATATCACATATTGTATTAGAAAAATACCAAAAATTATTATTGTGGAACACAAAACAATAAAAATCAGGTCTTTGAAAAAATATGATCAAAATACTTTTTTAGAGAAACTAAATGAAGTAAACTGGCACACATGTACAACTTCAAATTGTGTTAATGATAATTGGAATATTTTTAGAAATTTTTTTACTGGTGTATTAAATCAGGTTGCTTCTAAGAGGAGATTAGAGGGAAACAAAGAACTGAACCATGGATGACGGCAGAAATTTTGGAGTTAATTAAAGAAAGGGATTATTTTTTATCTTTGCACAAAAAGTATTAAGATCCTGAAAATTATGAAAATTTTTGTTATCTCAGAAATAAGGTTCAAAGAGAAGTAAAATCTGCAAAATCTGCTTATTTTTCAAACAAGATTGAAGAAAACAGGAATGAGCCTACAAAATTATGGGAACAGTTAAAAACCTTGGGTATAAAAACAAGGCTCAAGAGGCTAACATTGTTTTGAATGTAAATGACAAACTTGTCATGATTTGAAAACCATTGTAAACCATTTCAATAGCTTTTTTAAAAATGTAGCCTCAGAATTGGTTAAAAAATTACCATCAACTAAAGGTTTATATGACACAACATCCAGTCTTTTTGTAAATTGTTATAGAAATAGGAATCCAAGCAACAAAAAGTTTATTTTGAAGGAAGTCAGTGAAGATTTTGTATTTAAAGAGTTGTCTGCTTTGAATGTAACAAAGAGTACCAGGTTAGACGAAATACCTGCCAGGTTTATACGAGATAGTGCACATGTAATTAAAACACCTTTTACTACAATTATCAATCAATCTATCACATCAGGTGTTGTACCTCAAAGCATGATATATGCAAGAGTAAAACCATTGTACAAGAAAAATAGTCCAATAGATGTGGGTAATTATAGACCAGTCAGTATTTTGAGCATTGTCTCTAAGATCTAGAAAGAAGTGTTCACAAACAACTTATAGATTTTTTACAAGTAAACAATTTGTTGTATGATTTACAATCTGGGTTTCAGAGTAAATACTCCACTGATACTTGTCTTATATATTTACTTGATTATATCAGGAGTAATAACACCAAATGTTTATATACTGGAATGATCACGTTGGATCTGCAAAAAGCCTTTGACACTGTAGACCATAATATCTTGTGTAATAAACTAAAAGTCATGGGTATTGAATCCATAGATTGGTTTAGATCATACCTTTCTGATAGAGTTCAATTTGTATCTTGTAATGAGGTTATGGCAGAAGCCATGAATGTAACTTGTGGAGTCCCTCAAGGCAGCATATTGTCACCACTTTTATTCTTAACGTATGTAAATGATATATCTATAAGTATAGATAATGACTACAAGCTTATTTTGTATGCTGACGATAGTGCCATCTTATTTTGTCATAGAGACCCAAATGTTATATCAAATAAATTGGGCAAAGTTTTAGAAAGCTGTTCGGACAGGCTTATAGATAACAAGCTTTTACTCCACCTAGGCAAGACAGAGTGTATGTTATTTGGTCCACCAAAAAAGATCAAACAATATTCTAATTTTAGTGTAAAATGTTATGATCATGTTATAAAATCAACTGAGTTTGTAAAATATTTAGGTGTTTATATAGACAAGTATCTAAACTGTGAACATATTGTCTCAAGTATAGTTCAAAAGGTTAAAGGGAGACTTAGATTTTTATATAGAAATGCAAGGTGTCTTGACAGCAGATCAAGGATGACCCTCACAAGTGCTCTAATACAGTGTTACTTTGACTATTCTTGCTCGTCATGGTATAGTAGTATCGGGAAGGGGATGGCAAAGAAATTACAAGTATTACAAAATAAAGTTGTGCGGTTCATCCTTGATCTGGGGTCAAGACATAGCATTAATTGTAATATATTAGAACAAGTCAACATGTTATCTGTTGAAAACATAGTGAAACAACATAGAATTCACCATGCATGTATATAACATTTATCATGGAAAAGCTCCAAATTATATGCCAGCTGGTTTTCGTCAAACCAAACAGGTACTAGAGGTGCAACAAACTTAAATTACTTTGTTCCAAATACAAGAATATGTGGTAATAACAGCTTTTTATATAATTCTATTTTAGATTGGAACAGTTTACCAGCATAAATTAAAAATATTCTGAAAAATCATCTTTTAAATCAGCAGTTAAGCAACATTTAAAGTTTTCTGCTAGAGGTTTTGAAGAACATGAATTTTTATATTACTAAGCAAAGTTAAAATATATTTTTAAATAATAATTATAAATTAGCAAACTTTTAAGTAAGTGATTTTAAATATATATTTTGATACTTTTAAATACAAGGACCCCATTGGAAATAAGCTTTTTTCATAGCTTTATGGGTTATCCTAGGTAGTTCAAGTGCCAAATATGTATTTATTATATGTGTATGATTTTAGTTTGGGTATATTTTTTAACACGTAGTATTTGTACGATTGTATGTCTGTTTATGTATACTTGATTTTGCCTAAATAAACATTATTATTATTATTATTAGGTCAAAGTAAAAATTGTCTTCTGAGATGGACTGTTATCATTCTCAGCTGTTCATATAGGCTGATTGTAATTTGAATACATGAAGTAAAAAAATGCAAGTTGGCAGGGTATCAATTTAATGCGATTGAATTATAATGTACCATGGCCTAATGCGATTGAATTATTATGTACCATATGACAAATTATCAAAACTCTTTTAGCATACAACGGTACTAGTATTATTGAAACCTATACTTTAGATAAATAGGTTTGCATTTTAATATTCCCGCCCGTTTCTCTCGGTTTATTTTCCTTGTCCTCGGGTTCTTTTTTTACGTATCTAAGGCGAAATAGCGAAATCCAAAAAATTACCGCGCTGATTTTTAAAAATTATACAGAAAACATGGAATTGAGAATACCTTAATAAGACAATTAATTACTTAATACAATTCTAAAGAATTATAGGGATTGAACACCGTTTCAATGGATTTATGAGTTTGTCATGTTGATATACCGATAAATCCATTGAAACGGTGTTCAATCCTATAATGATCTATAACAAGATAATTAATTTTCATCTTGCTTACTATCTTTGTACACTATAAATATTGACTGAAGAAGATACTCTCTTACTCGATTAACACGAAGCAAATAACTAATAACTCAATTTATCGTGAGTCAAATTTTAGGGTTTCTAATTGTTAATTACAATTTTTAATTCAGAATATTTTTACTCTTTATACAATAACCAAGAAATAACGTTAATTCGCTGCCTGTTTACATATTACTTAAGTTAATAAAGAGAGGTTATACCCGTTAAGTAGTTGAATGATGACACTTTCTTTACAATGAACGTGTGTATTTTCAATTAACACAAGTATTGAACGACCACAGGACCGGCTTCGTGGCGTTGTTTATTTACGCCGAGTTTTGTTGTTTTTGATATAATAACTGTTTAAATAGGATATACACATCAATTCTCCTTGTTTATCACTAGTTGAAAACAAAGTCACCAGAGTCGACTTCACAGACGAATAATGGGTCACATTTTGTGAAGACCATATTTTATATATTTAGTACAAAATTAACATATGCATTATATTGTGACAAAGACCTCTACAATTGACTAAAAAGGCAAGAAAAAAATCGGTCAACAGGAATCAAAATCAAAGTCCTGATTGAAACAAAGACACACGACACGATTAAGACCTAACGCATTACAACAGAAAAAAAAACAAGTGAGTAACCCCAACCCTATAAAATTGCTCTCTGGTGTTCTGGATGAGCAAGCAGTGCTTGCCTATATTTAGACACTCGTCGAGTTACTCATTGTCACGTCCAGAAATAGAAAAGCCTACCTTTGGTTTAGAAAAAAGGTCTGATTGTATTTCGTTCTGATTGGATTATCTATAATTGCGAGCACAGCTCGCAGTGGGCAGTTCGCTGCCCGCGAAGAGCGACGAGTTGACATCGATAAAAAATAAGTATTATATTTAAAAATAACAACAAAAATTTCATACCGTATTTTTTTGCAATCTCTAAATCGATCTTCAAAAACTGACAATCATATTACATTTCATATGACGGTCACAAGCCAAAACATGCCAGATTTCTACTGTGTGCCCAAACCGTTACAAAGAAAGACGTCAAGTGACCACCAGACCAGGCACTTTTGATCACTTTTAGGGAGTTCGGAAGTAACGTGAATTATGAAATGCACATTATATATTAATAATGAAGGACTATATTGTCTGTGCTCGCATTTTGGCAATGCCTACACCATATCAATCAGCTAAGTCGTGGTAACGGTCATAAAACTTCTAAAATGGATGTCATTAACCTAGCTGTCCTAGCTGTAAAAAATTTTATTCAGTCAACAATTACATCCGGGTTGTTCAACATAGTGCAAGGATTTTTGCTTAGGATCATTTTTAGACTGGCGATTAAATATTGACATGACAGCTAGGCAAAAAAATGTCAGCTATTGGTAGACATGTTATCTAGAGTGAGAAAGGAACTTGAGGTTCTTTTACCTGTAAAAACTGATGGCACGACAACAGGTTTAATTTCCTGTTTTGTTTGTTTGTTTGAATATTGTTTAACTTTCAGCAATTTTTCAGCTGTATCAGTTTTATTGACGTTTAGCAAATGAACAGATCAAGCAATCATGCCAAACTACGCATTATTATCTCTGTCAAGTCCTTCCAAGAGTGAACGGTAATGTCAAATGTGTTGTTTAATATTAGTAACATGAGTCTAAACATATTCCCCTTTTAGATTGCATTAGACTTATTCTTTAAAAAAAATCTCGATTGGTAATTTCATTATTTCGTGTTATAGACACACAAATATCGTTAATGCGGGGTTAGTGTACTTACGCATATTTACTATTTATTTAATAACAGACCTACACCAGTTATATAGATGACTGAATACGCTATCTTTATAATTTATTTATAATTATCACAAATATATTTTTACGCGTTTCTTTGTGGTGAGATGGAAATAAAACTTCAATAATGTAGCTCCTTAAAAAAAGATTTTTTAGTCCGCCGAGTTAAAAAAAACAATGTCAAAGGAGGTATTTGGATTATCAAATCAAGACGACGGTTAGTTGTCATAAGTTTTACAAATACAAAATCTGCCGTTTATGGCGGGAACTCCGGCTTCTTTCGCCAATAAAAACTAGACGCCAAGATATAACTGAAAAATTGTTGAACGTGGAGTTAAAGTGCCTTCTCTAAATTAAAATTAAAATGAAGAAAAATCAAACTAAAATCAATAACAAATCCTACCTTTTCTCTTTTAAGCAAACCAAATATGCATGTACCAAACAGTGTAGTGCACATATGGCTTTTTGGTCGAGACACCATTGCCTGCTCATATGTGCAATTGTATGTACGGGCTTGGCGAGTAAAGAGTAGCGGAACGAGCGAAAAGACATAAACATTTCTAGGTTAGTTTAATGTTTAAGGCGATAGGGTTGGACAAAAGTTATACCAACCATGTGAGTTTGAGCCTTAAAACATATACACATAAGTATCATGACAGTAGGCAAAACAACATATAAATGCAATATAAATTCGAATAAATTGGTAATTTTAGAGTTTGTTTGATGAATGATTTTTAACGCCATTTTCAGCACCATTTTAGCTATATCATGGCGTGCAGTTTTTATTGAAAGAGGAGGCCGGAGTACCCGGTGAAAAACCCCGACCTTCGATCGGAAAACTGGAAGTCCTTTTGAGTTTAGATTAAAGTCGAAATTGGAAATGATAATAGAAAGAAGAAAAAAGGTAAACAAGAAAAAACGACCTTAAATGTATTCTGCAAAACGTAAGAAAAAATAAAACAAGTTAACAAATTAATGTTTCATATGGACTGATCTGCCTCATAGAAACGCTTTTTATATATGTTATAACTTTTGAAAATAATACTGAGTTGTCATGGTCAGTATAATTATCCGCGTTGCTTGATAACTGTGTTTCAACGTGAACGTCACTTACATTTATTTCTGAGAATATGCGGGTTTCCTCACGTGACAATTATACTTAAATGTAGTTTTCTTAGCTCTGAGGTTAGTTTTAGATTATAAACATAACACACTATACATTTGATATAATTTGTGTCGTTTTGATTGCACTTGATTACAGTAAAAGATTAAGGAATCGTTTAAATTAAACGAAATAATTTAGTAAAAACATTTTATAACTTTGGGTTTTTGTCATTTATGAAGATTGAATACTAGACGAACTAAGTACAGTTGATGACTTTTCAAATATTTGGTTATTTATTTGGTGTCTTTATTTTGTTATTGTTCTCTATGTAACAATCTTATCATTCGTTTTCGAGTTGAACATCTAAACTTTTGAATTTTTAAAATCTTCTATTGAATAAACTAAACACTATTCAGATGGTTGATGCAGATCAAACACGTGAAGTATTTTGTTTTGTAAAGAGGTGGATGATAAATTGCTGACGATAATAAGCACATTTAAAGACATGCAATCTCCTATTCATGAAGGAGGATGTGTCTTCCAGAAACACGTTAATGTTCATGCAAAACTGAAAATGATGTTGTTTGTTGTTGAGAGTCTAGACAATTAACGCAGTGAGAAGAAAGTTAGTGTCTACTGGTCTACGTAGTGCTTTACGCGCTTAGTACAGAAATAAACTTTAACTACTAATTGTCTGCTTCCCAAAACAAATATGAATATTTGCAGTTTCGCTTAAAAAAATTGTTTGGAAAATTATTTACATTTTAAATCTAACGATATACGTCCAGTATAAAGATATAATTCTGGCCTACTATTTAACACTTTAAAAAAAGAATAGAACATCAAAGGTGAGTTTAAAAGGTGCATGAACTATCAAAGTCTGTGAAATATTGTTTCACCCCAAAACCTTTTTATGTACATGCAAACTTTTTTAAAATATTTTATTTCGGTATTAAAAATTTGTTTTTATGTATTGGTAATAACTGTTAACATAAGTTAAAAATACATGTGTTTTTGCCATCACATTTGTATCCACAGTCAGTCCCTATAAATCTGGCAGCAATGACTGTTTTCACGTAAAAAAGAATGGCTAGGGTGAAGTGTACAATAAAGTTCAGAGAGGAATTATCCGGAAACACATTTTAATCAATGAACAACAGTAAACAATTAACAATATAAAGAATATCTCATTACAAATCTAAAACAAGCTGTCACGTTTAATATTTCCTGATTTATTTCGCAAATGTCGTGGCAATAACTGTCATCAAAGTTTGAAGTAATTGCGAAACGTGACGAGTATTATTTTACCGTCATTACACGTGAACAGTTTGATTCTAAAATCATTCCCCCCCCCCCCATGATTTACAGAAATCATATTGAGCGTGTGATAATAGTATTTACAGTATCTTGTCACTTAGTTTAAGCGTTCTGCCTATCAACACTATGAATTTAAAATCACGGCTAACAGAAAACTAATAATCACAGCAATTATGCCAAGCCAAACATATACTAGTACAACAATTGAACCCCAATGAACAATGTAGTCTATCAAGTGTTCCGGAAGCGTTAGCTTATCATGTATTATCACATATTTGGTGGTAATTAATATGAACATGTTTGCATATTTAATATGACCGGAAGTGATGGACCGATATTAGCCCTTGAGATTAATATCGGTATTAGGCGGCTGATATCGGTTTTTAGCTTCCGCTTTCATTGTGCACTTCCGCCCATATGTCAACATAGCAGACGAACTTCAACTAACAAAACGACGGATGACAGGTGTTGCTGTCACTGCAGAAAAAACTTCTAAATTTGTTGATAGTTATGTAAAATGAAAAAACCAAAAAACCAAAAAAAAAAAAAAAAAAAAAACCACACAAACAAACAAAAAAAACCAATGACTTTTCTGAGTGACAGATCCGTAATAAATACTTGCTTTCTTCTAAAACATATGATATAGAACTGTTGAGAGTGTTGTACATGTTTTTGTGTTTTATTACGTTTGTTAAATATTAAACTGTTTTCAACTTCCTTTTTTGATAAAATGTTGACTAATTGTTATAAAATATGTGATAAACAGATTATGGCATGTCATTTTCCATATCAGCCTTGATATCAGCCCGAGACTCCCATATCAAGCCCGATATGGAAAATGCCATGTAATAATCCATAATTATTGACATCGTCATTTCAATCATGGTCGCAATCGGCCTGATGCCAGAAAAGGGAGCAGACAACGTCAGTAAGTTATCAAGGTTCTTGACCACCTGTCTGACGGTCTACGTATTGCAATTCAACCAATTAATCATGATGACCATAAAATATACGATCGGGTGACCATTAATTTACTTTAAAAAGCCATTTACTTAAATATGCATTTCAAGGAGACGCTGTAGGATCGCAGTCAAGAGTATTGCAACTTATGGTATATATTCCATGCTCGGAAAGAAAGCGAGCGAGAGCGTGTTAAAAAATGCTAAAATCTGTAGTTCTCAACCCCTCTCGATTCCTTAAATCTCACCCTATATTCCCCCACCAAGGCGCTGCGGCCCAGACCCGATGGCCGGGGCGCTAAGGGAATAATATTACACACAATGGAAGGTTAAGTAGTCTTGTTTGTCAAATAATGTACAGATGTAATGCTGTCCTTGTTGTCTATTTCAAGATAAATATCAAAATGTGAGGCAGAATAAAAATGATCATCGGTGTTTTTTTTTCTTCAATGGCCCATTTCAGGTTGAGATGACCAATTTAAAATGATCCCACGCGCTCCAAATGAAACAAAAACATAACAACGCTCCTGTTTCGGGTGTTCTGATTGGATGTTTGATATAAAAAAAAATACAGAGTTCACATACGGTAGTCCACAGGACATCGCGATGTGATGATGGTTTACAGAAAAAAATCCCGCGACATAAATGATTTATTTCTTCTCGATCGTTTCTCTGTAGTCCCCTCGCGAAATATCAGATTGATAAAATGAAGAGTGGGTTAAGAAAACGTCATATGACCAACGCAGGTTAAATTCAATAACCATCATTGTTTCATTTTAATTTGCCAGCCAGATTTCACCATACAAAGCAATTTAAAGTCGTATCATAAAATTTTATCTTTGTTTCCAGTCGTTTGTGCTTATATTGCGTGCTGAGCGTTAAACATCAGCTTACCAAGCAAAATCAATCAATTCAGATCCATGTGCATTAAGATATATATTAGAATCCGGCATCATTGTTTCGTCAGAGAAAGACGTCATTGATTACTTGAATTATAAATTGGCTATAGGTAATGATTATAACGAGACTATGATATCATGCCATATTTTATAAAAAAAATATATTGGCCTAAATAATGAACAACCAGAAGATTGTTTTGAAGTCAGGACTTCTTTGATGAATAATTAAGACATCAGTACCAATGTCACAATTGTAAATGGACAAAGGGGGACAATTCACATCAACTCAGATATATTCAAAAATTCAAATAGTTATTGACATCCTTGATCATTACTGTGAAGCCAATGTTGGTATTCTAATTTGTGTTGCTATTTACGCCTACGGTATTTATTCGAGATAACAAGAAGAGATAAGTCAAAACTACAATGTCATAAGACATCAATATTGCTTAACTATGAAAAACTTGAAAGAAATTGATGAGAAAGGGAAAGATTAAAATAATTGTTCGTAGATTTTCATGATTGATGAAATGCTATCATGTAGGTACACCTGCATCTCACGAGTATAGCTGAAAAACGAATGCATTAACATTCCATCAGAGCATAATAATAAAAAGACATTTAAAACACTTAATAAATGAGTGGTCAGAATTTTATGCGGTTTATAATCTATCAAATGAGATCAGATACTTTCATAAGTAGTCTAACCTTCCTTTACTTTACATTTCCATTGACATAACAGTAACTAAATCTACATGTGTCTAATTAGAGGCAAGCTCACGCATTAACCTGGTTGCGTTATTCGGCTTCTAGTCTAGAGTTTACCCAATTGTCGGTAAACTTCTCTTTGGACTACAAGAAAACTTGGGTCTCCAGAGCTTCAACTATAATTCTGAACACAATGTTCGATTTCCGCCGTTCAACGTGTTATGTGAATCTATTGTCTCTCTTCTATTTACATGCATATGTCATACATGTGCCTATATATGTATCACTTGGCTCTGCCCCAGTCCAACATAAGTGTCGTAAGTTATAACATTATCAAGCTGTTACTGTAATGTTGTTTTCTATGTTATACATGTCACCAATTATGATAATCACTTGTTTGTGATTTCAGGCTCTATTCTAGGGCCCTTGATTGGAATAAAGATATTTATATTTGTATTTGTATTTGTATTAATGAGACTAGTCGAATAAGGAACGACCAGGTACAACTTTAAACGGGAACTCCCAAAAACGAGAAACTAAATATTCATGTAAAAAGCATGTTCACTGCAAACAAACTGCTGTTAATCTCGTATCCAGAAAACCAAAGTTGGTCAGGTGTGTAATTCATAAAACTAACCATACCTTAGATGATGAGAGCAAGAAACTGTTAAAAACACGATTTTTCTTACAGATGTCGTGCCTCCAACACGCACGAAGCCGTGAGTGCACAGCCATCAGATTCGTAAGGAATGCGGAAGTAAACAACACACTTCAACAGTACACATTGCGAGAAATGACAACATGTTTCGGTAGAGTTTTGTCTTCTGGGCGTAGAGTATAAAAGGATTCGTCGTACAGTCAATTAACTGAGTCTTCAGCTTTCAACTGCCGACACTAAGGGGATGCGACTACATTTCCAACATCCCGGCCAAATTCCCTACACCAGAAGTGACAAGTTTTTATCGCCACCTGACCAGGGAACTGATCGGTGTTATTCCACCGGTTGACAAAAGTGCACTGTCAAATATCACTTCTCATCGGAAGAAACGTTACCGATGCATACCATGTGCTCAATCAACGCATCGGCCCGCCTGGAACTCCCTGCACACAACAATTGAAACTAGTATGGGTTGTTATAGGAAAGACATGATTCCGCAACAAAAGAGACTAAAAAGACTAACAATCCATCTCTTTGAGAAAACCAAGGACGACGATAAGTCTAGAATGCCTCGTGAAGACAAGGTATACTTGCTGAATATGGAAAAGGAATTCTGTCGAGAAGCTACTAGAAACTGGGTAGCATCGTCACCCTTTCGCATACCACGCCAATCATTGCCTAACAACTGACAACAAGCTCTTGATCGTGCTAAACTGCTGGATGCTAGTCTAAAGAAGAACCCATAAAAAAGGAGCTACTTTTTGTAGCTACATCAAAGAGGGAGCACTTTCTTACTGTCATGGGTAAGATTGTGGGCAACAAACCCGCGGAAGTTGCTCCACCGCTAGACAACCAGCAATGGTGCTGTTTTTTTTGCCCTTATTTGATGAATACCATCCTAGGAAACACCATCAGATTTGGTGTGTATTTGATTCGTCCGCTAATTTAGCGAAGCATCATAAGAACAGTGTTTTATAGAAAGGTCCAGACTTTTCAAACGGTCTTCTATAGGAGTACTCTTGCGCTTTCGTTAAGAAATGGTCGCAGTCACTGCTGACGTTCAACATATGTTCCACAGATTTTTGGTAATAGGACCACCGGAGTTATTAACGTTTTCTTTGGCATTATAATAACGACTTTGACGAGGATCTCATTGAAGAACGAAAGAGAGTTCATGCTTTCGGAAATAGTCCGTTATCAGCAGTAGTATTTAACGTAACACACTTACGTTGGGAACGGGCTCGCTTTTTGTGCTATAAATGGGAAAGCTATTGAACTAATGAAAGAAACACAGGAGGTAATCACTTTCGAAATACGGCAACTAAGACTTAAGAAGATCGCCTCAAACTGAACGGAAGTCATGACAGTTTTTCCCGCAAACGATCTGACGACAAACCTCAAAGATTTTGACCAAGAAGCCGATGATAACCTTTGTTTCAAGTAGTACTTGAGTTCAGACAGTTTCTTGTTCCAACTTTCTTCTGAAAATAAACCCGTCACTCGGAGGCGAATACTTTCTTCGATGAATTGTATTTATGATCCGTTTGGATTCTTGCCTCCGGTGATTATAAACGGAAAACTCCAACTTAGGAAGTTTTTAGCGGAGACAGTCGATTGGGACCAACCATGTATGGTTCCATGGACGATCTATGGATTGACACCGTCAACGTCGAGAATGGAACGATCAAGAAACTTGTACGAATCTGGTATGGTCTGGATATTCAATCCACCGCACTTATCCGCATGGGTAGAACCTGTTGAAAATGATTGGCATCGCCATGAAATACTCGACTCAATGCTTGCCGGTGCCACTGGAAAGACTCGCCATTGGTAAGACTCTAACGAATGATGAGTTGCATACGTTTATTGCGGAAGTGTCAGCAATCATGAACGCCAGACCTCTGGCACCTGTATCGACGGATCGCGAGTCTCCGTTAATCTTAAGTCCGCAATGCTGACTCAGAAAAACGAATATGTCTTCAGTTCGGACCAATTTAAAGAATTCGACAACAAGGATCCTCATCGCGTTCGATGAAAACGTGTGCAAGCTCTTGCTAGCGCATTCTGATCTCATTGGAGAAATGAGTACTGTCCGTTATTACAACCCTGCAAAACGGACCTAAGATGAGAGAGACTTAGTGAAAGGCGCTGTCGTTCTACCGAAGGACAAGATCATTTGCCGAAATCAGAGGACTGAAATACAAAAGTAACGTGTTACTTTTAAAAAGTATCGCGTTACTTTTAAGAAGTATCGCGATACTTTAAAGAATTAACGCGATAGAAGTTGAAAGTACATGTATCGCGATACTTCTTAAAAGTAACGCGACAGAAATAACGCAATTACGACATAAACGGCCACTCATAAGAATCAATATTACAGTAAGTAAAGTGTAAGAATGACGTTGGTTATGTTTTTAACAAACAGTCTAATTTCTTAAACTTGATTTGTAGTTTTTTTTACAGTTTCTTTGGCGTTCGGTATTTTGTTATTACCTTCATTAATAAATAACACATAAACACTTAAACACTGCTATCTGAATACTTACATTATTATCAATATTCTGATATGCAAATAAAATAATTTCAAGTGAAATTTATATAGATTTAAAAGACTTTGAGAAGTTTATCTTTATCTGAGCTATATGTAAGTACATTCATATGTTGTCCAAGATCAATATAGCCGCGTCGTTATCTCGCACGTGTTTATATGTGTGCTTTTACTTCGTTTACATACAATGTCGGACGTCTTTGAAAGCACTGGATCTCTAACCTTCAAAAACAGACAGTTCTATCTAGATGGAAAGCCATTTAGAATCCTCAGTGGTGCTATGCATTACTTTAGGGTGGTTCCGGAGTATTGGCGAGACCGGTTGATGAAAATAAAGGCATGTGGTCTCAATACAGTCGAAACGTATGTATTAAAATGTATGAGGGGTTTTTACTTCCTTGATTTTGATAACGTGCATTGAGAGGTAAATTCGAAAGTTCATTAATATTAAACTGTTCACTGTTGCTCGTGCTGGCGCATATCTTTAGCTAATATAAATCTGTTCAAACAATTAATTTTTATGTAGACTGATAGCTGAATGCAATTAGTACGGAAGCCGAAAGGGGTCATGAAAAATAACCCCAAAAAATTTTAATTCGAGATCTGTATAAAAAAAATTCATTTTATCGAGATCTCGATAAAAAATTACGTTTTTTTTATCGAGATTTCGATAAAACAATTCTGTCGTTATCTCTAGAAAATGATATTGTTATATCCCGATCTTCATTAAAATATTTCGTTATCTTGATAAAACGAAAGTGTAATATTGTTATCTCATTACACATGTAATAATCCAGATAAATAAATTTAAAAAATCATTCTATGGAACGAATAACAGGCTTTTTATTGCAACCTAAAAGAACATACCTGTAATGAATGACCTTGAAATTTTACTTTACGGTTTCAAAGTTTATCTACAAAGCTTTTTTTAACAGTGGAAATAACTTCGTAAAAAACGTATTTGGTGTGCCGGGGTCTTTACTGCGGAATCATAATGTCTAATATTTCCATGGTACAAAATGTCACGAAACAAACTTTATAATGTGAAAAGAAAAACTTGGTGAAAAAAAAAATTGAGATCATTATATAACAATATCGTTTCCTCGAAATAACGATATATTGTTTTATCTAGATCTCAATAAATCGGGATTATTTTATCGTGATCTCGAATTAAAAAAAAACATTTTTCTTTGTTTTCATGTCCCCTTACTTGAGACAGACGAGAGACAACAACATTATACGATACTGTTTATTCTCTTACTCACTATTTCGTAATTTTTAAAATTATATTTCAGATATGTTTGTTGGAATTTGCATGAGCAATACCCAAACGAGTTCGATTTTTCTGGTAGATTAGACGTTAGGTAAGTACTTTAAAATTAATGTGCATGAAAATTATATCTACATTTTTTAATATTACACTTTCGTTTTAAAATTTATAATCAAATTAGCATACATGTTTAAACAAAAAGTACCAGTATTTGCTGACAGATCTAAGACGTATTGTCAACATGTTACTACAAGATGTTGCGCTACAAAATACGACTTGCACAGGTGTTATTTAGCTGCTACAGGTATAATTTAAATGCTATTATGACTTTATTATAATGTATCAAGACTTTGGCGTGATGTCATTTAAATTTTCGAATAGAACCAAGATGTAAGCGTGTTATTGGACTTTTTAAAAATATAACTTAATCTGGATGAGGCTCTTCCATCAAAAACATCCTCTTCCCAGAACTCAAACATATTAGCACGATAAACTACACAATTCAAATTTTCCCTTTCTAATTAACAATGTTACATAGAATAAACAAATTATTTTCTGGCTTTTCAAAACGCGCTGATTGACAACATTGGTGGAAGTGTTTTTCAACAGGCAGTTGGTATTCCTTTTAGCACTACTTGTTCACAGGATTGACTGCATGTGAGGGACACGACTAGTGTGTTGCAACAGGTCGAACTGCTTATACTCTTCCGGAGTTCACTCTCATTTCCTTGAGAGTTCGTGTCCCTGGCGTTTTTTGTTTTGTTCTGTGTGTTATGTGTGTCCCATATATTTTGAATTGTGTATTGTAATAATATATTTTGATTGGCCCTTTGGTACTTTTTCCCTCCTAGCTAAAAATAACAGATTCATTTTTGTTATATTTTAATAGGAAATTCATAAAAACCGCAGAAGAAATCGGCTTGTATGTTATATTTCGTCCGGGACCATATATATGTGCTGAATGGGACTTTGGTGGAATGCCATCGTAAGTAATGTGTAATTTACTTTTATTCAAATCCCACAGTAAACAATTATAGGTTTCACATCACTCAAGTGAAGTGTATTTAACAAAATCTTTCTTTGAACAGCGTATTATGTGCCTGGTTAGATGTAAGATAATGAATCATTTATATTTTGGTATCGGTGTATTGGTGTATGCAATTGATCGATCGATCGATTAATTGATCGATCAATTGATTGATTGATTTACAGCTAGCTTTTATATTCAAAACGAAACAACAAATAAGATGGAATAATTGGAAGAAAACCTAGAATACCACATGGTGACATGAAAAGTATAGAGTGTTGTGTAGGAATGAGTTCTTTTCAACAATCAACAAACTTTGTTTTAATCGTGCAATGAGCGTTTCACTTAAAAAACCACTTAATCACTATGGGCAACCATCAACGAAAAGGGACCACATATATCTGGGAACGCAATATAAGCTTTTGTGGGGTAAGCCTTGTAAACAGCACCTGCACCAAGCTCTTTGTAGGTTGAGCTCTATGAACAGTCGCAGTATTTATTGACCACTGGCTTGTTATGAATAAAGGCACAAATTATTAAGCAATTCCAAACTTAATAAACAAGGACTGCCTGTTTTCCAGCTGAAGGTCGAGCGTTTCCACGGCGTCCTCTTCCAGGTAATATCTAGAGTCTATAATAAAAAATGGGCAGATGAACGAGAGTGCAGTTTTGATGCTATGAAAAGAAAGATAATGTAATTTGATACAAAAACATTGGACCCTCGAACGTGGCATTCTTCTAATACTGCTAATAGGATTTACACGTCTACATGTGATTGCGATAAAGATATTATAGGTCCAAAAAAAATAACAAAAATTAAAAAAGGCATAAAATAAAGTCAAACACCCGAAAAGTCGAAATACTTAGTTGTTTTTCCATATTCGGTATATTTTCCTGATAAATTCCGACTAACCGCAAGTAGCGTTATAATTTCAACTTTTCGCTTTTTGACTTCCAGGTAAGCTAGTAAAATCATGCAGATTCTGTTTAAATTTTACAAAGTGTGTAACTAAGCAGAAAATTTTGAATATTGTTGCCGGGTTTCAACCCTCCACCTGTCTTGTAACACATATTCTAGATTGTTTGAATCGGGTTTTACGCTACTTTTATCGATTTGATTAGCGATGTTTCCTGTCAAGTGTTTATTGGGGTAAGAAGCCGGATACCAGGTGGAAACGCCCATGTCGGTTAAGGTTGTAATCGAACAAGCACACGCTACCCGCGGAAAGGCTCATACCGCAACCTTAACATTGACAGGCACGCGACCTAACTACCTCAACATACCTAGCCACCGAGGTCCCCCTCTTTTAAGCTGTTTGTAGTTACAGATACTTCTATACAAAAATAATTTAATTCTATTTTACCCAACGAATTTATAAGCATCCGAATCTCAACCGAAAAGCCTGCTTCCTTACTTCTAAGTAAAATCCAAATTATTAAGATCGTGTAGCTCTTTTATCATTAAAATTCCAAATCGTTATAATCCCACTAAGGCTATTTACACCTTAAAAATAGAAAGACCTTAGAAATTAAATACGTTTTGAAATTTCGTGCCAGTAAATTTAGACAATGACAATATCACTGAAAGAATTCATGATATTCCTGTCAGCACCGAAGTGTGACTACTGAGCTGGTGATACCCTCGGGCACTAGCAGGAAACAAAAATAAAAAAACAGTTCATAACTTAAAGGAACCAATTTCATCCGACAATTGTTGCTTAATTAAAAAAGTTACCATAACGAATCAACTTCTAGCTTAAGCCGAATTGTACTGTCGTATGACCCCTATTAATAGTTTTGGGATTTTTCGGATTAACAAAAAAATGGCTGCAGTACGATTATTTGTTTTACCTCTCGCTGCTATATCAATTGTATGCATATACATTGTATGCATTATACATTTTGTGTTATAACAACAGCATCTCTTAAGTTTAAAATATAACGCATTGTCGACAATTTAATATTATTTTATATAAACATACAAACCAGGTTGTTGTAGAATTCATCTGCATAACTCAACATGCTTCTATTAAAATTTTGAACATGATATCAGTGGCGGATCCAGAGGGGGGGTCCAGGGGGTCCGGACGCCCCCTTTCGTTTTGACAAGCATGGGGTCTGGACATGTTTTAGGTGTCAGGAAATCGTCAGAATGCAGGATTTTACACCATTTCGTTCAGAGCTTCTGGGGGCCTTAAGCGGCCCGCAGACCCCCTGCCGTAATACGACCTCTGCGAGGTCGGCTTGGCCACCATGACAAATTTGGACCCCCCCTTTCATTTGAGGCTGCATCCGCCCCTGGATATTGTGCATTGTTTTCATTTTGTTGCAACTACAACTCCTAGACAGCCAGCCGCGATGAATTTACAGCTCCAAATACAACTTTATGAATTATAACAATCAGATTTAGCAAACGATTATTTTGGTAAAAATGTCAGCCGAAATTCTATAGTTATTGATACTGAGTTTTAATGTGGAAGATATTTTCGTATTTACTGACCAAATATACGATGTAGTTCTGTTCTTCAGGAAGTTTTGGTCTGGTAACCCCTTCACTGACCACTAAACAAATATACTATCTTTCTCTTCGCAGTTGTTTTTTGGAAATTTTATTAAAATTTAAATAAAACAAACTAATAGTAATTGTATTGAAATTTAGATGGCTTTTACAAGACCCAAACATGAAAGTTAGAAGCAATTATGGACCATACCAAGAGGCTGTTGACAGATTCTTCAGTCAACTAATACCGCAAGTAGCCGATTTACAGGTAAACCTCATAATACTCCATGATTTTGGTCTTCATAAATCAACTGATTTCCGTAATATTCTAATACCGTGATGTGCTCCTATTATGTATGATGGCTGGTATCGGATGACAAAAGCAACATTGTTTAAACAAAATTTATGACTATACTGGCAATTCTTTTGCTGCATACACTTTTTTCCATACACTTTGCTATCTTAGTGCTGGTAAATTTTTACTACATAATTCAGGTTTCGATCTGCGTAAATATAAAATATATTATATTAATAATTAAAGGCTCCACATGGTTTTTTTAGTACCGGTAATTTTGAGCCAAGGGCCCTATTTCCTAAGCATGGAGCTGAGAGAAGCCCAACAATAAGATTTAAATGAGCCAGAAGTTAGAGCCATTGTTTTGCCACAAATATTACATTCCTACATGTACACATAAACACAACATTTTCTGTTAAAATATTTGATATCTTTAGAAGCTTTTCTTGACAATGGAAAATTGCTTAAGCGTTGATTTGCTGTACACATGACGGTGTTAGTTTAGAAGTAGGTATTTGTTTTCAAACATGAAAAGAGTTGAATTAAATTAAAACTAATAATGCCAAGACCTACTCACATGTTATTCTGTTAAAAGTTAATTTCAATAACTACGTTTTCGAAAATGAAAAACGCGATTTTGCAAAATAGTTTAAATGGTTTAAAATTTTTTGAGATTGTTTATTTCAGAATATTTTAAAATTACCCACAAAGTCATGCGGAGGACCAATTGTAGCCTTTCAAGTGGAAAATGAATTTGGATCTTACAGCAATGAAGTAGCTCATCTCCGGTTTATTAAAGAGGTATTAACTTAATTGACACAACAAAACTACGTGTTATATTATCTTCACTGTTTGTTGAAACTATATTTATGCTACAATAGGGTATACTATTAAAAAATAAACCGACAGTATAATTTTCAACACAAATTTTGTATTATGAGATACATAACAACAGGTATAAGATCTGAAACGATTTCTTTGTTATAAGGATCTCCAGGATTAATTTAGTTCTTTCTTGTAACGTGTCTGTATGCATTTCGTTGTTTCCAGACTCTTATTAAATATGGAGCCAAAGAACTATTCCTAACATCAGAAAATCAAGGTGGTATAGCAACATGTCCATTCCATGAACGTAAGTCGCTAAAGTTAGATCTCTTTGCTTCTTAGTATTTTGTTACCTTTTCACGAGAAATATTTGTTAACTATTTGGTTTCTCCAATGTCTTTTAAGATATGTAACCGTCAACCTCTATTTGATTTTTACCACTTTTTGGATAAAAAGTGACTTCATTAAATTTAAATTCAACACGGATAAGTATCCCTGTTATGTTTTGGACAAAAGGGAACAAAGATTGATTACAAACATTCATGTTTATAGACAGTAATGAAGTAGTGTTGTGATGATTATATTTATTTCATATATATTAATTATGTATATGAAGACCATTGTGTTTTGCAGACGCTTTACCCACTGCCAATTTTCCAAAAATGGACGCTGGGCAACAATGTTTTGATTTAATAAAAGGACTTAGTCCTAACTTTCCTCTGATGGTAACTGAATTTTGGACTGGATGGTTTGATCACTGGACATCTTCTCACAAAGGCTTGTCTTTAAATGGTAAACAATTATAACCTGTTCACGTCGCCTTGTCTTATACATAGTGTTTATCATTGTTCATGGTTTTGCTTTGTATATCACATACGAGATATGTAAGACAAGTCTTGCATTTAACTATTATTCCTGAAAGTATTGTTTCAAAGATTAAAATATTTGTGCTAGTGATAATCGTGTTACGATATTTTTTCATTACTAGTATTTCTTTTTTAGATTTTGTGGACACACTATCAGGTATTTTAGATGCCGGAGCTTCAGTTAACATGTATATGTTTCATGGAGGCACCAACTTCGGGTTTATGTCTGGAGCCAACCGCTTTTCAGGGTCGACTTACAAACCAGATGTTACCAGTTATGGTAAGTCAAGCCAGATATTACGAGTTATGGCAATACAAGTTTTTTTATTAAAGGTAATATACGCTTAACGCTTAATATCTTAAATATTATGTTTTATTACCAAAGATATTTCGATTTCTTTCGATACCTTCCATTTTGTTAGTCAGATTGGCTTAACAAGAACTAACGTAAATGCAATTTTATTTTAGATACCAAGGTTATAATAACTCTCAGTAGCCATTCATGTCACAGTAGGGATATTTATACTAGCTTCCTTTTTGTTCTATTTGCTTACTTTTAACAAGCACCGTGATACTTATTAAAAGCATGACGATACTTTAAATAAACTACGCGATACTTCTTAAAAGCATTTGGATACTTTTAAAAAGTACGCCGATTGACAAAACTTTATTGTGACACGAACGGCCACTGATATGTAACTTATATCAAACAAAATAGAAGGGTAATAATATTGATTTGTATATTTATAGATTATGATGCACCTTTAAGTGAAGCCGGTGACATCACAGCCAAATACTTGAAAGCAAGGGAAATTATCTTTGAAAAGGTCTTAAAGCCACAAGGTAAATATCAAGATTATTAAAAATAGTTTATTTAAATGAGATTATGTAATTTAAATTTACAGACAGTATAAAAAAATAATGATTTTGAAAAAAAAACGTTGGAAAAACAGTAACAAGTAATAGTAGTTGAAGATTTTCTTTAATGTATCTGGTCAATCATATATTATCATTTAAACAGTTGTTGATTATTTTTTAATAAATAAAAAGACGTTTTAAAATCATTTGACTATTTTCTAGGTGTCAAGGAGCTGCCAAACCTTCCTCCCAATACTCCTAAAGCTAGCTATGGTAAGCTATGATAATAAACTTATTAGGCTTCTCTTGGATCTGGATAGTTAAAACTACTAAATTCTCCTCTTTGTGGGTCTTCATCCAGTGCCTCATTGATAATTTAAAAAATGTAATAGTTATAAGGACCAGTTAAATTTCTTAAATGATAGTTTAAGATAAAAATTTCTAATACCAACTGGATCATTTACAGTACTCAATTAACCTATACCTTACCTTGTTGTAATATTTATTAAATTCATACACCATACACCTGATGAAAACCTAAAAATAAGGAAACAAACATATCTAACATATTGAAAAAAGCAACAACATGACCCAAACACCTACAGCCAGTCTCATTCTCAGGCAGCACATTGAGAACGCAATCGGCTGTTTACCTGCGATATAATTTTGAGGAGCAAATATCCTCTTGCACAGAAATTTCATACAGATATCTTCTCAGTATAGAACACAACTGACAATTAAGATACATGATCAAATTGTGTCTTATAAAATGACCCACTATATATGTATCTTATATATAGCTCCGGTAGAAGTGAAAGAATACCTCCCATTAGAATCTTTAATATCAAACTGTAGAGTGAGTACATAAATAAATAGTAAAGAAAATGCAGTTTAGCTCGTGAAATGGTTTATTTTGTTATTTTGTATTTATCGAGTGTTTTCCTTTTCAAGCAAGAATCAAACCTAAATGTGAAAAACTAATTACGGGGCGAATTGTTATTACTGTAAAGCAAATAAATTAAGCAGAAGACTTGAAAAGAAACAATTTTTCCCGCCTTAATGTTGTATTTAATGTATAATTTTTAATATTTTTTAAGGATAAGCTGCATTCAGCTAAACCAGAGTGCATGGAATATCTCAAGATACATAATGGATTCGGACAAAACTTCGGCTACGTTTTATACAGAACAACTATTGGGGCAGGAAGTAGGTTAAGGTTTGAGGAACAACCAAAAGATAGGGCACAGGTGTGTACAGTATGTTTCTTGTCATAATTAAATTACAAATGAGAAGGTGAAGAGTATTGCTAACTGTGAATTAAAAAAATGAGACAAAGCATGTTAAGACAATAGCCACAATCAAAACGAATACTACAGTGCTACCAAATGACCTGCACCAACACACCAATCATCATGCATACATTTATGTGCACAATGCATTTAATGTCCCTTTTTGCGAAAATGGTATTTGATCTACGCATTTTGTTTTCTAGAAAATTAAACCGTTGAAAAAATACGTATGTGATCATTTTCTGTTGTTAAGTATGACTGGGTATGTGGCTAGTTACAACAGTTACTAAAATACATGGGGTAGTTGAATACAGATATTAGCAAATAAACAAACTGTTGATGTGGATGTGGGAAACACATGTTCGTTGATCTGTTTTTGTCTTTGTTGTTTTTTTGGTCACATCTTTATATATTAATGTCGACTTTTTAAAACTTTGAGGGTTTGGGATTTTCGTGGTTATTTTACGGAGTTATTGTCCTTGAGTTGTAAGTTGTCTACGCATGGTTTTTTTTCAGTATATCTTGCATAAAATGAAGATCAAAGGTTTTTACTATATATTACCAATGAACAGAAAACTGCCAAATATGTTCCTCCAGTAGAACTCCTCCAATATCACGCACCATATTGACTGGAGAATATTTATTTCAGATTTTTATCAACGGTGTTTTGACAAAAATAATAGACTGGCAGGACCAATGCACCGAAGTGGAAATAAATTTGGAGCAGGTATATTTGATAATTAATAAATAACACAGAATTGTTGTATACGAGGTCTACAGAGGTAGATGGTTCACATGCTGATTTTTGCGCCAATACATTAAAATATTCAGATCGTATATGCTTTAAGAATTAATAGTAGTAGGGGACATTTGTTCTTTTTCTTTCAAGTACAGCAATCATTGTTGCTGCATTAAAATTCGTTTATATGCATTTAAATGTTATGATACATGTCTATTAAGACCGTTCTTTTAATCAAAACTTAGTGAGATTACATGCGAATACATTTGCCAATGTAATAAAATTCGACTTTGTCCAAATTTAAAGCCATTAATTTTTGTTCCAAAATGAAAAGGATAAGAAAATTGTCTGTATCAATTTTATGTAGGATTCCAGTATTTTGGACATCTTGGTTGAAAATCACGGAAGAGTGAACTACATAGAAATTGGACAAAATCTCTTGAATGAACAAAGAAAAGGTAACGAAATTGTTCATTGTTTGTTATTTTTCTGTGTCTCCAAAGGCACACATTCAAATATATCACACATGAAACAGTCAAGGATATGTGAAAAGTGAGTGATTAACGTAATTATAGTCAAACAGATCACTATAATTGATGTTATAATATCTTAAATATGAAACAACAAATTCAATATATATATATTTTCAAGTAGACATAAACTGCCAATACTAATGTTTAAAAATTATAATTGGATGGGCTACAAGTCTCGTATTATCCGTACAAATTAACTAATACTTTATTTCTGTTTTTGCTTTCCTAAGGTATTAGTGGAAATGTCTATGTTGACAATGATTGCATTGAAGAATGGACGATTATTCCACTTGAGTTTAATTCCGATTTCAATCAGAGGTATGCTGCAATAATTTGCTTTATATAAAATATATTTATTTGTATCTACAACCTGCATTATTCTGCAACATAGGATACATAGAAAACTAGCAGAGCAAACAACAAGAGCTGAAAGTGAATCGACAAATCACACAAACATATACAACTTTAAACAAAACCTACTGACACAAATACAGAAAGCAAGTAGCCTGAACCTGACAAAAACCATAGAAGTATTCAGACACACGTTGAGTTACTCAGTCATGTTAAGAAAAAGTAAAAACTATTACGATGAAAGAAACTATCTATAGCTCAACGAAAATATCTGCTTGTGTTTAAGAAATTTGATTTGCCATAACGATTAAGGGGACAATCATAGAATTTTTGAAGAGATAGCATCATCTCACGTATAAAAAATCTCTGATAAGGTATCTTAATAATCAACAACGTCTTGAAAATCAGAATACCGATTGCAGTATCTTGCACAACATACGCCGATGCTGCTGGAATGTTGCTGTCAATGAACCTGAAGTTGACAGAAGGTACAAGTCTTCACGTTTTACGTTAAGTCTAGCTTCTTGTTTTCCCGGTAGGTCTAAGTGTAGTGGTAGAGTCTTTAATTTCAGACTCGCTAGTGTAAATTTAAATGCAAATGGAAACACAGTTAAATATTGTTCACCGACAGGACATCATTAATATAGCGCAACGTGAAATGCTAGTGTTTTTATGTCTTCAGTAGGCATTTAATGAATACAAACATTTTCGGTGTGGTCATTGAAACCAAAATTTACCATTAGAAAGCTAGTAGAAAAGCAGCAATGGAAAATAGACTTTGTTGGGAGCGGGGTCCCTCTACTAGCTTTCTAGTGGTATATTTTGGTTTCAATGACACTGGAATAGTTCGTATGCCATTGTAATAAATTTGTAGTCCCTATTTATCATACATTTTAGAGTTTTAGAAGATGCATCATGGACTGAGGCACCTATCACCAGCATACCAGTGTTATGTAAATCAATCTTAAATATCAATGATAATCCAAAAGATACATTTCTACTCCCTAGCGTAAGTTTGTTTCGGCATTATTTCATAATTTTTTTATTCAAATATAGTTTACAACATATAAAGACACAAGAACAAATTTACTCTTCTGTTTATGTGACTGAATTATGATGTTAATTTATGATTTGCTTCGAAGATGCATGTATACCCAGATATGGATTAAACATGTATAACTTAAAATATTAATATTGCTCATTATTTCATCAAAACAAAACCAGCATCTTTACATGTTACATTTGAGTTCATATCATACGCAAGTGCCATCATTTAGCAAACAAACTTTGTTTACTGAAATACTTAATTTTATTTGATATATAAATGGGTTAAAAAATAAAAAAATACAACAATTACCATAAACTTATTGACTAGTGTATCTGTAGTATAGAATTTTGAAGAACTTTTATTTTAGGAATGGGGGAAAGGTATCATATTTATAAATGGATTCCACCTTGGGAGGTACTGGAGTGAGGGTCCACAAGCAACATTATATGTACCAGCTCCTATCCTGAAGACTGGGGAAAATGAGGTCAGTTAATCTGTATACAAATTACAAAAACATGGACAGAGATAATAATAAAAAGAAAACAATATACATATCTGTCAGAAAAGATAAGTATTATCAGATGATTACCGCACCTGCACAATTTGTCTTGTACTTTATTTATTTTAATGTTATTTACAAGGACACGCATACCTACATATATGTCTTCTTAGTAAAGAATATATTATTGGATTTTCAAAGGTCATATAAAATAGGAGCATTTAAATCAAAAACTGGCTTCAATGCATAAGATGCAGTTTTATAATTTTTTTCTTTTTTTCAGATTTTGATTTTCGAACAACAACAAGTGGGTTCTAAATTGATGTTTTTGCACGAGCCTATTCTGCAGTGATATTATTCTGAAGTCTTAAATAAGCCGAACTTGTACATGTACGCACAAAAAAACGAGATATACCAAGGAGTAACATTTTCTTTTTTAAACGGAAGTAAAGACACAACTTGGTACACATAAACTTTAATTTTTTTTTTATGTTCCAATATCGAATAATGTTAAGGTGCATTGTATTCTCGAGACTGCTGAAGTTGCTTGTTCGTTCCATTTAATGTTTGTCTTCAGACTATTTCAACTGTTGCTCATGCACAATTGAGATAGTAATAACTTATCTGATCCAAATGAATTATGTTTCATGTTTAATATGGTGAGAACGAGGGTATTGATACCTCGGTAATGTGTTGTGATATAACACGTAGGGTGTTTATACGTGTTTTATATCCTATGCAGTTTGTCGTTTTTTGGGGATTCATTTCATTTTGGAGTCTGTATTTGTTAACTTCATTACTTATATTTTGCATACACGACCACAATTTGTTGTCTCCTGGCCTGGATTTTTCGAAAGAAAAAGGTCTACCGTGACAGCATTAAATTTCAGAAGTTTTGATTGGGAAATTTAACTCCACCTAAGCTACGAATTTCTGAGAAATTATCCCCTTGATGACCTGTACATTTTCTACAGAAAATACCGAATAAGTGGTTTATCGCGTGTGAAAAATTTAGTGTGTTTGTTTAAAAACTGTGTGAGTTTATTTTGGCGTTATGTAGTTTTCGTGATGCGTAATCGTTATGAATAACTCTATCATTATCGTAATATTTCGCGCGTTTTTATTTTCGCGTCCCAACTGTTATCGCGAATAAAAGCGAAAGTTAAATCACCGCGAAAAACACTTATATGGTAACTTGTCAGACCGTGATCGAACGTGCAAATTCCTACTTAATTAGCGAACATGCAATTAGACTTCAATATTCTAGTATGTGAAATAATTATTATCAAACTTGATATGTATTTAATAAAAACCATTTGTCTTCTATATATCTTCAACTGCGATCTATTTGGGTCTTTGAATTTTTGAGCCTTTAATAACAGCGACAAAACACCAATATTACCTTTAACAAACAGTCTATTATAACATTCTTCGCAAAATTTACGACAAATGATAAACATGGGTGTGCTAATTTTGGCTAAAATGAAATACCCATTACAAAGGAAGTATTTTGAATGCGGTTCTAGTCCCAATTTTACGACATGACCAGTAAAGTGGAAAGAAACCAAACGGAATTAAGACACATGACATTTACATAAAACCAAGAAGAACAAAAAAAAACTTAAATGAGTTACACGAACCAATAAAAACATGAATGCGCTCCTGTGTTCAGTACGCGTAAGGAGTGCCAGCTTCTAGATACTTATGGAGTCACTCATAATCGTGTCCATAATAATGTCAAATTCAGAAATATGAAGTCCTAACAAAGACAAAATGTTTGATCGCATTCGGGAGATGATATTTCCATAACGATAGACTAAGTCGTGATAACGGCCATAGCACAACATCATCACGATTATTAATTGGTAAATAGTACTCTATCAGGTATCACCGGCCTGATTGACACGGTGATGTCCTTATTATCAAGTTCCCTAAGAATCCGGTCTCGTACGATTAGAAAAACAAGGAGAGGAGAACAATATGTACCCATTGGAATACAGATAGTCTGTTGAAAATCCGTCCTCCGTTCATGACAGATGCTATCTATGACATAATTTTACATTATAGTCATTTTCAGTGCATGTATACTGTATGTTGTATCGCTGATGCCAAAGTAAGTTCTGTCATGACTAATCACTAGGTACTAAATCTTTCCTATTTCCATTTATCTCTAAAGCAAATTGGCCGCTATCTATATCATTGAGTCTAAATTAAAGCTGCATATAAAGATGAAAAAATTAATGGATTTCATGTTTTTACATTGGGAAAGAAACAATGAATTTAAGATGTCGACTAGGTCTTTTGAAATTCTTGGTATCCATTGGTTTATGCCACTCCTGGAATAACCGATATCGTGAGATTGTAGATTATTCTGTTAGTTAGATTTTATGTAATTTGAGTGTCCGGATGGCAGATCACAGTAATAATCTGGGATAGAGAGACCAAATAAATCCGAACCGTTTTGTGAATTTCGAGAATCTTTCGAAAACGAAGTGTGCGTTTAAGTAAGGTTGCGTCGTAAACTATCAATACCTAATTCTTTAATCAAGTTTTGCAATCATAAAGTGTTGTTTACATAGAAAGATAATGTTAGTAGGTTTATCTGCAGGGGCCACAACGTATTAGTCATCAGTGTCGGGAGTTGTTTTAGGGTGTCAGGATCTTTGAAGACTGATGATGCTTTAGTAGTTTAATCCGTTTCGACAGGGTATCCAACTTTGTGTCCTCTTTGTTTTGACCGTAACAACTTGAGTTACGTTTTTCTAGCAAAGTATTCGACCGAGTCCATTATTAATTTATAGTTGTACTTCCAGTTGATGTACTTCGGTTCACGGTATATAATTAGTTACAAAATATTACGGATGTTGTTACTTTTTACTTTTTCCAGTAATGCTCTTAAAATAAATAATATAACATGAGGTAATATATCCGTGTTCCAGTAGCATGGCCTTTGTACAGCTATGTCAGTATCTCTTTTTGTATTTAATACGTATGTTTTTAAAATTTCCTTCACTTAATAAACTTTCTGCCCGTTCAGAATGTTATGATTTATCGTTAGTTTTCCGCGCGATAATTCCTAATATTTCACGTTAATGTTTAAATAACGTGTCGATAAAAAGGATGAATAATCGATATGATAGACAGTACACTTCCGTTCGGAAATGTTTTTGTCATATCACTGTTATTAAAAACTTAATAATTATAAAATTACACACGAGTCATTCTGGAAGGCTCGACCAAATAGGTATGTAGTTTTTGTAACTATGTTGTGTTTTTTTATTTAAATGACCTGACAGAAAATAAAAGATACCAAGGATAAGAGAACTTATTACGCCAGACGAATGTTTCGTCTAGTCAAGACTTATTCGTGACGCTCATCCTAAACAATATTTAAAATCCGATTGATTAAGATGTAATGCTTTTATCACAAAATACCAAAACATTGTACCAAACCGGCTTAGTCTATCTACACCTTGAAAATAGTTAAACCTTAGAATTAGAACAATTTTCGAAATTAAAGGGCAGTAAATTTAGACATTGACTACATCACTGAAAGAATCAATGATATTAATGTCAGCACCGAAGTGTGACTACTGGGCTGGTGATGAACCCGGGGGCTAACAGTCCACCAGCATCAATCCAGTTGTTGTAAATTAAATGTCATCAAAGATACCAAGGTTTAGAGAATTTGCTACTCCAGACGCGCGTTTCGTCTGGTCAAGACTCATAAGTGGCGCTCAACCCAAACAACATTAAATATCCAAATGGTGAAGATGTAGAGCTTTTATCGCAAAATATCCAAAACATTGTGCCAAATCCGGCTAAGACTATCTACACATTGAAAATAGATAAAACTTAGAATTAGAATAATTTTCAAAATTTTAGGGCAGTAAATTTAGACATTATCACTGAAAGAATCAATGATATTCCTGTCAGCACCGCAGTGTGACTTCTGGACTGGTGATACCCTCTGGGACTAACAGTCCACCATCAGAGGCATCAACCCAGTGGTTGTAAATAAAAAGTCATCAAAGATACCAAGTTTAAGGGAATTGATTATTCCAGATGCGCGTTTCGTCTGGTCAAGACTAAACAGTGGCGCTAAACCTAAACAACATTGAAAATCAAAATTATTAAGATTTTGTAGCGCTTTTAAGTTCGAAAACATTTCACCAAATCGAGCTTTCGCTATCTACAGCTTGAAAATAGGAAACCCGGACTTGAAAAGCGATAATATATAATATGAATGGCCCCTTTGATGTTGTTCTAAGTACGAAGATAGGTTCACGGTAAGACATAAAACCATACAATTTAAATATTTTTTAACAAGATAATTGTGCTGGTTTAGACGTTATGTTTTATTAGTGGTAAAAGATTTGAATCAAGCCATCTGAACTTGCATATAGTAACGTCAATAATGCTAAACTATACGTTATTTAGTTTTAATAAATTAAATGATTAATTAATACCTAACAATTTAGAACACAACAACCGTAAGTCAGTCGCCTTTTGACTGTTAAATAATGTCTACATACACTGTACTTTCCAGGTTTACATTGAAATGGATGGCAGAAATATTACTTGTCATACATGGATATACAGTATCAGTGCACAACAAATCCTGACGTTGACTGATATAAACGAACGATTGGTATATCGTTTTCTTGGTGGAATCGTCCTAGTCGCCGTATTAATTTGCATTGGGTTGGTCGGAAACTTCCATGTGTTATATTTTTATAAACGAATTTTGAAATCTGCTTCAAGTTACAGAATCTTTGTCATATTTTTGGCTATTTTGGATGTTTTCAATTTAGCAATTAGTGCTCCGATGGTGTTGTATTATCTGTTTCATCCTGTTACATTTTATTCTGATATTTTCTGTAAAATATTCCGATTTATCATGTATTTTGCCAATGTTGCATCAACGTGTGCCTTAATCGCCATTGCAGTAGATAGGGGTCAGAAGACATTAACGCCATTAAGAAACAGAATTCAACCATGGCAAGCCAAGGTAATGTGTATCATTAGTTTAATGCTGGCTTTATTATTGTCATGGCCAACACCAATACTGTATGGAGTTCAAAATGTCCCAACAGGAATTCCCAACCTGAGCGGCTATAGATGCCTTGTAGAAGATATGAACAAGACCTACATAATAAGTTTTCTGATTTGTCAGACATCTTTCTTTTTGATAGCATCGCTATTACTTGGTATCTTGTATGGGCTAGTAGGATGGAAAATATATAAGTATGGAGTAATTACGAAACGACCGAGTTATTCAACCACACAAGGTGCAGCTACCGAACGTACAGCTGCTCGGTGTACTTGCACTCTCCTCATTGTGACTTTCGCGTATATATTTAGCTCATTGCCTCATCATATTCTTGCACCAGTGTATTTCGTCATAGAAAACTTTGACTGTGAGTTAAGCTTACCAGAGGGAGTCGCCTATTACACGTTTATATTTTCCTGTTTTGTAAACAATGCTATCAATCCATTTATTTACGGCTTCAGAGACAAAAATTTTTGGCGCCAGGTGAAGCAATTCTACAGACTTGGGGAATAAATACACGGATAGTTGACAGTACAAAATACAACATATTTAGCATGTATCATGACGTGGCTGACAAGTTGTTCGTTATAAGAGGACATTAAAACAGGAAATTATTCGAGCGAAAATCTTTTGCTACTAATTTATTGACATGTATAAAAAAACCACGGACGGAGTGATAATAAATGAAGATGCGGACATGTAAATAAAAAGTTAAGATCAACGTGCGTTGATTTGTTTAATTGATATAAACTTGTAAAACTCCAATTTGAATGCTTGGACAATAAGGCAACATCCCAATGAGTATTATGTCCATGAAATATAGCATGTCTACTTGGATTTTGTAGAACGTTTATCAAAAACAAACTCGTGCACCTAAATCTTGCTCCCACTTTCGTTATGCCTAGTTTTAAGCAGTCGTTTCAGAAAAGGTCGTGGATCCTATACTAAACTGTTCTTTTGTGCTATGTTAAAAGTTAAATATTTGATCAGCACCAAAAAACCCTAAACTGTTCAGTGCCATCTAATAAGCATTTCTCCCTAGTTTGGTTCCAATGTCACACGTCATTTTGGAAAAGAATGAAATATGTAACGGACGTAATAGTGATGTAGTTTATTCATTCTCATTAACCTTTGTTGCTTAGATGCGGGCAAGTTTTCAATCGTCATATAAAAATAGAATAATCCTTAAAGCGTATAAATACCGCGGCGAATTGCTCGATCATTGTCATTTTGTAAAGACTAAGACAGAAGTTGCTGTCAACTTAAGTGAAAATATAGCGAAACCTATAAGTAAAGCTGGGAAAGTAATAGAATTCAATTAACGGAGCTAGAGCTTATAGCGTCTGATGTTGTAGACTTGTCACAGCCTCTCAGTAGCAAGTCTAAGTAACGTCATTAAAAATAAGACATTTGCTCTGCGAAAGGAATCTCTAGATACATTGCGACATGTGGACGATGGACGAACGGACTGGCATATAAAACAAACTTAACTTGTTTGTTTAAATTTGTTGCCAAAACATGCATATAAAACATGAAGTCATAAAAAACAGTATATTTTCAGACATTTTATTTCGAGTAGATATAGAAAGGAATTCTTTAAATGTAGTACATTTGAATTGAGCATATACATACATTTAGGTATTTTGTTTTTTTAAATCTAAAAAGCCTAAACATTCAAACAATTATAAAGAATAAAAGAAATTTCACATAAACCAAAATTGCCAAAAAATATAACACAATGTAGATTGTTTTAAATTCAGGTAAATAATGGAAATATACAAATCTGTTTGTTATTATAAAAATTAACTGCAATTCTTACATTGGAATTATTGTTAAAAGGAATTTTAACTTATAATTTAAAATTGAACTAAATTTTGAAGTTTGAAATTGTTCAATACCAGAAGCAAATTCATTTTTTCTAGAATGGCCCCCAAAAGAGGTCCCACTAGATATATGGCCTCTAAAAAGGGTTTTTGTGTGTGGCGAGGGACACAAGGTGGCTAGAAAACATCTCAATCTGCCTTCGAATACAAACAGAAGCCTCTATAATAAAACTATAATAAAATAGACCCTCAATTAAGTCAATAACGCTCTCCTAGTCAAAATATGGCAATACTATGCTGGTAACTTTTACGTCATACCAGAATAAAAAAAAGAGAAAATTGTTAATATTACATATGTTATAATACTTAATTTGGCCTTGTAAAAAATTAAACCAATCAGAATCCTTGGATTGCAAAAGGTGGCCTTAAGAATAGGGGATGAATATTTGAACAGGGCCTCACAGACATTATTTTTAACAGCTTACAAAAACATATTGTACCCTCTGTAAAGAACTTTGCAAACATAATTTGTATAAACTTCCAGTGGAGATTTTTGAAGTTTCAGCCAAATTAGAAACAAGACCTGACCATGGTGGCATGTTTTTCATAGTATCACACAGAGTATACAGATTTAACATCAGCGGAGCTATAAAACGGCAAAAACATAGACGATTGGTGGGTTTCAAAAAAATTTGATAAAATTATTTTGAAACCTACCAATCGTCTACATTGTTGCCATTATCTGGCTCTGTGGAATTCTGATGCCTATACGAATGTTGGATGTGGATATCCGGTGTGAGTATGGAAACAAGGAATATTTTTACAGAATTATAAATTTGTTATTCCTGCCAGGCTGGATAAATAAAAGTGAATTTAGAGAAGATTATGAATATGTGATGACAACAGATGCCAGGTGGTGGCAACAGATCATGTGCCTTGCAGTCCAGGTCAGCTAAATAAAATCTAAACATTTAAAGTTTTATTAATGTGAAAATCTTTTTAAAAATGAGACCATGGGACAACCAGGCATGAAACAAATCTAGTTGGTTTTCAATTCTGTACCTGGGAATAAGTGAAACACATACTTTAAAATACAAAAGTTCAAATAACTCTGACAGGAGAAACACATTAAGTTCAGTTTGCTAATATCTTAGAAATTTCTTTATCATTTTCACATAGGTGATAAAAACTTGAGTATGCTTACTTATAAAATTGCAACAAAATGAATAATTTTAAAATAAGATTTTTCCACCCATGTTCCAAATATTTAAAAATACACTGTTTCAATTTTACTTTCACTTCTTGTCCAACATCATATGTCTTGTTTAAAGCTACAATAACCAATATAAAAACAAATGTTTTTACTGCCACAAGAAAAACATGAAGTCATAAAAAACAGTATATTTTCAGACATTTTATTTCGAGTAGATATAGAAAGGAATTCTTTAAATGTAGTACATTTGAATTGAGCATATACATACATTTAGGTATTTTGTTTTTTTAAATCTAAAAAGCCTAAACATTCAAACAATTATAAAGAATAAAAGAAATTTCACATAAACCAAAATTGCCAAAAAATATAACACAATATAGATTGTTTTAAATTCAGGTAAATAATGGAAATATACAAATCTGTTTGTTATTATAAAAATTAACTGCAATTCTTACATTGGAATTATTGTTAAAAGGAATTTTAACTTATAATTTAAAATTGAACTAAATTTTAAAGTTTGAAATTGTTCAATACCAGAAGCAAATTCATTTTTTCTAGAATGGCCCCCAAAAGAGGTCCCACTAGATATATGGCCTCTAAAAAGGGTTTTTGTGTGTGGCGAGGGACACAAGGTGGCTAGAAAACATCTCAATCTGCCTTCGAATACAAACAGAAGCCTCTATAATAAAACTATAATAAAATAGACCCTCAATTAAGTCAATAACGCTCTCCTAGTCAAAATATGGCAATACTATGCTGGTAACTTTTACGTCATACCAGAATAAAAAAAAGAGAAAATTGTTAATATTACATATGTTATAATACTTAATTTGGCCTTGTAAAAAATTAAACCAATCAGAATCCTTGGATTGCAAAAGGTGGCCTTAAGAATAGGGGATGAATATTTGAACAGGGCCTCACAGACATTATTTTTAACAGCTTACAAAAACATATTGTACCCTCTGTAAAGAACTTTGCAAACATAATTTGTATAAACTTCCAGTGGAGATTTTTGAAGTTTCAGCCAAATTAGAAACAAGACCTGACCATGGTGGCATGTTTTTCATAGTATCACACAGAGTATACAGATTTAACATCAGCGGAGCTATAAAACGGCAAAAACATAGACGATTGGTGGGTTTCAAAAAAATTTGATAAAATTATTTTGAAACCTACCAATCGTCTACATTGTTGCCATTATCTGGCTCTGTGGAATTCTGATGCCTATACGAATGTTGGATGTGGATATCCGGTGTGAGTATGGAAACAAGGAATATTTTTACAGAATTATAAATTTGTTATTCCTGCCAGGCTGGATAAATAAAAGTGAATTTAGAGAAGATTATGAATATGTGATGACAACAGATGCCAGGTGGTGGCAACAGATCATGTGCCTTGCAGTCCAGGTCAGCTAAATAAAATCTAAACATTTAAAGTTTTATTAATGTGAAAATCTTTTTAAAAATGAGACCATGGGACAACCAGGCATGAAACAAATCTAGTTGGTTTTCAATTCTGTACCTGGGAATAAGTGAAACACATACTTTAAAATACAAAAGTTCAAATAACTCTGACAGGAGAAACACATTAAGTTCAGTTTGCTAATATCTTAGAAATTTCTTTATCATTTTCACATAGGTGATAAAAACTTGAGTATGCTTACTTATAAAATTGCAACAAAATGAATAATTTTAAAATAAGATTTTTCCACCCATGTTCCAAATATTTAAAAATACACTGTTTCAATTTTACTTTCACTTCTTGTCCAACATCATATGTCTTGTTTAAAGCTACAATAACCAATATAAAAACAAATGTTTTTACTGCCACAAGATAAAAAAATACTACAGGATTTTTCCTACTGAACCAAATTATCAGGATTTGTGAACAATAACCATTTCTTAATTCCTTGAACACTGTGTCCCAAGTGTCATCTAAAACAAATTAAGTCTACAACAGTTTAAGAAACATTAACCTAAACCAACAACAAAAATAAAAAACAACAACAATCTCATAATTAGCAGAGATAAATGGTAGACTTACTTTTTATTACTTTATTAATTATTTGGGGGACAATACAACACAGATCCTCTTAAGAGTCTGTGATGCTCACCTGAAAGACAAGCTTTGTAGTAAATTTTTTTTTTAAACGCTTAGCTTATGTGTTATAAGAGAAAATTGTTCTCATGCTGTCATTTGAAACTAATCAGCACAAAAAAATCATAAATTGTTGTAGCCACTTTTGCATCATTTCTGCAATTTTTCTATGACTTTTTCTGGAAAGGCATACATTTACCATAATGTCTGTCAAAAACATGGCCATTTGTTAAACAAAGGGTTGTAGTTCCGATCGTTTGTTAAACCAAAGATGTGTCATTTCCCATATTGTCATTTGTAAAACAATGATGCACAGGTGAGGCCATCTTGGATTCAGGATTTGCACCAAAAACTAAAAATAAATAGAGGACAGGCTGAGATGCATTGAAAGAATATCCAATTCCAATTTGCAAGCAGTTTGCCATATGAAAGGCTATATATTTAAGCTTAACAGAATGCATTACCAACTCTTGAGGCAATGTTGAATTTCATATCAGCATACAAAACTCAAAAATAGTAGATAACTCAAGCATCATTTATGCTTGACAATCTTTTAATGCTAAAACCTGTTTATTACAATATTTGTTTGTACGACATTTAAATAAAGTTCTATGTTAAGCTATGCTTCATGGTGGTTTGCATCTTTTTATCATTTTAGAATTGGTAAAAAAACCCTCCAAATTTCTACAATCAATCTGTTGAGCAGTTTAATAGTTTTTTAAAATTCCAGCCAATTAAATTGCATAAATGACCTGTCAGCCATGTTGAATAATCAATAAAAACTCAAACTTAAAAGTAGCACCCATGAACATTTCTACAAATTTAATTCCAACTAAAGAAGTGGAATAACAGAAGACTGAAATGCCAGATGTTTATGGCTGATGACTACAATGACAGTGGACTCCAAGTGATGAAATCAATAAAAATAATTGTTTTGAAATTCTTACAGTTTCCATAAACGCTACTCAGAAAAGTCAGAATTGTTCTTAACTTTTGAAACTAAACAACTCAGCAAGTGTCATAAATGTCATGCCAGCAATGATGTGTTTAGTTAGCTACTAGTATAAAACAACTTGAGTATGTGCTATGCTAGCACAGTGAAGTACCCTTTCCCTGGCACATTGTTCTCTTTCAATTGTTTAACACACTAATAATTGTATTAATTAAACCAGTAAGCTCACATATTTTATTTACATGTTTTTTAATGTCTCCTATCTCTTCATTTATTGGACTGGAATAATATATGGTGCTGGCCAACTTTAATTTAATTATCAGTCTGATGAATCATTATTTTTTTTCAAATCATGTTTTCATCGTAATATTTTGTCTATGCTGGTTACCATTTTTGACCAGGTACTTCACTAGTAATGTAAACTGATGTTTATTTTTGTTAGTACTTATATATTTAAACTACTTGTTACAATTTAGACATTTCAACTTTGGTGGCATTCTTCACATTTTGTTGAAAATTAAAAATAAAACATTTCTGATAACAAACTCCAGATTTGGAGGATATAGATACATATTTCTTTTAATAGTTTCAGTAACTTAGTATTAAGCTGCACTTATTTGATGTTTGATAAATGCATTCATCCAATCACAGTTCTTGAATAAATAAATGGTGGATTTGATTGGACATTTTAGTTCTTTATGCCAGTTTCAGCCTTTGGACTGGTACCAGTGGTTACCAGTTCTAATGGGTTTCCCTCCACATTTGACATTTGAACTGGAACCAGTAGTTAATGGGTTTTCCCTCCATGCATGTTCATCATTCTATATGCTATCAATTTTATGAGACGATCACTGAACTACAAACCCTGTCAAGCCACTAACTGGTCAACTTGGTCGTGTTGGGTTCTGAGTCAGTAACATTGTCTTCCTTTCTCATATATAATACATAAGTGTTTTTTCTTCTCTATTTTTTAACACATTCCTCAAAATGACCAGATTGCTTCCATTTTATTTAGGATTAAACAATCAAACTTCCTTTCACTTGTCATTAACCATGTACAATAAACATCCTTGCTTTAGAAGTACATGTATCATTGAGTAGGTTGCATTTTAGAATCTGTTTGCTTATGTTAGCTAAATAAAACACATTTCTTGGAATATTTCTAAAAATTGAAGGAGTTCAATACTTTTACCAATGTAAACAATCTGGTCAAAAAGAAAACAAAAACAATATTACATAAAATAAATACAAATGATTTGTTTCTTCAAGTCTAGACTTAATTAGTGAACAAATTGCAGAAAATAATTAAAGGTGTTCTCCAAAACATGATGTAGGTCTCAGATATTATTATTCAATTAAATTTTTTAACTTCGAGTTGAAGAAAGAAAACATTTTTAAAGCACTGTAAACCAATACATAACATTTTTGTCCCATCTATAAAATTCTGCTGAATCAGAATTACTGATCACTTTAACTGTCCAAGATTTTATATTCTTAAATTTAGATAAAAATTAATCATTTATTTTCATGCATTTTTTTCCCTTACATCTTAGTTTACAGTGCTTTATCATAAAAAAACAAATAGCACCACTTATGGCAACTATAAAACAGGCATATTGCATTATTTATAATTGCACTATGCCGGTAATGTAATTAAAAGTTTCTAAAACAGAAGCGTGACTTACTTACAACCAAATTTTACAAACACTGTTGGTACGAGAATGTGCACATTTTTTTTTTAAATTGAAGGTTCTGATTTTAATGTCATCAAATGATGCAAGCTATAACAATAGGCAAAATACAATAGTTTAGTAAAAAATGAACTGATATCCCCAATAAGTACACAAAAATGGCACATAACATACAATACTTTTCTACAAAAAATACAGCTCCATCTGATCCTTATCGATGCCAAACTGTTCTGATAATGCCTATCAATGAAACATGGCAACTTGTCATAGCCAATAGAATTTCAAATCAAACGATAAGAATCAAGAAATAGAATTTGTTAGAGTAGTTGTTAATTGCAAGTCACTGTTTGGGAAACTAAAAACAAAGTAATGTTTAACAACGCAAAACAGAACATACACAACATGTAGTTTATACATGTAGAAACCATTTTTTTACCTGTATAAATTTATTCTTCATAGAAATCAAATTTTAAATGTTTTTTTTATTTCTAAAAAATTTTAAGATTACTTAATCAGTTGACCATCAACAGTTTTTGATCTGTTGATTGGTTGAAGTTTCTATTGGTCACCTATAATAGCGACACTATTATTTCATTTGAGCCTCTGTTCTCACTTGAATGTTTCTGAAAAGCGGCAATATCCAACCATTTTTTGAATCAGATATTCAAAGCATTTAAAAAATAAATGATAGACATTAGACAAAAATGTACAGCAATACAGGTAGCTTCAAAATTATTCAAAAATTACATATGAAACAAATTTGATTTATGTACTGGTGAATAATTTTATAAATGACAAGATTACACGTTTTCTTTTGAAATGTAAAACAGGGCCTATAGGCATGATAAGCAGGTAAAACAAACAGCATGAAGAAACTGGTGGCTATGACAACTTCAATTCTTGGACAAATAAAAACAGCTGTTTTTGGTCCAAGACTGAGTCATTAATTTTTATACTGTATAACATGAAAAATTACATTTTGTATCTTATAACATTTGAAAATAATGGTCTACAGTGCAATTTTAAGTTACTACACATATTTATGTTAAATAAATGTATTAAATTATTCACAGAAATTTAAAAAAAAATCATTTATTGTAAGAAAATCATCTATGTTTATTTGTTTGTTTGAATGAGGTTTAACACCCTTTCAGTTACCACTGCCATCCAATTTTTATTTGGCAAAGATGCTTTATAAACCATACCATTAACAGGGAAACTGACAATCCTTGTCAATTAAGGGTGGAATCGAGCAAATCCTGCCCAATACCAGGTGGTAACATCAGTGTTGACATGCCAATGATCAACAGAAGATGACTTACATTAAACACTAGATCATCAAAACACCCCATATATTAACTAGAGTCCCCCTTTAAAGTCAAACAAAGAAGATTTTATATTGAAAGTATAATACAGTTGTACAAATATCTTCTCTACAATACCAAAAAAATTCTAAGCATTATTTGACATACAGAAATTATGAATTATACACATTTTGACAATTTGTAACAAAATACACTGAAAACAAAAACATATATGACCTTAAATTCATACACAATTTATTTTTCCTTCAAAATGAGTGGGAAAAAAGGGCAGAAACAGTCTTTTCACTGGAGTTACTTGACAAAATGCTCATCTGCATTCTCACCCAAGCTAATTTTCAAACAATATTGTACGCTACCCTTTATATTAAAAACAAACACTGAACCCATGTTTTCAGCTGAAGAAAAATAATTGATGAAATACCTTCAAAGGAAAGAATTCAAAATTACTTCATATGTTTATAATTGTGCTAAGAAATAAAACGCTTGTTTTTAGGAATGTGCAATGCAATACAGATCTAACTTCACTACCAACAGAAGCAGAACAAGGAAATATGTTTCATTTACACAATTCTAACCAATTTAAATGCATTATACATTATTATGAACAAGTTTATGTTAAAGTTAAGAAATTACTACAAACTATAGCAAAAAACCCTTTAAATTTCTACCCTAAAACATCAAAATGTAAAAAATACAAGTACAATATGCAAAAATGTTCATCAACATGTATTTTAATAACTTTTGTAGAAAAAACCCAATGACCGAGAAATAAATAGTAGTTTAAAAATCAGTTTGTATTTTGTTTCTAGAACTTTAAGAGAAAAGATAATGATGTGAATTTAAATCACTTATAACAAATCAGAGTTATTTTTAACTTAAAACTATTACATGTATAAAGTATTTAACATTTAACATTTATTATGCACCACGAAAACTATACTATATCGGTGCTGATACAATTAAGAAAATACAGAAAATACTTTTAAAAAATCATTTTAAGGGTACATTAACATCATCAACAAATGATAAAAACAAATTGTTGATTGTTGTCAATTAAATGGAAATGAAAATAATAGTTATTTTACCTGTTAAGTTTTGTGTCTTGTTTCATTGAGAAACAAATTGCCATCAATCTTGTAAATGATAAAATTATACAGAAAAACATTACAAATCCACATCAGGAACATAAAGTTATTTCCCTTAGGAATATAAAGTATAATAGTAAGTTATCTCCCTTAGCACCATTTATTTTGTTTGCTATACAACAAAATAATTAGAACAAAAATGCAGTAATAATTATATAAGCAATGATGATAATCTATCAATTTAATCTCAATTTGTGTGCAATTGACCACTGAGTTTTTGCAAAATGCTTGTCATCACAAGCAATATACACACAATAGTTTTTTAATCAAATATGGTGTCTTCAACCTATGCCAACATTTTAAAAATTTCTATTCAAGGAATGCCAACATGCAGAATACAATAGATGTTTTTATAGTAATTAAACTATTAATTATAGGTAAATCACCGGCAAAATTATTGTATGAGTTAATGACAATCCTCAATTATTATTAAATATCAATTACACAAAGTGAACACTTTTCACCAGAAATTTGTATTAATACTGCTGATTCTAAAGGATTTTATCAGTTGTCCAAAGTATGGCTAATGCACTGTTAGACATTCAGTGTATTACAAACAAATGCCTTCTTCTTGTTGCATCTTGGTTAGGCTACTGACATTTCAATTTATATTGTATCTGTTATTTATGAAATTTAATGAAATTATGTATAAATATATTGTTTTTTATTTAATCTTTATTAAGCTAGCAAAAATTTACAAGACAAAAAATATTAAATAAAAAAAATTATTATTAAACAAAACAGAACAAACCCCTTAAAATGTATTTTACCTATATACACCTGTAACTCTAATTAACCAATTGTTTATAGAAGGGATTAAAATGTTTATACAACAATTCAATGTGTGCCAACATTTTTTTCATACCTTTTTAAACCAAGATAAAAAATGTTGGCATAGGTTGAATGAACCCTAATTTTAAAATATCAACATATTTTACCAGCCAGGTTCAAAAGATGTCTCACTAATAAAAAACTGTTAAGAATATCTACATCTTTAATAAATAAACGATAGTTATAATACAACTATGCTGCTTTTGATTTTGAGGTTTGTATGAAATAAACATATTAAGTTTTCCATTAAAATGTAACAAAATTTGGCTGCTTTCAAAAATGTCTTGACAGGGATATGTTACAAGATATGAAATGAAACAGATATGTTAATGTATTGTTAATTAAATTTTATAACTTTGTGTGGTCAAAACACATGATATTCACATTTGAAATAACCATATGACAATCACCAGAGTGCTTAATATTAAGCTACTAAAAAGAAAAAAAAAGAAAAATGAGTGGGATGTTGTTAAGCATATTAATTAAAGTGCTATTGGTTTGCAGATTTTAACATTTTTATTTAAAGAAAATCTAATTTTTTATTGATATTGTGTGATTTTCAATCTTTCTGTATAATTTATGGTAGACATTTAGTATTACTAAAATTCTATGTATATTTCATTCGGTGTAAATTGATCTTGCAGATTGAACTGATTGGGCATACATTTTTTCTTGCAGCATATTACATGAACACTTTAATCACTAAAATGCCTTATGAACATACAGAATATGGAAGATCTCATAGATCTATCTTTACAAATGAGCCATGTCAATATTTACAGATGATTTAAATGTCTGTACAATTTTGGCAATAAGCTATGACTAGTTTAGTTCAAAATTTTACACATCCCTTCACAATATACAATATAGCACTTTCTATAAATAACACATCAATGGAAAAATAAACAGTCAAAATTATATATCAAAATAAGTGCAATTAACACCCTTTGCATGTTAATATATTTTTCAATGTTAATATATTTTTCATAACTGTTAATGTCATAAAATGAGAACTTAATATTTTATGAATGCTGTGGAAATCAGGAAATATATATTGGACTTTTAACTCAAACTTGCATAAATAAACACTTTTTTAAGCAAAAATGAGTTTTAATTGCAGTCCATACTATTTATTTATTAGTCTGTGGCATAACCTTAGGACAGTTCCATACCTAGATCGTCACTTAGAACACTTAACCCCAGAATTTGTGGCACACATTAGTACAATACCTGGACTAAAAAGTGTTAAAATTGAATGCCAATAATAAACTTCCACATCATTAAATAATATTAGAAGAAATAGCACAACCAAATTACGTTGGAACTAATAAAATTATCAGTTATTGTTACACTATAAAAGCACTAACAGTGGACAACATTTTAACTTGAACTGATGTATTAAAAATTTGTTCTTGATTTTAAACAATGAATGACATAAAAAGCTGTTGTAATCAAATGATAAATGTGCTTAGTATCACAGAACACAAATTATTATTATCACATGACCCTAAAAATGTCTGTGACAATAAATAACATGTTAACAACAACAAAAACATAACAGAATTTGACAATTTCTTTTCTTTGCTTCTGTTTCTTCTGTGTTACATTAAAGCTGCCATATTATCATATCTTAATTCCTCTTCCTGAGAAAGTTTAACAAGAAATCTTTTGCTAACTTTTTGATAATTCCTTTAAACTGCTAAGATATGCTTCATGTAATGTGTTTATAAAACTTGGATCTGTCTAAAAAACAAGTAAAAAAATTAATAAAAACAAACTTATAACAATAAATTGACAAAAACATAATTGTATAAACAATATTTGTTTTAAGTCCAGGTTCCTGATTTTAGTTACCCAAATTTCTAGTCACCTTTAAAAAAATAGTGTCTGTTTTCTTGAATTTGTATATTTCATTTCTTATAGATCGTACTTCTTCAATTATTATCTGCATATATAGAAATAAAACATTTCAATGCAATAAAAGCTTTCTAAAGAAAAAAGTAATTGTGACAGAATGGAAGTTTATTCAGGCAACTTTGTCGAAAAAAAAATTGTTTAATTTGGTTTAAACGCAATAATTATTGCAATTAAACACAATAATTATTTCAATTAAACACAATAATATTGCGATTAAATGCAACTAGATATCAGTGAGATGGTACTATCCATGTGGGTCTTGCCAACCTTGAAGTCAAGGTCAAAGGTCATCAACAAGGTATGCAACACACCGCCTTGATATGACATACATCTACCAACATATCTAATATCAAAAGCTTACCTCAAAAGATAAAAAAGTTATAGCTCGGACACGATTAGTTGGGACGGATGGACGGACAGACTGATCATTGTAGGCCATCCGCCACTAAGTGGCGGGCCCTTATAATATTGCAATTAAATGCATTATATTGCCATAATTTAAAATATACAATCCACAGTTTCAAATGAACTGACCTGATCAAAAAACCAAAATGTAATCATTGAACTATCAAATTGAGGTCAGTTGACACCTACCATACAGTTATGTACTACTCATTAGCACTGACTGGCAAGTACTCATCATAGGCTACCACTTGACTTAACTTGATGGACCTAGGGCTTAAGATCACAAAGATATAAAGTGTTTACCCATATATATGTCTCGCCTCCAGTGACGATAAAGGCGAGACAAAAAATTGTAATGTAAATGCAATAACTCTTCCAAGGAGTGGTCCAACAATTTTTAACCAACTATTTTGTAGACATGATCATTTAAATAAATAATAAATGTACTATTTTAATTCAGACCTCAGTAGACCCTGTCTTATACGATCTGCTTTATCAGGCAAAAATACTTGTGCATTAAGTGTTTCTAACCTTAAATTACTTCTAGGCAATGACCACTCTCAAACCCAACCAGCCACCATATATTTTTGATACAACCTTAAATTCAACTTAAAATTCCCCTAACGAATGACCATTCTCACTGAACTTTTGTATATTTAGGAAGTCTCAGATCAAATGCTTTTTGTTTTTTTTATTTGTAAATCAAATGTCGAAATCATGTCAAAAAAGTTCATATAAAAAATAAAGCTGATAAAATAAAAGAGGTAAGCCATTATGATAGTGTTGAAGTCGGCATGACAGAGATCTGGTTTATTATAAAAAATTACTGACATTGTTCAACAAGAAGAGAATGGCACCAATGGAAAATAGCCAAAAAATTCAAAAGATAGCCAATGTCCTTAACAAACTAGCAACAGAGAAGTATCTGAATATCTGTAAACAAATTAGAAACTGGGGAGATAATGGTAGTGAATGCAAATAAAATTAAAGAGAACAGCAACATTAACTGTTAAGCCTAAAGGAGACAAAAACTATTATGACACCCTTTTTTTCATTTTAACAGATAATAAGATGATTTTTTTTATTTAAAGTTTGTAATAAAATATAACTATTAATTTGTGTGCTTCTTGATCACTTCACATTTCTTGCCTCCAATCAACTGACAAAGCTGTCTAAACTGTATCCCCTAAAGAAAGATTTGTTTTTGTTTGTTTGAATGTTGTTTAATGCCACTTTCAGCAATTATTCAGCTATATCATGGCGTCCAGTTTTTATTGGGGGAGGAAGTCAGAGTACCAGAGAAAACCCCTGCCCTTAGTAGGAAAACTGGCAATCTTTGTCAATAAAGATTGGAGTTGAAAGCACCCTGCCCACAGTGAGGCTCAAACCTGCAATCTCAGTGTTGATAGACCACGTGATTAATAGTAAACAAACTACCTAAACCACTTGGCCAACGAGGCCCCCGTCAAGAAAGAACATTATAAGACCACTTTCATGACTCAGATGGGTTGGTCTTATAAGAGGGGGACTACTGTATTGTAATAACTAGTAATAACTGAAAATTTTGTTGACACAGCAAAATGTGGCCTGCATTCCTCATTAGTAAGGAAAAATTTTACTTCATGAAAATGTCAGTAGCATTAATTTGTCATTTAAAATATAGAATGCATAGTTAGAGAAAATGACCACATACAAAAACTTTAACATGTTCACTGGACCATGAAATTAAGGTCAAGGTCAGGTGACATGGGACTGACTAGCCAATATTCATTATACTACAATAGGACCAAATTGTTCACGCCATTTTGAGATATTAACCAACAAATGTAACAAGGACCATCTTTGACAATTGATCAAAATGGGTATAAATGTGGAAATAGATAAAAATTGATTAAACAGTTTAAAACAAGTGTGGACACAGAAAAACGTCTCGCCTGCATTCCGCATCAGTAACGAAAATACATTTCGTCATAAGCATTACATAAATAGCATTAAATATCAGCCGCGACCTGTATACCAAATATTGTCACCATACCATGCATAGTTACAGAGGAACTGTCCTAATACAAAAACTTTAACGTAGTCGCTGGACCGTCAAATGGGGGTCAAGGTCAGGTGACACCTACCAGACAGTCATATACAAGTCATCAGCAACATATATACCAAATATTGTCATCCTACCATTCATGGTTACAGAGGAACTGTCGTAACCCAAAAACTTAAAGGTAGTCGCTGGACCGTGAAATTGAGGTCAAGGTCAGGTGACACCTACCAGACAGTCATGTACTAGTCATCAGCAACCTATATACCAAATATTGTCATCCTATCATGCGTGGTAACAGAGGAACTGCCGTAACCCAAAAACTTTAACGTAGTCACTGGACAGTGAAATTGAAGGTCAGGTGACACCTACCAGACAGTCATGTACTAGTCATCAGCAACCTATACACCAAATATTGTCATCCTACCATGCGTATTTACAGAGGAACTGCCATAACCCAAAAACTTTAACGTAGTCGCTGGACCATGAAATTGAGGTCAAGGTCAGGTGACAGGTGACTGACTGGCAAGTACTCATCATAAGCTACCTCTGTACCAAATTTAATGGACCTAGGGCTTCGGCTTACAAGTATATGAAGCAAGATGTCAAGAGTTTACGCCGCCGCCGCATTCCCATACATGTCTTGCCTCCAGCGACTTTCGTCGCAGGTGAGACAAAAACTGCTACTTATAAAATAAATGGGACAATCTGTTTTTTTGAACTTTAAGGAAATTTGTGGGTGTATGTTTGATTGTTTGAATGGTGTTTTAACGCCACTTTCAGCAATTTTTCAGCTATTTAGAACCCCCGACCTGTGGTAGGAAATGTGGGAGTATGACTTCACTTTTCTATTATTAAATGCAGAAAAAAATCATACTTTCATGAGATGTATAATGGCCTGCTGTAGTTGTTCTTTTGTTAAAGCTGCAACAGGAAGACAAGTGCTGCCTTCTTGTGATGACCCAGAATCATTACTTCTATTTAATCTTCCTGTTTCATCTAAACAAGAATAATCAACAATAAATGAGAAAAGTAAAGATTGAATATATGTTACATAATGATTTGCAGTAATAATAGATATTCATGTTTAGAGCTGTATCCAAGTCTTCATATAGGACTTCATTATCAATGACAAATCATTACAAAGTAATCCTCATACCACAAACTTCAAATAATGGTTTAAAGAGTCACTGCTCTATCTTTAGTATTAATGATGTATGGGATGACATTGTAATTAGTGTTTTTACTAATTGACCAAGGTTGACATCTTCTAACTTATGATTATTTTACCATATTCTTCTAACTAAGGCCACACCAAATAAATTTCTTGTTCTACGGACCCGACCGCACATATTTTATCGAAATCGAAAAAATAATATTAAAAAAAAATTTCAGCTCCCCGCTCCCTCAAAGTCATCCGGAATTTTTTAATTTTATTCTGAAATCGTAATCTTGTAAACGCTTAATGTAACTGCTGTTTTATTGCATCACAAACAAAAATAAAGATGTACTTTGAAAAGGGAAAGAAACAATCATACTGTTTTAGTAGTGTATTTTTCATAAAGGAAGGCATGGTTGTCCAAAACACTGCGATTTATTTTAGTGGTGGTGCGTTGGCACAGCTTTTTAACAGATGTGTCAAAATCAAACATTTCGACCTTAGCGCCGACATAATAAACGTAAAACGAGGATACAGGAACATTTAAATAAAAAACGTAAAATAAAAGTTAGTAATATTTGTATTTATAGTAGATAGGATGTTGGAGCAGGATTGCCAGATGGATGACCAAAAAACTTAATTCGACTGACACTGAAACTTTTGGTTGCAACAACATGATGAACTTTTACTTTAGCCACAGTATACGTAATGAAGCACATTCGATTTCCACCAAGATAAAAGAAAATGAACACAGAAACTACAATGCTTATAAAATTTGTTGACATTGTTGCAAGGGTTGTGATATGTCCAAAAAAAGAAAATGAAATGACTGGTAATGGTTGTTCAGTGTTATTTTTGGAAAAATTAAAGTAATTTTTATTTAGTCAGCACAGGGACAGTCTAGACTGTCCCTGGTCAGCATATAACTGTTTGATCTGGCTGTTGTCTTATTGTCATTTTTCATATATATCTCTGTTTTCTTATGGCTTGCATGGGACTTGAATTTTTTCTCTAAAAAATTGGACATTGGTCACCATGTATCTATAATATTGGATTGCCTTTGGTTGTTCGATCAAAAGGGAAAGTCTCACTAAATGGGAATATTACAGCAAACACAATAAATGGGACAGTGACTTATTTTTGATTTATATTTATCTAAAAAATTGGACATAGGTCACCATGTATCTATAATATTGGATTGCCTTTGGTTGTTCGATCAAAAGGGAAAGTCTCACTAAATGGGAATATTACAGCAAACACAATAAATGGGATAGTGACTTATTTTATGACAATTTTAAATTCATTCCTCTCAAAATCTTCCATCAATAAATGATGTACAGTGTAGTCAGTGCATTTTAAATAAGGCCTTATAAAATATATTTTTGCAAATGAAGATGGATAGGCATTCTTTTGCTTCCAGCTGTCTCTAATGCTTTGAAAGTCATATATGTAGTATGTTGTATATGACCTACAAAACTGAATTGTTTAAAAGGTGCATTAGATTGTACATAATTTGAATGATGAACCCATAATTACAAAATATAATTCATTTATTTATTTATTCATTTACATGCTTTGGTAAACTTCAGGTAAGCAAAGTATGCCCAATTCTGAAAGAAAATCACAATGAAACTGAATTTTGAGAATATATACATTGATGAGAGTACATTTTCTTATTTTGAAAAAAATAAAAATTAAAAAAAAAGTTATCGGTCGCCTCAAATTTTTCTGTTCGCCTATGATTTTTTGAAAATCCAAATAATAATATTAAAATTATTATTTTGCTCGCTTGCCCCATTTTAAACTGACAAAAATCCGATGAACAAGAAATTAAATTGGTGTGGCCTAAAGATAGATACTTTTATTAGTGAAAATAGATTTATTTCCTATTGAATGTAAAAGAATATTAGACCTATTATTCATATAGACAGTCTAGAAAATATGGTATTTATTCCTTACTAAGACCATTATTTATGTTTATATTGCAATCAGCCTAATGGTTTGGTTTGAACAGTATTGAATGCCCTTTTCAGCAATTTTTCAGCTATATCAATGTGTCCAGTTTTAATTGGGGGAAGAAGCAGGAGTACCTGTAGAAAACCATGGACCTTCTGTAAGAAAACTGGCAATCCCTGTGAATAAAAATTCGAGTCGAGTACACCCTGTCTGCAGAGAGACTCGAATCCGCACCCTCAGTGTTGACAGGCATATGATTAATAGTAGCCTAACTACCTTAACCACTCGGCCACAGTGGCCCCCCCATCTTAGAAGCATCAATTGTTTATTTATAATTGATTAACAGTCACAGGCTATTAAACTAGTCCTTATTTTGTGTTTATATCAAGTCAATACACTAATATTATATATTTATAGAATGCTGGTTACCTGTTACTGGTGATTTGGAGAATATCCCAGCAAATGCCATGGGTGATAACAACACATCAGCATTTAATGATGCAGCAGCTGCTGATAACTGTTTTGTAGATGTTAAACTTCCCTGAAAAGTTTAATATGACCACATATCAATACCAAATATAAAAATTCAAAGTGACCACATAAAAATACTGCAAAAAGTATGAAAAGTTTCAATTGAATTCACAGCACATTTAAATATAATACTCAATTTGGCTTTTACTCTCACATTCTGTTTTTTACTTATTTAGTCTGTGATGGCAACAAAAAAAATAAAAATATGCTGTTTGTAAAAAAGTTCAAGAAATAAAAATGGAGTGGATAATTCTGCAATCAATGTCGAGTTTAAGTAGCTTCAAAATATATTTGGTTTAGATTTGGTTGAAGCACTAGTACAATAACAAGGAAACTGAAATCTGCTTTGTTTCTCTCAAAAACAAACTGTGTACAACTAAGCAACAAATCTGATATGTAGTCCCTATATCATTTTACCAGTCATCCTGCATAAAAAATGTTAAAAGGGAGTGGGAAATTCTAGTTAAGACAAACGATATAAATGTTATGCAATGTGGCCTTTGGTGAAGGTTTAGTCTCTGTTTAAGTGGCCTTATAGGTGAAGGATTATTTTTCTATGTTTAGTTTGATGATAAGTACCTTTTCTGAACTTGAGACAGATGAAGTTGACATTTCCAGATCTGCTGGAGTCAATAATTCTGCACTACCCACTCTGCCAATACCTGGCAAACTTGAATCCGATTGTCGAAAAATATTTTCTGATGGGGATGCCCTAATGATTACACTGCCTAGTCCTGAAAGTCCACTATCAGACTGTCTATTAATAAATTCTGATGGTGATGACTTTCTGATTGCACTATTATTTAATCTATTTAAAGATAAGGCATCCCCAAATTTCTCAGTTAAATCCTGTGTAACAGATTTAGTTCTTGACTCAGCTCCAGATTCTGGGAACCTAGATGGTTCACTTACAACTCCTAAGTCTCTGTCTTTAGATTTTGATTTTGACATTAGTTTATATGATCCTCCATTGGAAAGCTTTTTGTCTTTTTCAGATGGAGAAATCTCTCCACGCTGTTCTCGTTCTATATCCTCAACCATTGATCCTGAAGACATAATGTGTTTTAATAATGCCGGAACATCCCGAGAACCTTCAGAATCTATGTTTAATGACTGTGACTCAGTCATTGAAACTGACCTGAAATGTTCAGAATTTCCTGTTAACTTACAAACCAGCAATTATATATACAAATATGGACATAGGGAAATGTCTTGCCTGCATTATACATCATCATAAAAAAAAATTTTATGAGCAACATTCTGGTATAGCTAGAGGCCCTTGTAAGCCTGTAATTGCTCATCATAAACACAAATGACTTAAAGCTATCTTTACATTTTCGCAATTTACAATTCCACTCTACCTGTTATAGCCTTTAAGTTACAGGGAACAAACTAAACTATTATTATTAAAGGACAATAACTCCTATAAGGATTATTCAGAGTTTTTTTTTTACAATCTAGTCTATAGGCCTTGTCCTGATTATTTTTTAGTACTTTACAGTTTTACTCTAGCTGTTATAAATTCGAATTTACAACACAACAAACCAGATAATTTTGTCTAAAATCATCAAAGGGCAATAACTCCTTCCATTTAGCAAGATTTATTGCAGCTGAAACAAAAACTGTAAGTCTGCACAAAAAGTGTGAACACAGAAAAATGTCTCACCTGCATTCTGCATAGTAATTAAAAAAAATTGAAGAATGTGTCCATGGGACACGGATGCCCCCGCTAAAGTAAGTCCCAAACAGGAAGTAGTTGTCCGACAGGTCTGAAAGTCGCTTAGGACATACAACTTGTGATACTGAACAACCCTGCCAAATTTCAAATTGTTCTCATGTACGGTTTCTGAGAAAAGCTTGACGGAAATTTGTACATACAGACGGACGTATTTACGTACAAATGAAGTCCCAAACAGGAAGTACTTGTCCGACAGGTCTGAAATTCGCTTAAGACGTACAACTTGTGATACTGAACCACTCTGCCAAATTTAAAATTGTTCTCATGTACGGTTTCTGAGAAAAGCTTGACGGAAATTTGTTCGGACGGACGGACGGACATGAGTAAAACTTAATGCCCCCCGACATGTCGTCGCGGGGGCATAAAAATTACTTCATGAGCAACATGTACATAGGTTTAAATTGTCATCATTTAAATTATCCAATGCATGGTTACAGAGGAACTGACCAAATCCAAAACAATAACTAGATCGTGAAACTTATATTAAGGTCAGGTGACATGACTGGCAAGTACTCATCATAAACTACCATTGGGTTAAATTTGACGGAAATGGGGCTTAAGCTTACATAGATATAAAGCAAAATGTCAAGTGTTAACATCGCTGCCAGCCTGATACCCGTTCATATGTCTTGCCTCAAGTGGCTATTTATACTACAACTTTAATACAAAATGCTACCATACCTTTGAAAGGAGTGTGCAGGTTTACTAGTTTCTACATTAGAAGTATGACTTTTGACCTTCTGCTGCAAACTGGCATTTCTAAATAATGTCTCCAGTGTTAGTGTCCCAGACTGAGGTCTAGAGTTCTGATTTGTATCTCCACCTATTAAAGCAAAGCAAAGCAATATGTCAGAATAAACTTTAGCAATTGTTTTTATAAAGTTTTCTATTTTAGGAATCAAAACAGCATTTTTATCCAGTACACAAAGTTCTTTAAAACATCAGTTTAAATCGTACATTTACAGTGGTTTCCATTAGAACCTACTGATGAAATGACTGCTACAATTGCAAAAATGGCCTGTTGAAAGAGTCTTTCAAAAATTTTAATTGATTAATTAATTTTAATTTAGGTTGATTATATAAAAATCTTTCTTAAAATAGTTACCGATAGCTAAAATTGAATTGAGTATGAAGACAGAAGTAGGAGTCTGAGAGGTCTGTAAATGAATCCCACATATGCTCAGTCAGCAGAAAAATCAAGCTTGAGTTACTGCACAGCAAATGAGACATCCAACACTCGAATGCTTAGTGCCATTGACACTTTTTTTTAAATTTTTGTGCAACAGACATTTTGTATTTGTTTTAATTCCTTGTATTTACGAATAATTCTAATATGATTTGCATATTTAGAAATACCTTTATTTAATTGGTTGAGATTACTTCTGGTAGAGGTTTTCAACAAAATTATTTTTTGATAAATGAAGTTGACTTAATTTATTTTTGGATAAATGACGTTGACCGAACTATTTTTACCGTAACCAATGTAAACAAAGATGGCGGCTTTCAATATCGAAAGTAGCGATCAGCTTATAAATTGTTTGTAGGATGAATTATGATAAATGATTTGTTAAATTTAAAACTTTCCTTGTGTTCGATACAGAAAATAAGGTTATAGATTGATATAAAACTTAATTGTGTTTATTAAAATCAGAAAATGGTTTATAGAATAATTGATGTAAAAATAAACAAAATATTCATATGTTCAGTCAATCCCGCTACCAAATACACAAGAAATATGAAGTTGAGAAACACGTTAGATAAATTAATTACTTAATGCAATTTTAAAGAATTATAAGGATTTAACACCGTTTTCAATAGATTTATCGGCATATCAACAAGACCAACTCACTCACAAACATATCATAAAAGTCCTTCGGACTTTTATTTGTTTGTGAGTGAGTTGGTCTTGTTGATATACTGATAAATCCATTGAAACCGGTGTTTAATCCTATAATAAATGAAAATTATGAAAATACTTTTTCATAGTCTTATTTTACAATTTTTTATGTATATATCAAACATTGCAAAAAAGAAAAATAATTAACAATAAACAGAATATGTAATTACATGCATACATAAAATACAAACAAAATCTATGAATAATTTGTTCGACCAATGCTAAATGTGATGCTATCAAAAATTTCTGGGGAGAACACTGTCATTCATTAAGAAATGTCATGTATCTGGTAGCAAAACTGAATCCAGTCATTGCTTATATAAAATATTCAACATTAAGTAACAAACCTGAATCTTCAGCCATTGCTTTAACAGGTCTGGGTCGAATGAGATCAGATGATTTTGTGGCTGAAGCATTTGGATTATCTATAAAGGGTTTAGGGTCTGGTTTCTTTTTTGCCTACAATTAGAAAATACCACATACTTTTTCATTTAGAAATACATGTATGTCAATTCCACCTTTAAAAACAATATACATACAAAATTAAAGGTGTTTGATACACAAAAAATGTCTTACCTTTATTATGAAATAAACTTCATTATTATTGATAAGTAAACTGAAAAAAGAACTTTTTCTCCACAATAAAAGAAATATATAGGAGAAAATAAACCAAACACAATGCTCACAATTTAAAGAAGTGCTAAGAAACTGAACAACATATCAGCAGAACACTATTGAAAAACAAATAACAGAAAGGTTGAGTATGACAGCATAAACTACTAGCTTGATACAGTCATGTAACAAGTTAATGTGACCAAATGCTCCCTGAGATACCCCCGGTTCTGTAACTTCAAGGAGGTCTGCAAAAAAATCCCACAATATAGCATTATTATGCAAAGCAATTGACAAAATTTCATTATTGTATCATTTATAATTGCTGAGAAAAATGTTACAAAATATTGTTACGGACACACACTTACAAACCGAAAATCATTATACCCTCTATCCCTTATTGGGAGCAGGGGTATAAAGACAGATGGCTTAAACCCTCCCCTTTTAGAACCAGTATCAATGAATTGGTTGGTCTCGTATATATATCACCACAAGAAAAACTTGTTTAAAATGCACTTAATAAAAAATCGGTTATCTTCTACCAATTACATTAATGGGATAATATCTGGTTTATTTGGCCCAAATTTCCTGACAAAATCTAAGTTAATTGTAAATGAACTTTACTGCGTTTCTTGTTATTAGCTACTTGTGACTTAATTACAATGTAACAATGAGAACGCTTATTGAATCATGAAGTAATTACATTAACATATCTTATGTGTTTTGTACAAAGAATGCAGAATTAGGTGTCAAAATACCTACGTAGAAGAAAAACAAGTTTTTTGCGACAAAATTAATTAACGATGATAAGGATATTTGTTATTGTTGATAGACAATGTTTTCTAAATTTAACCCTCCAGCAATGAAAACAGGAGCACAAGATCAGACAACTTGATATAACTGTATCTATTTTATTTTAACAACAATTTTAATTTAACAAACAATGACTCTCTAAGTTTATTTATCAGACAACACTTTAAGCACACAGTCCAGTTAAAGGATGAGTCAACACAAAAGCCATTACAATAGAATGGTGCACTATAGTCACATACATAAGATGAGGAAATGACATGATTGAGAACTCCATGATAAACACTACATTAATTTATGCACCAATACAATTTTCATATATCATACAAATTCCAGGTACCACAGTGGTAAAAGTGTACCAGTAATGAATGGGTTACATTGAATATCTATGTTGTGTCCGATTTGGTCAGTAGCGGTAACAAGTGTGCAAATATTTAGCATTAAAACTGAGGTCAAGGTCAGGTGACACATAAATAACAGCCATGGGCCTGCACAGTTTGTTGTTTTTGGACATGTTCCAGATGTCTGGCACAAATCGAAATCCGTGTGTTATGGACAAGTTGTGGACAGGAAATAGTTAATTTACTAATCGACTTGATTGTGCATGAAAAAAACCTCTTTAACTGTTTTATACAATGTCTAGCACATTTTTGGGAATAAAGAGCCAAGTCCTAAAAAAACTAGCGACACTGATACACCTGCAATATGTTGGAAGCCATCCTTATACGTCACTATTCTGGCTGCACTTCGTCCAAAATCAGCACAGGAAAAACATGTCTTAAACACTGTTGCGTTTTAACTATACGCATGTCCAGAACATTCCAGTTGTGCAAGCAGCAATTCATGCATCCCCATGTACTTTTAATCAGCAACCTATATACCAAATATTACCATTGTTTAAAACCATGTCCATTAAAATCATTCCAGTTTAAGCTAATGTAATGAAATTAAGAGAAATGTGTAAGAGGTTTGAAACCATGTCCTTTAAAATCAATCGAGTCCATGATAATGTAATGAAATTAAGAGAAATAAGTAAGAGATTTAAAACCATGTCCATTAAAATCATTCCAATCCATTTCTTGGAATATGCCAATGTAACAAAATCCTAATGAAAATCACAAATGTTCTACAATTAAAGTCATAGTGTGAGTATACAAAAATGTATTCTGTAGCTGTGAATCAAATGAAAGACAACTATAGTTGTCTTAGAATTAACACTTAAACATATCTCAATGTCAACCTGACCTTGAACACCATCATGATCAAATAAATCAGTTCTTGTACAAGAAATGTTAACTTAAATATTGATTTAGTTCCTATGCAGACAGACAAAACAGAAATTTTCCACTAGTCTACACATGAGATGTTAGTTTTCAGTTTTAACATTACTAATTCTATTTGTACTGAGTTTTTGCATGTATGTAGCATAATTATCAGAGGCTATCAATAATTTATACATAAAATGCTTCTTATCAATATCCAGAGATTTGTCCAACTACAATTTTCAGAAATTTATCCAAAAAAGTTTTACGGTCGATTGATTGATTGACTGTAGTTTAACGTCCAGCAAGCAATATTTCAGCTATATTCAGGACGTGAAAATTATAGTTTTAACTTGTTAGTATGTCATGCCTCCCTTCATACTAAAACGTAATCTCATAATAATATGAGAATATATACAGATAATAATGGTACTTAAAACAGTAAAAGATATGAAGCATCACACTTAGTAGTGAAATTAAATTTTATTAAATAAATTAATTTCTTTAAAAAACTTTAAAATTGTGTGGCCTGAGACAGTTTTATATAAATTAAAATATGTATCTACACTATAGAAACATTCCCGAATGTGGGCCACGTCCACACAGTCCATCAAGACATGCTTAATAGTGTATGGACTGTTGCATGGCACACATTCAGGTCGCAGCTCATTGTTTAAAATATAACTATGTGTTGTCTGGGTATGACCAAGACGACATCTTGTTTAAACAACTTGGTCTCTGCGACCTCTTAAACTTTAAAAATTATTTGTGTGCAGTAGTGGCTGAATCTCTTGAAGTTTATTATGAACTTGGAGATCCCAACAACACTGCACAAACTAGAAATATATTTAACAAGTGTGGACACAGAAAAACGTCTCGCCTGAATTCCGCATCAGTAACGAAAATAAATTTCGTCATAAGCATTACGTAAATAGCATTAATTATGAGCAGCGGCCTGCATACCAATTATTGTCACCATACTATGCATAGTTACAGAGGAACTGTCCTAATACAAAAACTTTAACGAAGTCGCTGAACCATTAAATTGAGGTCAAGGTCAGGTGACACCTTCCAGACAATCATTTACTATTCATCAGCAACCTATATACAAAATATTGTCATCCTACCATGCTTGGTTACAGGGGAACAGCAGTAACCTAAAAACTTTAACGTAGTCACTGGACCGTGAAATTGAGGTCAAGGTCAAATGGCACCTACCAGACAGTCATGTACTATTCATCAGCAACCTATATACCAAATATTGTCATCCTACCATGTGTAGTTACAGAGGAACTGTCGTAACCCAAAAACTTTAACGTAGTCGCTGGACCGTGAAATTGAGGTCAAGGTCAGGTGACACCTACCAGACAGTCATGTACTAGTCATCAGCAACCTATACACCAAATATTGTCATCCTACCATGTGTAGTTACAGAGGAACTGTCATAACCCAAAAACTTTAACGTAGTCGCTGGACCGTGAAATTGAGGTCAAGGTCAGGTGACACCTACCAGACAGTCATGTACTAGTCATCAGCAACCTATACACCAAATATTGTCATCCTACCATGCGTAGTTACAGAGGAACTGTCGTAACCCAAAAACTTTAACGTAGTCGCTGGACCGTGAAATTGAGGTCAAGGTCAGGTGACACCTACCAGACAGTCATGTACTAGTCATCAGCAACCTATACACCAAATATTGTCATCCTACCATGCGTAGTTACAGAGGAACAGTCGTAACCCAAAAACTTTAACGTAGTCGCTGGACCGTGAAATTGAGGTCAAGGTCAGGTGACAGGTGACTGACTGGCAAGTACTCATCATAAGCTACCTCTGGACCAAATTTGATGGACCTAGGGCTTGGGCTTACAAAGATATGAAGCAAGATGTCAAGTGTTTACGCCGCCGCCGCCGGATTCTCATACATATGTCTCGCTTCCAGCGACTTTCGTCGCAGGCGAGACAAAAATTACTGGTTTAAAATCAGTAAAAGGAATATCACAGTTTATTACTTTATTCTTCAGGGCATTCTTTGCCTCCTGATCCACGACTGTGTTCCCATGGATTCCCACATGATTTGGGATCCAGAAAAACACAACCTCTTTTCTCAAAGCTATTAGAGATTTATAAATTTCACAAATTTTTAAAATATAAGGGTTTTTAATTTTGAAATTTTTGAATAGCAAGCAGACACAAGAGAGAATCCGAGCAGATAATAAATTTCGTCTCGTCTGACAAAGCAACTATTTTCATGGCAAGAAGAATAGCTATCGCCACAGCAAAATACGGATGAGGCAGACTGGAGACGGATGAGTTTCAACACACTCTTCAAAGACAGCGGCTGAGGCAACTTTATCATCGTCTTTTGACCCGTTTTGTGCAGACAGTACCTGCCTGTATTACTAACATGACCCCTGATAAGACATTGTGTCACCAGGACTGGCAGTTCAGTTTTGTGCAGAAAGTACCTGCCTGTGTTACTAACATGACCCATGATAAGACATTGTGTCACCAGGACTGGCAGTTCAGTTTTGTGCAGACAGTACCTGCCTGTATTACTAACATGACACCTGATAAGACATTGCGTCACCAGGACTGGCAGTTCAGTTTTGTGCAGACAGTACCTGCCTGTATAACTAACATGACACCTGATAAGACATTGTGTCACCAGGATTGGCAGTTCAGTTTTGTGCAGACAGTACCTGCATGTATTACTAACATGACACCTGATAAGACGTTTTGTCACCAGGACTGGCAGTTCAGTTTTGTGCAGACAGTACCTGCCTGTATTACCAACATGACCCCTGATAAGACATTGTGTCACCAGGACTGGCAGTTCAGTTTTGTGCAGACAGTACCTGCCTGTATTACTAACAAGACCCCTGATAAGACATTGTGTCACCAGGACTGGCAGTTCAGTTTTGTGCAGACAGTACCTGCCTGTATAACTAACATGACACCTGATAAGACATTGTGTCACCAGGATTGGCAGTTCAGTTTTGTGCAGACAGTACCTGCATGTATTACTAACATGACCCCTGATAAGACATTGTGTCACCAGGACTGGCAGTTCAGTTTTGTGCAGACAGTACCTGCCTGTATTACTAACATGACCCCTGATAAGACATTGTGTCACCAGGACTGGCAGTTCAGTTTTGTGCAGACAGTACCTGCCTGTATAACTAACATGACACCTGATAAGACATTGTGTCACCAGGATTGGCAGTTCAGTTTTGTGCAGACAGTACCTGCATGTATTACTAACATGACACCTGATAAGACGTTTTGTCACCAGGACTGGCAGTTCAGTTTTGTGCAGACAGTACCTGCCTGTATTACTAACATAACCCCTAATAAGACATTGTGTCACCAGGACTGGCAGTTCAGTTTAGTGCAGACAGTACCTGCATGTATTACTAACATGACACCTGATAAGACGTTTTGTCACCAGGACTGGCAGTTCAGTTTTGTGCAGACAGTACCTGCCTGTATTACTAACATGACCCCTGATAAGACATTGTGTCACCAGGACTGGCAGTTCAGTTTTGTGCAGACAGTACCTGCCTGTATTACTAACATAACCCCTAATAAGACATTGTGTCACCATTATACAAACCTTGTCATACTCATCCTGAGCTTTTGACAACATCTGAAGAATGTTGACCTGCCGTGTAGTTCCGGACATGATGTCATGCATGCTGTCGCTCTCTGAAGCTCGTCTGTTTCTAAGGGCTGCTTTTGCTGTGTGACTTTCTATTGCCACCTGTACAAAGCTGTAACAGAAGATTTAACTAAATAAACCTAAACCACTATCAATACAATTTCAACACTTCATTTTTTTGGAGGAACTGATCTATATATATTCCAAATATTTCTCTTCCTTTCAAAAATGGACTTGTATTCTCAAAAATATCCACATATTTATTTTTGACACTGCAAAAAGTATAAAAATGCAATTATATTTTTCACTGCATACATACTCTCTTCCCATAATGAGATTTCAATTGGCTGTTTCTACAATTGATATGAATTCTTTAAAGATTGTTCTCAACAACTACGCCTGGTACCCTGATATAATCCAAGGAGGATTCCATTATACAGAAAAAAACACTTAAAAACTTGTTAAATATACTAGATTATCTGCACGCATAATGGAATAAGAATGGAATGTTAAAGTTGGTCCAGTCACTTTCATTCCATGCCAACTGCAATAAAGACAGAATTAAACAATAAAAACATAAAAATAGCTGTCCAGATGAACAGAACTAAGAGTTAGTTATAATTCTTTCTCACATGTGTAAAGCAGTGTTATAAAAATACAGCTTTATGAACACCATGCCAATAGTAATTTTTTTGTTCAGTTTTCTTTATTTTACATTAATTTCAATTTGTTATCTATGTGACATCAATCATACCTATTCATCATCTGGCCAATCCTGGCACACTCATCTTTGTCATAGAACCATATACCATATATTGCTAAAAATAGAACCATATACTATAGATTGCTGAAAAAATCCATATATTGCTAAAAATAAAGTCAAATTCCACATAAGTCTTAAATTCAAACAACTTCACAACAAACCAAACTTTTTTTATGGATGCAAAGGCCAGAAGTTTAGGTGTTTTATTATATCATCTACTTATTGTAAAATATTACAATTGCATCTAAATCGGACAAACAACAAGATGTCTATAGCTAGCAGTTTATCCTGCAATCGTCCGATAAGAGCAGCTTAATGCGTTGTCTTATTATTTGTGTGTGTTTCACTGCCACTGGCTATGAAACGAGTTTTAGCCATGCCCACTTGAGGAACTACTTTTGTGTATTGCAGTAGTGTACTTATTTGACCTTTCTATCCAAATGTAAACTAGACAAAGTCGATCTAGCGATCACTAATACCCCCGCATTTTGTAAAAATTTCTAACGTTTTTCGTGGACTGTGACCTTGAAATTTGATAGATTTCCACCAAAATCAATAGGCTTCTTACCAACAAAATATATAACAATATTTTACAGTTTCATTAAAATCGGATGCAAACTTTTTGAGTTATTGTCCGGAAACAACTTTTTTGTAAAAATTTCTAACGTTTTTCGTGGACTGTGACCTTGAAATTTGACGGATTTCCCCCAAAATCAATAGGCTTCTTACCAACCTGATATATAACAATATCCCAAAGTTTCATTCAAATCACATGCAAACTTTTTGAGTTATCGTCCGGAAACAACTTTTTTGTAAAATTTTTTAATGTTTTTCGTGGACTGTGACCTTGAAATTTAACCCATTTCCCCCAAAATCAAAAGGCTTTTTACAAACCTGATATATAACAATATCCCAAAGTTTCATTCAAACTGAATGCAAACTTTTTGAGTTATTGTCCGGAAACAACTTTTTTGTAAAAATTTCTAACGTTTTTCGTGGACTGTGACCTTGAAATTTGACGTATTTCCCCCCAAATCAATAGGCTTCTTACCAACCTGATATATGACAATATCCCAAAGTTTCATTCAAATCAGATGTAAACTCTTTGAGTTATTGTCCGGAAACAACTTTTTTGTTAAAATTTCCAACGTTTTTCGTGGACTGTGACCTTGAAATTTGACGGATTTCCCCCAAAATCAATAGGCTTCTTACCAACCTGATATATAACAATATCCCAAAGTTTCATTCAAATCGGATGTAAACTTTTTGAATTATCATCCGGAAACCAAATGTGGACGGATGGAAGGACGGACGGACATGAGGACCACTATATACCCCCGACTCTGTCGAGCGGGGGTATAACAAATCGTAATTTTGCAATCGCACAAATACATGATTTTGTTTTAATCCATAAATAAATATATTATTTGCATCTGTTTTGTTTTTTTCTCTACTAAATGGCATTTAATTTAATATTAAGTTTACAAAAAAATTATCTTATAATTTTAATAATAAAAATAATAATATAAAAAAATCGTCTGCTCTTGTTATGTGCAACAAATTTGTGAAATATTTTCAAACATGTCAGATTCCGAGGAAATAGAAAATTTTCAGATAGAATGGTCAACAATGGAACATTGGTCAGATATTTCCATGGATGAAGACTTTGAAAACATATTGTTACAAATTGATGCTTTGGACATTCCTTTATATCCACCCGAAACAAACATATATGTAATTACAACAGTTGCAGAAACACTGCAACATTCTGTGCGCAAACAAACATGTCAAACAGGCTAAATTCTATGTTTTATGGCGCAACCCTGCAAATCCAGACCATGAACGTCTACATGTGGGACTGCAATTAAACGTGCAGGAAAAGTTGGTACGCTGAATCGATGAGCTTCATAATACAGTACAACTTAAGTGATATTGAAAATAATATCTTATTGTTATTTCTGTTGCTAATTATTTTATTAAACTTGTCACTTGCATTACATTTTATTCATAATTCACCTTGAACAGCAGAACTCGTTAGTGTGACGAATCACTCAATTTACATCAATCATGTTGATTACCAAAATACTGCGCACAGTATGTAGAGGCGTGATAAGGGTAAAATTTTAAGGTAAATTTTATACAAAGTAAAAAAAAACTTTGGGAGTAAAAATTTTAGGATAGATTGCAGGATAAACATAATATTAGTATATTGACTTGACATAAACACAATATAAGGACTCGGCACGAAACTGGGAAAAGGCTCCGATGAGCCTCGCCTTTTCACCCCATTTCTAAGCATTGTCCTTATATTGTGTTTATGTCAAGTCAATACACTAATATTATATATTTACTGGTGGTCATGAACCCATCTCAGAATTAGTTGTTTTGTTTTAATGGTGTTTAATGCTACTTTCAGCAATTTTTCAGCTATATCAAGGTGTCCAGTTTTTATTGGGGGAGGAAGCCTAAGAGGCAATCCTTGTCAATTTAAATTGAAGTCAAGAGCACCCTGCCCACAGTGATACTCAAACCAGCAACCTCAGTGTTGACCACATGATCAACAGTAGATGAACTAAACCACTCGGCCACCAAGACTCTGCTTCAGAATGGCTGAAAGTGGCACCCTGCATTTGGTAATCACTTAAGATTAGCTTTAGTTATGTTTTCTTTCTTGTCTTATCAGAAACCTATCATGGATTTACTGCTAGCCTACCACACTTTGGGATATATAGTATTCGTAGGTAAGCTGTATCAGATTATCTTTACTTCTGTATCACTATGGTATGTAATCTAAGCTATAATGATTAATGAGATTAACGGTACATGCTGACTTCTGGTTCCTCAACATAGTATAATGATAAAAAACTAAATCTTTTACATTTCATACTTTTGTCAAATTACACAACACATTACAAACCAACATTGACTGTGACATGTAATTAACAGATTGCCTTGCTAATTACATTAAATAATAATTAAATGCTTTGGCAACAAAAAACGAATGTGTTGATAACGACTACTTAATCTAACTAAACAAACAGAAACTTACAAAACTTTTGAGGGAAACGCACATTCAATTAAACTGTTATTATTTACGTTTTTTTGGGAAATTATGCAACCTGCTTGTTAGGCAATGCATTCAACATGAGTCATCAAGGAAATTAACAGGAGTCAAAATGCTAGTATCTTAGGAGAGAAAACTGCATGTTGGAAAGTCATTATAGACAATCATTGTCAGAAGATGATGGAGTCATCCAAGTCTATGTAAATAGTGTTACTATCTATTTTTGTCATGGCGATTATATCTGGGCGACTTCAATTGAAAATCAACTCGGTACATATATCTATTTCTGTATTGGTTGTTTTTTTTTTAGTTGAACTTTCAACCGAAGATTTATACTATAAACTTTCTATCCATACAATTTCTTCCAAACATAAATTAGATCTTAAATTGTTAATTTGTAATTTCAAAATTTGATACAAATATATCACCTTTTCTACTGTACCAATATGTACGATATCCACAAAGAAGGTTAATCAATAGCTAAATAAATAGTTCTCCTGCGGCTAATCAGGATTAAAATGAGCTTCATTACTTGTAAATTTTACTCAGATCAAGCTTTATTATAAATTTGATTTACTCTTAAAATATTTATAAGTTCTTACCTATGTTTTTGGAATGAAAGGGTGATCTTCCATGAGTGATAGAAATTTTCTGTCTTTTTGAAGGTGAATTGCATGGGAATAAGCAAAAGGACATATAAGTTTTTATCATGAGTGGAAGATCACCCAGGCTTTCACAAATGGGCATGAAAGTACCCATCTATTCATAATCCAACAACTTTCACATTGGTATATCCTATGGACTCTTTATTGTTTAATATCCAAAAATGTTAAACAAAAACATTGTTATGCTACCATAACCTTCTTATTTCTTATTTTATTAAATGACATAGCGAGTACAGATGAGTACATGTGAACTCATTTGTAATGGGTCATGTGAACCAGAAACTGGCCATTTATGAAAGAAAATCAATTTTGCAACTATAAAATCTATGGAAGAACTATCCTGTGAAAAATTAAAGCAAATAATTAAGGAAGGTGGAACCATGGAACCAGGGAACCAGATATGAGTTATCAATAGATTCATGTTTTCAAACTCAGGATGATCAAATAAAGTAGTTTACATGATTCATAAAATTACAAATCTAATGCACTATTTCACTGTTTTGTTATGAGTAATAGGCCTCTATGTAGCTTCACCTAAATTAAAATTTTGTCACAGGAGCAACATTACTGTAGCTGGTAATTTGTCCGAGGACCTTCATTGCTGTTTCCTGCAATCATGTATTTATCATGAGGCTACATCACTATTGCCAGCATATCTTGTTCTGTCTCAGGATTGTCTTTAATTCTGCCAGTGTATCATTTATTTGTCTTTATAACTATTGTCAGCATATCCTGTTCTGTAACAGGATTGTCATTACTTCTGCCAGCATATCATTTATTTGTCTTTAAAAACTGTTGCTAGCATATCCTGTATTTGTCACAGAAACTACATTACTGTTGCCAGCAAACCTTGTTTTTGTCATGGAAACTACATTACTGTTGCCAGCAAAAACCTTGTATTTGTCATGGAAACTACATAACTGTTGCAAGCAAACCCTGTATTTGTCACAGAAACTACATTACTGTTGCCAGCAAACCCTGTATTTGTCACAGAAACTACATAACTGTTGCCAGCAAACCTTGTTTTTGTCATGGAAACTACATAACTGTTGCAAGCAAACCCTGTATTTGTCATGGAAACTACATTACTGTTGCCAGCAAACCCTGTATTTGTCACAGAAACTACATTACTGTTGCCAGCAAACCATGTTTTTGTCATGGAAACTACATTACTGTTGCCAGCAAACCTTGTATTTGTCACAGAAACTACATTACTGTTGCAAGCAAACCCTGTATTTGTCATGGAAACTACATAACTGTTGCAAGCAAACCCTGTATTTGTCACAGAAACTACATTACTGTTGCCAGCAAACCCTGTATTTGTCACGGAAACTACATTACTGTTGCAAGCAAACCCTGTATTTGTCACAGAAACTACATTATTGTTGCAAGCAAACCCTGTATTTGTCACAGAAACTACATTACTGTTGCCAGCAAACCCTGTATTTGTCACAGAAACTACATTACTGTTGCCAGCAAACCTTGTTTTTGTCATGGAAACTACATTACTGTTGCCAGCAAAAACTTTGTATTTGTCACGGAAACTACATAACTGTTGCAAGCAAACCCTGTATTTGTCACAGAAACTACATTACTGTTGCCAGCAAACCCTGTATTTGTCATGGAAACTACATTACGGTTGCCAGCAAACCTTGTATTTGTCATGGAAACTACATTACTGTTGCAAGCAAACCCTGTATTTGTCATGGAAACTACATTACTGTTGCCAGCAAACCTTGTATTTGTCATGGAAACTACATTACTGTTGCCAGCAAACCTTGTATTTGTCATGGAAACTACATTACTGTTGCAAGCAAACCCTGTATTTGTCACAGAAACTACATTACTGTTGCCAGCAAACCTTGTATTTGTCATGGAAACTACATTACTGTTGCCAGCAAACCCTGTATTTGTCATGGAAACTACATTACTGTTGCCAGCAAACCCTGTATTTGTCATGGAAACTACATTACTGTTGCCAGCAAACCCTGTATTTGTCACAGACACTACATTACTGTTGCCAGCAAACCCTGTATTTGTCATGGAAACTACATTACTGTTGCTAGCAAACCTTGTATTTGTCACAGAAACTACATTACTGTTGCCAGCAAACCCTGTATTTGTCACAGAAACTACATTACTGTTGCCAGCAAACCTTGTATTTGTCACAGAAACTACATTACTGTTGCCAGCAAACCCTGTATTTGTCACAGAAACTACATGACTGTTGCAAGCAAACCCTGTATTTGTCACAGAAACTACATTACTGTTGCCAGCAAACCCTGTATTTGTCATGGAAACTACATAACTGTTGCAAGCAAACCCTGTATTTGTCATGGAAACTACATTACTGTTGCAAGCAAACCCTGTATTTGTCACAGAAACTACATTACTGTTGCCAGCAAAAACTTTGTATTTGTCACGGAAACTACATAACTGTTGCCAGCAAACCCTGTATTTGTCACAGAAACTACATTACTGTTGCCAGCAAACCTTGTTTTTGTCATGGAAACTAAATTACTGTTGCAAGCAAACCCTGTATTTGTCACAGAAACTACATTACTGTTGCCAGCAAACCCTGTATTTGTCATGGAAAATACATTACTGTTGCCAGCAAACCTTGTATTTATCATGGAAACTACATTACTGTTGCAAGCAAACCCTGTATTTGTCATGGAAACTACATTACTGTTGCCAGCAAACCCTGTATTTGTCACAGAAACTACATTATTGTTGCCAGCAAACCCTGTATTTGTCATGGAAAATACATTACTGTTGCCAGCAAACCTTGTATTTATCATGGAAACTACATTACTGTTGCAAGCAAACCCTGTATTTGTCACAGAAACTACATTACTGTTGCCAGCAAACCCTGTATTTGTCATGGAAAATACATTACTGTTGCCAGCAAACCTTGTATTTATCATGGAAACTACATTACTGTTGCAAGCAAACCCTGTATTTGTCATGGAAAATACATTACTGTTGCCAGCAAACCTTGTATTTATCATGGAAACTACATTACTGTTGCAAGCAAACCCTGTATTTGTCATGGAAACTACATTACTGTTGCCAGCAAACCTTGTATTTGTCATGGAAACTACATTACTGTTGCCAGCAAACCCTGTATTTGTCACAGAAACTACATTACTGTTGCCAGCAAACCCTGTATTTGTCACAGAAACTACATTACTGTTGCCAGCAAACCCTGTATTTGTCATGGAAACTACATTACTGTTGCCAGCAAACCTTGTATTTGTCACAGAAACTACATTACTGTTGCCAGCAAACCCTGTATTTGTCACAGAAACTACATTACTGTTGCAAGCAAACCCTGTATTTGTCACAGAAACTACATTACTGTTGCAAGCAAACCCTGTATTTGTCACAGAAACTACATTACTGTTGCCAGCAAACCCTGTATTTGTCATGGAAACTACATAACTGTTGCAAGCAAACCCTGTATTTGTCACAGAAACTACATTACTGTTGCCAGCAAACCTTGTTTTTGTCATGGAAACTACATTACTGTTGCCAGCAAACCTTGTATTTGTCATGGAAACTACATTACTGTTGCCAGCAAACCCTGTATTTGTCACAGAAACTACATTACTGTTGCAAGCAAACCCTGTATTTGTCACAGAAACTACATTACTGTTGCCAGCAAAAACTTTGTATTTGTCACGGAAACTACATAACTGTTGCCAGCAAACCCTGTATTTGTCACAGAAACTACATTACTGTTGCCAGCAAACCTTGTTTTTGTCATGGAAACTAAATTACTGTTGCAAGCAAACCCTGTATTTGTCACAGAAACTACATTACTGTTGCCAGCAAACCCTGTATTTGTCATGGAAAATACATTACTGTTGCCAGCAAACCCTGTATTTATCATGGAAACTACATTACTGTTGCAAGCAAACCCTGTATTTGTCATGGAAACTACATTACTGTTGCCAGCAAACCTTGTATTTGTCATGGAAACTACATTACTGTTGCCAGCAAACCTTGTATTTGTCATGGAAACTACATTACTGTTGCCAGCAAACCCTGTATTTGTCACAGAAACTACATTACTGTTGCCAGCAAACCCTGTATTTGTCACAGAAACTACATTACTGTTGCCAGCAAACCCTGTATTTGTCATGGAAACTACTGTTGCCAGCAAACCTTGTATTTGTCACAGAAACTACATTACTGTTGCCAGCAAACCCTGTATTTGTCACAGAAACTACATTACTGTTGCAAGCAAACCCTGTATTTGTCACAGAAACTACATTACTGTTGCAAGCAAACCCTGTATTTGTCACAGAAACTACATTACTGTTGCCAGCAAACCCTGTATTTGTCATGGAAACTACATAACTGTTGCAAGCAAACCCTGTATTTGTCACAGAAACTACATTACTGTTGCCAGCAAACCTTGTATTTGTCATGGAAACTACATTACTGTTGCCAGCAAACCTTGTATTTGTCATGGAAACTACATTACTGTTGCCAGCAAACCCTGTATTTGTCACAGAAACTACATTACTGTTGCCAGCAAACCCTGTATTTGTCATGGAAACTACATTACTGTTGCCAGCAAACCTTGTATTTGTCACAGAAACTACATTACTGTTGCCAGCAAACCCTGTATTTGTCACAGAAACTACATTACTGTTGCAAGCAAACCCTGTATTTGTCACAGAAACTACATTACTGTTGCAAGCAAACCCTGTATTTGTCACAGAAACTACATTACTGTTGCCAGCAAACCCTGTATTTGTCATGGAAACTACATAACTGTTGCAAGCAAACCCTGTATTTGTCACAGAAACTACATTACTGTTGCCAGCAAACCTTGTATTTGTCATGGAAACTACATTACTGTTGCCTGCAAACCCTGTATTTGTCACAGAAACTACATTACTGTTGCCAGCAAACCCTGTATTTGTCACAGAAACTACATTACTGGTGCAAGCAAACCCTGTATTTGTCATGGAAACTACATTACTGTTGCCAGCTAACCCTGTATTTGTCACGGAAACTACATTACTGTTGCCAGCAAACCTTGTATTTGTCACAGAAACTACATTACTGTTGCCAGCAAACCATGTTTTTGTCATGGAAACTACATAACTGTTGCAAGCAAACCCTGTATTTGTCATGGAAACTACATTACTGTTGCAAGCAAACCCTGTATTTGTCATGGAAACTACATTACTGTTGCCAGCAAACCCTGTATTTGTCACGGAAACTACATTACTGTTGCCAGCAAACCCTGTATTTGTCACAGAAACTACATTACTGTTGCTAGCAAACCCTGTATTTGTCACAGAAACTACATTACTGTTGCCAGCAAACCTTGTATTTGTCACGGAAACTACATTACTGTTGCCAGCAAACCCTGTATTTGTCACAGAAACTACATTATTGTTGCAAGCAAACCCTGTATTTGTCATGGAAACTACATTACTGTTGCCAGCAAACCCTGTATTTGTCATGGAAACTACATTACTGTTGCCAGCAAACCCTGTATTTGTCACAGAAACTACATTACTGTTGCCAGCAAACCCTGTATTTGTCACAGAAACTACATTACTGTTGCCAGCAAACCCTGTATTTGTCATGGAAACTACATTACTGTTGCCAGCAAACCCTGTATTTGTCATGGAAACTACATTACTGTTGCAAGCAAACCCTGTATTTGTCACGGAAACTACATTACTGTTGCCGACAAACCCTGTATTTGTCACAGAAACTACATTACTGTTGTCAGCAAACCCTGTATTTGTCATAGAAACTACATTATTGTTGCAAGCAAATCCTGTATTTGTCACAGAAACTACATTACTGTTGCAAGCAAACCCTGTATTTGTCACAGAAACTACATTACTGTTGCAAGCAAACCCTGTATTTGTCATAGAAACTACATTACTGTTGCCAGCAAACCCTGTATTTATCACAGAAACTACATTACTGTTGCAAGCAAACCCTGTATTTGTCACAGAAACTACATTACTGTTGCAAGCAAACCCTGTATTTGTCACAGAAACTACATTACTGTTGCAAGCAAACCCTGTATTTGTCACAGAAACTACATTACTGTTACAGGGGCTACATTACTGTTCAGCAAATTATATATTTGTCATAGGAGTGTTTTTACTGTGGCTAGACTTACAACTCTTCACTGGGGATAGAAGATTTAATAAATTAAAACTATCAATTATGACAGTACAAAAAAAAGAGCATTTAATGGGACATTTAAATGATACCCTGCAGGGTTGCATTGTTTTAATATTCATGAACACATTTTACTGCAAAAAATCAGCCTATAAGAACAGCTGTTCATGATAACAATCCATCTCAGAAGTCATTTTTACCTTGACCTTTGGCCTATAAAAATAATTTCAAATTAGAACAACATAAAAACTACAAATGGGATTGTGCTGAAAATGAAACTTGATGTTCATTTTATAGTACTTAACAGTTGTGTAAAGTTTAAACAAAATATGTGACGCATTTTCAAGTTATCATCTGGAAACCATCAACTGATGACACATTTTTTTTTTGAATTTTTCTAAGTTGAAAACTACAAATTAAAATTTGCAGAAAATAAAACTTGATCTTCAATTTATAGTACTTAACAGCTGTGCAAAGTTTAAACAAAATCTGTTGAAGGAAGTTATTATCTTATCATCTAAAAATCACCAATTTTTGACCAAAAAAATTTAAATTTGCCTAAGTCAAAAGCTACAAATTGCATTGTGCTGAAAATGAACTTGATCTTCATTTTATTGTACAGAGCAGCTGTGCAAAGTTTAAACAAAATCTGTTGATCTGTTTTCAAACTAGTAACCTGTGAGCTACTGCTCACGCAATATACCCCGGCTATTCACATCATTGAAAGGAATAAGTTGGTAAACAGGAAGTAGATATGCGACAGACCTGAAATCAGTACTTGTAATATTGGACCACATGGTAAGGTCACATATAAAATTTCAAGTGGTTGTGATATGTAGTTGATGAGAAAACTGTTACAAAAGTTATGTTGTGGACGGAAGGAAGGATAGAAGGACGGACTGACAGGGGTAAACCAGTATACCATACGGAGGGTATAAAAATGTCAACTTCCCAAGTACCATAAATACATGTACCTGTTTTGTTTCTGTATAACAGAAAAGGATCCTGAAGTTGAAACTCTAGATCTTTGGTGATAGGTTCAATTTGATTGGTCAGTCCAAGTCTATTTAAGATAATAAAACCATGACTAGGAGAGGCAGACCTGAAATAACAAAGACAACTGTAAAAATTAAAAATGATTTGTTACAATGAGTACTTTAAGGTAAAATGTACATACACATATAAGTATTCCTTGAAAGTAATGGAACTACTGCTGTTAAATGTACTGAAATAGGCACTAATATGACAAGATGATAGAGTAACTGACATAATCCAAAAACTTTAATGTAGTCTCTGGACCGTGAAATTGAAGTCAAGGACAGGTGACACCTACCAGACAGTCATGTACTATTCATCAGCAACCTATATACCAAATACTGTCATCCTACCATGCATGGTTATAGAGGAACTGCTGCAATCCAAAAACTTTAATGTAATCGCTGACCGTGAAATTGAAGTCAAGGTCAAGTGACAGGTAACTGACTGGCAAGTACTCATCATAAGCTACCACTGGACCAAATTTGATGACCTAGGGCTCAGGCTTACTAAGATATGAAGCAAGATGTCTAAGTGTTGATGGCGCTGCCGGATTCCCAAATATATGTCTCGATTCCAGCGACTATCGTCACAGGCAAGACAAAAACTATAGTCTTCAAACCAAATCGTTAAACATGAGCTCAAGGAAATAATTTTAAAATCAACATTGTAATCCAGGTTTTTAGTTTTACAAAGGTGTGCATATGTTGTTAATGTTACTGTATATAGTTGTTCATTGTCTAGGTTTTCATTTTCTTTGGTTACTCACATTTATAATTCAATTTTATGTTTAAACAACTTAAAAAAAACCAATTTAATATATTTTATTTCTTAACGAAAGCATGATGCCAGAATGATATTCTCATAGATTAAATAACCCAAGTATTGGAAAGTGCTGGCAATTTAAGAATTTATACAAATATATTCTTCACACTGTTGGTTAACCAAGCTGTTGTTCTATTAGTCAGTAAGTCAAAAGGCAGGTGTACCTACATCGCAGACTAAAACCAATCAAACTTCCCCTTGACAGAAAAATAGTCATTCTTAATCACATTACATAAAAAAAAGATGTTTTTCAAGGTCACTCAAGATACTAATTAATGTAAAGTACAGATATACAGTTTAATTATTTGCACTAAGTAACAACAAGCAGACAATTGTTAAAATATTGATTATTAGAAAACCATTATATTTAAACATATTTTTCTTTGCACTTGCACTGACCTTTAATACTAGTTTTGTATTTTCAAAAATATCCAGAAGCATTCTATAGCCAGTACCACACACACTTGACTTATGTAAGCAGTGAGTTAGGCATTTTTTCTTAAGTTGAAAATAAGTAAATGTGAAGGTGGCCATTTTCCAATAGGCATAAAATACCTACACTTTGTTTCAGATACTTCAATAGTTTCAGAAAAGAAGCCTTTTCAAAAAAATTTTTCATAGATTTATATTTAAAGTTATATCTTGTGATGGCAGCCATCTCAGAAATTGGGATTTGGTAGAGGATCACCCAATAAATATTCATATACAGCATGGATTCACTCAACTTTTCTTCTTTTGAGAACTCATTTGAAATTTTTTTCCCACTGGGTCTTGTGTTAATAAACTCCTTCAGTGGGTGCCATTTTGAATTTCTATTAGGCATAAAAACATAAACTTTGTTTGTTAGAATGATGTTTAATGCCACTTTCAGCTATATTATGGTGTCAAGTTTTTATTGGGAGAGAAAGCCGGAGTACCTGGAGAAAACCCTTGACCTTCGGTAGGCAAACTGGAATCCTTGTCAATTAAGATTGGAGTCCAGTACACCCTGCCTGCAGTAAATCAGAGACTTGAACCAGCATCATCAGTATTGACAGACCATGTGATCAATAGTAGATAAGACTACCTTTTGGCCAATGAGGCACATTAACTTTGTAGAGGACCATTCAATGAATATTGGGCCGAGGTTCACTGTTACAGATAAGAAAACTTTTAGTGGCCATCTTGGATTTCTTATTGGAATACATGTACTTTGTAAAGACCATTCAATAATCATTCACACAGCTTTGCAGTTTCTGAGGAAAAAAAGCAACTGAACATTTTCCCTAAAGGTCCTATTTTAAACTATCTGTATAGGGTGGTAGAGGCCATTTAAAATTTTCCATAATACATAAATTTTTAGAAGACCATTTAATGAATATTGCTAAATAAAGTCCTGTGGTGGCAGCCATAAGAACAAAAAAAACAAAAACAAAAACAAAAACAAAATTCATTCGCATACAATATGCCTTTTAACAGCATTGCAATTTCTCAAAAGGCATTTAACATTTTTTAAACATGATTCTTATATATGAAACAGTTGTGTGGCAGTAGACATTTTGAATTGGAAAAAAAAACAAGTGACAAAGTTCAGTACAGTGGTTTCAATGTTAAAGTTTACAGTGACCATGAAGATAAACAACAGCTCACATAACATTTTGGGTCAGATCAACTAAATATATAGGTTATTTTGACCCAATTGAAAAGAATAATAATATCCAAGTGTAAGTATTTTAATACATTTATGCAAACAAGATCCAACTTCCCTTAAATGAGATATCACATCAGATTATATATCAAATCTATATATTAATTTATATCATTTTTAAGTCAATGGAAATAATGGCTGTCTAGACATAAAGGAAAGTATTACTCATTTTAAGTCAAATAATAATGTTACAAAGAAGATGTTAAATAATATCACATATTTTAAATGAAACTTTTCAATTTTTTTGTACCTCATCAACCTCTTTCAGATCCCATAGCAACCCATTTCAGTTTTTCTAAGTAGTTTTACCACTCTTTAATTCTACTCATACTGATTATTTCAAATGTTTTATCAACATATGTTACATAATTCATACACTGCTAAGTGGTTATAGAATTAGGTTTACATAATTTATAAACATAATGTTAAGGTTCAATAACAGTTGGTTCTGACAATGATCAGTGTATCTGCCAAACAGCAAGAAGATTGTAGTAAGCAGTCATTACTTACTAGGTTCTGTATGATGATATTAATTCTAAAATGAGATTGTGTCAACTACATTATCTGAGATAAATAATGGCATCATCTTAGCCGGATGGAAGAAGAAAAACATGGCCAAGTTTGGAATTATTGTCAAAACTAGATGAAAAGTATGCCTCCGCAGCTGAGAATTTAAAGTTTGATATATTGGCAGCAATGTTTTTTTTTTAAAAGTAAAGTCTGTCTATAAGACAAAAAGGATGCCCCTGCATGACCAGCAAAATGACAGGTATTTTGCAACAGGCAGGATTTTATGAAAACTAAATGAAAATCAAAATACTTTGGACCTGCACACTTTCAATATGTTTACAAATATCCTAATAAATATAAATACTTCAGGTTTAAAAATGAAAGAGAACATAGCTGGACATGACATGTTCTCCTATCTCAGTATTCTGGCTTGCAAACTGAAGTCTAGCTATCTGTAGTTTTAAGAATATTTCTCAAAAATCTAAATCCTTGGGTCCTGAAAACCTCCATTATGTGTTCAAATACATGCAAACCAAGCTAGTCCAACTTTATGTAATTTTAACAAAATGTTATGAAAATCAAAATCCGTCAGAACAAGAACAAGTTAACAACTAATAAATCAATTAAAAAAAAGATGGACAAAAGGGAAAAAAACTGAATGCCACTGGAAGTGTATGGGTAGGGGGTGGAAAATTTAGCCTTTTGTAGTGGCCATAACAAGCCTACTCTTATGAACATCCACAAAAGGGGTCTTTATCCTGCAAGAAGTGTGGCTCTCTCCAAATGCTTCACCCACTGTGGTCACCAGGCTTTCAGTATTAAGCCCTGCCAACCCCATAAGGAAAGGGAATCCCCTATCCACCAATCCCTGGGCACATCAGTGGGTGGCGCACTGTGAAACCTCAAAGTATGGTCCCAGACAAAAAAAAAATACTGAAGCTGTTAAACTGTTGAAGTTAACAAAACAAACCAATCCGGATGGCTGGCTGGATGGACAGAGAATATTAATTTTCATCGTAGGGACATAAAAATCCTAAATGTTATGGAAAACCAATGTAATTGTAAAAATCATAACTAAAATTTTTGTAGGCATTTTTTAAAAATTACCATTATTTAGTTGATAAAAGTGGAAATTGCTAGTTTAAAAAAGGTGCACAAAATGTGTAAACTGCCAAACTGTAAATGAAAACTAAAATTTGTCATTATCCCCATATTATTTTAAAAATCTTAGTCTGAATTGTCAACCATTAGTCTGAATTGATTACCATACATTTCTGGAAGCAGACAATTTTCTGGTAAACATAGAGAACATCTGTGTTAAAATCAATGCTGATTAGACACTAGCAGTAAACTCTCCTTGGGAACATCAATCTATCTGCAATTAAGCTCACCATCCGCCATGAAATTTGTTTTGTCTTTGAACATCATGAAAAAATAAGTTTTTCACGGCCATATGTTGGTATGTTTCTGTGCAGGCCCTGGTGTAGGAAGATGAAGAATCCTTATACAGAAAGTTTTTATATAAAATATTAATCAAGAAATAATTATCTATATTAAATATAAAAAACATCAAAAGCAACCTACACAAGCATCTTGGCCAAAATGACAAACAACACCTTGTGATAAAAACATTTTAGGAAATTTAAGTATGAAATTTAACAAAATGGCAAACAAAAATAATGACCACTAAATTCATAGTTAAAGTTGATTTTTGTATTATTACAATGTCAGACATGGTCATGATTATATCATTATTGTCCAAGACAGTGTCAGTTCTGCTTGTACATTTCATCTCATTCCAGTCTCCTGGACAACCAAGAATTCACGTGTACTATAATAAAAACTAATCAAGAGTCATATATAAACGTCCCAGTTTATGGTAAAACAGGTATTACATGTGTACATGAGCAAATTGTCCCATAAATTAATTTAAATAACTAAATGTTACCTCAAAACAGTTAAAAAAATTGAAGAATGTGTCCATGGGACACGGATGCCCCCGCTAAATGAAGTCCCAAACAGGAAGTAGTTGTCCGACAGGTCTGAAAGTCGCTTAGGACGTACAACTTGTGATACTGAACCACCCTGCCAAATTTCAAATTGTTCTCATGTACGGTTTCTGAGAAAAGCTTGACGGAAATTTTCATACTAGTGGTAACACATTTTCATATCGGCCCTGTTGCAAACAGGAAGTAGTTGTCCGACAGGTCTGAAAGTCGCTTAGGACGTACAACTTGTGATACTGAACCACCCTGCCAAATTTTAAATTGTTCTCATGAACAGTTTCTGAGAAAAGCTTGACGGAAATTTGTCCGGACGTACAGACGGAAGGACGGACGGACGGACGGACGGACATGAGTAAAACTTAATGCCCCCCGACATGTCGTTGCGGGGGCATAAAAATCTGAAAAATAGACCTATTTTCTGGTTTATTTTTGTACTTCAGGACTTGTGGAAGTTTTATAGCAAACACTAACTTTAGGAACAAACCATGTCATTTCATGAAAATAACAATGTACAGTCAAGGACAGAAACAACTGCCAATTAGTTCATATCTAATGCTGAAGTCTTACCATGCATGTTGGAAAAGAAGTGACTTTATAAAACTAGACAAGAAACCTTGGGAAACTATCACACGTCACATCACACTGCTAACTAAGAGAGACAAGATGAGCAGTACTAGACAGCAGATGCAAAAATCTGAATGCAATAATAAAGAATAATAATAATAAAGTATATTTTCTATCTCTTACCCTTAATTATGCCCAGAACCATAGATAAAAACTTTGAAACTTGATCACACAATTACAAAAGCCAAAAAACATTTTAATATATATTTAGAAAAGACCATATTAAAATTAAAGAAGTGCCAATGACAATCGTATGAATGGTGCAACTGCATTACAATATACCATAACTCTCAATTTAAGTCCTACACAGTTTTTTACTTGCATGTCAAATTACACTGATCTGTCTTTTAAATTATATTGTAGATTTCTTGTATCAAGTATAATCTATTGTGTCAGACTTTTGGATTGATTACAATATATAAATTATATATATATATATTGAGCAGACAAAAAAATTGCATGATGGGATATGGTACGGCTATTTCTATTATCTCACATTCTAATATAGCATTAATTGATAAGATTAGAAATTTTACCAAAAATAACATGCATTGAAATGTCTACCACAACTGTAAAATTGGTTGTATGTTTCTTTTTGAGAAGCTTTTATTTCCTTATTTCAATATACAGGGGTTGCATTGATTCTGTAATCAAATTATGTTGGTGAGAATGACTAAATATTTTCATAACATAGAACTTTGTACACTCCACAAAATGGTCATTATGGTTCCACTGTCCTTCCAGAACTACCTCCTAAAACAATGACTCTTCGATCATTACAAGTACATAATGATGTAGCAAACTTTACAATAATTGTAGGCAATTTCGAACATTTAAGTACTCGTTACAAAAAAATAAAACCATATAAATTTACCATATACTTTTTTATTTTCTTAACAAAATGGAATATGACAGTATGTTGTTTTTCTTGTAAAACAATGGAACTCTAGATATTTTAAAACCATTTACTACTGGCAAGGGGCCTCGGTGGCCGAGTGGTCAAGGTAGTTCGTCTACTATTGATCACGTGGTCTGTCAACACTGAAATTGCGGGTTCAATTCTCACTGCAGGAAGGGTGTAATCGACTCCAATCTTAATTGACAAGGATTGCCAGTTTTCCTACCGCAGGTCGGGGGTTTTCTCCGGGTACTCCGGCTTCCTCCACCAATAAAAACTGGACGCCATGATATAGCTGAAAAATTGCTGAAAGTGGCGTTAAACACCATCAAACAAGCAAACAAACTACTGGCAAAACATAAACTTTGTACTGCCACATAGCAAACACATAAAATTGGCAGGAAATACATATACTTGGCACTGCTACCAGGAAAACCCAAACTTCACAGCCACTGCCATATAGAAACACATAAACATGGCACTGCCACCTAGGAAACATTAACTTGGCACAGCCACCTAGCAAACACATACACTTGGCACTGCTACCAGGAAAACCCAAACTTCACAGCCACTGCCATATAGAAACACATAAACATGGCACTGCCACCTAGGAAACATAAACTTGGCAATGCCTCCAGGAAACACATTAAGTTAAGCACTACCATGAACAAACTAGACAAAGTCGATCTAGCGATCACTAATACCCCCGCATTTTGTAAAAATTTCTAACGTTTTTCGTGGACTGTGACCTTGAAATTTAACCGATTTCCCCCAAAATCAAAAGGCTTTTTACAAACCTGATATATAACAATATCCCAAAGTTTCATTCAAATTGAATGCAAACTTTTTGAGTTATTGTCCGGAAACAACTTTTTTGTAAAAATTTCTAACGTTTTTCGTGGACTGTGACCTTGAAATTTGACGTATTTCCCCCAAAATCAATAGGCTTCTTACCAACCTGATATATGACAATATCCCAAAGTTTCATTCAAATCAGATGTAAACTTTTTGAGTTATTGTCCGGAAACAACATTTTTGTTAAAATTTCCAACGTTTTTCGTGGACTGTGACCTTGAAATTTAACCGATTTCCCCCAAAATCAAAAGGCTTTTTACAAACCTGATATATAACAATATCCCAAAGTTTCATTCAAATTGAATGCAAACTTTTTGAGTTATTGTCCGGAAACAACTTTTTTGTAAAAATTTCTAACGTTTTTCGTGGACTGTGACCTTGAAATTTGACGTATTTCCCCCAAAATCAATAGGCTTCTTACCAACCTGATATATGACAATATCCCAAAGTTTCATTCAAATCAGATGTAAACTTTTTGAGTTATTGTCCGGAAACAACATTTTTGTTAAAATTTCCAACGTTTTTCGTGGACTGTGACCTTGAAATTTGACGGATTTCCCCCAAAATCAATAGGCTTCTTACCAACCTGATATATAACAATATCCCAAAGTTTCATTCAAATCGGATGTAAACTTTTTGAATTATCATCCGGAAACCAAATGTGGACGGACGAACGGACGGACGGACGGACGGACGGACAGACGGACGGACGGACGGACGGACGGACGGACATGAGGACCACTATATACCCCCGACTCTGTCGAGCGGGGGTATAAAAACAAACTTGGCACTTGACCAGAAAACACATAAACTTGTCATCACTGCCTTCAGGCAATACATAATTTGATAGTGCACCAGGAAATACATAAACATGTACTGCCACAATGGCCCTGCTACTAGCCAAACTGGGAACAGGATATCATTGGAAGATCATTAGTATACATGTGTTTTAAAAGGAAACTTTTTGAGATGACTCACATAGATTTATTGAAGCAATTTTTTTGTTATGCAGTGACAGTTATCTTATATTCTTTCCACAGAACACATACTAACATGAAAACACTAATGGCTTTCCAAGTGGAATTCATGAACAATTTCAATCTTGTACAATCTTACTTTAATAAGTCTATTGAAGAATTCAGTCCATTTCCCATATAATTTCCATGTTTAATGATGGCAATCTTGAAATGTGCAGTAGCACATTATATACAAGGTTATTAACAGTAAGAAAACAGGCACATTCAATGGTCAATCCTTCAGAATAAGCCCCTGAGTTTCTTGTAACCAACTTAATGTTTTTCTCCAGGAACAGTTAATATCTGATTGAAAAACATCCACCCCAATCAAACAAAACATGGTTATTATAATAAAATACCACAAACATAACATTACTTATAGTAAAAAAAAATCCATGCAGTTCCCCAAAAAAAAATTATTCTAGGACTTCTAAGCATTTAATACCACTGCAACAAGTCAAAAACAAGTCAAAGCTGGATAATTAATAGCAATGCATGCCGAAAAAGTTTAGATCTAATATTTTGTTTGGTTCTATATTAATTAGGACATAACAAACAAGCTGTCCATAGCAAGGATGTATGCACTGTCATGACAAAATTGCCCATGGTTCTATGAACCAAGATAGGTACATGACTGAAATCATCATATTTTTGTCATAGCCACATCACGTGCCATTTGTTAATGCTGGTTTCCGCATGATTTGTACATAAAGAGTAGGTTAAATACTAGCGGAAACCAGTAACCATTTCAAAGCAAAAGATAATACCGACAGTTTTCTGAGCTGTTATGTACTCAGTGCCAGAGATTGCAAAATACGATAACGCTAGATTATAAATGACCATTTAATGCAAAAATTTAACCATAAACAAATATGAATATTTATGAATAGTTTTTAATTTCAGTTTAAATATATGGCAATATTACATTGATTTTGTTTGTTTGAATGGTGTTTTAACGCCACTTTCAGCAATTTTTCAGCTATTTCATGGCGTCCAGTTTTTATTGGGGGAGGAAGCCGGAGTACCCGGAGAGAACCCCCGACCTGCGGTAGGAAAACTGGCAATCCTTGTCAATAAAGATTGGAGTCGAGAATATTACCTTGAATACATAATATATGTTATTAAATGGTGCTAGAAAATATTAAATATTTATTGATGTTTATTGTATTTCTTAATTAATGATCTTGAATACTTTTATACATAAAAATAAATATAAACACATATTAGATTAAATTGTCGCACACAAAAGTGACCTATGGTTCAAAAATTCTAGCTAAAATTTGTACATGTACATGGTACTGTTCATAGACTTCTGAAATTTTAAAGCATTGAATTGACATTTACATTAACAGTTATAACAGCAATAAACCAATGAAGTAGATTCAATACCAGAAACACCTACTATCCTTTATCAAAAGTAAAATCTTCAAAATATTACATAAGAGATCCTATCTCTGACAGTTGCATATCTGGTTTTATTGAAAAACACAGTTTGAAATTTCCCAATTAATTAATTACATCTTTGAAGCGCTTTTTTATATTGTGTAAAGATACATTTGCAATGGCACAAACAGCCAAAATATGTACGGTTCTTTGCATTCATATCCATATGTGTAATTGGAACAGAATTATTACCAGGTAATTATTTTTCATTTATGATTCATGTTCACATTTCACAAATAGTATCTGTAAAAACAGATTACAATGTATCTATAAAAACAGGACAGATCTACAAGTTTTGAGATATAACTACATTTGTGACCTCAAAGTATTCATTCAATGAAGGCTATAACAAAATACTGAACACCAAGAAAACAGTCAACAACAAGGATCCACAAATAAAAGTCCAAGAAACCAGCAACTAAATCAATGGTCAGGCATTTCAAAAGAAATGTCTGGTTGAACCAGGTTTTATAGCATGCCAACCCTACCTCTTCCATAATACAATACTGTATGTAGTATGAGTTGTGCATTGACGAAAAGGATGGGTCAATAATAGGTAAATCTAATGATCATCGCAGCACCGTCACTATGTACACGTACTGAATTCAAACCAGAGGCTCTTAAGAGCCTGTATCCACGCTCACCTGATTTTATAGGCAATGAAGATGGCATTTCCCTGATGTTAAAGTAAGTCCTGTAATTTTCAATAAACTTAAAATAGGACCATCCAAACAATATTACTAGAAAGCTTTGTTTCCATTGGTTAACCGGTTGTATAGAGAAGATTTTTTTTATTCGCCCATAGGGTCCTATGTTAAACTAAGTCCTGTGGCGCTGGCGGCCATTTTGAATTTCCAATTGCAATAAAAAACATAAACTTTATAGAGGACCATCCAAACAATATTGCTAGTAAGTTTTGTTTTGATTGGTTAAACGGTTTCAGAGAAGAAGCCCTTTTAAACTTTTTTCTCATAGGGTCCAATGTTAAACCAAGTCCTGCGGTGGTGGCCATTTTGAATTTCCGATTGGGATAAAAAACATGAACTTTATAGAGGACCATCCAAACAATATTGCTAGTAAGTTTTGTTTCGATTGGTTAACCGATTTCAGAGAAGAAGCCTTTTTAACTTTTTTCCCATAGGGTCCTATGTTAAACTATGTTCTGTGTTGGTGGCCATTTTGAATTTCCAATTGTCATAAAAAAACATAAACTTTATAGAGGACCATCCAAACAATATTGGTAGTAAGTATTGTTTACATTGGTTAACCGGTTTCAGAGAAGATGCCTTTTTTAACTTTTCCCCATAGGGTCCTATGTTAAACTAAGTCCTTCGGTGGCATCCATTTTGATTTTCCAATAGGCATAAAAAACCTTAACTTTATAAAGGACCATCCAAACAATATTGGTAGTAAGTTTGGATTCGATTGGTTAACTGGTTTCAGAGAAGAAGCCATTTTAAACTTTTTTCCCATAGGGTTCAATGTTAAACAGAGTCCTGCGGTGGTGGCCATTTTGAATTTCCTATACGGTCAAAAAAACACAAACTTTATAGAGGACCATCCAAACAATATTGCTAGTAAGTTTTGTTTCCATTGGTTGACCGGTTTCAGAGAAGAAGCCTTTTAAACTTTTTCCCTTAGGGTCCAATGTTAAATTTAGTCCTGCTGTGGCAGCCATTTTGAATTTCCAATTGCCATAAAAAACACAAACTTTATAGAGGACCATCCAAACAATATTGCTAGTAAGTTTTTGTTTCCATTGATTGACCGGTTTCAGAGAAGAAGCCCTTTTTAACTTTTTTCCCTTAGGGTCCTATGTTAAACTAAGTCTCGAGGTGGCGGCCATATTGGTTTACCAATCAAAATAAAAAACACAAACTTTGTAAAGGTCCATCCAATGAACATTATGGACAAGTTTGGCTTCAATTGGCCAAGTGGTTTCAGAGAAGAAGATTAAAATGTAAAAAGTTTACAGACGCCGACGACGACGCCAACGGACGCAAAGTGATAACAATAGCTCACATGACCCTTTTTCTGTCGTATAGGAAATTCAAAATGGCCACCACCGCAGGACTCTGTTTAACATTGAACCCTATGGGAAAAAAGTTTAAAATGGCTTCTTCTCTGAAACCAGTTAACCAATCGAATCCAAACTTACTACCAAAAGGAAAGGAAACTTTCTGTAATCATATCTTCAAAAAAAGATTTTTATCAAAAAGGAAATGAAATTTATAGTACCACTTAAATGAAGGCTCAGACAAAACGTTCGCATGTATGCAAGAGAAGCTGGAATATTGCTGAACAAGTGTGGAAAATGTATAATTCTGAAATTAAAATTGTCTATCTTGTTGTAAATTTCTGTGCTGAATTCACCATTGGTGTCATATGCGAGGTGTAAGTCTAAATATGATTTACTGTGGTTTCTTTTATTTCCAGTTCTGAAGGAGTATATTAATAGAAAAAACAAATTGAGAGGCATTAATTAAAAAGACTATTCAATATGTATATTATTTCAACAATGTAAGTGAAATTAATGGACCTAGCTTCTGCTGTCTTCTTGTTTTTAATAAGAATTGTCTTATTGAAGAAGCTCAGATGAATACAGGGACAAATCTGCAAAGAGCAGGGCACAATATGTACACAAAGGAATTCCTGCTGACAACACATCCCCTAAAAGTTATAAAATATGTTATTGACCAGAAAATCTAGCATACAATAAACCTGTTCCTTTATAGAAAGTAGTTGTTATGTTAAACTACATATTTGAAGGCATATGTGGAAAAGGAGGCTATTTGTATAGTTTCTTTAAGACGGGATATTAGTATTTCATAAGGAAAGGTGGTATAAAGAGTTTAAAAATCAAAGGCTCCTACTCATGCAACTTTAGATAGCGATCTTGGTTGTAAATTATCTAGTTTTTTAGAATCCAAATATAATTCACATTACTGCGCAAATAAACAGTTTCACAGTATTTTTGCTTTCCTTTTTTCACAGGAGACAGTGAAACCGTATTGAAAACTCTTTTATATAGCACGTAGGTATGTTACGTACCTTTCCTTGTAATGATTTTGATGCAATTTTGGAATCCAATACAAGTATGGTAAGTTTTAAGACTTTTTAATGTCAGAAATATTCAAAGTGGTCATGAAGGACTTACGGTTAGTCATAGTGAGGATTTCATCTTTCTCAAATATGGTATGTTTCTATGCGAAAATTACCCGAGCTATCCTTGATGGCAAGTTCTTTAATAGGGCATTTATATTAATGTGAATTACATATACAAACACAATTTTGTAAGAAGCCTTGTCAGCAGAGACAAACATAAGTCTTACAGGTAAGTGAGGTTTCTCCTCATTTTGTCTGTGAATAATAAATCACAGATAACCAAAAAAAACTTAGGTCTACACTCCAATGGACATAAACAATTACAAACTACTACTGCTATTTCAAATTAATATATTTGCATTATTGAGACTGCAATGTGAATCCCTGTGGTGTTTTAATACAAGTGTGAATGCATCTAACATTAAACTTCCAATAGAAAAACAGACAGTACTCTTTACACATTGAATAGTTATATGAAATTACATGTTTCAACTAATAAATTATTCATAAAGAAAGAAAGATATAATGATTTAAAAACAAAGCTATTTAAATAATCAATTTTCACTTTCCCATCATAAGGTTCTATCGTAAAATACTCTAAATTAATAACAAACAAATATACGGAAGCTACCTACCTAGAAATGATCAAATAAAAGATATCTGGTCTTCTCCCAATAATCAGTTACAGTAATAATCTATTTCCAAATGTCTTGATTAACACACGTCACTGATGTTAGAAAAACACATATGCTTACAGCTCCCCAACTCCTTTAACAATTTGTTAGAACAGTGTCAATAGACTGCTTACTTAATATAATACAATCATTTGCAACAGCTTTACTGAGTGTATGAAAAAAAATCTATTGTGGAAAAAAATATTAACATCATTCAGACAGAAATTTGTTACACAGTGTATGGTGTGCTTTGCTAAGGAATTATTACTTCTCAAGGAAATTACTATTGGAGTTTCATCACTGCCAGGAATAAATTGTGTTATGTTATGTTAGTAGATTAATATAATTTACGTGTAGTATTCAAATTCTGGGAAATTAACATAAAGAAATTATTAATATATAGATCAAAGATGAACAGCATTATGTGAGGTAAGTTGAATTTATATTTTTTGTTTCAGGAAACCTGCAAAAAATAACTGGGATTATTTTTTAAATTCTTTATAAAGTTCAGCCTTTAAAACATTTTAAACACAAATTTTAAATAATCAATTTACTAGAAAAAAATCTAAAAATACATATGGTGATTCAGAATATCCTTTGTGTACACATTTCTCCAATAAAAACATATTAATTATTATTCATCATTTATAAAACTATTTTTTTTGTATATTTGCAATTCTGCTAAGGTAAAGTTACCAAAAACCCTAGTGCCATGTTTTAATAATCAGACATTTCAGATCATCTTCCTTAACTCTAGTATAGATCTGAAATTGTTTACTTTTAAAACTTTTTTTTTAATTCAAGTTTTTAATCAATACTTAGTTATATAATAACAATTAAAACATAACATATTTGATTGTCTACCTGTATCTATTGAGTTTGAAACTAACAGTAACCGAGTGTACAGAGAATACAAGTTTATACCTGTACTATCAATATAACTAGTTAGATGAACACTTTGAAGTAACTTCTAGTTTATTTTAAATGACATAGCATTTTTTTTTCCCTAAAAATGAAAAAAAAATATTAAAAAAGGCAATTGTGAGTTTTCTACATCTGCATTATCTGATAGAAATAGACCAAAGAAATGTTTGTTTGTTTGAAGTTTTTCATCAATATCAGCATTTTTTGGTCCAGAGTTTTTGTTTGGAGAGACAACCTTTGTGTAGACATGCCATAAAAATGGGACATTAAATGATAACCCGCCAGGTTGCATTGTTTTAATATCTATAAACACATTTTACTGAATTGAATTAGTCTCCTCTATGAACAGCTGAGCATGATAACAATTCTCTGAAACGATTTTTACCTTGACATTGGACCTATAAAAATGATTTTAAATTGGTCCAACTCAAAAAATACAAATGGGATTGTGCTAAAAATTCAACTTGATTTTTATCATTATAATTACTTAACAACTGTGCATAGTTTCAATAAAATCTGTCTTCAAGTAATCTTTTGAAACTGCCAATTTTGGCTAATTTTTTTTTAAAATTGGCCTTACTAAAAAATACACATGGGATTATGCTGAAAATTGAGCTTTAGCTTCATTTTATAGTACTTGAATGCTTTGCTAAGTATAAACAAAATCCATCAAAGCATTTTCAAGTTATCATCTGGATACCACCGGGGCACGGACAGGCAATGGATGGACAGACACTCAAACAGACAGTATGGCATAATACCCCGCCACTTTGTGTGGCATATATACAAATGAAATAAAACTCTGTTCAATACTGCGATTCTGGATACAGAATGAAAATATTATCCAATAAAATTGTCAAACCCTTAGGGAAATGATTACAGTTTTATTTCAGTTGATTTTCTGCATCATCTTCGAAAATAAAGTTGACCCAGTTTACTGATTTTCTGAAGTCTGAAATGATCACTTATGGCCTTGTTACAAGAGATGAAATCCAAAAACTTACAGTAAATCAGGATCAAAGCAATCTAAGTTATCTGTGAGGTGCTATACTAGTTCCATAAAAGAAGAAATAATTTAGTCCTTCTTCCTATTTCTCAACAAAGTACCAAAGTCAAAAGTTTATTTTCATCAAGGCAATGTAAAATAGCTTGTATTGTAGCAGTTCATGGCATATTGCCATTAAGGGCAAGAATGACCATTTTTACCAAAGTGACTCATGGGTGGTTTAATGCAGCAGTTTCTGGGTTAATGTTAATAAATCTTTAGCATTTAGAACTTACCACATGTATATGAAAATTACACTGTTCTGAAACATTTGCAACTAAAAACTACTATATCAATCAAATTCATGTGTGGGCATTATTTTTAAGAAATTTACACTTTCCATGCAATCTGAGTGAAGACCCCCCAAAAAACTGTGTTCTGGCAGAATATAAATATTCAAGAGGTAATATATTAAATACATGCATCTTAAATTTGAGATTATTTAACACAATGAAGTTAGGAATGGCTTGTTCTGGACATGTTTATTAGTTGTGACTACACATTACATATTATCAGAGCAGTTCTGAGCTATCTTCAAGTACTACACCAATGATTCTGGCACCAAGTTAATGTTTTGTTTAGATGAAAGAGAGATCTTCAAATATAAATATGTATGATAGAAGAATGGATAATTCTAATGCCAGAAAAGACAAAAAGTAAAAGATTATCAAACTTTTACAGCTTGAATTTAAACAAAAAGAAATTAATGACTGAATTTCTTCAATATTTATAGCTGTTTATCTTTTCAAGTTAAAATATCGTAATAATGCATGCTGCTTGAGGAATGGTATGATATACATTATTAAATAGGTGAAAAACTTGTTTCTTTTTTGACAAACTCACATTCAATTGAAAAACTGTTATGTCTGGAATGTGATAAAAATCAAAGCAAAAAAAAATAAATAAAATAAAAATGACACTGCATTCAAAACAATTTCACTTGTATGTATAAAGTATGTAAAAACTGGCTCAAGGCAAGCAGAAATACAAAGACATGAAACATAATCAATCAATTTGGAACGACAAAAATGAGGCCAAAAAATGATAACAAACAACAACCACGAAAAACAAATACAGAAATATAAGCAACAACTATCTGCTGTAATACCTGGACATTCCTGCTTCACAAGAAGTAGCATCTATAATTTTAATAAAGGTAATTGTCAGTCCATCAAAAACATGTATGGTAAAAGAGATGGAAACAGATAACTACCAAGACACAAATTTAAATACAAAGTAGAACTAGAAAATACTTTAGTAATGCTTACTAATTAATAGCCCTGGGACCATACTGGGAGGGTTTCCAGTGCTCAACCCAAAGAGCAGCCCAGCGCGTCCCCGGGGGCGGATAGGGGAGACCCTCTCGTTGGGGGGTTGTCAGGTCATAATAAGGAAAGCTTGACCGCGGACGGTAGTGGGTAACGTGTTTGGAAAGTGCCACGCTCCTTGCACGATAAAGACCCCTTTTGTAGATTTCAAAAAAGAGTAGGCTCATTGTAGATGCTACAAAAGGCTAAATTTTCTGCCCCTACCTCAAACTCCATACTTTTCCTGTGGCAGTCAAAATTGTATTCCCTGTGACCCATCCCACCCTTATTTTCCATTGGCAAAGCCAATGTTCTGCTATGGAAACCCCCAAATATCATCCCATCAAAATATAAAATATCAGATGATCAATTGCAATAAGATTCTGTGAAAGTTTAAATCTCTTACATCCCCATTACTACATAGCTCTTCAAGTACAAAGTATAAGAAAAACTATGACATTATTTTAAGGATGGGCAAAATATAATGTTCTGTTAATATCAAAATTTTCTTGGACAAAATAATTCTTGTTTCCTGTAGACGCCATACCTTTGTTCTTCAGCAAGTGGCTTTTAAACTAGAACCAAATTAGATCAAATCTAGAACAAATGTACATTACTTACATTCATTATTGTTTATGTGCAAAGTGTTTTCACAATCCTTTACAAATCAATCAAATATTTCACTGGGCTGCTGTGAAAAGGGGATGTTTGTAACACTTAGTTTACCAATGGGAGCCATTTCCTATATTAACTGATCTAGCAAAGACACTCAAGGGGCAGTAATTTTACTGATTTAGACAACTATTATGATGTAAAACACTTATAAAATATACATAAATACATTTTATTTTATTAGTTTATATTGGCATTATAAGTCAGATCTGCATAATTTCTTGGCATAACTATACATCACCAATAAAATTTAGGTTTTTCTTTGAAGAAGAAAAAATTGTTTTGGCATAAAAATGTTGATATATACATTAATTATTGTGAAATGTGGAATATTGTTGCAGAGATTACCGACATGTGTACTGTAGAGATTTAAATGTTCAATAAAGCCTTATCCCTAATGATTTCTTCCTACACATTTCCAGAACTGGTTTACATATCAAATGTTAATGTCCACAATGATTCATTTTCTCTACAAATGGTATCTACTTTGAAACTACTGAGAACATGTTTTAATGACCACCTTAAGCTCATTCGTGTTAACTCCAATTACTAACTCTGGAACAAGGTTTATAACCTTGAGTAAACTGTCACACAGTATACATGTCATCGAGTATATGTTATAAAAAGAGAAACACTAACTCAGACAAAAACCCACTCTTTTGCCAAAAACCTGTACTTTACAAAAATTCTCATTTACTGCTTCAGCAATCAAGGAATAAGCATGTTACCACTTGTCAGAGGTTAAAAAGGTCAAATCTAAAAATAATCTTAAATGTCTGTTTGATAGGAAAGTAGAAATAAACAATTGAGAACAGTTGTGCAACATAAAAACTGTAACAAGTTATGTAAAATTGAAAGAAAAGTATCATAAAACTGTAATGAGTTTTGTAGACTGGAGTGGCATTTAAGAGAAACTTCTAATAAAAACTGTAACAAGTTATGTAAAATAGAGTGAAATGCCATAATACAACTGAAAAATCGGAAAAGTATGAAATGGCCCCATTGCAAAGCAAGATTCTTAATAAATAGGAAATGGTTTATAATTTGTTGGAAGAAGGTTTTGGGTCTGTGTCAAAAAAATGTAGGATGAGTTGACTACACAAAAACTAAATCATCATGTATAAAATGTGCATTGAAATGATCCCAAAGTTCCCATGTTAGAAAAATGAGGAAACATTTCTTGAACAATTTCATTCAATCAGGTACACAACTTCAATAGGTTTGCAATTTTTCAAGTTTCAAGAGTTGCTTACACAAAATAGGTACCCTCTTCTAAAAGATATTCTAAAGAAAATGAAAGTTCCCAAGTCTGGAAAAATGTGAAAAAATTCACTGAACCATTCCATAACAGCAGGTGCACATCTTCGATATGGGGGCAATCTTTCTGTGAAGTTTCAGGAATCTGATTTGAAAGCTGAAGAAGGAATATGTCGCCACTTTGAAAAAATTATTGACACAGGACTATGTTTCAAAGTCATGAAAATAAGGAAAAAAATTCTCAAACAATTCCATAATAGCAGGTGCACAACTTCAATTAATGTGCAGTCTTTCTGTGAAGTTTTACAGATCTGGGTTAAAACTGGAAGAGTTGTTGATTACAAAAAATAGATACCTTATTGTCCCCACATGCCTGCCTTTACCGGGGTTTGAACTTTGTGCAACCTATCAAAAAATTGCCTAAGGCATAAAGCATCATTATAATAAACAAAATTTTTTTTATAGAGGCCAGCCATTTCATAAGCTATAATTTTCAGTGTGCATAGGTGGTCTTATAATAGAAAGACTACTGTATTCCAGATGCTGCATATGATAGGGGATTTACAATAAAGCTGCCCTGCCAAATTTTGCTTCCTGAAATCCTTGTACACAAACAGTTAAATTCTTCAAAAACAGGATAATAAAAATTAAAAAATTTATTATATTAATTAGCTTGTTTAAACACATATTATCAGTAATATTCTAAACTACTGAATTTTTAATCTGGATAACTTGTTACCGTTTACTGTAACATCAAACCTGGTATTGATTAAAAATAAAAATCAATGACCTCTCAAGGACATTGTCAATAGGACAACTACAATAAAGCAGTCAATGGAGTCATTTGTTTCCTAGAGTCTAGAGATTTCCACACAACCATCATCACCAAAGTTTCTTTAAAGACACATGACAGAATGGGACAGGAAGAAAGAAATCTTTCTAGCTGTCAAGAGTGTCTATAAATGTCCAATATTTCTAACAAGTAATGGAACAAACAAAATGTCAAACACTTTGACCACTGAGACTTTTCTATTACCAGGTAATTGAGAAACCTCTCAAAACACTATTTCCACCAGATAGTACTTGAACAGAAAGACTATCAAACAAAACCCATAAACAATGTTTATGTGTCATGACTGATGAACCAAGAAAATTTACTCCACACAATTCCTAATGGTGACAATCAGTAGGATTCACAAATCTTTTTTACTGCCACAAGCTACATTCTGTAGGAATTGGCCATGAAGGTTTGTAAACAAGGTTTTTGTGTGAAACAGGAAGTCGTCTGCAACATCATCACAAAAGCCTTGGCACAATTAAAGGGTTGTATGTACTAAATTTTATAGATTGAAATCCAAGAATCAGGGGAATTTTGTCTGTTATCCAATATAATTACTGAGAGAAAATGATGCTATTAAGTCATACATGGAAGAATTAGATAAATAAAAGTGAGTTCTGAAAAGTGATTATGAATTCTTTGGTTTTCTGTCAGTTTAAAAAAGTTTAACACAAAAAATACTATTTTATTCAATTTATAAATGTTTTGTTTTGTATGTGTTATATTATTTTGTTTTCTTTTTTGTGAATCATAAAGTATTAAATATTAAACAGCTTACACCATTTCATCTCTTTTACAATACAACTAGGCTTGTATTGATATGTTTAAGTAACTAGATCATTTCTCTGCAATAAATATAACATGGAATCTTTTTGATGTAACAGGGCTTTGTTTGAAGATGATCTATACACACTCAACTGTGGTTCAGCTGTCACTCTTTGGATGTTAATATGCTTACTTGGTTAATTCCGCAAAAATACTTCGAGTATTCATGTTTTCCATCTGTCAAAGACTAAAATGATTCCGCCATTCACAGAAAAACCTACCAAGAAGTCAGATATGAAGCAACAAATTTACAATGTTTTGTTTACAAACATCAAGTGCTGGTATATACATGGGGTAAACTTCCATATCTTTAATTAAGTTTCTGTGAGTACATTAGGCGATCTGTTCAATATATTAAAGTGATTGATTGATATGTAACATACCTGTAAATATCTCAAACTAAAACCATACAGCTTCACATTATAATGACTTCAAGGATTATTTTGTACTTTTAGAATGTTTAAAATAGAAATAACTTTTATATTTATATCAAAGTCTTCATGCAAAAAATTGCTACAGCTGTTGTAACACCACTAAACAAATGTTGTAGGTGAAGAACATAATGGAGTAGAATACATCTGATAGAAATGCTCTTTATTCTGTTTCTAAAAAAATAAGCAGGACTAGTTACCATTCTTGTCCCAAAAGTAATTACAATTTTATAATAAGAAAGTATGAATCATTGAATGGGGTTTCAGGTCATTTTCATTAGATGTTCGTCTTTCCTGGCATGGTGTCTGGTTATATTGAGAAAGAAAGACAAGAGTACTAGGTGAAAACCAGACCTTCAGGAAGAAAACTGGCAATCCTTGTTAATTAAAGCTGAGGTGGAGCAAGCCCTGCACACAAGGCTTGAACTTGCAACATCAGGGGTGACAGGGCTATGAAAAATAGAACCTTATATAAAAACACTGCCACTGCAGCTCCAATAGACAAATGATTTAATATATATTAAATATAACATCAACAAAATATTGTATGAACATTTAAAGTATTATGTTCCAGGCAAGTGTTTTCTATTTAAACGTGTAGTGGTATTTACTTTCAGGCTTTTATACTAGAGAATGTTAAGAACAAAACATGCCAATAAACCATCATGCAGATCATTGTATAAAAGATACAGTATCACATTATAGCCTTCTTCAATGGCCTGTTGATCTGTTCAATCATTATATCATATCAGATATCTACATTGCTATTTTCTTATATTTCATCAATCATCATTTTATCTCTATACCAAACAGAAGCATCAATTTCTTGTAATTGAATGAGATGTTCTTTATCCCAGCACTCTATATATTTTACTGGGGACATTTCAAGTCATACTTCCATTCAAATGAAGAGAAACTCAACACTAAAGTCAAATTGTTTCTATTTTAAATAAAACCAACAATTAGATGAATATATTGTTTTTAACTTTAGTTTTTAATGGGGGAGTACACTGTGCAAAACCCCTGAAATTGTCGAGATAATGGGCAGCCTTTGTGAATTAAGGACATATCCTACTATTCAATCTCTATATGATATTTGCTTAATATTTTATCTTTATTTTTCATATGACAAAATCTTTAAATACAGCTAAACAAATTAGTGGTCACCGACCTTATTTAAAAGTTATGATGTCATCTTTTTGACCTGTTTTGAAGGTACCTATTATAAGTTCTGACCTATATCTTATGTATTGTTTTCTGTTGAGATCAACTTTGATTGTTTTAAAGGCATGTAGAAAACCACTGCACTATAATCTTTGTTTTTAAAGTTAAGTTTCAAGAATAATGTGGAATTAATACTTTACCACCATTTTTCCAGACTTTTCACACTATAAAACTACTGGACATGATGACAAGACCTTTTACTTTTAGATGAGGCTCCATTATTTTGCAGATAAAAGTAGTTGGCATTTGAGATTCTAAAGTAAACTTATAAGAAAATATTAGGTTAATAACCAGCAAGGTATGGTGTGACCAGGAAACACACTGTATAAAAGGCAAGATTATTGGATCCTTTTGAAGAATCACTAGACATTTAATATCAAGTAGAGAATTCATCCATCAGTTTATTCAGTTTTAACTATAGTATGTGGAATGCTTCCTCATTGTAATACACTTTGATTAAAGTCAAATAAAAATGTAGTAAAGAGGAAAAGAAAGGAATCGATAATTAATCAAATATTGCATGTAAATTGTCTTTAAATTGCTCCAAGAAAAGATGGGATGTCAAGAAAGCCTTCTAAATTAATTACAACGGTCAGACCTGATATACAATATCCAGTCAATACCAGCTAATACATGAATCCCAATAGCACTACACAGAGGTGTTTCAACTGAAAGAAATTTTTTTTACATTTATATGTAATATTACATGAATTTTTAAAGAAGCTAACATTACCAGCCAACTACCAAACAGTCTGTGAATAAAAGTGTTTGTAAACAACTGAACAAATTGTACAGAGCACAATTTATTGCATTTTTGGCCAATCAATGTCAAAAGCATAGCAGTAAATATTTCTTTCTGTTTAATAAAATTTGATATTGATACACAAATTCGAATTTGTGAAACCAATGGACAATTATGATCCAATGGAGAGTGTTAACCAAGCAATAAATCAATTTATCAACAAGAAGCTATGAAAAATGCATCAATATTGTCAAACATAAAACAAATACTCACAAGAAACTCACAACAAACATTTAATTTGGTGTGTAAACAAAACAAACAAATATAAATCTAACTGTCTACATAATTTTTATTAGGCTTTTAATATGTTGGATAACAAAACACTGCCATATTACTTCTATGTCATAGATCAACATTCATTTTGTGATGTACCAAACAATAATTCACAAACATGTGTAAAATTCACAGAAGTATGGCACTTGCACTCAGATGATACAGGAATAAGACTACCTGATCTATCATTTTAATAATCATTGATAACAGAAAAATGCTCTAATATTGTGTTTGAGTGAATCATCATCAGAAAAAAACTCAATGTGAACCAACCAAAACCCTAAACTTACAGTGACAGAACCAACCAAACACTAACCTTACAGTGGCAGAACTAACAAAAACAATAACATTATAGTGACAGAACCAACCAAAACAATAACATTATAGTGACAGAACCAACTAAAACACTAACCTTACAGTGACAGAACCAACCAAACAGTAACCTTACAGTGACAGAACCAACCAAAACAATAACATTATAGTGACAGAACCAACTAAAACAATAACATTATAGTGACAGAACCAACTAAAACACTAACCTTACAGTGACAGAACCAACCAAAACAATAACATTATAGTGACACAACCAACCAAAACAATAACATTATAGTGACAGAACCAACTAAAACACTAACCTTACAGTGACAGAACCAACCAAAACAATAACATTATAGTGACAGAACCAACCAAAACGCTAACCTTACAGTGACAGAACCAACCAAACAGTAACCTTACAGTGACAGAACCAACCAAAACGCTAACCTTACAGTGACAGAACCAACCAAACAGTAACAGAACCAACCAAAACAATAACATTATAGTGACAGAACCAACCAAAACAATAACATTATAGTGACAGAACCAACTAAAACAATAACATTATAGTGACAGAACCAACTAAAACACTAACCTTACAGTGACAGAACTAACAAAAACAATAACATTATAGTGACAGTACCAACCAAAACGCTAACCTTACAGTGACAGAACCAACCAAACAGTAACCTTACAGTGACAGAACCAACCAAAACAATAACATTACAGTGACAGAACCAACCAAAACAATAACATTATAGTGACAGAACCAACCAAAACAATAACATTATAGTGACAGAACCAACCAAAACAATAACATTATAGTGACAGAACCAACTAAAACAATAACATTATAGTGACAGAACCAACCAAAACACTAACCTTACAGTGACAGAACCAACCAAAACAATAACATTATAGTGACAGAACCAACCAAAACGCTAACCTTACAGTGACAGAACCAACCAAACAGTAACCTTAGTGACAGAACCAACCAAAACAATAATCTTAGTGACAGAACCAACCAAAACAATAACCTTAGTGACAGAACCAACCAAACAGTAACCTTACAGTGATAGAACCTACCAAAACAATAACCTTAGTGACAGAACCAACCAAAACAATAACATTATAGTGACAGAACCAACTAAAACAATAACATTATAGTGACAGAACCAACCAAAACACTAACCTTAGTGATAGAACCAACCAAAACAATAACCTTAGTGACAGAACCAACTAAAACAATAACATTATAGTGACAGAACCAACCAAAACACTAACCTTAGTGATAGAACCAACCAAAACAATAACCTTAGTGATAGAACCAACCAAAACAATAACCTTAGTGACAGAACCAACCAAAACAATAACCTTAGTGACAGAACCAACCAAAACAATAACCTTAGTGACAGAACCAACCAAAACAATAACCTTAGTGACAGAACCAACCAAACAGTAACCTTACAGTGACAGAACCAACCAAAACAATAACCTTAGTGACAGAACCAACCAAAACAATAACCTTAGTGACAGAACCAACCAAAACAATAACCTTAGTGACAGAACCAACCAAACAGTAACCTTACAGTGACAGAACCAACCAAAACAATAACCTTAGTGACAGAACCAACCAAAACAATAACCTTAGTGACAGAACCAACTAAAACAATAACATTATAGTGACAGAACCAACTAAAACACTAACCTTACAGTGACAGAACCTACCAAAACAATAACATTACAGTGATAGAACCTACCAAAACACTAACCTTAGTGACAGAACCTACCAAAACAATAACCTTAGTGACAGAACCAACCAAAACAATAACCTTAGTGACAGAACCAACCAAACAGTAACCTTACAGTGATAGAACCTACCAAAACAATAACCTTAGTGACAGAACCAACCAAAACAATAACATTATAGTGACAGAACCAACTAAAACAATAACCTTAGTGACAGAACCAACCAAACAGTAACCTTACAGTGATAGAACCTACCAAAACAATAACCTTAGTGACAGAACCAACCAAAACAATAACATTATAGTGACAGAACCAACTAAAACAATAACCTTAGTGACAGAACCAACCAAACAGTAACCTTACAGTGATAGAACCTACCAAAACAATAACCTTAGTGACAGAACCAACCAAAACAATAACCTTAGTGACAGAACCAACCAAACAGTAACCTTACAGTGATAGAACCTACCAAAACAATAACCTTAGTGACAGAACCAACCAAAACAATAACCTTAGTGACAGAACCAACCAAAACAATAATCTTACACTGAAAAACAATAAAAACAACACTTGCTTAGGTTTCAACCCAATACTTGCTCATTGGAACCAATATGGGCGAACCAACTGAACTAATGACAACCATACTTTAATGTACTATAAATGCCTGCATATGTGAAACAACACCTAAAATATGGTATACTGACTCATGACACCTTTCACTACTGGAGAAGTTATTACTATGTTGTATAAATCAACCATTAAGTATTTAAAGCATCCATTAAAAGAAAGAAGTGCCAGACTTTTTAAGTCAACAAGGTTCCATCTCTACAAACTTGACTGTAAACAAATCAAACTCTGAAGTTAGATAAAGCTCAGCACCCTTGTTCTTGTATAAACATAATATTTTCTGATGTCAGATCATGCATACAAGATTCAATTGATTTTGAAATTAATACCTATAAAATCATTGAGAAAACATGTCGAAGGATAAAATCCAACCAAAATAATTACAAAACACATGTTACCAGTTTGTAGGTAATGTAGTGTAAACTTATTAAGATATGAAAGACCTTCTCCTGATCACACTGTTAAACTTGTATAATCCTGAGAGTCCTACTGACAGCAATATTAACATCTAGTTAGTCTAATTACCTCAATTTACTTAACTGTGCCATATATAATAAGACATGCAAAGAACTTTGGTACATGTTACATACCATCATTTCACATGCATTTTATTGAAGAAATGGCACATGATCGATGTGGGATACAACGTATTAAAATAAAAAAGTACATAAATCGCCCTTGCACATTTTACGAATTGTGTTGTCAGTATTGTACATTTAATTATAAATGTCATTAACCCCTATGGAACCTTAATTGGACATATAAAGAATTTTATATCGCCCATACATTATGACATGTCAAAAGTACTTATTTCACAATGCACATGGAAGACATGAATTTACAATTTTTTTTCATCATGTTAAAATTGAAAGTGTTTAAACCCCCATCTATTTAAGGCATATATGATCTCTTTGTTTTGCATTTATTATTAAATTTTGCTAAAACCCAATATATTATGAAATCAGAAAACAGCAGAACTTCATGATATTATGTTAAATAAAAATACAAGAAACAAATTTTAAATTGATCCTTGTACTGGTATTACACAAACCTAGATACTGTGTGTGATGTCTGGGAGATAATAAAAATATTGAATTGAATAGGATAAATGTCTATTATTTAACAAGCTGCTATATAACAACAGCTGTGTAATTAAGGCACAAACTTTTCACGATGGTAACTAAAAATATATATAAAGGAAATAGAAACAAATTTTACAATGAAGGTCTTCCTCATTCCCCGCACCCTCCAACCAAAAAAAAAAAAGAAGAAAATATCTGAGATTTTTTTAATGTACTGTAGTGACCCCTTATTTATATCATTAACTGGTGATGTTCATTTTATCATCTGGAAACCACCAACTGTTGACCAAAAATTTTTTGAATTGAACTAAGTTGATTTATCTACAAATTGGATAGTGCTGAAAATTGGACCTGATCGTTACTTTATATTACTTAACAGCTGTGCAAAGTTTAAACAAAATCTGTTATTGAGTTTTTAAGTTATCATCTGGAAAACACCAACTGTTGACCAAAACATTTTTTGAATTGGCCTAAGTCAAAAACTACGCATTGGATTATGCTTAAAATTGAACTTTATCTTTATTTCAAACTATTTTACAGCTGTGCAAAGTTTAAACAAAGTCTTAAAATGACATGTTTTCAAGTTATCATCTGGAAACCAGTTTCTGCTTGAAGTTCTTGACTGTTTTAATTTTGTTTCTCTATCATTACAGTAAGATGGACTTTTGATGAATCAATTATATGTTTGTTTACTTGTTTGGGGTTTATTCCCTATAAAGAAGTTTTTCAGCTAAAAAGCTAGCAATCCTCGTCAATAAAGGTTGAAGTCTAGCACACTTTATTAGCCAACAGGCTTGATTCCACAACTCCAGTGTTAACAGGTTCATGATCAACAGTAGATGACTACCTTAACCACTCAGACACCAAGGAGGGCCCCCTTTTAATTGTGGGTACTAAGTATCTATTAGTATCTACAAGTATTCTAGATCAAAATTACTTTCACACATTAGCTGCAAAAAGGCCTGGCTTTTTCAAAAGATTCTAAAGTCACAAGTTATTTTTGCAACTTCAAAATTCTCACATTTTGATTGGTTAAAACAAGAGACTCATACTCAAATTTAGTTAAGATTTTTAAAAAATTGGTGCCATTACATAATTTAACCAAGTTTTAATTCTGGAAAGTAATGTTTAATTTTACAGTCAATGTTCTCATAAATCTATTCCTGGTTGTATTCACAATGAGATCTCTGTTGGTTTGCTGTTGAGAATAACAAATATACTTTAATTCAAGTACAATAACTCATTCTTTGGATTTTTTTCTGGGTGTCATGAAACAGTCAAGGGTTAGACTAATTTCCAGTATTCATTTCCCATGAAAGTATTCTGTGTTGTATACACACCAAATCTAGAACAATCCATAATCTACTACTCGTGATAAATATTCCATGATTGACTTGTATTTTTATAACAAATTTTCATTAGTATACTGGGAATATAGGCCTAGAAACTGCAAATAATTAAGATAACTTGAAATAATTATACTTCTATCTATATATGCTGAAACATTGGACTCTACCCAGTGTACTTGCAACATAGGACTGTAGCAAGTCAACAAAGGAAGCTTTTACAGCACTGTAAGTCATGTAAGTAAAGGTCTAATAGTAGGTCTCGTCATTGAACAGTACTGGCAATTTACTCCAAATATTTAAAAAAAACCATAGTATTGATAAATCTGTTCACATTATCACTGAAACATCTTTCAATAGAAAACTCTAAGAAACTATTAAAATAAGTGTTTAGATGTAAAAATTAAGTTTTGACCTATCTAATCGAAACACATAAACAATAGGATTAATTGGCTAAGAAATTGTCCATAAGCCCATTTAATAATAAAAAAAACTTTAAAATTAGAAATCTTTTTTTAATTAAATGTAAAATACAAATTATGCAACATTTGAAATTTCACCAAAAACACACACAAACACAAACTCTTACAAAGCAAATATAGGTTTAAACAAATGTAGAAAAATTGCAGTTGTGCAAAAATTTCTATCTGATAACAACAAAACATGTGTGCATAACACACTTAAGACAAAGTAAACATGCACTAAGAACAGTATAGAGAAGAGTTATCATGTCATCCAGGTATGTCATTCTGTATTGGATAAAGGCAGTTGTTATCGTAAGTCAGATGTCTACATGTGTTTAGCAAGAGCTCAACTCTAAAAAAAACGCTTCAATAAACAGTCAATATAAAGGTACATATAGAAAAAAAAAGTTCTTACAATATTTGACTTAAACATTTAAAACTTCTATAGAAAATTTACTTTGGAAAAATGGTCAAGGCTGCATTTTTTACAAAGGGTAACTTTGGAAAGACCAACTCTTATTGAAGGAAAGGAGATTCTTCAAAAAAAGATAGGGTCTCTTAGTAAGAAGACAGGGAACTCCTAGTGATTCCTAGAAAAAAGGTGAGAAACTTGTTAAATGCAAGAATCTTTATAACATGACAGGGAAAGAACAGCTCCCTGAAATATGAGAAAAAAGAAATTTGATACTCTTGTCAGAAAGACTGGAAACACTTTAAAAAAAACACCAGGATGTTCTTGGCTAGAAGAAAACACTTTTAGACAGAAGAACATTAACTTTATGGGTGAAGACTACAAAATTTATGAAATTTGAAAAGGGACTCTTGGCTTAAGACATTTTTTCTCTGAGAAAAGGAAAGAATGCTTTAAAAAAGTCACAAAAGGACTTACGAGTTAAGATAAAGGACCCTTTCAAACCCAAGAGCAAATAATGTGGGTTCTTGTGAAAAAAACAAGGCTTCTGGAATGAAAACAGGGAATTCTCGGGTACATCAAGGATTGGAATTTGGAAGATGACAGAAGATTGTAGGAAAAAAAAACAAGGATTCTCTTAGGAAGACAAGGATAAAATGTACCTGTGGGAAAACATAAAATTCTAGGATAAAAATGGGAAAGAAGACAGGATTAAAAGATTGTAAAGATGATAGGGTGGGCTTAAGAAAAATTTATGGAGACTTGTGAAGAAGACATGTGATTGAAATGTGACAGTAATATAATTCTGTTTGTTTGGTTTAATGTATCCCTATTTATAAATTGTGGGTTTAATATAAAACTTAGACATGTTAGTCAAAGGGTTACATACATTTTTATTGCAGCAAAATGCCAAGTCTTATCTGATTGTTCAACAAAAAAACATTACAGAATATTATTAATAAATGAAAGTGACAAAAAGAAGTTTTGTTCTGAATAAGTTATGTTACAAGAATACTCTGTCTGTCAGATTCCAAAACACATCTCATTATTCTGGAATTCTCCAAGAATAAAGTGTGCAACTTCTATGCTACTGGTATATCTGTACTTGTTTCAAAAATACATAATACAGTATCTGTGTGTCACTTTAAGTCATGTAGAGATGTATCAAACTTTAGAAAATGTTACCATTTGTCCTACATCAATGGAGTAGATTGAATCAAGTTTTTATTTGCAGAGGATAAGTGGCATAGATTTCTAAAGTCTTTTGTCAAAATTACAACTTAAGTCTGAGTTTAAACTCATATCAACTAAGTCTGAGATATTTTTAAAAAATGGGACCTGTTAAATACAAGTTTTAGGTACAATGCTATTATCCTATATACCAAACTCTACACCCATTTTATGTCATTGATGCCTGATGCAACGGCCTTTAATTACGATTTTTTTAATAAAACTAAGTATGTATTGACAATCCATTAATTTTTTGCATCAATCAATCATTGTTATTTCTGCAACTGGCTTTCTTAATCTTGTTAAAGAAACATTTGCAAGTGCTCATCTTCACATTTTCTGATCAGTTTTTCTGCAGATGTGCTTCCGATTTATTGAACCATGTTTAAGAAGTAATTAATAGATAATTTAATAACTAAAATTAAATTTTACCTTATAGCAGTTAGGGAAGGTAAGAATGCACAAAATTTTCTTACCTCTTGACAACATTTTAAAACAGTTTTAAATGTATAATATATATAAGATATAGATAGGCTTTCCTTTTATCCTGAAATCATTTTTGCTACTTTTTAAAGATATTTTAGAAAAATCATTATATAACATCAGAAAAATATTGTATTTTGGATCTAATATAAATATGGAAACAAATATATAACCAATATTTAAGTAACCAATGACAACATGACTCCACAAAACAGCTCTGTTAAATTACTGTGCAATTCATAGTTTTAGAATAAATTTTGAAGCATTCATAAACAACAATATCTTGAACAATGGTCTGATTATACATAACAAAAATGAGAATTTGTCTGATCTTTTGTGCCTGGAAACTTGCATAAACTGAAACATACAATAAAGACAACATTCCAGGTGAGATGATGTAATTAATTCTAATTCAGCTCACATTTTTCTTTATCATAATATAGTTGGGTTAACTGAAAGGTTTAAAATCAAAAGATATCAGTAATAATTAGTTTTATAGACATATTTGACAGATTATTGGACTAAGTCTTTGTTTTAACAGTCTATAGATCTAACTTCCTTGATTCTGTGCCAACAACTGCACAACTATTACCCATCTATCTCTGACAGTCTGTCCATTATCTGGGACAAGGATGAGCCCACAGTAACAACAGCACATGCTATAAGCTTCCCTCATCTGTGCCCTCTAAGTCTTCGGTAAATTTTAGAATAGATTTAAACACATTTCTACAACTCAATGTCTTCTACCAAAATGTGTGTGACAAAAAATTTGCAGAGAAGTCTTATTAATGTCATTCCAAATATTCCATAAGGAATAGTAATCAAGATGACTGCTTCATAGTTTGAGATTCTTCATTTTACTACAATTCCCTTTTTAAAAATATCTAAAGATTCTTTCAGAATCCTCTTGAATTAAAAAATCAGATAACAATGTTAATCAGTACCATTACATGTATTCAATAGATGAGAAAGTCTGGAACAGAGGGATAAAACATATCAATTCCTGAAATACATGAATGTTAACTGTGCTTAATACTTACTTACCTTTCATAAACAAACAAGGAGCCTTCTATTTCTGTCTTTTCCTAAAAGAAAACAAAACATGGTACAAATATACCTACTGACATATATCATTGTACTAGTACAAGTATCAAAGATAAAACTTATTAATTTATATATTTTATTGTATCACAACAAATCAAAAACAGCTGGGGTTTGAAAGAAATTGCATTAAAGTCACACAGTGACCTCAACCTTTAATGTAGAACCCAAATTGTGCATACATGTTGGTAATTTGAGCAAATAGTGTTAAAGTAATATTTAAAAATCTTAAAAAATCAAAAATAAGATAGATAACAGGTTAAAAACCTTGACATTCATGGCAGTGACCACAATGTTGCACAGGACATTTCCAATTTGATGTGATGATCACTTAAACAACGTAATTTGAAGATTCATTTATGAACAACAAAGTTATGGACCAGACACACATTTGCTTCAATGCTGTCATGTGACCCCTGACCTTCCAGGTAGTGACCCAAATGTTGCAAATAAGCAACCTATTATCTTGAAGTGATGATCAATTTAACCTGGTCTCCTGGTGCAATATCTTTCTTTGACACAAGCTTCACTTCAAATATAACACCAGGTCAGGACCTCCGATATAAGCATTTTAATTGGTTGATAATATGACACCATTAAATATCATATGCACATGTCAATCATTTTTTAAAGCTGGGAATACCTTTTCTTGATAAAATTTAAATATAAATTACATTCAACTTTACGTTAAAATTATTAAATCTTAATGCAAACTCAGCTGAGACATGCAAAACATTGAACGTCATAAAGAGAATGACGTCATAATACGTTCGGTCTACTTGAACTTATCTATGATACAAAACGGTTAGTCTATACCCGAACGTCAAATTTCAACACTGTCACCGTTGAAATCCAATGCTCCTGACCTGACGTTATATCCGAAGGCCGCTTAGGCTAATGAGGATATAATCCTCAGGGTACCAGAATAATGATCAATTGTGCCAAACAGTTGGAAGACTTTCAATAAAACACAGTTCTAATCTAGGTCAGATTTGCTTTAAAGCGGCTCTGTGTGGCCATGACCTTGAAGGGTTTAAAGCGGCTCTGTGTGGCCATGAACTTGAAGGGTAGATACCAGAATGTTGCATGTCATATGTCTTGATGTGATAATCAATTATGCCACTTTATTTAAAAATCCGTCAAAGTAATGGCCCACACGTAACTGAAAGGAACTATGTACTAAGGTGTACAAAGACGAATACAAGGGCTCAAAGTCCCCTCAAACTACTGGTTTGGAACAGTCACATACAAAATTATGTGGAGTAGAGTAGGTTTTTTTTTTTTTTTTAATTTTGGTGATATCTTACCCGTCTTTTTAGTGATTTCATGATATTGTGGTTTGTGTTTCATTTATCTCTTCTATCAATATTTAGGTAATAGCAGCAAGGCTAAGAAAATTGAAAAATACTAATTAAAACTAATCAACAAACAAGCATAATTATATATTGACATTTGTTTCCTCTAAATTAGTTGGAACAAACATAACTTGCTGGTCTGTTTTATTCTTTAGAAATCAACCATATGAGGTTAGGGATGATAGATAAGATGATATGCTATTTCATGCCTCATTACACAAAGATGCAGAAAGGGTCACTCTTGTTAATCTGTTCTACACAAACTTTTGCTCTACACATAAAAGGGTTAAATATAATTCGTTATCTTTTGTTCTTACACCCTGAGACAACCACAGGTTGTAATCAAAATAATAGAGTGCAAACAGTCTTTTACAGAATGCATCATTAAAGATGTGTTTACCATGTCTGGTAGTAACAGAGGCTCTGCTTCTGAATGGTTTTGATGTCTAGGGATGGGCTACAAATGTAGGCACCATTAACAACTGTATTGGTAAACAACAGATGCAATACAGGTTTATATGTGAAAACTAACTTGGCTACCCTTAATCATGTTAGAATTTTTGCTTTTTTGTTTTTTTTTTTTTTGGTGGGTGGGTGCGGAGGGGGGGGGGGGGGTGGGGGAAGGATGGAGGAGGATTTGAGTTCTTTTTCACATTTAACATATTCAAATTATAAAACGTGTATCTGTGAGCTAATGCTCACTAGTGATACCCCACCAGAAAAGTATTGGGTACACAGAAAGTAGATAACCAAGGAGAATGACAGCGCTATACACGGTCACCATATGGCACTATAGGATAAAGCAATATGCAAAATATCAGGCTGCTGCATACAATTGCTGCTTAGAAACTCGACAGAAATTTTTGACCAACGAATGGACAGACAAGGGTAAAACAGTATACTCACCTCTTCTTCGAAGTGGGGGTATAATTATTAACCAGAGGCTCTTAAGAGCCTGTATCGCTCACCTGATTTTATAGGCAATGAAGATGGCATTTCCCTGATGTTAAACTAAGTCCTGTAATTTTCAATAAACTTTAAATAGGACCATCCAAACAATATTACTAGAAAGCTTTGTTTCATTGGTTAACCGGTTGTATAGAGAAGATTTTTTTTATTTGCCCATAGGGTCCAATGTTAAACTAAGTCCTGCGGCGGTGGCAGCCATTTTGAATTTCCAATTGCCATAAAAAACATAAACTTTATAAAGGACCATCCAAACAATATTGCTAGTAAGTTTTTGTTTCCATTGATTAACCTGTTTCAGAGAAGAAACCTTTAAAAAAATTTTCCCATAGGGTCCTATGTTAAACTATGTCCTGCGGTAGCGGCCATTTTGAATTTCCAATTGCCATACAAAACAAAAACTTTATAGAGGACCATCCAAACAATATTGCTAGTAAGTTTTTGTTTCCATTGATTAACCGGTTTCAGAGAAGAAGCCTTTAAAAACTTTTTCCCATAGGGTCCTATGTTAAACTAAGTCCTGCGGTAGCGGCCATTTTGAATTTCCAATAGCCATAAAAAACATAAAATTTATAGAGGACCATCCAAACAATATTGTTAGTAAGTTTTGTTTTGATTGGTTAAACAGTTTCAGAGAAGAAACCCTTTTAAACTTTCTTCTCATAGGGTCGAATGTTAAACCAAGTCCTGCGGTGGCGGCCATTTTGAATTTCCGATTGGGATAAAAAACATTAACTTTATAGAGGACCATCCAAACAATTTTGCTAGTAAGTTTTGTTTCCATTGGTTGACTGGTTTCAGAAAAGAAGCCTTTCAAACTTTTTCCCATAGGGTCCTATGTTAAATTAAGTCCTGCGGTGGCAGCCATTTTGAATTTCCAATTGCCATAAAAAACACAAACTTTATAGAGGACCATCCAAACAATATTGCTAGTAAGTTTTTGTTTCCATTGATTAACCGGTTTCAGAGAAGAAGCCTTTTAAAACTTTTTCCCATAGGGTTCTATGTTAAACTAAGTCCTGCGGTGGCGGCCATTTTGAATTTCCAATTCCCATCAAAAACACAAACTTTATAGAGGACCATCCAAACAATATTGCTAGTAAGTTTTGTTTTGATTGGTTAAACGGTTTCAGAGAAGAAGCCCTTTTTAACTTTTTTCCCATAGGGTCCTATGTTAAACTAAGTCTTGAGGTGGCGGCCATATTGGTTTACCAATCAAAATAAAAAACACAAACTTTGTAAAGGTCCATCCAATGAACATTATGGCCAAGTTTGGTTTCAATTGGCCAAGTGGTTTCAGAGAAGAAGATTAAAATGTAAAAAGTTTACAGACGCCGCCGCCGTCGACGACGACGACGCCGACGGACGCAAAGTGATAACCAAATTAAAAAACCAATCATTTAATTTAATGCAGCGTCACTTAGTCTATTTCTATTGGACAATTTACAATTTTAAGGAGTAAAATTTAAATATATTGCATCTTAAAACAGATGAATTGAGAAATTGATGTAAAATGAAATGAAAATTTTCATAGTTTTCATCTTCATTTGATAGATGAAAAAAAAATTGAAGTTTTATCAATCAGCTGTTATTGCATCTAAATTAAATGCAGTTATTTCAGGTCACAATTAAAATAATGTTCATTTGCACTAACGCAACTGACTTAAAAAAAGCTGCAGAGTCAAAACTTTTATCGTCTTGTAAAAGTTTTTTTTTCAAGGATTTCTTACCGTTGTTGTGCCATGTTTTACTTTTGCAGTATTTTATATAACTGGATAACTTAACAATGATCAATCAATCCGAACAAAAAAGATACAAAAGGAAAAACATGGACAGATTCTCATTCCTCGTCTGTCCGAATGAAATATGCATCAAATAAGTTAATTTAAACCACTGATTCAAAACAGATTGTAAAGTTTCACAGTGACATTACCTTAAATGATGTGTTTGAAGATATTGCAGGGCTTGACAAAATTTAGCTCAAGAAAACGGTATACTTGTAACAATTTCTAACAAGCTCAGTCACAGACTCGAAAGATATGGTGTTTGAACCATATTTCAAGGAGGAAACAATGGTTGAAAACTCGATAATACACCAAAATGTTCACGACTGTCTGAGATAGAGATGATATCCATGACTCTACACTGCTACAAACTACAGAGGGTACCAGATAAAATCAAAATCACATTAAGTACTTAATTTTGACATCATATACATGGCGAGTATAAATGGCCAAAGTTGTGACATAGTCGCGCACCACTTAGCTACATGTAGTATCATTGCATTGTGTTCCCTTTTCAATGTCTGGATGAAATCCTTATATGTATATGAAAGAGACAAATATACATCTTGAAATACATACATTTATTTTTAAGTAAACTTGAATTCAAGTCTACACTTTCTTCGTCTGTTCACAATATTTATATTACATTTGTATTGGTTTCTGGGAATAACAATAACAAATGATGCTCTTTTTGTTGAAACTAGAATAACTTCCAAAGAGAAATTCAAAAACATTAGAGCAAAGAGAAATTCAAAAGCATTTGAAGGACTCCTCCTCGATGAGGATGGCCCATCTTTGAACAATGACATGATTCTCAAACTTATATTTTGCTATTGTCTAATCAACATTTATTGTCCACATTGAAATATTTCAATTTGACATGCTGTGACATTGAATTTTAATTGTATTTCAATGTTGATCGTCCAACTATACCTTCAATATTAATTGACTTTGACTATCATGTTAGCTCTGCTTTTAAAACACTTTGTATATTGCTTGATTTTGGGAGACCTGTTACATGGAAAAAATCTTTATTATGCTACAGATGTTTTCATACTCATAAAGCATCAATTGTTGATATTCATTGACTTGTTGCATTTCCGTGAACTTGATGCAGTACAATGAAGATACATAGAAGATGCTGCCATATTTACTCCTTATATACTTGCATTTACATTATTTGCAATAAAGATATTAACTCTAAAACTAATTTATTTTTAACATTTGGGGTCAGACTGGATAAAGAACTTAAGTACTAGATTCAAGTTTTTAAACATTTTGAAAGTTTATAAAAAAAGTCTCTTTCTACATTAAGGTCAGGTCCCTGTTCAGAATTCTTCACAATATCTGGTGTAAAGAACTTTAAGGGCTACAGTGTCTGATATCAAATATTACTTGAAACATTTTTACATTTTCTGACAAAAAGTCATCTTTTAATATAAGATTTCTTTTTCTACTAGTTTGTTTTTCAACATTGACACAATTTTTGCAAATGGTTTTTAACACAACTCTAAATAGTCCTAATTTCTTTGTCTGCTTGGACATCCGGCCTGCAGCAAAAACATCAAATATTCAATCTTCCTTTCCTTGGTAAAAAGTATCCAGGAAACATGATATATGTACCTTGTACTTTTGCCACATTAAAAAAACAACAAAATAATTAAAAAAAAAAAAAAAAAAAAAAAGAAAAGAAAAGAAACTAGAGGCTCCTAGGAGCCTGTAATCGCTCACCTGGAATCCAAATGACTTCAACTATATTAAAATTTTTGAAATTAACAGTTTCAGTCTAGTTGTTATAGCTTTTAAGTTACTGTGCAAAAACTAAACATTTCTTCAAAAATTTTTGTTAAATACAATAACATAAGGTGCCAACAGACAATTTCTGAAAATTAAATGGTTTTTAGGCATTGTCCTTTAGGGTACTTTAGAAATTTACAGTTTTACTCTACTAATAGTTGCGTTATAGACTAATTTATAATTCAAAAACTGTTCATTTGTCCAAATTCATAATGAAAGGGCAATAACTCCTATAAAGAGTCATCTTGCAATTTTGGACTAAGCAATCATTTGTAGGGCTTCTATTGCTCATCATTTGTGCAATTTACAGTTTTAATCTAGCTGCTATAGTTTTCAAGTTACAGACAAAAATGGAAAATTTCATAACAAAATTGTCATTTAAGGGCAATAACCCCTATAAGGAGTCATCTGACAATTTCAGACCAATTAAGTGAATTGTAGGGCTTTTATTGCTAATCATTTTTGCAATTTATTATTTCACTCTAGCTGTTATGGTTTTAAGTTACAGGACAAAAACGGAAAATTTCATAAAAAATTGCAATTTAAGGGCAATAACCCCTATAAGGAGTCATCTGACAATTTCAGACTAACATAGTAATTTGTAGGGCTTGTATTGCTGATCATTTTTGCTATTAACAGTTTCACTCTAGCTGTTACAGTTTTTAAGTTACAGGACAAAAACGGAAAATTTCATAAAAAATTGTCATTTATGGGCAATAACTTATTTAAAGAGTTGTCTGACAATTTCAGACCAATCAAGTGAATTGTAGGGCCTTTATTGCTGATCATTTGTGCAATTTACAGTTTCAATCTAGCTGCTATAGTTTTCAAGTTACAGGACAAAAATGGAAAATTTCATAAAAAATTGCCATTTAAGGGCAATAACTCCTATAAGGAGTCATCTGACAATTTCAGACCAATCAAGTGAATTGTAGGGCTTTTATTGCTGATCATTTTTGCCATTTACAGTTTCACTCTACCTCGTATAGTTTTCAGGTTATATTGTAAATACCAAAATTTTTGTCAAAAATCATCAATAATGGGCAATAACTCCTACAAGAAGCCAATACACAACTTCACACTAATAGCAACTATTGTAGACCTTAGGCTTAATGTGCTGATCAATTTGAAGTAACGGTTTTCTCTATAGCTATTATAATTTTTTAGATAATGATCAAAAACCTGTGTTGACCCCCATGTTCTATTTTTAGTAACAGCGGCCATATTTGTCTGTTGATCAACACCCTGGGTACAAACTTGAAACTAGGAACCTTAAGGATGATTGTGGCCAAGTTTGAAAAAAATTGGCCCAGTGGTTTCAGAGGAGAAGATTTTTGAAAAAGTTTACGACGGACGACAGACGACGGACGCCAAGTGATAGCAAAAGCTCACATGGACCTTTGGTCCAGATGAGCTAAAAAGAAAGAACAATGCATAAAAAGAGTCTACCTACTCAATGCCGCAATAAGGGTTGGGTTCGTGCAAACAGATTTTGGGGCCTCAATGTGCAATTAAAGCATATCTACTGGTAAGCTCAGAGTTACTGAATTAAAATTAATTTCAATTGCTATTGAGAAGCATCTAAACCATGTTAAAACTAATACATTTTAATGGCACAATGATTCCTTCAGATATAATCCCAAAGGTGTAAGAATTATGTTACAACTGAGAAGAATCCCATGTGTATTAGGAATATCATTTGTCAATTTTACATTTCTGGTACATCCATTAACATCTTTGACCTAAGATGAACTGTGTATGAATGTATGAATGAACTAATGATTCTCTGCACAAATTAACTATTGTGTACTCTTCCTGTGAGTTCATGATGCATAACTAAGAACATGGTGCTCTCAGAACTTTTTAAATGTATTTTAATCATTGCTTACCACTACTCTCAGGTATATAATTTATTTACATATATTAACAGAAAAAATATGAAAAAACAAAAACAAAGGCACAGTAGTGGCATTAACTGACATCCCACCAGATTGTTTATATAAAAAATTGATCATTTTTACATACACTTCCTACAGGAAAAACTTTGCATCATGATGGTAGACACCACTAGAGTATCATAGGCATTAAAACAAAAATAATGAAAGATCAACACAAAGTTTAAATTAAATTAGTGAAATGTTTTTTGAGAATAGCCATATCTGATGAAGCCTTGGCAACCCTCTTAATTGCAGCATAGAAAAGGGACCCTCTAATTACATTATAGTCAATTTTACCGTGTCATTCCGACGGGATTTTGCTTCACAAAATGGAAAACTGCTACCGCGTTTGGTCGAGTTTATGGTCCTTTAGTAGATCTTTTATTCCACTTTTTTAAAGTAACAATTATTTTCCACAGTTAATCGGCTTTTTGAAATGCGGCCGTTTTTTCATTTTGCCAGATCGATTTTCCATACTAAATTTTGACCTTGTTTTGAACGGAAGTGTACGTTAGGAAAATTCCATTGTTGTCTATTCGAAATCCTTCGGGTAATGTCGTCTGCAGTTGAGGCGGGAAAAGTGAATACAAGTCAGATCGGCACTTGGTCAAAACGGCACCTGGTTAAATCGGCACTTAGTATAGTCAATTCGGCACTCAGTATGGTTAATTCGGCACCTGATATAGTCAATTCGACACCTATATTTTTTTCTGAATTTATTACAACAAAAACGACTGAAAGATAACATGTTTATTTTATTTCATTAAAAATCTAGCACATATAAACGCAACCAGCACAATATAATCAAAGAACAGTTCAAAATGATAAAGTAATATATTAAATGATTTAAAAATCATTTCAATTCATCATATTAAAGTTACAGTTAATGTCAGCATTATGATCGTTATGTGCAGGAGGTCTGTAAACCGATGTGCATTTCCTTAGTAAATAGCTGGCACTGATGGTGTTGTTCTTATATTGCTGCCACCAACTGAAAATCATTTGCTGAACCTTACGGTTCTGTTTTCTTTGATGGCGTCTTCATTTTTCCTCTGCAACAAGCCATAGCTGTAAGGGAATATCTTCTGCTTCTGCAAACACTGCAGAGCTTCCTGTCTTGGACGAACTATTTTGACTGCACTTGATGCAACTGTACTGTCGTCTGACACTTGGGAATGATAGTATCTCATTTAATATTTTCCATTTTTCTCAAATTTCTTACTTATTAAACAGCTTGGACTTCGGCCTTTTAATCTTAATTTAAACATCATTTAGTTAACAATCATGAAACACTTTCAGGGTCATTATTACAACAACAAACCATATAATTACACAAACAAAAAATTAATTTGTTACTTTTTCAATGGAATTTAAATGTCTAATCATTGATGTTATTATAACAGTAATATATACTATTTATCAAACTTAACAGTTGTAAATTTCAAAGAATCCCCCAATCAACATAAATAATTAGTAATTATTTTATTTTAAATTATAATTTTCAACATTTCATGTATTAAAATTTGCCCTTTAAACAATTTTATTGTAATAAGTATAAATCATTTATCAGGTGCCGAAATCCTATGCCGATTTGACTATACATAAGTGCCGAATTGACTACTTTTCGGTGCCGATTTGACTTTTTTCTCGCGGTTTGTCAGAATACCATTGTACGTTACGAAAACAGACAAACGTTTGTAAACAACATTAGACCCCTTAAGATACAAAAATGGCTGACTTCCTATGGAAAATCGATCTGGCAAAATGAAAAAACGGCCGCATTTCAAAAAGCCGATTAACTGTGGAAAATAATTGTTACTTTCAAAAAGTGGAATTAAAGATCTACTAAAGGACCCTAAACTCGACCAAACGCGGTAGCAGTTTTCCATTTTGTGAAGCAAAATCCCGTCGGAATGACACGGTAAAATTGACTATAGTCTTTTATATTATTTACAAACGATTACTAAAGTAAAATTTGAGTTCATCTGGCATTACATTTTCCGAGAAAATTCTTAACACAATTTTTTTTCTAGCATTTTCTATGTTGATAACAGGGAACACTAGAATACAAGAAAAATGCATTTAGTGTGACTTTTTGAGACTGAAACTACCAGATTAGAAATTTTAAATATTTCTTCCATCCAATGTTAAAAGTGCTGCCTCAATCAGACGAAAAGACATTATTGACTTAATTATCTTAATTCATTGTTTCCTCTTGTCTTGTCACTATTTTAATGTATATTCATGCTTCAAGCAAATACATAAGATATAACACAGAATAACATGAAAGGAAATGGTATTATAATTATTGTAGTGACTTTGTCAAGAAATGTTTACATTTATTTTAAGTAAGACTTCCACTTTTAATTGCAATCTCATTAGACTTGGCAACTAATATTATTTTACAATGGATATATTCTACCCCTAATAGATTACTGTTGTATAATATGGGGCAGCTGTAATAATGAAGGACTAAATAGAATTTTAAAACTGCAAAAAAGAGCAGCACGACTTATTATGGATGCTGATCCATTAACACCTTCAGAACCTTTATTTAAATATCTTGGCTGGATGAAAATTGAACAAAGAATTAAATATCACAAATGTCTACTTACTTTCAAATGCTTAAAAAATGAGGCTCCAGATTACCTCAATAAAAAATTTTCATTATATTTCTGAAACAAACCCATATGCTCTAAGAAATGCCTTAAAAGGAAATCTCAATGTCCCTTAACCAAAAACTGAACAATTCAAAAAATCTTTTGTATATCAGCCCATTTGCTATGGAATAACTTACCAGCTTCAGTGCGTGAATCTATTAGCACCAATGTATTCAAGACAAATATTAAAAACTACTTATTATATTCTTCAGACCATCAGGACAATGTATAACTTTTCACCAATTTGTATGTTACTTTCTGTATACTTGTATACTTTCTATATATGCAATGTTTATAATTGTCTCACAATTTGATCAATTTATGCTGTACTTCATTATTTTCTTTGGTTTAATATGAGGGCCTCAAGGAAGATTAGTGTAGCTAACTGAGTTTACCCTCATAAAATAAAGTATTATTATTATTATTATTATTATTAATAGACTATAATGCAAGGGGAACAACTACTGCTAATATGAAGAACGGAAGTAATGAGTTGTCTCCCATAACACATGGCAAAATAAATGAGATAGTGTTTTATAATATTTATTTGATTTCCAACTTTATTAAAAGCAATAAAATGCTTCACAACATAATTTTACAAATGACTGTATTATCAATTTAGTAGAACTATACTAAATTGACAATATTTGAACATCAAGTTAAATTTCGTTTTCAATTTCATTCTAACAACCAATTCTACTATATGTGTGTGGATTTTTTTTTTAACTCGACCCCAGTAGTACTCCCCTAAAACAAGAAACAAATCACAAGCCACAAAATAGCAGGAATTCTCATGTTATTCACTTTTCAACAACTGAACTTTACAATAAATTTAATTTAATGAAGATTTATCTAAGCAGTTGATTGACATTATCATTTATGCTCAATTTTTTTGTTAATAAAAGCCAAATATAATAGCTGACATAAACCTTGGGTCAAGACAAGTCTCTGAGGTACAAATTAATATCTGAAGTCACTGCACAAATATTGAATTTGTTTGAATAAAAGATGCTTTGCATGCAACATATATCCTAAAAACAACTGTGTTAGCGAATAGTCTTCGAAATTAGCACCGGGCAGACGCCGGTAAAACACACCGTCAGGCTGGTGAACTTGTCTGCCAGGTCGGCCTGACTGACCAGTAAAAATTACAAGCCATGTTTCCTTCTATATCGTGTTTCTCAAATTTTAGCTATTAAACAAGTCGTTTATATCGTCTTTGATTACCTTGTCATGCCATAATTTTCTGATTTAATTGGTCTATCATCGGTAAAAATATTGTTAACATTTGCTTTCTATTAATAAATAATATTTACATATAATGCCATATGCATGTACATTTCCTGATTTTTCTCAAAATGGCGGCCTCCATGTTGAGGTACGTCGCCAGGCAATTACTGCGAATATGACATAGACAGACTGATTTTTATAAACTCCAGAGAATAATATATTTTTATATACTCCAGAGAATAAAATATTAAATAAATTTATTGCATGAATTAAAACAGATTACTATTGATGACATTTACATGCCAAAGTTGACCCATATTGTATTTTTTTCGGACCTGTAAAAATTTTGGATCTAAAGGTCTGACTGACCTGTGGATTAAAATCTTAATGTCTTTGACTGAGAAAAGATTTTCACAATCCAGAAATTATGTACAAATAAAGCAAGGACATTTTCTAAATGTATCCATAGTTAGAGGTGCACATAAATGTTGTATATAAAGAAAAAAAAAAATGACAGTGACAATTTATTTGATTTTTCTCTGTTATAAGCACAATAAATATGTATAAATGCATTTGGGACTAAAATTGTTACGGCTTTAATATGCAATGTACATTAACAAATTGTATTTATTGGGTGGAAAATTGTTGACCTTAGCAAATTTGTATACAGCTATGTAGAACGAATAATCGTACCCTCGCTTTTTTTTTTTGGCGAGGGTACGAATTTAGTCCCATTACTCGTAATGTAGCAGAGCAGGAGTGACCCACTCCCGGCACTTTGATGTCCAAAAGAAGTTGCATATACAATCAGACGTGGTCGATCTTGATATCTTTCTACAGTGTCACCATTTTTTTTATCGGTTTCGTGTTTAAAATCGATCATTATTGATACGTGATGATAGTTATTGCTGTTTTTAATAACCGCTGTCTGTTGTGTATTCATTGACATTCGTGTCTCTTTTTGATTACGTTTACTACTTGAAAAACATTAAGAAACCCGAAACTGAATGGCGTGTTGCATCTTGGGTAATGCATATGTAAATTACTAGGGAATGGTTGTTATAGTATGCAAATTAGCACGTTTATAATAAAATTAGGTCACATTATCCATATATGGAAAAATGATCAACGTAGCATTTTCCTCGTGCATCTTCAAAGACGAAAAAAGTAATTTTTTCAATAAAGATCGTTTCTCGTTAGTTTCGCAATGTCTAAAGCTTTAATAATGTAAAGAAGATGAATGTTATGTTTGAAATTTGTATACATAGACCGAAGTTAGAATTTTTTATTTGCTACATTACAAGCAATAGGACTGAATTCTGCCGTTAATCCAACAAATCACAAAACTATCTTCGGATTATAACGGCAGTAAAATTCGGCCTAACAGCTATGATACACACCTACAATAATTATTTTAAATAAGACTTATTCATGCAATACTTTTTTAACATGTACATGTACATGTATATTCATGCAGCTTCTGTTCAAAGGGAAATAACTTCTAAACAATACTGTTGAAAAAGATTTCCTTCACTAAATTCTATCAATACATTCATATGTATACATGTATATACACACCATCATTTACCAACAAAAGCAAACCAATAAATAAAGTAACAATTTCATGTGGCTTGATAAGAAATATTTTGTGTCAGCTATCTGCACCTAATTAGTAGCATTGTCTAATTAGAAAATATTTTAATTAAAAACATGTGTCCTGGCATCTATCTGTTAAATCATTGTTTAATGGCTGTCATAAATCTTCAATAAACAGAACAGTTTTCACTATGCAATAAACAGAACAGGAAAGCTGTGCATGTGTATTTGATACAATGTATACAGGTATGTGTATATGTTTATTGCAGAGAGTATACTTAGACAAAAGATTTTTGTATGGAAATGCCTTGTATATAAACTGAGTTTATTAGTGAAATGTATTATCACATAATGTAGTACAAATTGTATCAAACTTTAATTTTTAGTTTTGGTTATTGATAATTATATTTTGTATTATCTGAAACTTGCACTGCATGTTATTTGTGTAATATTTTAGTTCGTACCAAATGTACTATAGCCTTCTCTTATTTCAACAATATGAACAACCAATTACAGTAAATAACAAGCAAGGCAATTGACAAGACACAAATTTAATGCACAGTAATCATCACTAACCAAATAATGTTTATACAGTGACAAAAGAATTCTAAAATTTTAATAAAAGTTGCATACTTTTGTTATAGGCTTGAAAACTATGGTTTTTTCACACTGGCAAATGTTATGTACTACATACCCTTAGTTTCTGATATATTTGTAAATTCAGACAAGTGCCTATATACATGTATTTGACTAAATTACAAGACATAAAGGTCAATAAAGGAGCAGATAAAATGCCATCAAAGATACAAAGGTTGTACAATTGAATTTACTATGCCAGACGTGCACGTTTGGTCTAATAAAGACTCGTTAGTGGTGCTTAAACAAGAAACATGAACGATATTTCAATTTCAAATAAATACTACTTTGTAGAGCATTTATTCTTAAAATTCTGAAAGGTTTAAAAAATCTGATTAGGGTCATCTACACATTGCAATTATAATAACCTTAGAATTTAAATCATTTTAGAAATTTCAGAACATAAAATTTATACAATGACTATATCAAAGATATTCTTGTCAGCAATGGAGTGTGGTGTTAAGTAGCTAGTACACTATTAGCCCTCATTTAAGATCACCTTGGGAACATTATGACAACAGTGTCATAATAGGGGAGGTCTTTATTGGAGAAATGCTCCGATGTTAAACAATTTAAATAAAAATTAAATGTCCATGTACACCTGGGTTAACCTTTTACAAGAAGAAAGCTACCTGCTAATGCCAGGTCAAAATTATAGGGAGAAATCACTTCACTTTTGGGGGCTGACAGGGAGAAGTTAGGAAAAAACAGGGAGAAGTGTGTGGTCAACACGGAAATGTTGTATTTTATGTTGCCAATGCATCCTGTTTTGTTTGTTTTTTATCAATTAAGTATCAAAGACAGTAAAGAGTTTGATTAAATGTTCAGTATACTTATATCACACATTTTCATAAATACATGTATTAAACATACATGTTACAAAAAAAAAGAATCAACTATCACAAAACTGTAAATAAATATTTCTTTGTCATTAGTACACAAATTAATTAAAACATATTTAACTTAACTTTGTTTAAAATTACTGCCAAAATTTTTATTATTTTTCGATCATTGCAGTAATCTTAGTCTTTCAACGCCAGCAATATCATCTCCGGCACCAAATTCATATCCGCTCTGGAAATGTTCTTTAGTTCTTTTGCTCTGAACTGCATTCCGGTCATATTTTTAAGCTACACTTTATGTATTTAAATCAAGCTGAATGGGTACCAGCTTACTTTTGTGGCGAGTCAAACAAAAACATGACACGGTATCAAAAATAAGAAGAATTCTTACTAAAATGGGAGTAAAATTTGAAAGGGGATTCAACAAAATGAAAGGGCGACTTCACTTTTGAAGGTGATCGATGGCGAAGTGTGGTCACATTGAGGCAACTTTTTTGCCCTGCAAGGTGAGCCCTGGAATTATAAAATAAATTATAAACCAAACTGTAAAAAAAGTAACAGGAGACACTAAGGATAAGTCAGAGACACCATACAAGTACTTAATTTCGCAGTAATGTAGCAAATTAAAAGTTCTAACATCAGTCTATTTATACAAAATTCAAACTAACGGGAAAGGATCTTTATTGAAGAAATTTCTTTTTTCATCTTTGAAGATGCACGTGGAAAATGCTATGTTGATGATTTTTCCGTATATGGATAATTTGACCTAATTTTATTATAAACATGCTAATTTGCATACCAGAACAACCATTCTGTAGTAAGAATCCAGTAATTTACATTTGTATTACCCAAGATGCAACACGCCATTCAGTTTCGGGTTACTCAAATGTTTTTTATGTAGTAAACATAATTAAAAAGAGACATGAATGTCAATGTATACACAGCGGCAGCGCACAGCGGGTTATTAAAATGGCAATAACTATCATCATCTATCAATAAAGATCGACTTTAAACAAGAAACCGATAAAAAATGGTTACAGCGTCGAAAAATATCAAGATCGCCCACGTCTGATTGTATATGAAACTTCTTTTGGACATCAAAGTACTGGGTGTGATTCACTCCCGCTCTGCTACATTATGAGTAATGGGACTTAGTTCGTACCCTTGCCAAAAAAAAAAAGAGCAAGGGTATTCGTTCTAGGGTACAAGATATTAACAAAAAAATAGCTCAACTAAAAATATTTATGTAGGTGTAGACATAACCATCCTACACATGAAGTTCTTGTATTCATAAAAATATTTGTTATGAACATGCCATGTTTATTTGGGCAAAATTTCCAAAGAAGATTAATAGAATAACATAACATTAAATCCAGAAATAATTCTTCTGTTCAGGACACTTCCATTTGCACAAAGTTGTGCATGGGACACCCATCTACAGAAATTTTCATGATGTCAATAAATATATATCTTTATTTCTTCAACTGCAGCTCATATATTTATCAAAGTTATTAAAATATATAAAATATACTTTAAGAAAGAACATCAGGTCTGAAATCAATTAAAAGTGTTTATCCAACAGATATGATTTTTCATTATGGGCTGATTACTTTACTTTTCTTCATTGTTCACTAACGGTTATTTGACAAATCAGGGAAATAAACAAATGGCGCATAATCCATTTGAAACACGTAAATCATTTAAAAAAGTGTTCAATACTTAAATTCTTTGCCAGCGGTCGCGCTAGGTTAGAAAAATTGTGCGTGTAAAAAACGCACTGACACTTTTTTATTGCGTGCCAGTTATGAAAATTTGCGTGAAATGCATTATGTATATAGTTTGGCTTAAATGGCTATTAGCTTGTGTTTTAGGTAATTGTAGAGTGCATTTATCCACAAACAATGACGATCTCACCGTTTTAAAGCATTTGCGTGATTAGAAATCAATATTTAAAGATAAACTTTCGAAAAGATCGATCATTCATTTTTTGTAAAAACTATTCTAGTGTCAAGGTCTTGAAACAGAATAAATGGATTTGATTGGTCGATCCTTGGTTATTTAGAGGGGCCAGCTCAAAGTAATTTACGATTACTGAAAGCTTGGCAAATCAGCAAGTTTGAAATCATTTTAATATGTGAGAAAATACATGATTTTATTGGTTTTGATTTTATTTGACAATTGTGTTTTTCGAAGATTATTTACATCCCATATGAAGAAACTGTTAAAACATACACATTTTTTAGCCGGTGGTTCATTGCTTTGAGATGATCCCTCTGATTCGATTGTTCTATTTATATCCGAATTAGATGTAGTATTTTTGGATGCACTGTTTTTCAAAAAGTCTTTAAGTGACCTTTGGGATGACTTTGATGCCATGTTTTCTGAAAGTCTTTGACCGGAAATTACGTAAAACAATTAAAAAAATTTTAAACGGGTATGAAATGATTTATTTCCGTACAATGTGGGGAAAATAGGTACCAAAATTGCGTTCACACATTAAAATAATTTGCGTGCCGATAACGCATGGGTCATGAAATTTTGCGTGGGCACCAAAATTTTTGCGTGAAAAACGCAAATATTCGCGTTAACGCGACCGCTGCTTTGCTGTTTTTGTTCTAATTACTTATTTACTGATAAAGTTATAGTCTAGGTGAATAAGTTGGACCAGATATACAAGCATCTTCTGTGAACCATCAGGCGACTTGGGGGAAATAACAGGGTGACTAACTTCTCTTTTAAGGTGTCTTAGGGTGACTTCAGGTCCCTAAGGGGGACACTGTCACCCACTTCGCACAGTGTGGTGAGCCATAAGTAAAATAGGACGTGTTTAACTGTTTTGTTATTACATGTACACTGCAAAGGACACTTAATAACCAGTACTCAACATTAAAAACATTACAAAATATATGTTTGTGTAATGTACCTTGTGTACAATAAATAGGGCCTTCTTGACAGTTTTTAGAGAAACATATCTACCTAGCTAGGGGCTACAAATTTTTTGTTATTATTTTTTTTTTTATTTTCAATTTCATATAATCAAAACTGCACAAAATCTAATGATGTTACAATGCTTCCCATAAAGATGCTCATGTTATTCCAACTGACAGTACAGAAGCTCTTATTAACATAAGACATCCAAACTATTTACTGCATTAACACTAATGCAAGCAGAACTTCTCCCTATACTCTGCAGACTAGTCCACTTATAGGTTTTGGAAATAATAAAATCATTTGTTTTTTAATGAGGTTTAATGCTACTTCTAGAAAATTTCAGTGGTGTCGGCTTTGTTCGTGTGGAAGTTGGAGTACAATCATTGGTATCAAAGGAAATGATTCTAAATGCTTTAAACTGCATAATTAGACCTAGCATATGAAAATGGTTATCCCCCTTTGACTGCTGTTCTGCTGATGAACAGCATGCGTGGGTGGAATTGTTGACCTACTTCAGATAAATTTAAGTTATAAAAAGTGACAGTTGTGATTCAAAAACTACAGAACATTAATTTAAAATATAAACCTTGTTACCACCGAGAAACTTGCTCTGTTATTTTACTAACTATAGTTTAACAATCCTATTTTATCCATCTAAATTTCTCTAAAACTATACTTCCAAAATGAATTTCGTGTTATTAAAATTGTTAATTAAAGTGTAAATATTATTCCTTCGGTATTTATTTCCAACCAATGTGAACTGTCACGGCATGCATTATCGTTATTGCTTAATTAGGTGTCATTACTGTAACAACTATGTGAAAATCCTGAAAATTTGTCATGTAGTGAAAATTGTGTGTGTTTTGTGTCTTAGTTTTAAGTTAATATCACCCAAAATTTGACACACACCCATTCACCCGTCTTCGAACTAAAAGAATACAAGGCAACTTGGGACGCAGTATCAACTATATCTGTGATAAACGGATCTCTTTGCTGCAATGCAGCTAAATTCATTCGACCTTCCGCCATTTCCGCTGATCGATGAAGCCTCGCAATGAATATTTTCTTCGTAACTTTTATTATAAATAGCACCGTTTCTAAATACAGACAAATGTTTTTACTATTATTTACGTGTTTTTTATTTAATATTATAATTTAAGACATAAGTCTTTTCTGGTTTAAAATTTTTCATTGGGAATTTTTACAAAATTGAGAACAGGTGCCCGAAATTTGATCAAGCGGCACGCTTATATTCACGGTACAGCGACTTCTGGTGTTCCCTGCGATCTTTGTCGTGTGTCGATGGATTATCATATCATTCATGCACTTTAACAATAAGTGAAAAAACTAGTTTTTCCTGCTACAGTATTTATAAATGGAATGATGAAAAGAATAGAAATATTATGGACGAAAACCCCGGATGATGATACAAGAAAAAAAGCAAAAATGGACGAAATTGACGATTTATAGCAAATTTTGTATTAGGAGTTTTCCCTGTTTTAAGATCCTAAAATGGAAAATAAGGGTCCAGGTAAGGATAAATATTTAATATAACATAATTATTTCTAAAAATAAATGTAAAAATTAATAAATTATTGACGTTTAAAAACAAGTTGTTGAATAAAATTAGCATGAACCATTGTTGCAGATGCTGAATGATGATGATATACAAGATAATAGTTTGTTTTCAAATATCTGATAACTTTTTTTGTGGAATTTTAAATATACTATATATTACCTTCTGTAAGATAAAAGGTTAAAATATTGGACAAATCAGCTAGTCTAAAACACTTTAATGATTAAAATTTATATATGTAGTTTAATAAAACTGTGCATTTATTATTCTTTTCAAACAATTCCAAATTTCACATACATTTACAGGTGCTAAGCATTAGGTCTCACTTTATTTTTTATTAACATGTTCTGTACATTTTTACTTGCAAATGGATTGGTGTTGGATTCTTAAGTAATTTTATATTGAAACAGCTTGTCATTGATTTAATCATTTGACAAAGACAATAATTATTGAAAACATTGCAGACAGAGAGGTCTTATTAATTCAGTGGTTTCATGCCTGTCTGTTTTTTTTTGGCCAATTTTTAAAAATTGATCTGATAATACCTAGACAGAACTATACAATACCCAGGGCAGATGTAAGTATTGAAACTTTATCTTACTAGTAACATACATGTAAGATAAACAGTCTTAATTAACTCCTCATGTACCCACTCCACTGCAAATTATTATAGCAGAAAACCATAGTAATGGGGGGTACACTTATTACATATCTGTGTAAACATAAGTACATCATCTTGATTAAATGACAGCAAGTAATTTGGTTCCATATTTTCTCCAGAAATTTTCATCTTATTTTTGTTTCCCCCTTTTTTTTATATAAATAGAAAAATAATTTTTTTTAAGTCTTTCCTTTTGGCCTAGTGGTACCAAAATATGGTAAATTTTGAAGCATTCATTGTAATAAGTAGAAAATTATTATGTTTTTCCCCATTTGTATACTCCACCACACAAATTGGCAGAGTATTATATAATACTGGCTGCATGGATATGAGTGGTCCATCCGTCTGTCTGTCCATGCCTTGTTGGTTTCCAGATGATAACATGAAAGTGGGTTAACAAACGTGTTAACAGATTTTTTTTAAAAACGTTGCACAGTTGTAAAGTACTATACAATTGGATAAAGTTAAATTTTCAACACAATGCCATTTGTTGTTTTTGAGTGAGGCCAATATTAAACAAAAAAATTGTCAAAAATTGGCAGTTTTCAAAAGATTACATTTGTACTTGAAAACAGATTTTGTTAAAACTTTGCAGAGCTGTTACTTACTGTAAAATGAAGATAAAGTTGAATTTTGAGCACAATCCCATTTGTAGTTTTTGAGTTATACAAATATAAAAAATACAAATATAAAAATAATTTTTTAGGTCGAAGGTCAAGGTAAAAATTGTCATTCTTAGAATGGACTGTTAACATTCTCAGCTATTCCTATAGGCTGATGATTTTTTTACCCCCGCTCGACAGAGTCGGGGGTATATAGTGGTCCTCATGTCCGTCCGTCCGTCCACATTTGGTTTCCGGATGATAATTCAAAAAGTTTACATCCGATTTGAATGAAACCTTGGGATATTGTTATATATCATGTTGGTAAGAAGCCTATCGATTTTGGGGGAAATCCGCCAAATTTCAAGGTCGCAGTCCACGAAAAACGTTAGGAATTTTAACAAAAACTTGGTTTCCAGATGATAATTCAGAAAGTTTACATCCGATTTGAATGAAACTTTGGGATATTGTTATATATCAGGTTGGTAAGAAGCCTATCGATTTTGGGGTAAATCCGTCAAATTTCAAGGTCGCAGTCCACGAAAAACGTTAGGAATTTTAACAAAAACTTGGTTTCCGGATGATAATTCAAAAAGTTTACATCAGATTTGAATGAATCTTTGGGATATTGTTATACTAGTATATCAGGTTGGTAAGAAGCCTATCGATTTTGGGTGAAATCCGTCAAATTTCAAGGTCGCAGTCCATGAAAAACGTTAGGAATTTTAACACAAACGTTGTTTTCGGACAAAAACTCAAAAAGTTTGCATCCGATTTTAATGAAACTTTAGGATTTTGTTATATATCATGTTGGTAAAAAGCCTTTTAATTTGGTGAGAAATCGGTCAAATTTCAAGGTCGCAGTCCATGAAAAACGTTAGAAATTTTTACAAAAAAGTTCTTTCCAGACAATAACTCAAAAAGTTTGCATCTGATTTGAATGAAACTTTTGGATATTATTATATATTATGTTGGTAAGAAGCCTATCGCTTTTGGGGGAAATCTGTCAAATTTCAAGGTCACAGTCCACGAAAAACGTTAGAAATTTTTACAAAAGCTGGGGTATCGGTGATCGCTAGATCAACTTTGTCTAGTTAATTCAGTAAAATGTGTTCATATGCAATGTAGAGGGGTATCATTTAATTTCCCATTAGATCCACTATTTTTAAGGGTTATTTTTGTTTATTAAATCTTTAAAAAAATATTGTTTGTTTTACACATTGAATGTACCCATAACCTCAATAAGTTGATAGATGTGTACTATATATATGTACAACTTTATATGTACAATTGACAATGGCAGTAACTGGATTTCTGAAGTAATTGCATGTACATGTATGAGATAATTAAACAGCTTTCGTTTTTTATTGGGCTAAAGCAAAGGTCTGGTGTTTTTAACTTGTACTCTAGCTTCATTCTCCAATAAAAAATGAACGCTATGATATAGCTGAAATATTGCTCAAAGTGGCATTAAACACCATTAAGACAAACAAAATTGTTTGATTGGGTGACAGCTATCAAACTACTAGTATATTAAATTATGGTATGTATAGTACGCTTAAATTAAGCAGTAATTTTGAATTTGTTGGTGTATGAAAATACATGTACTTGTAACTAAAAATTATTAAATGTAAATAATTGGTCACGGCTTGATGGAGAATATGAATAGACAGACCTACATGTACTGTATTAGTTAAACATGTGCATGAATGCACACTTACATGTATGTACTATGTACATGCTTTAGATGCTTTATTCTAAGCTTGTTTATCAGCCGGCACAGTGTTTCAAACATTAATTGTGACATTTTACTGGTATTTCTGCGTTAATTCTACTACACTAACAAAACATGAAATAGAACTATTAATGTATTATGTACATGTAAAGTACTAGTATGCTGTAATAATTAATGTTTTATTGTAAATATCAGTATTAAATGCAACAAAATGTTACATTTACTAGTACATTAAATTGAAAACGAGAGAAAATCAGTGTCACATTCATAACAATAAACACTTGTATGTCTTTCTTACACTGTATGTTTACAGGACCTATAAATTATTTATCAATCCTAATTAACTAATTTATAAGTTAATCAATAGAACACATACATGTAGCTATACACAGTAATACATGTATTATAATAAACTTGTTAATATAAACAATTATTCTGTTATTTTGCAAACTTGTTCATGTACTAGTATCTATACAAAATATATACAATTCAACGTATAGAGTATAGGTAATTCTTAATAACATGTACATGTACCTGTATGTACCTGCATGTGAAATCATCATAGTTTTTTGTTTTGGATACCATGTATTTTGTCAGATTTTCTTGAAATTTTTTACTTGTTACATTATATTTCAGTACTTGAACACCATAATTTTCATCCTCAAGAGAAGTTGTGGTCCACTAAAAATTATACATGTATAAAAATAAGTGTGTCAAGCTTCAAAACTATTAAACAGTATAAGAAACAAGTAAAACAAATCACCAGAAAAATTAATTACTACAACATTTGTACATGCATATTGATATATATGTATAAGTCTTTAAAGTACTATTTTCAATTTTGAATAGTATTTTATGATGTACATGTACATGTATGGTACATGTAATTATACATGTAGATGTAGTACTGTGTGTAATTAAGGGAAACACATCAAGTCTATAAGGTGTTTCTTGGGGGAACTTTTGTCAAGCACCATTCATGGTGATCATCAGGTTGCTACTGAGTTACTCAATTATGTCAAGGTCATTAGGTTAGCCATTATGTCAAGGTCATTATGATTGTACTTGTACACCTTTATAATTTACAATTTAAAATAAAAAGAAGTAAATTAGATGTATCATGAATTGCTGTAAATCACTTTTGTGGAGGTAACTCATGATCTTGGCATTGTTACGAATTTTGATGTTTACAAAATTCTAGGTTACTGTTATTTCCCTAATGTACCAATTTACATGTACTAATTAAATGGTCATGGTTTAATTTCAAAGTAGGCAGATTTGATTCAATTAAAAGGAAAGAAATCGTGCCCGGAACTTTTTTGTCATTGGAGGTTGGCTTTTGATATTTGGTAAATGGGTAGATAATATCAAGGCGATGTGTGGTGACCTTTGACTTTGAACTTTTACCAAAAAGGTTAGCATGACCCTCAGAGATGGGTACCATCTCACTGATATCTAGTTATTTCATAATTGTTTGGGTTCTAGATAAAAAAAAAAACATAGTGTTTCGAGAAAATGTAAATTATGTAACAGTAAACAGAATGTACTTGTTAATCTCAAACATGCTTTTGTAATCTCTATTGCTAAAGCATGCTTATACATGCACAATCCTGGTGTGTCATTGTCCTTAAAACATCATTCCAAAACCATATTTCTTAGTTTCATCTTCTACATACTTATCTCCATTCTGGAAATACTCTGTCAATGTGTCAGTACATGCAGTAGAGTTGATACAGATTAAATAAACACAATACAAATGTATATACATGTTATAAACAGTTACAAGTATTAAAAGATATTTTTGTATATATCTTAGTCAAGAATTGTTAACAGTGCTCTATGTTCTTTCATGTGAAGCTTATAAAGAACCCATTCAGAAATACACTTGGAGTTTGAACTCGGCATCTTGGCAGTGATGCAGTGTGAAATATCAATACTAATAAAATGTATATTATCAGAGTGAAAAAAATTTCCTTCACAAACTATATAAATTTAGCTAAGCTGAAATGTTTTTCTTCTTTACTGAATATGTGAAAGTGACACAAAAAATAATTGAAATGTTATTTTTCCAAGAAGAATGTCTTATTGATCTTCAAGAAATGCATTAATCATTGGTTAACTCAGACACTTGACATTGCAAACATGGTTTACAATAATGATTACTTTTTATAGAGAATTATGTATGGATTATGAGGCATACAGTATTGATAATACTGTTTAGGAAATAATGCTAATATGGCTAGAAGGTCTTCATTATTGAAAACAGAGGATTTTGAGTAAAGGAAAGATTTCATTTTAAAATGACCAATAATATTTCATTGTTAAATATATACATGTACATGTATGTTGTTCTTATGACAAAAGTAGAAAATACTTGTAGGTATTTTTTCTCCAGAATACTGTACATGTACATGCATGAATTTTATTTCATCAGTTCTTTGGTATGAAATTTAACATGCATGACATTTAATATATCTTATGGTTTGATCTTTGCTTTATTCATTGTACTGTTAAAGGGTGGTTGGAAAGCTGGGTTAATGTAAAGTAAAGTCCTCTAAGTTAAATACATGCTGTCTCATATTCCCTGAATTTCCCTACCCTTTTCCACAAATTTAAGTGCTGGGGAAGTAAAAAAGACTGTTTCTAAAGAGTTTAGGAAGTTTGGTAGTTTATGAGCAACATAAACACTTTGAGGAATGGTTCCTTTGGTGTGGTTTAAAACCTTCCTGCAAGTTTTATAACCATCGGTTTGATGTTGACTGAAATATCTCTATGCAAGTTCTGTTAAAGTATTGATCAGTAAAGATGAAGATCAAATATTGATTTTTAATGGACATGTGCTTCAGTCACTGGTTAACTTGGACACTTGACATATTTTTATGCTTTCTATGGAGACATTTTTCCAGGAAGGGCAAACTGACTTATAGTGGTGATTGTACAGTTCATTAAAATGTTTTTCTTTTAAATAAAGTAAGAGTTGAAATATGACTACTCACTATGTAACCTGACTGTTAATGTAATGCCAAAAACATTCAGAACCATAGGTAATTGATCTTAGCATCAGACAAATAAAGCTGTACTTGTTGACTTGGTAAAGTCAGATGTTTAACAGACAGATAACTTTCAGTCATATCTTTATATATTTAAACTTGTTCTTGTTGTTATACATATATTAGGCCAAAATAAAAAAATTAATGTTGTGGTTCTTCTTGCCGATTACTAACCCACCAAAGACAAGTGTTACATTTGATATCTTTGCTAGCCAAGTGTTACTATCAGGTCCCCCTTTCTACAAAGGAGTTGGGGACCAGATAATAAGACTTGGCTAGCACAGATAACCAAAATGCTGTCTTCCTTAATGTTTTATTTTTTTACTTTTACCTATGCCATTTTATTTCAATATCTGCCTTGAACAAGCAGTGTACAGACGTATATCACTTAGTTATTAGAAAAAAAAACCAAAAGCCAATACATGTATGTACCTAAGGAAGGAAAAATAATACAATTTTTAAAATCTGGCCTTATTTTACTTGGTCAGAATGTTAACATCATTCTAGTACATGTACATGTTGTTATCAAGTAAGACTGTATTTCAGGCACACCTATAACTATCTACACTTTATTGGTTTTACTCCAAACTTTGCTGGAACTCTTAAATGGTTCCCTATTACTAACATGTCAGTCTTGGCAATACACAGACCTACATCTGTAATAAATCTTCTAGATAGGAGGGGAAGTAAATACCAGTTGTTCATAATGTCTTAAAAATGTTGATTGCAAAACATCAGGTCAGACTCTTTTGGCCTTCTGGTTCTACTTAGTATTTAGATGGTTGTTGACTAGTACATTGTATTTACATAGTCTGAGATTAGAATTTCCATCAATATAGGGTTCATGCACTATGCTCAACATTTTATAGTATCACCATAAACAGCTGGAAAGATCTTTAAAATGTTTTATCATATCAAGTTCTGATCATGGCTGGAAAATTCTTTGTAGTGCATAGCTGTAACATTTAGGATTTAATATTTTTGAAACTTGCTATGCATAGAAAAAATACATACAGTACATGTTCTAACTTTTTATTAGCTCACCTGACCCGAAGGGTCATGTGAGCTATTGCCATCACTTGGCGTTCGTCGTCGTCGTTAAATTCTTTAAAAATCTTCTCATCCAAAACCACTGAAGGGATTGCTTTGAAACTTTGCACACATCATCAGTAAAATGTCCTCTGCCAAGTTTGCACAAATCGTGGCCTCAGACCAACCAACATGGCTGCCATGGCTAAAAATAGAACAGGGGGGGGTCAAAATACAGTTTTTGGCTTATAGTTCAAAAAGTATAACAGATACATTAAAACCAAAGGACCTTACTTCTTCAGCATCAAAAGCTCTACAAAACACTCCATTGGGTCAAAGTTGTACGACGACTCCTTGTAGGAGTTATTGCCCTTTAATTGTCGAAATTGATGATTTTTGCCATTTTTGCCTCAAAATCTTGAAAATTATTAGAACTAGAGAAAAAGTAAGCATTGCTTAATTGTTCTGCTCTATGAGGGCTACAAAATTGGCTTTAGAGTCAAGATTGTCTGATTAACCGTTTAAGAGTTATTCCCCTTGAACTGTTTATTTTATTCGGTTTTAATTGATTTTTTAAAATCTTCTCCTCTGAAACCACTGAAAGTACTGCTTTGAAACTTTGTACACATCATCCATCAAATGTCCTCAACCAAGTTTGCACCAACCATGGCCGCAGATTAACCAACGTGGCCGCCATGGCAAAAAAAAGAACGGGGGGGGGGGTCAAAATACAATTTTTGGCTTATAGTTCAAAAAGTATAACAGATACAGGAAAACCGAAGAGACATGCCTTTATCGGCATCAAAAGCTCTACGAAACACTCCATGGGTCAAAGTTGTATGAGGACTCCTTATAGGAGTTATTGCCCTTTAATTGTCAAAATTGATTTTTTTTTTGGACACTTTTGCCTCAAAATCTTGAAAATTATTAGAACTAGAGAAAAAGTTAGCATTGCTTAATTGTTCTGCTCTATGAGGGCTACAAAAATGACTTAAGGTCAAGATTGTCTGATGAACCGTTTAGGTTCCTTGAACATTTTTTTAATCAATTTTACTTGCTTTTATAAAATCTTCTCCTCTTTAACCCATTAAAGGACTGCTTTGAAACATTGCACACATCATCTTTAGGACATCCTCTACCAAAATTGTGCAAATCATGACACCTGACTACCTACATAGCTACGTTGGCTTAAAATAGAAAATGGGGGGGGGGGGGGGGGGGGGGGGGCAGGAGTAAAGAGAGTTTTCGACTGATAGTTAAAAAAGTATAACAGGTACAGCAAATTTGAAGTGAACCTCCCTTCTCCCTCTAAGCATCAAAAGCTCCTCCTTATAGGAATTATTTCCCTTAAAAGGTCAAAATTAATGATATTACAGAAGTGTTGGGCAATTCCTTATAGCAAAGAAAAGCTGGATAAAAAAGGGTTGTTTGGTTTCAGGTTCAGGTGAGCGATACAGGCTCCTGGGAGCCTCTAGTTTTTTAAAACAATTTTTCAATAAGCCCCAATTATGTAACAACTTAAATATACAGTATTTAATGAACCAGTATCTAATAGAAAGATCTTTAAAAACATCAATAAAGAAATAAATTTGCTGGGTGTTGATGAATTGGTCAATATATGGAACAGTCTGAAGCAACATTGCCATAGTATTATTTCTTTCATTAGGTACTCATTATTTAAATGTAGAGAAAACTACTATAATGAAAACAATGTTTGCTTGGTATGCAGCCTGCCCTGTTTATTTATACAGAACAATGTCTATACACAATGATAGATCATTAGTAAACCCATAAGTATGTGTGAAATCAATACTTGTGTATTATGTGTTTATAGCTATGTTGGAACAAATTGTATCAAGGTTCTAATGTGGGGGTGGTCAAGTTATTGAAAAATGGGGTTACTAGTAGATTCTGTGGTTTTATGATACATTTAGTTTTTTCAGATTAATGGCCAACAAGGGACAGATTTATTGCCATGATTAGCTCACATGTAAGGCATACATGTACATAAATATAACAAAAAAATCTTTGCCAACCAAGAGAATAATATATTTACTTAGCGTAAATAATTAATAATAACTTAAACACATATTTAATGTATAAAGATGTTGAATATATTGTTTGGTTTGGAATTCTTATTGTTAAATAAATTTGATTTTGTTTCTTGTTGGTGTTTATTTTGTGAAAAAAAAGATGGTTGTGTAGCAGTCTGTTGTTGGCCATGCTACATACATTTAGTTTATCAGCCATTTTTAGTCATCAGATTTAAACATTAACAGAAAAAGAGGCACTCAGTTACTACCCTTATATGAGTATGGGTCCATTTTGGGATGTCCAATTCTACACCTACATTTATCATTCCCAAATGAATAAGTTGACCAGTTACTTGACCATTGTTAGAGGTCTTTTCTAAACAACATTAGTTCAATGTTGTTTAGGAATTTACAATGTAAATGTATTATTTTACCACTTGTTGGACCATCGTTGAATGTCAACTCTGCCTGCATATGTTGCATATTATGAATGTATGGTTACAGGTTTGATGTCAACTGCATTTACATTTATTGTTCAGGATGAACTTATGTCTATGTTAACAAGTAGCTTAGCAATTGATATAAAGGGGACACTTCAGTGATCAATATTTAATGACAAAAAATTACTTAGAGCTAACTGTTGTTTTAATTATCTTTCAGGAGAAAACTATGATAGGACCCGTGAGAGTACTGCTGGAAAGGACTTGCCACAAAACCAGACAGCAGAAAAGTCTGGCGGGCAGCAAGGCAGACCACCTAATAGTGCTCCGCAAAACAAGGAACAAACAAAACCCTTAAGTCCAGCGTGGGACTTAACTCTAGGGGCTGCCGCAGCTGCAACAATGACGAAAAAACGTGCAAATGCGAGAAAACAACAAGTACAGAATGTGCGACCACCAAGAGCTCTGTTTTGTTTGACGTTGAACAATCCTATGAGAAAAGTCTGTATAAGAGTTGTAGAATGGAGATATCCTTTGGTTGAAATTCATTTAGCTTGATATTTTTGTTTTAAAGAAAAAAAGTAATTTTTAATATCTAAAGTTGGTGCAAATTATGGAATATTATACAATATGCAATGTAAGTACTTTTATTATTAGCATTTGTATGAATTCTACAATTTTATCAGAAAATGATGGTGAAGAACCAAACATGTATTAAGAAGTTTACTGAAGGGACATGTAGTTAATATATGAACAAATACTATTAAATTAAGGATCATGAGAAAATAAAAAAAAAAGAAAATTAAATCAGTTCTGAATTGTGCTTGATTGGATTTTTTTGTGTTAATTTCATTTAAATTTCAAGAAAATGCAAATTTGTGTATTTGAATCAAAAACTCAATTTTATACCCATGCTCTTGTTCTCTTGGTTCAAAGAAATGCTGCATGCTATATAAGAAAATTGACCCTTACATCTTGAACATGTCTATGTAGCACATCCATTGTTTGTTGTTGACAGGATTCATCAGTTAAAATGTAAATAGCTTCTGATTCATATTTGAATTCTAAAAATAAAAGTGATGTTTCATGAACAAAATTTGCTTGTGTAAACACATGTTATATAATATGTCATTTGAAATTGTTGCTGTTCCAATAAAACATGTTACTCAGAGTAGCTCCATTATTGGAGTGAGATTAAAATTTATGTTCAGTGAAATTAGTACAACATGAGCCTACCCACTCAGTGCTTCCTATGTGTGCTGCATTCGTTTTATTGGAACAACCCTAAAATTCACTTAGTTTTTAGTTCTTTTGAACGAAATTCAGGATATTGCAGTCACTATTTGACCATTGTCATCTCCTCTGTTTCCACTTTTTACAATTAGCACCAAACCTGATGAAAAGTATTCCACCAAAATTAAAAAGACTGCCGATCAGTTGACGAACAACAGAAAATCTATATAAAAAATTTATACATTTTTATATTTTATTTCTAGGCACAAACTGTTTAAATTGGAACTGTAGTAAAACGTGAAGAATAGAACATGTTTTCATGTCTTTAATAAAATGGATTTTTTTGTCACCGTCCAAACAAAATGCATATGTCTCACTAAAATTAGAAAGGTCACACCAATTCAATTTGTTGGTTTTAAGTATTTTTGTCATTTTAGAATGGGGCGAGAGAGCGAAATATCGTTATTTTGATTTTCAAAAAATCATAGGTGAACAGAAAAATTTGGATAACTCTTTTTTTAAATTAAAAAGTGTACTTCTATGAATGTATATAGTCAAACATTTCAATGTCAACTGGTAAATGTCAAGGTAAAATCATATTGTTTGAAATTAAGCTTCTTCATGTATATGAAATGATTAATGGTAATAAATACATAGTCTTTGATGCATAAAATATGCAAAGATCAAACAGGTCAGTGGTCAAGGTCATTTATTACCTTAATGTTCTAATTTTATGACCTTTTTAGCCGAGTTGCAACGAAGTTGAACTCGGCTATTGTTATGATGATGGCGGGCGGGCGGGGGGGGGGGGGGGGGGGGGGGGGCGTCAACAATTGGTTTCCGGACCATAACTCAGAAAGTTGTGAACCGATTTTAATGAAACTTTAGGATATTGTTACATACCATAAGAGGAGGAACCCTATTGATTTTGGGGTAAATCCATTCAAGGTCAAGGTCACAGCGACAGAAAAACGTTAGAAAATTTCTTGAATTAGTGGTTTCCGGACCATAACTCGAAAAGTTCTCAACCAATTTTATTGAAACTTTGGGATATTGTTATATACCATAAGAGGAGGAACCCTATTGATTTTGGGGTAAATCCGTTCAAGATCAATGTCACAGCGACAGAAAAACGTTAGAAAATTTCTTGAATTAGTGGTTTCCGGACCATAACTAAAAAAGTTCTCAGCAGATTTTAATAAAACTTTGGTATATTGTTACATACCATAAGAGGAGGAACCTTATTGATTTGGGGTAAATCTGCTTAAGGTCAAGGTCACAGTGACAGAAAAACGTTAGAACATTTCTTGAATTAGTGGTTTCCGGACCATAACTCAAAAAGTTCTAAACCGATTTTAATGAAACTTTTGGTTAATAAAATACGGCAACTCGGCTTTTGCACCCCTGTGCATATCGATTTTTTTATTTCAAAAGATATCTGAATGGTTTTTTTTTAAATTTGTTAATATTGTGAAAAAAATTCAATTTCAATATACATGTAGCATAGATCAGGGACATTATGTTCTACGATTTGACCTTTCTAATTTTGCCTAAATAGTTTTCCTTTCAAATTTTAATTCTTAAAAACAAATTACTAATGTAGTTTACAGGTTAAACTTTACGGTCTTTGAATGTAGGTGTTCTTTTTAAATGCATCAAGTGTAAAGCCTATTAATTGTTCTTTAGAACGATATTGAACATGTTGAACATATATTTTTCATCGCATTTAGTTCAGGCAGTTATTATAGTCTTTTTGTGACTGTAAGCTAAAGTGGTATATTTTTAAAATACATTGAAATTATAATACATAGGACAAGCATTTTCCATCAGACTTGGTGTCATCGAATGACCCATGTGCAAACCTTTGCCTAATACATGATTGGACTGGGACTGTTGTGAAAGTCCAGCTGTAATTGTAAAAAAATGTTATACCAAATGACATTGTATTGCTCTATTTTTCTTAACAATGATTACGCCTTTTGAGTATTTAATTCTGCTGACGATCTTTGCCAATTGTGTTGCGCTGGCCATTTACACACCATTTCCACAAGGGGATTCTAACGCTGTGAATCAAGCTTTGGTAAGTCAAGTTGATGTGTAGCAATGTAGTGCATGTATATATAACATACAAGAAGGCTTGCAATCATATAATTGTTTACCTCGTATGACTTATCACTCACACCGACCCTGATCTCTTTCCTCTTTGGTGCATGTACATACATTACCTCACATGACTTACATGAATTACTCCCATCCCCAAATGTTTTCTCATGTAAAACCATTTTCATTTAAGTTCAACAGTTAACTTCCTGTTATTATTACTATTCTATGCATAGTGACCTACATACATGTATAGTATAAATGTAGTTTACAGGCCAGGGCTGGTTTTCTTAGAATAAACTTCAGTTCAATTTCTGACTTAAGATTTTTTTTCACAACTTCCACAACAGCATTTAAATTTTTTAAGATTTTATGGCTAAACAGGGGTTTAATATCAAACTCAACTTATATTTTTAGAGAAATCAGGGCTGGAAATTAATATAAACGAATTTAAAATAACTTGTACCCATACTACTTTACAGTATGCTGGTAGATACAATGTACATACCAAAATTACTCATGAACAGGACTAAAAAAGGTTTTTCCTGTAATTTTTTGTTTTCTTTTGTGGTCAAATATACAATTTCACAAATTCTCTGCAGTATAGCCTAAACATTTAATGAATTATTTAGCTAATGACATTACATAACCCTCACCCCAAAAATGCAGTTAGACATTAATAAGATGTTATTTTGTTTGACAAATACATGTATATTGTCTGATTTAAATAGTCGATAAATTTTATTAAAAATTTACAATTCTACAGTGAATTCATGAGGAGATTACACATGTACATTGCCAATTGGCAGAATTTGCTAACAACTCTGCTTGGCCATTTGGGGTTTGTAATGACAGCTTTATTTACATTTTACACATACTGGTATGAAATATTAAAATATCTGCAGGGATTTGTGCTCTGGGATAGCATCTGTCAGTAACTGTCAGAAATGGATTCGTCTTGATTATGATTGGTTGAAATACGGATAAACCAGATTAAATAGCATGAAGAATTCTAGGAGGAAATATACTGAACTAAAAATCAGTAGTTTTATGATTTGTTACCAAAAAAAAAAGAAAATAAGAAAGGTGATGGAACAAATATTCTTGCTTGAATTCTTGAAGAATTTATATCACATGTCACAGTACCAAAATAGTTATTTAATTAACATTTAATACATTTTAATTTTTTCACATGTATAAATGCACTCGAAATATTTGATTTAAATGTATGTGTATAAAACCAAATATGGCCAATTTTTAAAAATAGAAGGAATAGGTATAGTTAAAGTTAATTTAAAAAAATGAAATGCTAATTTAAAATCATCCAGGTTGTTTATTTTGCACATTCATGGATGAGTATTCCACATGTGTAATCAAGATAATTATAATCCCAAATATATTCCATTACAAATAACATCAATTTCTTCAGTATATAGACAGGATGCAGTATTTTATTTTAGTTGCAATATGGATATATTTGAACAGTTTGTTGTAAATTCCTGGTGCTTTTGACCTTTTATTACAGGTATTTGTTTTAATCAGTAATAAAACTTGAAGACCAAATCAATGCCATTTTGGTTCAGGTTTAATCCTGATCATTCCATTAACAACTTTAAATTAAAAACTTGCATGTAAATTTATAGCACAGGATATACATTTTTTCTGATGATGCATCTCTTTGACAGTACAAATTAAAAGTTTAATTAATAGAAATAAATCTTTGAATTCATGCAGACTGTATAGGGGGAATTTTTTGGAAGCTTTACAAGATCATGTTGTGGTACAAGGTTATTTATGCTATGAGCGGATGTTTCATTATTGTAATACAAAAAGTTCAACATTCTTGTTCATTATGATAATTTTAAATCTGTCAGATTAAGATCTGTGCTGAAAAATTGAATGTCTATTATCAGATTGAAATTTTGGCTTTCATGTGCTCATGCACCTGATATTTGATTATCAGTATACATGTTGTTTAAAAAAATTATGTTGTATTTTAAGAAAGATGATTTTGGCAAGACAACTAGGATACCAGATAAAAAATGTTCGATACCAGATAAAAAATGTTCTGTAGCCTGTAGTGTTAGTGTTTAAGAAATACATATTAGTATATTGGTGTCCTTTAATACAATGTTATTTGCGGGTTGTAGCATTTATTTGCTGTTTGATCTTTTACATGTCTTAAGGTTTAGAAAATTATTTTGTAAATTTAAGACATTTACTTTTGTGTTTGTTCTGAACTTGGATAGAAGTAATGGTTTTCTGATTTTTTTCAAAATACAAATAAAAAAGCATTTCAGAATTTTTGAGGCAAAGACTATTGCATTATTAAAAAAAATTCTTGGGGAAAAAAAAATAATTGACTGATAAAGTGATTTTTTATGCTCCTACAACGAAAAGGCAGAGGGGCAAATTAATTTATCCTTGTCCATGCGTGGGTATGTCCATCCATCAAACCGGATTGGCTTGTCCAACTATAACTTCTACAGTTTTAGGGCTGCAACATTTATATTTTGCAGAATGTTTGTATTAATAATAAAGATGTGCAGAGCCAAAAGATTTGCTTTTCATTAAATGGAGATAGTTTGACTAGGATGCATGCCATATTTGGGGACATGTTTTGTCTGGTTATCTTCTCATACAGCTTTGAAGCTACAGCATTCATATTTGATAGGATATTTGAAAATATAATGGAGGTGTGCAGGGCTAAAGGATTTAGTTTTCTGTGAATTATTCTTCAAACTATAGATAGTTGCACACACTTACCATAGTTAGTTTGAAGACCAGATAACTGAGATAGGGGTACATGCCTTTTCCTTCATTTGTAGAGTTTCAGCATTTATATTGAGTAAGATGTTTTGATGTTTATTGGTGTTTTGATTTTCATTTAATTTTCTTAAAATTTCTGCCCATTGCAACACTCTTGTCATTTTGCTGGTCAGGTGATAGCATCATTTGTGTCTTACGGACACACTTTACTTTCTAATAAAAAACATTGCCACTAACATATCAACCTTTAATTCTCAGCTTTCCAATACTGCTTATCTGAATAATTGTAGGTACAAGGCACAGTTATATAATTCATGCTAATTTGTCTCTTCTGAATGAATAGCTAATGAGGCAGTTACTTCTATTATGACCATTGACTGGATGGGATATTTCAATACTCAGGACTATTCTAAACAAGATTCTTGGTTGTGTTTCATGAAAATCCTGACTTATAAATACAATAATTGATTAATTGGAAGCTGAGTTGATGACCAGTATCTATTGATCCTGTAATGATAATTTTATTGCAATGATGGCTTTAGTATTAACTGTTTGATGTAATAAATCTTCATATAAAAATTACACAAAAGATGGTGCCATTAAGTGAAAATGTGGTTGACCTTGATGCACATCAACCCTGTTTATGTGTGAGTCTGGAAGCTGGAACATGTTGTGTTATGTCATAGGTCTGTATGGTCTGCTCTTGTCTGTTGCAAATCTTTTACTGCAGGTAACGCTTATATCAACCCCAAAATGTAAGGAATTGATTGTTTATGTAAGTGAAAATAGGGTGCAAGTCAAACTTGTTTTCCCTCGAGCAATAAAGCATCAATGTTTCTTCAGGTGGTCCTCGGTTTTGTTTCTGTTACTTGATCTGTTTTTATATGGCCATGCACTCTATTTTAATAGTTTAAGTGTCTGAACATTGGTATGTACCAAAGTTACATGTATTTTGAGGTTAAACTGTAGGAATAAACACATTTAATCATTATGAAAGCAACAGTTGTTTAATTGAAGCTTTGTAATCATTGTTTACACAAACTCTATTGAATATTGGTCAGTTAGAAATAATGATGTATCCAAAAATGTATCTTTCAATCATTTGCCTTTATAACCCGGACTGTAAATAAAATTGATTTTGTAACATTTCTCTTGTCTTCGATCCTTAATCTTAATAAGAAACAAGAACTACCATTTGTTAAAGACATCACTTAATATAATACAGTATAAGTTTATACAATGTAATATGGTTGCATGACATTAGCAAATAATATGCTAGTTTATAATAAATTGTGTAAATTAGTCTCTCCGCAGGGATTGATAATAAATGAAGAAGTAATGAAAAACTGCAATAATGTTTTCTGTGGTTTGGCTGCTGTAGTCACAGTGGGTTCACTTTCAGACTGCAGGCTTGAGTCTAATGAAGTAGGAGATGATGGACATTTCAAAGAAACTATCACTTTCTTCTTACAATGGATGTCTTTCCTGTGAAGGAAGACTTGTGTTTTCTAGGTTATTTACTTCCGTCAAATGACAGTTTAGCGCGATCAATAATCCCGTGTCTCAATCTAGAACTACTTCTTTAGTAATGAAAGACACAGGTGCAGTGAGGTGTATGGCTAGAAGTTAATGAGAAGAGGGTTCTCTCATTTTGTGACAATTTTTACAGACTAAAAGTACATTCTCTGATAATTAATTTATTTTCCTGTGTTTTTGCTAAGGTTTTTCTAGTTTGTACTGATGTTAATCTATTAAGAAGATAACTGTATTTTATTTGAAAATATGTGTCATCAATTTTTTATTTAATGTTAGCAATTGAGTTTATTGGTGACACTTTAGCTTAGGCAATATACTGATGTGGGGAAATTTTTGAATATATAAATGTACCTTCTCTGATACAATAACAGTCAAAATCAGACTTAATTTAGTCAAATGAGGCATTTTGTATTTACCAATAACATACGTGGACAGCATAAATCCTGGAATTGATACAATGAAATAATTAACTTGTCAGACTTGAATAACATTACAAAAAATGTTCCAATAGAATTTATGGTTTCTGTCAGGTATTATTAGACTTTCAGATAATTGTATACAAAATGCAGAAAAAATACACTTTATTTTCCTTCCAATTGTTTAGTACCTTGAATAATTAACACAATTTGCCAAACACAGTTTTAACCAGTTAAGGGACTTCTTGAAACCAAGATATAGAGAATGTTCTTTTGCATTTGACACCTCTATCACTTAGTGTTGGTCAGAAAAACATGTAAACCTAATTTAATTAATCAGCCTTTAATTATATATTTACCTTGGCAAAGAAAATGATTGCAGTTAATTGAAAGCAGATGTTCTCCATAAATGTCCTCAACAGCAAGGGGTACCCACTGTGGGTAACTGATTACATCACTGCAGAGATAACTGAGTTATCACTACAGGAGATAACATGATTAAATTTAAAAAAAGCTAATATTCAGCTGCATATCAAAACATTTCTTTTTGTATGTTAAATTTTAGTACAATTTTTATATAGATATGTAATCTAAGAAATTCCTTTCAAACATTATGATTTAGCTAACAACTCTTTTGGGAATTGTATAAACAAGTATTGACTTAATACAATAGCTTTATCTTTAAATACTGTTAATTGCCTATAAATTGCTACATTGAATTTAGGTGTCAGTTTAAAATGTAGTCTTACTGCCGGCAGGGTATACTCGACTCCAGTCTTACTTGACAAGGATTGCCAGTTTTCCAATCGCAGGTCTGTGGTTTTTTTCTGGTACCCCAGCTTCCTCCCCCAATAAAAACATGATATAACTGAAAAATTGCTGAAAGTGGTGTTGAACACCATTCAAACAAACATACACAAATTTGTTACATAGTTTTAAAACATACATGTATAGTGTATACTGTAATTCTGTATCTTGAAAATTAAAGACATGAGAAAGAGCATACATCTATTTAACATCATAATAAATTACAAGTTTTGTTCAACACAGGCTGCTTGTGACCTTGGTGGCTGTGTATTTAAGGTAATCAGTCATCTACTTTTCATACAGATGTAGTAGATACCAGAGATCTTAGTACATATATAAACCAATGTTCTAGATGTATTGCTTCTGATGGCTTGACTGAGTCTTCACCATGCAGCACATGTATGAACCGAGTCTGTAGTTGGTCTATTGATACTTCTAAGACTTGCCCCAAGTTCTCAGTTTGCAGCAAGTGAATGACCGGAGTCTATACTGACATGATTTGTCTGAATATTGACACTTCTAGCATGAGTTATGTTGACATTGACATAGCATGTTCTTTAGTGTTCATCACTGGTATGAATTGATTCTTAAGTCCTGAAGAGGTGTTTGTATATTTAGTATATTTTTTGTTTCTATTTCATACCTGTTTCATTGATGGCTCTTCTGAACCTAGTTTAGCCAATTAGTTTTCTTCATGGTTTCCATTCAAATTTTTCCAAGATTGTATCTATTTTTTTGTAACAAAGCCTTAAGATTGCTGCTAAATCTCTAGTTAATGAATATTTTCCCACTGATATCTGTAAATTAACTTGACACATCTCTGAGTTTACAGTTCTGTGGTCGGTAAAGTTGGTAGCCATTGTTCCTACTTTCTTGCTGTGTGTTGGGAAATTGCTGACTTAGTTTCCGTTACCACTTGAATAAGCTAGTTAACTGACAGCATTAAGTCTTCTTTATTGTATAGAACAAAATCTACTGTGTACATTGACTGAGTATTGAGAAAGAAATTTTCATTAGATAAAATCCTTTAGAAATTCAATTCTCTAGCTTCCACAGACCGACACAACTTTACTAATCTGATTTCTGCACAAGTTATTTAATAAAACTTCATTTGAGATGTTTTGAGAAATAGATAAGTCTCTATTAAATGCTGAATTTCACTGAAGAAAAATCCTTGAAAACGCTTCTTTCAGATTAGCGTCTTTTATATAATTTTATCAGAGGGTTTTGTGGAATTGAGAAGTCTTTAATATGATGAGCAGAAAAATATACTCTACCTCATTATTTGTGAATTAAATAGAAAATAAGTACTTACAAGCATCTTTTTTTATTAAAAATTCTGAAAAGAATAAATACTATGAGTGTAACTATTTCAGTTTTGTGATGAAGTTTAAGGGGTGGGTTGTATACTATATATGTTGTAAACTATTTCATATATCCTTTTAAGTTGTACAGTATCTGGCATAGCTCAAATAATCAAACAGACTCAACTTTTGTTAATTATCTATGTAATTTTAAATAAATTATAAAAAGTCTTTTATGTATTGCTAAAAACAGTTATATGAATTTTTTTGTTTGTTGACAGTCCATAGAAATAATGAAAATCCTGTTTTATTTAAAATGCAAGGTCTAATAACATGTACCAACTTTTGTTGAAAAACTTGAAAATCTTGTTTCAATTGTAGTTTGACTTGTTAAACTGCTTCATAAACTTCTGTACCACATCAAATAATATACCATATAAAAGTAATTTGAGCTTTTTATTTAAAAAATTTAATGCTTTTAATGTATAAATACAGATAAGTATTTTAATTTGTAGTTAGTGGCTGCAGTTTTAGAACTCTTCCATGCACTGATACAAAATAACTTCTGAATGGTGTAATTTACAAGGAGTATGATGATACAGGATGAGAAATATACAATGTCTGTGTTTTCTCTAATAAAGCTAATCCTTTTTGACGTTTTCATCAAGCATTATTACATAAACCTTACCCCTGGGTTTCTAATGAATGTTGTAGATGTCTCCTATTTACAACAATTTAATAAGAGTATGTCAGAGTGAAGAGAAAGACAGTTTAAACAGTTTAATTCAATTTATGGCAAAACATGAGCAAGTTGTGTTGGATTGTTTCTAGTTTAAAATTTCCCATCTGTTTTTATTGCAATTTTAGAGCTACATTTGATTCTTTGTTTTTTTAAATTAAATTGTGGCTAAATTAAAGTTATTAGATTTTATGAAGAATTAATCCATGAAGTTTATAGTAATAGTGTTTCATTTCCAGGCTTACAAGTAACAAGTTATTTTCATTCTCAGTTAAACGCATAATTATAAACACAATAAATCTGAGAATTCATACCGAAATCTTCTTTGATTGGCAATCCTTTTGAATGATGAAGACTTACGATCAAACATATGAAACAATAGGCAGTGTGAAGGGAGAATCCTTAGCCAATGGGAAGGGAGAATCCTGAGATTTGTTATTGATTGTCTGCTGTGTACCATTGTACCAAATGCTCATTACAAACTCAACCTGTTGATTTTTTCTTCCTGGTATAATTACATTAATAGATTTTTATGCCACTATTCATGTTATTCTTCTGACAGAATTCTTCAGATTATAATTAAAATGTAAAAAAAGGGAAATCTGAAAATTATCCCGACTTATTTAATTATAAATATGGTGGTCTACATTCCTTGACTCACCTAATTTCTGTGCTTCTTCAGAACATCAACACATTTTGACATGACTGAATCAAAAAGAACTTAACATTTGCCTTTCCTATGTATTTTGTGCTCCAGTCATGTTTGAAGGATTTTGGAATAGGGCCAAATGTTGTAGGAGGGAATATTATATTTAGATTTTACTACAGACAAGTAAAAGTATACTTTTGATTACAGGTGCAATGTTTTTTGTTTCAGGATTATTTAAGGTGTGGTACAGGAGTACTAACTAATTAACAAATTAAACTTAATTACTAATATTCATATTCTGCTAATATCATTCCCTTTGTTCATATTTTCATAAGTTGGAGTCTGTTTGGTCCTATTGTCTGGTCTGTATAACAGTTTCTACTTTGTGTTATAATGGGTGTCATTTACAGTAAAAATGTATCTGTCGCTACTTATTATAGACTAAAACAAGATTTTTATTGGACAGTTTATCAAATTATTTCTCCATGCCCAAGGTCCTAAACACCGCCTTCTTGCAAGCACATTACAAATATAAAAGTGTCTGGTATATATTATGGTATAAAATATAAACTTTGAAGAGTTAGACTTTCAGAATTATGTTTTGTAATTTTATTGTTTTTTTTTAAACACTGCCGTTTTTTTTACTAATTCATTGTACCAGTTCATTATCTGCTCCAAGTCAGGGGAATAGCTGCCTATTTGTGAGTACATGGCTGAATCCTGCGAACAACAACAATATTGCAATCTATTCTTGCAATAAATAAACTGTCTATTTTCAGTACTAAATAAAGCACCTTAGAACTAAGAATATTTTGTGAATCCACAGTGTAACTAGTCTAGTTATGCCCCCTGCAAATAGAGCATTAAATTAATTTTTCAAGTAAGTAAACAATTGAGGGGAGCTAAATTTAGATAAGTTTCAATTTGTCTTAAGATTTCTTTCAGTTCACAACCAATGGGTACTTTACTGATGAAGCCTCCTGCAACCACAGCAACTAAATTGTAAACAAAATGATTAGTTGATGTCATTTTCTTGTTAAATTGGTTTTATGTTAGATTTATGACATTATAAAGTTCACAGCATGTCTGTACATCTCCTGTCAATACTAGCTTATATTATCCCAAGAACTTCAATATTCCAATGAAGGGCAAACATAAGGTCAATTTTCCCTTCTAATCGAGATGTAATCACGTTTAAACTAACATAGGAATTGTAGAAGGCTAGATGGAGAGAAACTCAAATGAAGTCAATATTCCCATGATGGAGACCTAATAATAGTTTAATTAATATAGAAATTATGGAGAATGAATGGCCAGAAAGAAAACTAAAATAAGGTCATCGAGATGTAATTGCATGTTTGCAGAAAACATAGGTCAGAAAATTATAGACTGGTCTATAGAAAAGAAGCAATAAAGCTTTCATTCCCCTATGTTGAAAATGTTATATAGTCTGAATTAATATACAAATTACATGTATAGCTTGATGTTGGAAAAAAAATAATGCAAATCTTCCTCAAAGTGGTGGTTTATTCTAGAAATTACAGATTGATTGGGAAAAGAAAGAAATGAAAATAATGGCAATATTCTTTGAAGTGGTGGTGTATTCACTAGAAATTATATATAGTGGGGAATGGGCAGGGAAGAAGAACTGAAATGAAAGCCATGTAGAGGTACATGTTTTGTTCGGATATCTTCTCTTTATTTTTAGAGCTATAACATTTATATTCAGTTTGTATATAGAATGAAGGTGTGCATGACCTAAAGATTTTGATTTTCATTAAATGTTCTACAAATTAGAGACAGACTTGGTCAGTTTGCAGGTTGCAGGCCATGTAAGCATACTTGTTTTGTATGGCTTTCAATTCATGCATAGTCAAGAGGCACCATTTGTGTCTTTACTGACATAATTAACTTACTAAAAAATCTTTCCAATAACAAATCAACCTTAATTCTCAGCTGTGGGAGAGGAAGGATACTTCTTATCTAGCTTTTTAAATGTACATGATGTGGTAAATGAAACTAACTAAGGAGAAATGAAATTAATATTTTCTGCTTATGCCCTTTCATTTTTAAAAACAGAAAGAAAATCAAGTTTCACTATTGTTGTATTGGTAGTACAAATAAAATTAATGATGTATGATGTACATACATTACATATATTCTGCATTGTCAGTAAGGCACTGAAATTATCAGTTTCTACAGAAAACAACAGAATGAAACCTTCATACTTTGGACTGTAAAAGAGAATATTGACGTATGCATTTTTGTTCATTAATAAGAATTGGGTACTACGAGGTGACATTTGTTTACTCTTTTTGTTATTCAACACCCTACATTATGTCAATAAAAAGGAAGGGCAATAGAGAAGAATTGAAAACAATAAATTTTGTGGGTTGTTTGATAGAATTTCAATAGATTTATAATTTTTTATTGTATTTACAAAAAAAAATTCAAATTTAGCATGAAATCTACTGTAAAAAAATGTACATAACAGTACACTGTATGTAAAGCAATAATCAGAATGCTGTTTTAACTTTACAAAAGTACAAAAAAATGAAAAATGATAGCTATTAGATATATCAATATTCTAGCTAACAGATGCATGTTCTTATGAATGGAAGACTTGATTAATTTTGTTGCTTGGTAGCCATGGTAACTGATTATAAAAATGTATCAATATATATGTTAGTGATTGCAATAATGGTATGGCATAGTTCCAAAAAAGCATTGGGCTGTCAAGGGATTGATGAAATGGGGTGGGGGGGGGGGAAGGGCAGGTTTAACATTAAAATTCCAAAAAATAAAATATAGCAGCTAATGTGTAGTCACTTAATTTGTGAATTATATAAAAGTGTAGAAGAGCATTCAGTGTTTTTACAGCAGTTGCCATAACTCTGTAGTGAAGAGCCATATAACCAAAAAATAGTAACAAAAAAGGCTCTTCCATAAATGGCAGATTTCTGGTATAGATGACCCAGTATAGATTAGCTCATGTGCAGTCATCTGTGCTGGCTGTGTCATCCAATCAAAAACATAAAAGAATTTATTAATCCTTATTTCACATGGCCATCAAGATTTCTGTAAAAATCTATTATCATGAAATAAGTCACATAAGTCTCTTAAGAAATTAAATACATCAGTGTCTTAAAAATTTTTCATTAAAGATGCAAGGTGTATTTGAAATCAGTAACCCATGACCCTAATTTTAAGTAACCTGCAGCAAAGGTCTATATGAGCTATCATTTGGCATGATTTTCATTAACTTTTGAAAAAAAAATTCTCTTCTAAGACCAATATAATGAAGTGCAAACCGGGGTTATAGTAGGATGAAGTCATTCGAATGGGTATGTGGGGAAAATAGGGTACCTATTTTGTGTAATCAACTCCTCCTACTGTTTTCAACCCAGATTACTGAAACTTCAGAGAAAGATTGCACATGTATTGAAGTTGTGCATCTGCTGTAAAAATATGGAAGTGTTCAAAGTATTTTTTTTTCCTAATATCCAGACTTAATAACTTAATAATTTTTCAGTACATTACAGAAGATGGTACTTACCGGGTATATATATTGTGTAATCACAATAATAACTTGTATTATTGATTATCTTGAAAATTATAACAGATAGAAAATGTAAATAGCTTTAGCAAGTCACTGACTAAAATTGTCAGCGACTTTATATTTTGAAAACTACAGTATATATAGAGAAAGTGTAAGCACCATAAATGGTCTACAAATAAGTCTTGAAACATAATGAAATTGTCCATCAACCTTTTTAAAGGAGTAATTGCCCATGTCTGTTTTTGGTATTTTTTAATGTTTTAATATATGTCTATAAAGCTATAGTAAGAAGTGCAAACAGCAAAAATGATAGCAAAAATCTCCGAACAATGTAGAAAATGTTTTATCTGATTCGTCCATTTTGTGAAGATAGCTTACAAGGTGAGAGGTAGCTTGCTCCTACAAGCCTCTGGAGAAATATCTGGAGTTATTATTTTACCCCCGATTTGATAAATAGTGGGGTATACTGGTTTACCCCTGTCTGTCCATGCTTCCATCCATCTTTCAACATAACTTTCGTTAAAGTTTTCTCAGCAACTACTTATCACAACAACTTGAAATTTTATATGTGACCTTACCATATGGGCCCGTATCTTGCGAGTACGGATTTCAGGTCTGTCGCACAACTTCCTGTTTATTTATCAATTCAATGATGTGAATAGCTTGGGTATACTGATTGAGCAGTTGCTAATAGGTTACTAGTTTTGTTTGTACTAATTTTCAACTTTGTAGTCATAAAATGGTTTTTTTTTAAATTTTTTAAAATATGTCTCATAACCAGTGGTTAAACTTCAAAGAAAATAAATTACCTTAACTGCAGTTGATAAACAGAAGTTCAAAAATAAGTGACCTTAAATATTTTTCATGATTGAACTGGTACCAAGCTTTAGTTGTATATATCTTAGATAGTAGCAACTACATCCGTTTGTAAATCTTCAATGAGATTAGACTGCTTCAAGAGTTGTTCATTTTATCTGAAGTCAGTATTGAAAAGCCAGATCCCTACAGCAAGCTTAATGACATGCTTACTTTTATAAACAGGCAACAATATCTTGATAATGACAATAAAATTTTCTCAGCGATTGGATATTTTGAAAAAAAATAATAAAGCAGCATTGGATAATCTTCTGACAGAATACAACAGTCATGCAGTTTTACCTGATCTATTTTGACAGTCATTTTAGAATATGACCAGCTATTTTCATTTAAAGATAAGGGTAATAGCAAATGGAACATTTATTATCAGTAAAAAAAGGAAAGACCGAACTTGTTTGGCTCTTTATTTTGTCAATTTGTCCAAAGGCACCTTCTACAATCCTAAGAACATGTTATCCTATTGGCTATACTAGTAGTTACGACGGAAGCAAATTGTCTATAACAGAGAAAATTGCCATTAGTGTGTTGTCAAAGTGATTTTGTCTAGGGAATAATATATTCTAATGTTTTTGGTGAAAAATCAATTCTTATTGACAGAAAGGGTAATTATGAGTATTATTAGTTCAGTGAATACAAGATTGAGTATATCTTCAAGGGTTTATATCGTATGAAAAGGTTATGTTTTCATAATATCAGTGATTTGATGACCAGAACAAATACTTGTTTACTGGGTTACATGTAAAATCGACTATATTTTCTACTGTTAATATTATACTCTTTCATACATGGCGATTTCAGGTTAAGATGAATTCATGCACACTCATCTCTACTTGTTGGGCCATCCCACAGAGCACCCTAAAAAAAAAGCATTGCTATAGTAACATAGCTATGTTCTTGTTTCACATGTTCTGATTGGATGTCAGATATTAAACAATGGAGAGATACTATGGTATTGCAATTTTAAATTTGTTGATTTATGGATGAAATACATGTAGGTTAATTTCTGTGTTTTTGGGAAAAAACTGTGATCTTCCACTAGTGATAGCTTCTTATCCAACAAAAAAAAACTGATTATAGTCAGAAGCATAAAATTCTAGCCTTAAAATAATAAAACAAATTGACTAGTATGTATATTTAATGCATTTATTTAAGAATTGAATGCATTTGTTTGAAGTTTCATTGACAGATGAAAGCGTTGAACAAGCACATTTCATTTGAAGCAGGTTAAGAGCTTCATGATGGAAATAAGCACATATTCAACACTTTCATAACTAAATGAAACTTCAAAAGAATGAATTCAATTCTTATCATTACATTTTATATCAATACATTGGGGAAAATTCATGACAAAATAAATTTAAGTATTTAAGTTTTGTATTGATATATTACTACACCGTGTAATGCTATTGACGTTGATATGGTGCACAGGTTTTGATGTTTCATTGAAAATTGAAAGATCATGTGTTATGAACAAGTGACAAAATTTAACCAAAAAAAATGACAGATTTCAGTGAAATGCATACATAATGTAATTGTAACTTTTTTTAATGTATCTAATTTACTTTATCCAAAGATGTTTTTGTCTGTTTAGGATGGTTTATTGAATCTTTCCTTAGCATCCTTTAAGCAATATTTCAGCTATATTCAGAACGATAACATGTTTACAAAAAACCATTGTGGAAAACAAATTGAGCAACAAGAACGAAGTTTTCACTGCCACTGGAAAAAGCATGGAATAATTTAAAGGGATGGAGAATTTTAAGTATTTTGTAGCTGCTTCAAAGAGCCTACTCTTTTTCTAGCCCATCTACTTCTAGTTTTTCCTCAGTAACTTTAAAGCTATAACAACTAGACTGAAACTGCAAAAATGTTAATATAGTTGAAGTCATTTGGGTTCCACTACAGGCTTCTGGTTGAAATCTACAAAAGGGGTCTTTATTATGTGGTATACAGATTTCTGTATAACCCAAAAAATCCCCCACCAATCTACGACATGATGAAGTACTCGGCACCTTTGTGGGTCGAGCAATGGGAACCCTTCTAGTATTTAAGTAGATTTGATACAATTATTTGTTACTGTAATTTTCCTTGACATTTATTTTTTTGCACATAACATCTTTTAATTAAAGAGAATTTCATTTGGATGTTCTGTTCAGTGAAAACTGCCTTTAGACTTCTCAAGCATTAGCAACCACCCTTTAATATTGATCCGATCAGTAATCCATAACCCAAATAAATTACATTTATTATATGAGACAGTCTGCTTTAGCACAGAAAGAATAGGATCTGTCAGGTTTCAGACAAATATATTACTAAATATTTGAATACATTGAGAATAAAAAATACTGTTGACCTCTTACACATGAAACCATTTAAAAATGCTCAACTGTCATATATTTATATTGATGCAGTACTGTTATTCAAGAAAAATATAAACAATTTGTTTCTTATTTCTCTTTTTCAGGAAAGTGTTGAATATATATTCCTTGTAATTTTTACGTTAGAAGCCATAATGAAGATAATAGCAAATGGGTTTGCATGTCATTCGGGTGCATACCTGCGGAATGGTTGGAACATTCTAGATTTTATAATTGTAGTCATAGGGTAGGTATAAAAGAAACACTCTTTTATATAATTTTATGTTGCTTAAGCAACTTTTGCATAATAATGCTTTCTTGTGAAGAACTATGTTCGTCTTGCAGACTGTGTCGCATATACTTAATGTTAAAGCTGCTAGTTGCTGTAATTACTAGTAATCACTCTACGACAATAAAATTGATTGGTTTGTTTGTTTGAGTTTGAATGCCACTTCCAGCAATTTTTCAGCTAGAAAATAAGATATTGATGAATTGGAATTGATTTTAGAAATTTCCAGTTTTGCCTTGTATAAAGTATTGAACAATCAACCCTTACATAATTTTTATTTTTTCATTTCAAAAATTTTGCTGAAATTCAGCTTAGGAAAAAGTACAATACCTAATGTATAGTTATAGGCTCATATGAATTTGTAAGCCCAAACCTACCTTTACCTGTGAATTCAATGACCCTACTTGTATCTTACCTGTGTACTCTTTTTAATCACAATTCTTCCTTTTACACGTGTGGTCACTTATTCACCTTACTTGAACTAATACCTTTATAAATACAAACCTACCTTTACCTGGGAATTCACTGGCCTATGTGTATCTTACCTGTGTATTCTTAATCGCAATTCTTCCCTTCTTTTACACGTGTGGTTACTGACACACCTTACTTGAACTAATACCTTTATAAACACAAACCCACCTTTTGTAATCGCAAATCACAAGCCTACCATTTCCTGTGTAATCACAAACCTACCTTACCTTTGTAATCACTAACCTTCCATTATCTTTGTAATAATAAAGTACCTTTACCTTTGTAATAATACACCACCTTAACTTTGCAATTACAAACCTACCTTCTTTGTAATCCCAAACCTTTCACCCTACCTGTATTATCACATCTATGATTTTGAAAACACCTACATGAGTTATAATTTTTGGTATATTGTATGCTTCTGTTGTGACCTGACCCTTTTTATTTAGGTAAGATGTGTTTCATACTACATGACAATGCCATGTTATTTCTGTTTTTGAAGTATGTCGACCCGACCCGTACAAGTAATACAAAATGTGCAAATTTACTGGACATTATAACAAAACATGTCATTTTGTATAACAAAGTTATCCATGGTATTCCAAGTTATTACTATTAATTACATAAGTACTGTTATTTAAACCATCAACACCTACATTTAACTACCTGTACTAAAGGCAAGAATTGAAATCTCTTTGATCAATTTCAATTGATCTGCAGGTAAAGGAAATTGAAATTCTTGGTAAACCTTACTATTCTACTTTATAAGCAAGAAGCTAATGTTAATGCAGGTATATGCTTTTTTTTTATTGCAGATTCGAAATAAAACAAATAATTTGTGAATATTGCTTTTTAGCTCACCTGACCCAAAGGGTCATGTGAGCTATTGTTATCACTTTGCGTCCGTCGTCGTCGTCGTCGTCGGCGGCGGCGTCTGTAAACTTTTTACATTTTAATCTTCTTGTCTGAAACCACTTGGCCAATTGAAACCAAACTTGGCCATAATGTTCATTGGATGGACCTTTACAAAGTTTGTGTTTTTTATTTTGATTGGTAAACCAATATGGCCGCCACCTCAAGACTTAGTTTAACATAGGACCCTATGGGAAAAAAGTTAAAAAGGGCTTCTTCTCTGAAACCGTTTAACCAATCAAAACAAAACTTACTAGCAATATTGTTTGGATGGTCCTCTATAAAGTTTGTGTTTTAGATGGGAATTGGAAATTCAAAATGGCCGCCACCGCAGGACTTAGTTTAACATAGAACCCTATGGGAAAAAGTTTTAAAAGGCTTCTTCTCTGAAACCGGTTAATCAATGGAAACAAAAACTTACTAGCAATATTGTTTGGATGGTCCTCTATAAAGTTTGTGTTTTTTATGGCAATTGGAAATTCAAAATGGCTGCCACCGCAGGACTTAATTTAACATAGGACCCTATGGGAAAAAGTTTGAAAGGCTTCTTTTCTGAAACCGGCCAACCAATGGAAACAAAACTTACTAGCAATATTGTTTGGATGGTCCTCTATAAAGTTAATGTTTTTTATCCCAATCGGAAATTCAAAATGGCCGCCACCGCAGGACTTGGTTTAACATTCAACCCTATGAGAACAAAGTTTAAAAGGGCTTCTTCTCTGAAACCGTTTAACCAATCAAAACAAAACTTACTAGCAATATTGTTTGGATGGTCCTCTATAAAGTTTATGTTTTTTATGGCAATTGGTAATTCAAAATGGCCCCTACCGCAGGACTTAGTTTAACATACGACCCTATGGGAAAAAGTTTTTAAAGGCTTCTCCTCTGAAACCGGTTAATCAATGGAAACAAAAACTTACTAGCAATATTGTTTGAATGGTCCTTTATAAAGTTTATGTTTTTTATGGCAATTGGAAATTCAAAATGGCCACCTCCGCCGCAGGACTTAGTTTAACAGAGGACCCTATGGGCAAATAAAAAAAATCTTCTCTATACAACTGGTTAACCAATGAAAAAAAGCTTTCTAGTAATATTGTTTGGATGGTCCTATTTAAAGTTTATTGAAAATTACAGGACTTACTTTAACATCAGGGAAATGCCATCTTCCTTGCCTATAAAATCAGGTGAGCGATACAGGCTCTTAAGAGCCTCTGGTTTCTTGAAGTAATAAGTTTTGTGAATAATATTTTAAGTTTAACTTAGTAGCTGCCATTTTGGAAATCAAATTCATCATTCTTAACTTTTTATTAATGTTTCAACTCGTTTAATTTTGCAAACATTTTTGGTGATTTTATTGAAATCATAATGCTTTTGCGCCTGTATAGACTTTGCTTGAAGCCGAAAAGCTGAGGAGAAGATGGCAATATTACGTTCATCCTGGCAATGTCATATACAGAAACCAACATATATTTACACACTGTTAAAGAGACAAATTTTCCAAACTTAACTTGTGCCATAGACGTTCCTTATGTGTTTGTCTGCACATTTAAAATACTTTTGCTATTTTGCTATATCACACGTCTGTTTAGAGAACATAACTTTTTGGTCAAAAACGTAAAATCTTTGGTACTTTTGTATATAAATGGTATCTTTTTGTATTTAAATGGTATCTTTAACATCCCATTGGTATTATTATATGTCTTCAATCTTCAATTTTGAAATAATATTTAAATAAGTTGATAGTAATCTAACGAAAATCCACATGTTTTTTATAATAATTTATTTTTCCAGGTCTTTTTTTTTTAAAGAACCTTCGCTTGCCAGCACTTGCTTTCCGATTTCATACATTTTTTTGAAAACCGTCTCTGAAACTGCTGATCCAATTGGTTCTGATGTGTGCCCCAATTATCCTTTTGGCCATCATGCTCTCCAAAATGAGTGAATTTCAGTAAAACAAGCTCAAATTTAAATGTGTCATTTTAAGTAATTTACCCAAATGTATATTCTGTTTAAGTTTGTTTTTGTGTGTGAAATATTAATACTTCTGTCATTCATGCTCAATGAGCAAATTAGGCTTATTCTGACAAAAAAAAAATGAATGAAAATGTGTTTCTACTGAAGCTATTGGGCAAATGTTAACCTGAATATCTTCTCCTTGGTAAGTAGAACCAAGCTTGGCTGGCTAATGGTTACTTTTCCAAATCATGTCTAATAGCAATGCCCTCAATCCAAAGTGACTGGGTAACAAAAAATAAGTAGAAATAAAATAACTACATTTTTACCAAAATATGATAACTGTTAAATATGCAACTAAATGAAAAAGGAAAATAGGTTTTTTCTTTTAATAAAATGTATACTAAGCAAAAGTTTCAGTGCCAAATCAAACCAAAAAAAAAAATGTTTGGAAAATTTTTGCTGTTGAACAGTATGTAAAAAGGAAGAATTTTTATATTAGTATTAAATGGAAATTGTATTTTATTAGTCTTTTCACGGTTGTTATAATGTGAGTACATATATAATTACTTGAGCATGCCATCAGTCATCGTAATTTTGTCGAATTTCCTGGCGCTTTAATCATTGTTGTGTAAAAATTGTCCAGCCATCATCATTTGCTATACTTCATATATTGTCCCACATTTACTTGTAGTTTCACCAAAATGATGCATAGAATACACATTTGAAAGCACTACCTTAAGTTGGCAAACTTTGAAAAGATTTTTTTCTGTTTATTTTAAATAGCACTACCCACTTTACTTAAGGTAGCAATATACTTAGGGCAATCTTACAGCGCTGGACATTTAAGGTCATATGTTGAGACATTGTTTTAATTTATAATATGTTTGAGAAGAACCTTTCAATGTCAAAAGGCCACAGGACATTGCTTTGTCATTGTCGTACCCAGAATGTTGTTGTTGACTGGTGACATCATATTTTGTTTCCTGGCAACTGCTTTTCAATTAGGAGTTCATTATGGTTCTTTTAATGAAAACGTTTTAAAATTAAATTCAGAAGTATTGTACGGACTTGAGATTTTTTATTAAGAATGATTGCATAGATTTTGGTAGATGGGAGGGGAGTGATGGTCTATCTTCCAACTGGGGTGTGGTCTCTTGCTTTCTTCAAGCAGTCATTTTGAGATTTTAATTCTGGGGCAGTTTATATTGCAGTTTTATAGCTAATTCAGTTTCAAAACTTTTTAGGCTTAAGTATAAGAAAATATATGGTATTGCTGAACTTTGAAATAATGGTCAAGTTGTTGCATATAATACATACAGATAAGCAGACTCTTGTATGACTATTTGATCTGATAAAAAATGTTCAGTTGTTTAATTCACCAGACAAAATCATTTAACTCCAATGCAAATTTATAGCATGTCGAATTGTTCTAAAAAAATATTTGTCACAGAAATTATTTCTATGTCAGAACTTTTGGATACATTATTTTATGGTAATTATCAGAACTATTAACAGTGAATGTTAAGTTTCAAGAACATTAGGTGATTTGTTATAATACAGGATGATTTAATCTATCCCTTTTATTCTTTATTCTTGATGAGCCATTGTGGTCTGTTGATGGCATGAGTAGAATGCAGTTAAGTCCCCTGAAGGTATTGTTAGTAATGCAGTAAATCCCAGAAAACAAATCAGTTTTTAGTATTGGTATTGAAACATGTTTATAAAGAAATATGTTTTAAATATCTTTGTTTTCATTAAAAAAATCCCTTTATGAAACCTAAAGAAGAAATAATTGACCATGTCCATAAGCCTATTTCTATTACTTGATTGTATGATACCTTGTGAGATTCTGTATTCCTATAGCTTTAGTTTTAAGATACCAGTTTCTGCATATTAACATTTTGAGAGAGCCCCATGATTTTACGTGTAATAAAGAGAACAAATTTATCCCATGATGTTAGAAATAGAAGAAACCATTGGTGTTTTATTTATTGTGTTGGTATAATTTTTTTTTTTTCAGAGATGATGTGTTTTCATTTTATTCTGTTATGAATCATATAATTATTAGATAGAATTATTCATAGTGTAGTGTGTCTGATATTTTATCTTGTCCAAAGTGCTTTAAATTTAATTATATTGTATTTGAATTTATATAGTTCTACAAAAATGTTATGATTTTATTTTTGTTTCAGCCTTTTGAGTATAATATTAAATGAATTAAATGTTAAGGGTTTTGATGTTAAAGCCCTCAGAGCATTTAGGGTATTACGACCTTTACGTTTGGTATCGAGGGCTCCTAGTAAGTACAAAGCATGCTGGGAATTATTATTTGCTTGATGATTGTCCCTAACCCCCCATTTATTAAACATTATGATGATCTGATGTGTAAGTTGAATGGTTGTGTATTAGATCATCCTTTTGTTTGTGATTTTATAGTGTATACAGTAATTAATATTGCATAATAATTTAATAACTGAAATTTATGAAAATTGGAAAAAAATATTTGAAAGTGAAATTATTGTTGTCAGTTTTAAAAATATTTTTGCAGCAGCAGTTTTAAAAAATAAATATATTTATGAACTATTAGTTAACCAAGAAGAGCTCATTAAATCCATTTTATTGTTTGAATATTTTTTTCCAAAGTATATGCATTATGTAACATGCTCATTTATAAAATTTGCAAAAAACCATTTGTAAGTGTGAAATCTTGCATCTGTGATTACTTGAATAATGTAAAAATAAATACTTTGAGGTGTTCTGACAGAAAAGACATGTTTTTGATGGCATTTTTGCATTTTTTGTTTACAATGTCAAATGATAGTTTTCAGAAGGATATAATTTTTAACGGCATTCATGTAGAAATAAAATAAAAATATCTTTAAATAATGTGGTTTAATTTCAAATACAAGAATTACCTCCTATATAAAATATTTTAAAGATTTTTGTTTTTAGCTAAGTTTAAAACAAGATCATTTTAGTACACTATAGTATGTAGTTTGTCAAGTACCAGTGCACAATTTTTCTAGAAAGGGAGGTAACTCTTGTACTTGATGAGGATTTCAGGCTAACATACTAACTATCTTATATAACAAGCATGTACATGTATGACTAACACTGTGGACTATTTTATTGCAGTATTATTAGTACTGTTTTCTCCACACTCAACTTCAGTAATTTTGATGTAAAGGCCCTGCGAGCGTTCAGGGTATTACGACCATTAAGACTTGTTTCAGGTGTCCCTAGTAAGTAACTGTTGATGTTGTCTTTGTCTGTTGTCAGCTTCCTTGTGATACTTCTGAACTTTGAAAATCTAGTTTTATTTGTTTTATTTTTTGAGACATTGCAGAACAGTTTAAGAAAAAATAGACATTACAGGTTTACATTGATGTTCTGCTTTGTTTGGGCAAATTTTTTTTTCTAGTCCTTGATGTTTATGTTTTTTAAAACTTATTCGATCATATTCATTTTTATATAAGCTCAGTCTCTTGGTCTCCTCTCTCTCAATGAAGTTAATTGTGTGTGGCTTTGTAATTTAATAATCATAAAATACAAATAAAAACAAATAAAATAATAGTTTTATGTACCAATATACTGAAAAGGTACATTCCAGTTACAAGTATACTTTGTATAAAAAAATTGTCATACAAATCTCTAACCTATTACACAGTTGTTATCATGAAAACTTAATGTATTTTGGGGGGTTTAGAAAGTTGTGCATTGAAAGTTTGGCTTTTAGTATAGAAATGATTAATTCAAACAGTTTTAAATTTAAGTGAATAAAGATTTTGATTAGTTTTGTTTTTATTTTGGATTTATGAGCAAGCTTAATTGTGTCAGCATAAGAGTCTTTATCTAATTGCACACATTCTACACTTTCTGTTTGCTGTTAAGTATTTTTTTGGGGTCATGTAAGCTATTCCTGTCATAGTTGCTGTCAGACATAAACTTATCACATTTCAATCTTCTAAAAAATCACTTGCCATTGAGATCAAACCTATCAGGAATGTTCATTGGGTGAGATTTTTGGTGCTTATCAAATATTCTAATTGGTTGTCTGGGTCTGGCCACCACATTGAACATAGCTCCACCACCTTGAAACAAAGTTTAACATAAGACCCTAGGTAAAAAAAAAACAACATAAAATTAGCTTTGTCTCATAAACTGTGCTGCACCTTTAAACAAAATCATGCAGGATAGTTCTCTTTTAGTTTTGCATTTTTGCTGCAATTAGAGATTCAACATGACTGACAGATTTTAATGCATTCTAAAAGGCTGAAGTTTAAAAACTCTTTAGCTCACAAACCTCTTAGCAGTAAAATAGTTGTGTAATAGAAATTGTCTTCTACAAATGGTCTTCTACACCACCAAGAAATGACCATATGGGAATTACATGGAAACAGCTCTTCTCAGAAACCACCTCAATTATGCATTTAAAATAAATATTGGGCAGAAAATTCAGGTGAGCATTACAGGCTGTTGAGAACCACAGGTTTTAAATCTTCAACATTTTTGTAAAATAAAAATTAATAATAGGAAAAGAATGTAAATTAAATATTATTTTTGCTCAAAATATTTTACATGTGTGTTATGTGAAGACAGTGAAGTCATAACAAAACTAACATATTGGGACATAAAAAGGTTTTAACCAGATATGTTCAATAACATTGAAAATAGGTATGAAAAGATGTAATCTGAAAACAGTACCCATGAAGCTCTTAAATATTTTTGAATATATTCATTATGGTAGTTGTTTTTACAAGGATGATAGTACTTTCTACTTTTCATTGCCACGTATTATGCATAATGTCATATTTGCGACAGATTTTCATGTTGAAAGGGTTCCTATCAGAAAATTACATGCATATTCTATGGTTCATTAAGTGGGCAATATTTCATTTATTGAGAATGATTGAATTGTGTAACCAGGTTTAAAATCTTGGGTTGAAAATGATATTCATATTATACCACAGAGATTTCAAAATATGGTCCATTCAGTTGTATTGATCGACCAACATATTTGTATGACAAATAAATTAATGCGTTTATATGGCCATAGGGGGGTTGTAGAAAATTAAGTACGTTTGATTGATTGTATGACTAAAATTGTGGGAAATAAGTTTTAGTAAGACTGTGGAACAGACAAGTCACAGAATTATTTCATCATGAATGACATTATATGTTGGGGTGTTGTTCGTTAAGTGGTTTTGTAACTTAGGTTGTGTTACATTCTAATGCAGTTTATTTGTTCTGGTTACTTAAGCAACATCACAACTGTCCTTGGTCGCTGGTCATTGTTAAGCCACCATTCATTCAGTCAATTATATTTGTAAATGAAATGTCTTCAAAAATACCAAGGTTATGAAGTTTACTATGCCAGACTCATGTTTTGACTAATCCAAAAAATATAGAGCTTTTATCATAAAAAAATTCCAAAAAATTATACCAAATCCAAGGTAGTGTGTATAAAAAAACTTTTAATTTAAATTATTTTCAAAATTTCAGTGCAGTAAATTTAGACAGAATTAATTATATATTTGTCGGCACCAAAGTGTGACTACTGGGCTGGTGATACCCATGCTTATTTTTACTTGTTCAAGCTGTTGCTATTATTTCATTGAGAGCTTAGCAAATAAATTTCTTGTTCTTTGGATTTTTGTCATTTTAAAATGGGGCAAGTGAGCGTTATAAAAATTTTAATACTATTATTTTAATTTTCAAAAAATCATAGGCTGACAGAAAAAATAAGAGCTAGAAAAGGGTTTTTAAAAAAATATAAAAATGTATTTATTGATGTTCTTTCTGAATTTGGCATACTATGCTTACCTGAAGTCATCCAAAGCATATACTGGTCAGAGAATACTTCTGGCCATTAAAATGACAGAAGCAATTCTCGCCATTTCGGTGACTGTGCCGTTATTTTTTGTATTATATAAAATGGATGGAAAGGCTTCATTAAATAGATTACACTATCTCATAACCAAAACGAGTTACGTTTATTACTTTTAAAATTCAACTTTGTTACAAAAACTGTCAAAAAATAGGATGGCGAGAATTACTTGCTTGTGCGAACTACTCCGTGACCAGTAAATAAATTATAAAATTAATAATTTTTGGTTCATCCTTCAAAATACAATAAATTACACCTTTTAAACAATTCAGTAATTTATGTCATATCAAAGATACTATATGTATAACTTTTAAAGCATGAAAGATGGATGAAAGCAAACAGTCAAAGAATATCCAATTGCAGATACATGGTGGTCCAACCAAGTCAAACAGTTATTTGCTAACTGTAAATAAAAAATTCTTTTCCTTAAATAACACGGAACAATCATACAGTCATTTCATTTAATTTTAAACCAGGTTTTCAATGAAAATCTGTTATTAGATTTGGGTATGGCAGGTGGGCAGCATAAAACACAGTGTTTCCAGTCAATAACTTCAGTTTGAATAAACCAATCTTGCTGAAACTTTGGATATAGCAAGCTTGCATGAAGACCTAGCTTGGGACTTGATTTGGGGCAAGTCCGGTCAAGTTCAAGGTCACTATTATATAGAAAAACAGTTTCTGCTGAGTCATCTACTAAAATTATTTGTTAAATCCTTGAAAACCTGGTATCATTGTATGGAACGGTTCTTGTCCTTTTTAGCTCAACTGGACCGAAGGTCTATGTGAGCCTTTGCCATCACTTGGCGTCCATCGTCTGTCGTCCGTCGTCCATTGTAAACTTTTTCACAAATCTTCTCTGAAACAACTAGCCAATTTTTTTCAAACTTGGCCACAATCATCCTTAGGGTTCCTAGTTTCAAGTTTGTACCCAGGGTGTTGATCAACAGACAAATATGGCCACTGTTACTAAAAATAGAACATGGGTGTCAACACAGGTTTTTGATCATTATCTCAAAAATTATAATAGCTATAGAGAAAACCATTACTTCAAATTGATCAGCACATTAAGGTCTACAATAGTTGCCATTAGTGTGAAGTTGTGTATTGGCTTCTTGTAGGAGTTACTGCCCTTTATTGACGATTTTTGACAAAATTTTTGGTATTTACAATATAACCTGAAAACTATAAGAGGTAGAGTGAAACTGTAAATGGCAAAAATGATCAGCAATAAAAGCCCTACAATTCACTTGATTGGTCTGAAATTTTCAGATGACTCCTTGTATGAGTTATTGCCCTTAAATGACAATTTTTTATGAAATTTTCCCTATTTGTCCCATAACTTAAAAACTATCACAGCTAGAGTAAAACTGAAAATAGCAAAAATGATCAGCAATACAAGCCCTACAATTCACTGTATTAGTCTGAAATTGTCAGATGACTTCTTATAGAAGTTATTGCCCTTAAATGGCAATTTTTTATGAAATTTTTCGTTTTTGTCCTGTAATTTGAAATCTATAGCAGCTAGATTGAAACTGTAAATTGCACAAATGATCAGCAATAAAGGCCCTAAAATTCACTTGATTGGTCTGAAATTGTCAGACAACTTATATTAGTTATTGCCCATAAATGGCAATTTTTTATGAAATTTTCCATTTTTGTCCTGTAACTTAAAAACTGTAACAGCTAGAGTGAAACTGTTAATAGCAAAAATGATCAGCAATACAAGCCCTACAGTTCACCATATAAGTCTGAAATTGTCAGTTGACTTCTTATAGGAGTTATTGCCCTTAAATTGCAATTTTTTATGAAATTTTCTGTTTTTGTCCTGTAACTTAAAAACCATAACAGCTAGAGTGAAATTATTCATAGCAAAAATGATCAGCAATAAAAGTTCTACAATTCACTTAATTGGTCTGAAATTGTCAGATGACTCCTTATAGGGGTTATTGCCCTTAAATGACAATTTTTTTTAATGAAATTTTCCATTTTAGTCCTGTTACTTGAAAACTATAGCAGCTAGATTGAAACTGTAAATTGCACAAATGATCAGCAATAGAAGCCCTACAAATGATTGCTTAGTCCAAAATTGCAAGATGACTGTTTATAGGAGTTATTGCCATTTAAGTTATGAATTTGGACAGTTTTTGTATTATAAATTAGTCTATAACACACCTAGAGTAAAACTGTAAATTTCTAAATTACCCTAAAGGACAATGCCTACAAACCATTTAATTTTCAGAAATTGTCTGATGGCACCTTATAGGAGTTATTGTACTTAACTAAACTTTTTGAAGAAATGATTTTTGCACAGTAACTTAAAGGCTATAACAACTAGACTGAAACTGTTAATTTCAAAAATTTAAATATAGTTGAAGTCATTTGGATTCCAGGTGAGCGATTACAGGCTTTTGGGAGCCTCTAGTCTTTTTTTATAAGGTGGACATAATCACAGCCCTTGCAATAATGTCAACAAGTTTCATAAGATAAAACACTGTAGTTTCTGTGACCATGTTTTATCTCCGTGGGATAAAAAAAATTGGAAGATCCACATTATTGAGGCTACATGTTCACCATGCAACCAAAAAATTTCAAATTGTCAGAATTTGGTGATCTGACAATCCTGCTCCAATAACCTATCTGAAAAGAAATACTATCAATACAAATAGTCTTCATTTAATTGGATTGTTGTCTCCTGAACATTTATTCTGCTTCTGTACTTTAACCAATGTTACATGTTTTAGCAGTTTTGTGATATAATTTTACTCTAGGTGTGTTAAGCATACTTAAAAAATATTTACATATCACTGTCTTTCTTGAAAACATCAATTTGATTACACAAATAATGGTAATTTGCAAGTTTTCACAACACTGTACCCATCCTAATCAAATATTTCGGATTCATGAAAACCTATTTACATTTAATGAAGAAACTTTTCTGTGATAAGTTCTTTGATTTTTATGTTGTATGATACAAATCTTTATGTTTTTAACCTTGGAAAAGTGGTTTTATCTTTTTTGATATTTGTCACCAAACTGCTGTTGTCTGCATCACTTGCATGCTTTTAAGTTTGTTTTAGCATGTTTGTACAACTAATTTTTCTATTCTGGAATGAAACGGTTTAGCTTGCAGCTTTTAATTAACAAGCTTGTTACATTAATTAATAACTTTTATCAAGTTTTACAATCATTCAATGTAGATTTAGGGCTTTTTATATTAGAAAATATTGCAACAATTGAATTGAAAAATGCTATAAGACCAGAAATATTTAAGTATTGTGTAATTATTGTGTAATTTTATTCCATTCAATCTGCATTCGTAATTCAATTACAATGCTGCTGTCTAGACTTCATTGTTGAATAAAAGAAGGATTACAAATCTGACTACTCTGGATTTATTAATTTTTGTGGATACCAGTTTCCATTGTTTTGAAAAAGTTACAGCTTCCAGGATATGTAATTTTGGGGTTTTAACACTTGCTCCAAAACAGCCATGAAATTTTAAATAGTCAAGTACTGTAATTTACTATTTGCCTGTCCACTATTATAAATCTATTTAATATACTTTACCATGAATAATAATAATGAATTAACAGTGTTTAGGCTACATATCACTGTGGCAGCAAATTTTATCAAATATTGATCGATTGATTGATTGGATGTTTGCTTTATGTCCAGTGAGCAGGTTTTCAGCTATAGTCAGGATGATATAAAACTATTAGAAATGGTAATTGAAATTTATTGTAATGGACAGCGATTGAAAGTAAAGTGAAATTAACAAATATTTAGAATTAGTGCTGATTGCTAACTAATTGATATAAATAATTTAAAGTATCAGAGTTTATTGACCATTATTTTTTAAACAAATAAACAAGCTAGTGCTACACTTAAAAAAAAATTATCTATTGATGGTTTCTGAAAATTAGCCTACATGTAGACTAATTAACTGTATTGATTAACTGTACATTCTGCTTAATAAATAAACACTTGCTTGATGTTGACAGCATTTTAATTGTTGTAAAATTTATTTTTATATTGTAATTTAAAATAACATTAGTTTTGTTATATTTCAGGTTTACAAGTGGTTTTAAATTCTATTGTAAGAGCAATGGTGCCTTTGCTTCATATTGCCCTGTTGGTGATATTTGTTATTATTATATATGCTATAATTGGATTAGAACTTTTCAGTGGAAAAATGCACAAGACCTGTTATGATAGAATAACAGGTAAGTTATAAACAAACCAGCAATTTTATCATCAATTTGGATTTCAGTAAGAATGGTTATTTTTGCTTCTAACGAACAATGTTTTGACGAAATCCAAATCTAAACGTACTTTCCACAAACATGCATTTTATGGAGGATGATTGTGCTTCAAAAGTATATATATGGAATATTAAACATTTTGTTTTTGAAACAGACTTTTATCACAGCAAGTGTCATGTCAGCAAGCAGGACAACCTGATACCTTAGACTGTGATGTATGTATCAAAAACAAAAATGTCCTACAATAAATTAAGTTATAAGTGACGGTGGCGGCGGCATAAAACTTGATATTTTTCTTTTTGTAAGCTATGACTTAGATCTATTCAATTTGGTCATTTTGCTGTGTTCCCACTTGTTCATTGTAGGGCTGGTCTTATAATAGTGGGACTACTGCATTAGCTACAATATCCAATTGGAATTTTAAAAATTACATTATTGGTCAGGTACTCCTTTTTAGCTCACCTGACCCAAAGGGTCATGTGAGCTATTGTTATCACTTTGCGTCCGTCGTCGTCGTCGGCGTCGTCGTCGTCGTCGGCGTCTGTAAACTTTTTACATTTTAATCTTCTTCTCTGAAACCACTTGGCCAATTGAAACCAAACTTGGCCATAATGTTCATTGGATGGACCTTTACAAAGTTTGTGTTTTTTATTTTGATTGGTAAACCAATATGGCCGCCACCTCAAGACTTAGTTTAACATAGGACCCTATGGGAAAAAAGTTAAAAAGGGCTTCTTCTCTGAAACCGTTTAACCAATCAAAACAAAACTTACTAGCAATATTGTTTGGATGGTCCTCTATAAAGTTTATGTTTTTGATGGGAATTGGAAATTCAAAATGGCCTCCACCGCAGGACTTAGTTTAACATAGAACCCTATGGGAAAAAGTTTTAAAAGGCTTCTTCTCTGAAACCGGTTAATCAATGGAAACAAAAACTTACTAGCAATATTGTTTGGATGGTCCTCTATAAAGTTTGTGTTTTTTATGGCAATTGGAAATTCAAAATGGCTGCCACCGCAGGACTTAATTTAACATAGGACCCTATGGGAAAAAGTTTGAAAGGCTTCTTTTCTGAAACCAGTCAACCAATGGAAACAAAACTTACTAGCAATATTGTTTGGATGGTCCTCTATAAAGTTAATGTTTTTTATCCCAATCGGAAATTCAAAATGGCCGCCACCGCAGGACTTGGTTTAACATTCGACCCTATGAGAAAAAAGTTTAAAAGGGCTTCTTCTCTGAAACCGTTTAACCAATCAAAACAAAACTTTCTAGCAATATTGTTTGGATGGTCCTCTATAAAGTTTATGTTTTTTATGGCAATTGGAAATTCAAAATGGCCGCTACCGCAGGACTTAGTTTAACATAGGACCCTATGGGAAACAGTTTTTAAAGGCTGCTTCTCTGAAACCGGTTAATCAATGGAAACAAAAACTTACTAGCAATATTGTTTGGATGGTCCTCTATAAAGTTTATGTTTTTTATGGCAATTGGAAATTCAAAATGGCCGCTACCGCAGGACTTAGTTTAACATAGGACCCTATGGGAAAAAGTTTTTAAAGGCTTCTTCTCTGAAACAGGTTAATCAATGGAAACAAAAACTTACTAGCAATATTGTTTGGATGGTCCTTTATAAAGTTTATGTTTTTTATGGCAATTGGAAATTCAAAATGGCCACCACGGCGCAGGACTTAGTTTAACATAGGACCCTATGGGCAAATAAAAAAAATCTTCTCTATACAACCGGTTAACCAATGAAACAAAGCTTTCTAGTAATATTGTTTGGATGGTCCTATTTAAAGTTTATTGAAAATTACAGGACTTAGTTTAACATCAGGGAAATGCCATCTTCATTGCCTATAAAATCAGGTGAGCGATACAGGCTCTTAAGAGCCTCTGGTTATTTACACGACCCTGTGTTTAACGACACACTATATAGATTACACAGCTAGTAATACACGTAGTACGTCAAAACTGAATTATTTAAATCTTATTTCAGATGAACAAATGGATAATCCTCACCCTTGTTCAACAGAAGACAGGGGATATAATTGTCCCAATGAGACAATGGTGTGTAAAGGACCGTGGGAGGGTCCAAATAATGGCATTACGAACTTTGATACCTTTTATTTTGCCATGTTGACAGTATTTCAGTGTATTACTATGGAAGGCTGGACTCAAGTTTTGTATAATGTAAGTATTTATATCATTCATCCTTTTCTCATCTCTTTGACTGGGAAATCTGACTATGGGGATGAGAGGTCATCGCGCATCCCTTGCCCCTTGTCAATGAAGGCACTTGCAAATGTTAAAGATGTCATACCTGGCTTCAACTATTTGCCCATGTACTTGTTCATAATGCTCTAATTTCTTATAGATGGTCATTGACCTCAATTATTTTTTTATTCAAAATTGGCCAGAATTATCTTTCATGTGCCTAGTTTCAAATTTATACCTAGGATGTTTATCAATAGAAACAGATGGCCACTGTTGCTAAAAATAGAACATAGGTGTCAACCCATGCTTCTGGTCAATATCTCAAAAAGTATATTAGCTATAGAGAAATCTGTTTGTTTGTTTGTTTGATGGTGTTTAACGCCACTTTCACCAATTTTTCAGCTATATCATGGCATCCAGTTTTTATTGGGGGAGGAAGCCGGAGTACCCGGAGAAAACCCCCGACCTGCGGTAGGAAAACTGGCAATCCTTGTCAATTAAGATTGGAGTCGAGTACACCCTGCCTGCAGTGAGAATCGAACCCGCAATCTCAGTGTTGACAGACCACGTGATCAATAGTAGACGAACTACCTTGACCACTCGGCCACAGAGGCCCCTAGAGAAATCTGTTACGTCATATTGATCAGCACATGCACATTAAGCTCTACAAAAGTTCCTAATAGGCAGTTCAGCAATGACTTCCTGTAAGATTTTTTTACTTTCAATAAAGCCCCATAATACTGAAATAACAGATTCTAAGATTGCCATTTTTATACTATTTGAGAACAGATTTTTTGTGTTGTTATTTTGTAACATAAGACCCAAGTTTTTATACCCCCCGCGGGGGTATATAGTGTTCATGGTGTCCGTCCGTCCTTCCGTCCGTCCATCTGTCCGTCCGTTACACTTTCTATTATTTGCAACTCCTCCTACACCACTGAAAGGAATTTGATGAAACTTACACAGAATCTTTGTCACATAGTGCCATTGTGCAGGAGATATTTAACATTTTGATCGGAATGATATTTGGGGTTTCCCATAGAAAAACATGGACCTTGTCATTGACCTAAGGGAGTCCCTATCTCTTATGTGCAACTCCTCCTACACCACTGAATGGAATTTAATGAAACTTACACAGAATCCTTGTCACATAGTGCCATTGTGCAGGAGATATTAAACATTTTGATCGGATCGATATTTGGGGTTTCCCATAGAAAAACATGGACATTGTCATTGACCTAAGGGGGTCCTCATCTCTTATGTGCAACTCCTCCTACACCACTGAATGGAATTTGTTGAAACTTACACAGAATCCTTGTCACATAGTGCCATTGTGCAGGAGATATTTATTATTTTGATCGGAATGATATTTGGGGTTTCCCATAGAAAAACACGGACTGTCATTGACATAAGGGGATACCCATTTCTTATGTGCGACTCCTCCTACACCACTAAATGGAATTTGATGAAACTTACACAGAATGTTGTCACATATTGCCATTGTGAACTAGATATTAAACATTTCGATTGGAATGATATTTGGGGTTTCCCATAGAAAAACATGGACTTTGTCATGGACATAAGGGATACCCATCACTTATGTGCAAGTCATTCCTACACCACTGAATGGAATTTGTTGAAACTTACACAGAATCCATGTCACATAGTGCCATTGTGCAGGAGATATTTAACATTTTGATCGGAATGATATTTGGGGTTTCCCATAGAAAAACATGGACTGTCATTGACATAAGGGGATACCCATCTCTTATGTGCAACTCCTCCTACACCACTGAATGGAATTTGATGAAACTTACACAGAATCCATGTCACATTGTGCAGGAGATATTTAACATTTTGATCGGAATGATATTTGGGGTTTCCCATAGAAAAACATGGAGTTTGTAATGGACATAATGGGATACCCATCTTTTATTTGCAACTCCTCCTACACCACTGAATGGAATTTGTTGAAACTTACACAGAATCTTGGTCACATATTGCCATTGTGCACTGGATATTAAACATGTTGATCAGAATATTATTGGTGGTTTCCCATAGAAAAACATGGACTTTGTCATTGACATAGGGGATGCCATTCTTTGGGGGATTGGGGAGGGTTACATGTTTTATCTGCAACTCCGCCTTCACGTTTAACTAGATAAAGTTTCAATTTCATAATTAAGAACACCTGAATTTTCAAAGTAATTGTGAAGCGGGGGGTATCAGTGGTGAGCATTGCTCACAGGTTTTTTTACTCTAGTTTATTTGCCTATGATTGTTTGTTTCATTATTTTTCATATAAAATTTACCTACTGAAAGCTGAACTTACTAGATATTTCAACCTCTCGTATATGTGTTACTCATAAATTGAAATTAATGTCAATTATTTAATTAATGCAAAATAATGATAAACAATACTTTGTTACAACTAAAAAATTTTAATAATATTAATTTTTTTGTTTGTCTTTTCAGATAAATGATGCAGTAGGAAACTCCTGGCCATGGATTTATTTTATTAGTTTAATTATTATTGGATCATTTTTTGTACTCAATTTAGTTTTAGGTGTTCTTAGTGGGTAAGTCTATTAACTTAAGTATATACCTAATACACAATTATAATGCACCTAGAAACATTTATGAACAGTGAACCTTATTGGATGTTGGGTTACATCTGACTTTTTAAAATAAATAAATATTAATGCAATGGTGTTTTTTGATTGGATAAAAACATTTTTTTTTCCAATAAAAACATTTTTATGGGGAAACGCCCACTTCAACCTGAACTTGCCACATGTGTATTAATATACCATTCATTAAAATCCTTGTTAAAAGTTCCAACTTGTTCATTGTTTTGTTTATTAAATTGTGTTTTTGTTTCCTTCACTTCTTTAATATTTATAGAGGTGTATACTGTTTCAGCCTTGTCTGTCCGTCTGTCTGTCCTTTTGTGGGTCCGTAACAAAAATATCTCCCAGTTTTCTATGCAACTATAGTATGCAGAAGTCTGATGTTTTGCATATTGCTTTATCCTGTAGTACCATATGGTGTATAGCCATTTTATGCTCATGGTCATCTACTTCCTGTTTACTGAATACTTTTTGTAAAAGCAGTGGTATCAGTAGTGAGCATTATTATTTACAAGTAATGACTTGTGCTTGCTTTTTTTATTGGGCTGTAAAATAAATTTTAGGTGTTCACCCCTAGTTTAATTTAATGATGTTTCACAAAGTATGATTTTAAAGGTTTTAAATTGGTAAAATATAGGTCCTTTTTAAAAAAAAAATTTGATGCCGAAAATATATTGATCAGTTTAAATCTGTTTTGCTGTAAAATCTTTGATGTTGAACTGTTTTTTAGCTCATCTGTTTGAATCGCATGTGAGAAATTACAGTTACTTATGTCTGTATGTCTCTGCCTGTTATCATTTTCATCTTCTATGCTGAAACTACTCAAATAAGCTTTGCTGTAATACTGTCTGTGATGCTCTCTACAAAGATAACTTTGTATGTCTAAATAGGCCAAAAACATGGCCACTTTGCTTGAAACTTTAAAAATTTCTTCTGATAAAGTATAATTCAATTTTACAGGATTTACGAATAAAATCCCTTTTACCAAGCTTCATTTGCAATGTTCAGATTTGAAACATGACTGCCATGGCAAATCCTTTTTCTGATTGATGGAGGAACTACAATGTCAAATTAATTGTTCCTTTTACAGAGATTTCCCATTTTGTGCTAATTTGAGTGAAAGACTCCACAATATAGCTGAAAAACAAATGAAAGTGGCAATAAATCCCCATTAAAAAACAAACAAAACATCTGTAAATGTTGTACAGACATAGACCATGGCAGTTTCCTCACACAGGATCTCTGCTTAATGTCACCATGCAGAAGATATAATTTAAAGAAAGACAAACAGAATTATGTAAATAAAAGCACCAACTATTCAAGTACAGATTTTCTGAACTGCTTTTTGATCATTTTCATCCAAAAGACACTGTATTCAGCATGTTTTTGGAAAGTTTACCTGTGGCAAAGAAAAATTAAACGCCAATAAATATGTTGTCTGTTTAAATCTTCCATTTGGTGATGGTAATATTCTAGTCAGATATCAATTAATTTATCTGTATAATACTTCAGAGAATTTTCAAAAGAAAGAGAGAAAGCAAAAGCTAGAGGTGATTTTCAAAAACTTCGTGAAAAACAGCAATTGGAGGAAGATCTGAGAGGATATCTAGATTGGATCACACAGGCAGAAGATATTGACCCTGAGAATGAAGATGAGGGAGAAGAAGGTGCTAGTCCTCGACATCACAGTGAGTATCAGAGGTGCCAAAATGTATCAAAACGCTGGGCTTGTGTCCAATGCCAGTGAAATTAGTCAGACACAGAATGGCTTCTAATATTAATTACATTTATAATAACCTGAAAAAAAAATTTTGTCCACATTAAACGGCAAAATAACTTTGTGTGAATGTTTGAATGATCGGATAGCATTTGCTGCTTCATATTTCGTAGAAATATTGAAGAAAATGTCAGCTTCTGATTCCATAGAACTTAAAAGATCTTAACATATGCCTTATTGATACATGTTGAAAGATTCCAAAACATTGTTTCATTTTATCATGCTGTTCAGTTGAAGTGTCGCAAAATTGCTTCTTTATCAATGCTATTTATCTCAAAAATTAGGAAGAAAGCATTCCATACATTTTATTTCTTGTATTGATCTCTTAGTTAATAGTTCATTAGGTTTCCTTATAGCTTTTGGAAGGCACTGAAAGACTTTACTCTGGTACTGAGATGGCCATTGCAGATGGCACCTCTGATTCTGCTGTTTTTCCTATTCTCCTGAGCATGATAATCCAGTTGTGTTCCTTAATCCTCCAGAATTTATGTCAGACTATATGTCACTGTTTTATACAACCAATCAGAACTTCATATTTCTATGAGTCTTGCTGTAGTTCGAGAGATTACACCGATACTATGGCTTCCTCACTTATTTCTATGATCTCAGATTTCAGACCTAATCATAGTCTTTGAAAGTAGAAAAATTAATGTCTTTATCCTTTATTACAAACATACAAACATTCTGATTGGTTGTTTTTGGGTAAGCAGGTATTGATGAGTCAGATCTTTACCTTATTTTCAGCAACTTGATAAATTTGTTGGTTTTTTGTGTTAGCTACCTATCAATACCAATCGATAATGTCACATTTATTACAAACCAAATAGATATATTAGCATGACAAATATGACCTTAATAAGTTTACTGTTTGTGAGAAGTATATTATGATTCCTGGTTGTAGAATTTGATTTTTGTGTGCTTTCTTTTTATATTTATCTCTAGATAAGACATTGCGGTGTTTAGTAAGATTGGTTCCCTGCATTAGATATTGCATGCCCAAGAAATCGTACAACGAGGGTACTACAAGTATATCCATTCTGTATTCACATATTTAGTGTCACTTGTTGTAGATATTGATCACGTTGCAAGTTATTGTATGGGGTATCGAATCAAAATCACACATTTAATTTGTTAATGTTTTTGCATCATAAATGTAATTCAGTTTTTTAACTTTATTTCTTGTCCGTTAATGTTTTCTGGTCTGTGCCATCCACAGTGTGGCTAAAAGTTTTAAAATAGTAATTGAGTTGATTATTAATTGATATAATGAAAACAAAAATGGCATTATCAAAATGAATTTATTAAATTTTAATAGGATTTTAGTACTGTACATGTAAAACATATATACTTAACATAAAGTTAACTAAATGATTTCCTGTTATTGAATAAATTAAAATATAAGTAATAATAATAATAATAATAATAGTAATAATAAAATTTCTTTTTTTTTAACAATAAAGAGAAAATTCAAATTTAGAAGAAACCAAGTCAGTTAAAAGATGTTGCTTTGATATATATATTGATATAGATTTCTATACTTTTAAAGAAAACCAAAGTGAAGCAGCTTCAGATAAGACAGAAGATGTAGAAAATGGAGAAATACAACAAACATGGTGCATTCGGAAGAGGTAACCATTTATAATTGATTACTAAAAAGAAGGATACTACCACAGTTTAATAATTGCTGGTACCGGTAGCAGTAGGTAAAAATTCTTACAGAAAAACCCATTAAGACGTACATTAATCAAACCATATAATGTTGAGTCTTACATTGATGGAACCATACAATGTTGAGTCTTACATTGATGGAACCATAAAATGTTGAGTCTTACATTGATGGAACCATACGATGTTGAGTCTTACATTGATGGCACCGTATAATGTTGAGTCTTACATTGATGGAACCATACGATGTTGAGTCTTACATTGATGTTACCATAAAATGTTGAGTTTTACATTGATGGAACCATACGATGTTGAGTCTTACATTGATGGCACCGTATAATGTTGAGTCTTACATTGATGGAACCATACGATGTTGAGTCTTACATTGATGGCACCGTATAATGTTGAGTCTTACATTGATGGAACCATATGATGTTGAGTCTTACAGTGATGTTACCATAAAATGTTGAGTTTTACATTGATGGAACCATATGATGTTGAGTCTTACATTGATGGAACCATGCGATGTTGAGTCTTACATTGATCGAACTATATCATGTTGAGTCTAACATTTATGGAACCATATGATGTTGAGTCTCACATTGATGGAACCATATGTTGTTGAGTCTAACATTGATGGAACCATATGATGTTGAGTCTTACATTGATCAAACCGTATGACAAATGGGTGGATATGGATTTAGTACAGAACCAGAAATCTGTTTTTTTTTTCAAGTACAGGAATTTACAGTAACTACAGTAGTCAGCTTGATCACATATGTTTACAGTCAACTTTAAATATCATACATGGTTGTTTTGTGTAAACAAACACCCTTAAAAAGTGGTTAGCCTCATTGAAGATGAGAGCTAGGAAATCCTGAGCCATATGGTTAAATTATAGTAAATAAGACTATAAAAAACAACACTTTCAGACAAACAAAAAGTGCTTGTTTGTAAGATGTCTTAAAGACAAATTTCTACCTGTTTAATTTGATGAATAAAAAATTGGTTGATATGTAAAATGTAGAGCTTTCTCCCCAGTAAATACTGGATGCCATGGTAATATCTAAAAGTGGCATAATTCGGATTTATTTGCTATTATTCATATAACTTCCTGTTTTCTTTCAGTCTTAAATTCAGAAAGTGGAATAGACGCTGCAGAAGATTTAGTAGAAAATTAGTGAAATCTCAAGTTTTTTATTGGATTGTTATTGTCATGGTTTTCTTGAACACTTGTGTTTTAACGTCAGAACATTATGGACAGCCAGAATGGTTGGATCAATTTCAAGGTTAGTAAATAATACTTTGTGCAGAAAACCCGTGTTATATCATCCTTTTATAATGATGGCACTGCAGTAATTATCACTACTATCACCTAAGCCTAGTCCAAGTGATAATGTAATGATGGTGCATTGTATGTATTAAAATTTCAAAGGTAATTATACCCCCGTTTCGAAGAAGAGTGGTTATACTGTTTTACCCTTGTCCTTTCATTCCTTCATCTTTTCATTCGTTCGTCTGTCAGTCCATAACAAAAATTTCTGTCACAGTTTTCTAAACAACTGTAGGATTAAGAAGCCTCATATTTATACCCCGCTTTGAAGAGTAGGGCGTATACTGTTTTTCCTGTGTCCGTCCATCCTTCCTTCGTAACAGTTTTCTCAGCAACTACTTATCACACCCACTTGAAATTTTATATGTGACCTTACCATGTGGTTTTATATCGCGAGTACCGATTTCAGGTCTGTTGCTTATCTACTTCCTCTTTACGGACTTTTCAACTTAGTCATTATAAAGAGATGTGAATTGCTGGGTATGCTGAGTGATATTGCTTTATCCTATAGTACCATATGGTGTAGAGCGTTTTTATGTTCCTTGGTCTTCACTTCCTGTTTACCGAATACTTAGATTTTTACACATAGTTGGCATACCTGCAAATTTCCGTTGCTGTGTTCTGAGCAACTATAGCATGCAGAAGCCTCATATTTTGCACATTGCTTTATCCTATAGTACCATATGGTGTATAGCCATTTTGTGCTCCTTGGTCATCTACTTTCTGTTTACCGAATATTTGTGAAGGTCATATTTGTGAAAGGGGTGGTATCACTTGTGAGCATGAGCTCACAGTCTACTCTTGTTAAATTTTGCTTGAATTGTAGGACAAATTTCACTGCAAAAAATGGCATATTTATACAAATAAAATTGAAAGTACAGGGTTTCAAGCCCATCAATAACTTAATCAAAAAATCTCACTGCTGGTTTTCTAAATAAAATAGTATTACTGCTTGACAAAACAGCCATTTAAATCAAATGCATAAAACAAATACTTGATGTACAACATAATTAGTATGTTCAGAAAAATATTAAAACAAACACAAACCAACAAACCACTGACAGACAGCACAATAAATTCGAAGAGCATTCAGCACATGTCTTTGGCACATACAGTTTGTAAGTGTTTTGGATAAAACAGGTTAAATCAAAACCCTCCCACCCTAAATAAGGATGTGTTACACTAACGTAACGCTATTACTTAAAAAAAAAAAACGAAAGTCAAAAAACACATAGAACATAATAATTAATTCAATGCCACCAATCAAAACACATAGAACATAATAATTAATTCAATGCCACCAATCAAAACACATGGAACATAATAATTAATTCAATGCCACCAATCAAAACACATAGAACATAATTCAATGCCACCAATCAAAACACATAAAACATAACAATTAATTCAATGCTACCAATCAAAACACATAGAACATAACAATTAATTCAATAACACTAATCAAATACAAATGTGTACAGGATAGAAATTACCTATTCATAAAATATTCAGATAGTGAACAGCTCATTTGCGAAAAAACTTGAAATTAAACATCTACTAGTCAGTCAATCATAAACCTTTAGCATTGGTAAGTTTCATGTACTCTATGTAGTAAATTAATCATTTATTACGTTCTGTTAGGTCTGCTAGTATAATAATGTCAAATTACCTTTTCTTTTTCAGAAATTGCCAATTTATTTTTTGTTGTGTTATTCACTGTAGAGATGTTACTCAAAATGTACAGTTTAGGATTTGAAGGATATTTTGTGTCGTTATTTAACCGTTTTGACAGTATGGTTGTGTTATTCAGTATAGTAGAATCTATTTTAATTTTCACAAAAGTGATGCCTCCGTTGGGCGTTAGCGTGCTCCGTTGTGCTCGTTTGCTCAGAGTGTTCAAATTTACTAGGTATGTATAGTATTCAGTTAATAATTGTAATTTTGTAATTTTTTATAAGGTTTTAGGTTTTTTTAGAACATATGTTAAGTGCATTTATGACATAGATGGTCATTTAATTTTCAAGTTTTCTGATGATCTTGATTTTGGAAATGTGTTTAGATAGAGCCTTTCTTTTAATCTTCTGATAGTCAAGACTTATTTAAGATAATGAAAATGACTCCACAAGAAAAGTAATTTAGTGGGAATCATTTTAACATTGAAAAGACAGTAATAAGTAGTAACAGTTCCACTTAAAATTTGATTAGTTATTTTAAATTATATGATTTAGTTCAATGAACTGAACATCTGGGTGAGATTTTTCAATTATTTTTTTTTCTGCCATACACAACATTTTAATTTTCTTCTACAATTTTAACCAAACATGGAAGGAAATATGCTTGTCATGTGCTTTACATTGAATGGGCCAAAAAACATTTCTGTCATGAGAAATTTTTGTTTCTGCATTTACTGAAATAATTCTTTTCAGAGTTTAAGAGGTCAAACCTTTGTTATAATGATGATAATTCAAGTTTTACTCTGAGATTGTTGTTTTATGTGAATAATCAAATGAATTTTATTCTAAATGCCAGTTTAATAGTGAGAAATGACAAGAATGATGACTGCTCTTCACTGCTGAGCTGTGTCTTTTTCTCTCCATAAAGTGATATCAGTTATATGATATGCATAGCTGGACACATCTTTCTTTCTTCTGCCGTTTGCTTTACTTACTCTTTAACGCTTATGATTTAGTTTGTGTGTTTACAGTTCTAAATTTTAAAGTAAAGACCTGGTAATAATTTAGTCTAAAAATATTTCATTATTAGGTGTAAATGTAATTCAACAAAACAACAAAATTGTCTTTTTTATCATTGTAAGACAAATGAATTTTTAGGCAATAGTATTTCCTTTAACCTTTTATAAAGAAAGGCACATAAACTGAACTATTGCAAATTAGTATACTATTTAATAGTGTAAAGCCTAAAACTAGAAATTAAATCCAAATCTTCTGGTTTGTTACAGATATTGGTCATCACTACGAAACCTTGTAGCATCACTGTTAAACAGTATGAGATCTATAGCCAGTTTATTGTTGTTGTTATTCCTGTTTATTGTGATATTTGCCTTATTGGGAATGCAGTTATTTGGTGGAAGGTTTAATTTTCCTGAAGAAAAACCACGTAGTAATTTTGACACTTTCTGGCAGTCATTATTAACAGTGTTCCAGGTAAGTGTTTCAGTCTATGTTTAAATGGTCATATAAGTGGACTATAAAATTTAAATTATGTCAAGTATATTTCAGTGGAAATATTTTTTGTGTTGATAGTTTAAAATAAGAATAAAATTTGTATACTAAAATAACAATCAGAACTTTTAAGGTGATTTGTACAAGTCTGTGAAAGTGAGAAAAAAAAACATTACTTACACATGTGCAATTGTTCAGCTACCAGTGCATGTAGTTCGATATGCTATTTTAAGTTAATAACCGTTTCCAGACACCTTTGTAATGTTCTTTCATGGTCACCTCATTAAAGAATAAAAAAAAAAAACAAATTTTAGTTTGCTCTAATTTTAAAAAAGAAAATTTTGTTAAAAATCTTGTGGACTATTAAAAATAAAATTAGAGATACCATATGTTAGAATTTGTTACAGATAATCTAATTTGTGTTTTATAGATTCTGACTGGTGAAGACTGGAATGCTGTCATGTACAATGGGATACGGTGTTACGGTGGTGTTCATGATATTGGTTTTATTGTTTGTCTGTATTTTGTTGTTTTGTTTATTTGTGGTAATTGTATCCTTTTTGTTACCAAACATATTATTTTAGGATTTAAAAATTTCTACATAATAATAGTTAACTCATTGGTATGGTATTAAAATATGGATGTACTTAGTAGATCCAGAATGGTTATGTTTGTCCGAAACGACCAAAAATTGGTATAAAATGTCGAATCCAGGATGATACCAATTGAACATCAAAATTCAGAATATTTCAATTGGTCATTTTGTTGTTTTCGAATGCAACTACTTAGATACAGGTAGTAATATTGGCACAGCCAGTCACTTTCTGCTATGTTTAATTCTTGAATTGCTTTTCACACCCCTTTTTAAAGGATTTATGGATGCATAGGAAAGTCCAATTTACTCACAAACAAATAAAAGTGTGAAAAATGTCCAAAAAAATGGAAACAGTTTCCCATAATTTCACACATAAATTGTTGATTTCATAGTAGCAAATTGAGCTAAATGGCATCCAGTTAGAAATGTAATTAACTAATGGTGCATCAGTATTAACAATTATATGTAGAAGTTGAAGTGATTTACTAGTAGTCTATGCACTTATACATTTTTTTATTCCTTATACATTGTGAGTTGTAAGTTATTGAACCTTAACGAATACCAGATATATTGTTGAATGTCTTCTTGGCCATTGCTGTTGATAACCTGGCTGATGCTCAGAGTCTTACAGAGATTGAGGAAGAAAAAGAAGAAGAAAAGGAAAGGATGAGGTCTATACGTAGGTCAAAAAGTAGGACTCCAGAAGGAGATAAAGAAATTGTAAGTAAAAGTATAAATAAAGGTTGTTTTATTTTTAGTAAAGAAGGGGAACTTGGCTGTGGTTTGGTGGCATGTAGACTCATGCTTTTCAGACATTATTTTAAGTTATCCCATTGGCTTGAAATTTGAAAACTAGTAGGGATGTAAACTGCAGATCAAATTAGACATGTGTCATTTATTTTTTATCCCCCTTTATGTGCAAAATATTTCTTAGGTTTTTTTAATTAACTCATGTCCTGTTCATTAGATTGATTTTAAATTTTTATAACTACATGTCTTGAATCATTCAGTTGGATATTTTTGTTTTTTTAAAATACAATAAATTTGGTTGGTTTCTTTTTTTAGCAGCCGGAAGAAGATGAAGGAGTTGGAATGAATGAAGATGGAACTGTTGAAAATGATGGCACATTGAGTGATAATTTGTCAAGGAAACCAAGTGCACGGTCATCGCGGTCCATCAGGTAAAAAAAAATATATTTATAATAAGAAAATTCACTTATGTGTGGATGCATAACATATTAAACTAGACAAAGTCGATCTAGCGATCGCTGATACCCCCGCTTTTGTGAAAATTTCTAACCTTTTTTGTGGATTGTGACCTTGAAATTGGATGGATTTCCACCAAAATCAATAGGCTTCTTACCAACAAAATATATAAGAATATTTTACAGTTTCATTAAAATCGGATGAAAACTTTTTGAGTTATTTTCCGGAAACAACTTTTTGTAAAAATTTCTAACATTTTTCGTGGACTGTGACCTTGAAATTTGACAGATTTCCCCCAAAATCGATAGGCTTCTTACCAACCTTATATATAACAATATCCCAAAGTTTCATTCAAATCACATGCAAACTTTTTGAGTTATCATCCGGAAACAACTTTTTTGTAAAAATTTCTAACGTTTTTCGTGGACTCCGACCTTGAAATTTGATGGATTTCCCCCAAAATCAAAAGGTTTTTTACCAACCTGATATATAACAATATCCCAAAGTTTCATTCAAATCGGATGCAAACCTTTTGAGTTATTGTCCGGAAACAACTTTTATGTTAAAATTTCTAACGTTTTTCGTGGACTGTGACCTTGAAATTTGACTGATTTCCCCCAAAATCGATAGGCTTCTTACCAACCTGATATATGACAATATCCCAAAGTTTCATTCAAATCGGATGTAAACTTTTTGAGTTATTGTCCGGAAACAATTTTTTTGTTAAAATTTCTAACGTTTTTCGTGGACTGTGACCTTGAAATTTGACGGATTTCCCCCAAAATCGATAGGCTTCTTACCAACCTGATATATGACAATATCCCAAAGTTTCATTCAAATCGGATGTAAACTTTTTGAGTTATTGTCCGGAAACAACTTTTTTGTTAAAATTTCTAACGTTTTTCGTGGACTGTGACCTTGAAACTTGACGGATTTCCCCCAAAATCAATAGGCTTCTTACCAACCTGATATATAACAATATCCCAAAGTTTCATTCAAATCGAATGTAAACTTTTTGAATTATCATCCGGAAACCAAATGTGGACGGACGAACGGACGGACGGACAGACAGACGGACGGACGGACATGAGGACCACTATATACCCCCGACTCTGTCGAGCGGGGGTATAAAGATCTGATTTAACTTTGACAAAAAAATAATATACAGGGAATAAGGATGGGATGGCTGTAGTATATGTATTTGAAGTGTTTATCTAGAATGGCTACATCAAAAATATATCTTAGAACTATGGTATGGTAAGGCAGCACTTCATATTAGCCATGACTTTATCTTGTTAAACAGTAAGGGATGCATCTTTCCAGTTACGAAAGAGTGACCTTATGTAGGAATGTAGAAAATGGGCAAAAGATTGTTCCCATATGCAAGTGTAAAATCACTGTGTAAGATACTTATACAATAGTTGCCTATATAGAGGGCATTGTCATGATATCTTGACTGCACAAGGGAGAGTGGTATTGCCTGAAACATTGATAATGCCTGAGCCGAAGGTGAGGGTATTATCAATGTTATCACCTGATTGCTGTCAAGTATCATGACAATGCCCTCTATATAGGCAACTATTATATTTATTTCATTGAAGAATAAAAATACAGTTTGTGTTGTTTGTATTTGGTTTTCAAATTCAGTTTTGCATGTTTTTGTTGCTCAATATTTATTTAATCTACAAGTATAATGAAAAAAATACATAATTTATGTTTGATATGTACGATTTTTATGCGTGAATCAATCATTTAGTCTCCTTTGATGACAAATGCTAAGTTTAACTATAAATCACTGGACACGGCCTTACCACGATGTGATAATGTCCTCGTTACAAATTACTGCAGAATAATTAATACCAGCTTACCTTGTTTTACCCAATTGAAACAAACATAATTTTACTGATATAAGATAATATAGTCTTAATTATGTCTTGATAACACATATTGGTTACATTAAAAAAGAATATATAGATTGTGTAGGTTCTCTTTGGTCTAACAAAGATGTATACATTTGTTTTTTCAGGCAAGATGATAGTCCAGAGTCTCACAGAGTTAGAATAGATCTCGACAAGAATGAAGAATCCACTGGAGAGTTTCGGGACAGCCATCAAGTACCCATCGAGGGTAATGGTAAACTCCTCGTTCTGCTATATTATGCTACAAATACATACCACACTGGAAATGTTCTTTAGTTTATTTAGACATGCACATTAATTGTGTGGCACAGTTTATTTGAAAATTGTAATATAAATGAAATTGTGTTTTTATAAATTGCTATAAGATGTAAAGTTCAAATGGTCTGCAGTCACTGCTTTTTTGGGGTTCTCGTGAGCACCATTATTTCTTAATTTGGGTCATTTTTCTGTGTCTTTGTGCAAAATTATTGATTTCTTTAACTCTGATTTCTGGAAAAACATAATTCTTGTAGTCCATATGGTAAGAAGTCAAATAAATCACTATCAATTAATTGAAGTTGTAAAAAAATAATTGGCATCAACAAACAATAAACTTCCAATACAAAGAATGCTAACAATGGAATATATACATATAGCAATTAGTGAGAGAGAGCTCATTTCATAAAAAAAAATGGTAAAAATTATGTACAGTCGAACCTCGATGTGTCGAACTCGGATTAGTCGAAACCTCGGGTAACTCGAACGCAAAATGCCTATTCTCCTAATGTAAATTTACCTTTGATTACCCGAACTCTGATGATTCGAAGTCCTGGTTAACTCGAGGTTATAAGTCCTCAGGCTTTGTATATAACAGTAATTAACTCTGATGTGTCGAACATCAGCTAATTAAAATCTTTGGTGTCATATTTTATTGAGCTATTACCTTTGTATGGCTTTGAAAGGCGTTTAATCAGTGTTTGTTTTTGCAACGACAAGTAAAGCGTGTGTACTAACCACCTGTTGACATGTAACTAAATGACGCAATCACCCAAGCGTATTAATGATTAAGATCTGTGTAATGAATCTAAAGAAACAAATTTAATTGACCAAGCCGATATATGTACATGTACGTTTTGTAATATTAATCATTATTAATATTACATGTAATTAAAAAATTAATTACATTGCAGGTTAAATATCAATTAAAATTGAAAGAAAGGGTGTCTTTTATTCTTGAACAACGATTCACCTTTCAAAATAGTTAGCAATAATTTTTGCTATAAAATGGGGTCTAGAATGGTTTTTATTCATACAGTTTAAATGTTACCTGAACAATCTAGTGAAGGCAAACACAAATTGAAGGTTAAGACGATTGGGGAAAAATACCAAGCTGTTGTAGAGGTAGAGAGGGGTCTTAAAACCAAATCCGAAATTGCCCGTAAACATCGACAAGGACATCCCAACTACAGAACCACTCACAAACGATGACATCATTCAACAGATCACCCAAACGGCCACCGAACAAGAAAGCGACAACGATGAACCAAAAGTACCAGAGAAACCAGTTCTATCCCTTGTTACAATGATCGAAATGACAGATACTTTCCAGACTTACTTTGAAGCCCAAGACGACATCGAAGAAATTCTACCACTTGTTGCTAAACTTACTGACTACTTCACAAGAAAAGAGCTATAGAAGAAAATCAACGCTAAACAGACCTCCCTGACCATATTTTTGGGAGGGGGACTTTCATGTACATGTATTTTCAATGTTGTTACCTGTATAGCGCTTTCATTACTTCATGGATTTTCATGAAACTTTGGGAAATTGTTACTTATAGTAGGTGCTTGGATGGGATTTATTTTTAGGGGAATTTGTCAAGGGAGCCATATATTTTTGGGAAGGGGACTTAATCAACTTTCATTAACATGTATATTCAACGTTGTCACCTGGATAGCACTTTCATACCTTCATGGATTTTCATGAAACTTCACTATGCCCATTTTTATACCACCTTGATGTAATGAGAACGTGTGGGGTATTGTGAGCTTGCTCACTAAGGTTCTTTAATTATTTTAATGTTCACATGTGAATAGACATGAATTGTCATTTATTAAGCTTTTTAATTCAAAATGTAAATTGTTTAATGCGGATTATAAATTCAAATAGGAAAAAAAAAACAACATTCAAAATACAATTAAATTATGACTTTGATGTTGAGGTTTTATCTAAAGTAAAAGAAAATTGCACAAGTATAGAATTTATTTATAGCTAATCTATCCAGAAAACAGCCAACAAATTCATTAGCCCCATCTCCACAAATAAACTCATTCAGGGTATGGAACAGTAAGATTTCGGGTTTAAAGTTTGAAGTTGGCTGAAAGTACTGATAGCTAAAGCAGTTTTTCACTTCTGCTTTATTTGAAGTTATCTGAGTTCTTGTGTATTTTTACGGATTGTTGCTTGGTTGCAAAAAGTGCAAACCCTGGTTATAGTATGATGTCGGATGGGTGGAGAAATTTTCCAGACTTAGGAATTTAGTCATTTTTGAGAACATTTTTAGAATGGTATCTATTTTCTGTAATCTACTCCTCCTTCAGCTTTTAATCCAGATCTCTGAAACTTCACAGAAAGATTGCAGCCATACTGAAGTTGTGCACCTGCCATTTTTCTAGACAATATATGGAACATTTTTAGCACACTTTATACATGATGGTTTCTACATTTTTTGACACAGACCCAAAACCTTCCAACAAATAAACCATTCACCATTTATTTAGGCACTTAATTTGCAACTTGGCCATTTCAGACTATTGCCATTCTTATCATTATTGTTTGTTTCTCAGTTTCTTTAAAGATTCATGAACAACAGACAATTTTTCTTTTGTTTTGTAGTTTTCTTGGTAAAATTTTGTAAAATCAAAGTTTTTGTTTATACATGTTGAAATCCCTTAAATGTTGTTATTCAAAATGTTTGGTATGTAGCCACATATTTTACATTTTTATATAATTTATATATATAATATGTAATCAGCATGGTCAAGGAGCTAGTATATCCGTAAATTCAGTACTGTATCTGCATCCCACCCCCCTTTGTACAGTTCATATCAGCTTCATTGAACACTTAATAACAATATCCTAAATATGGCTGTCTTCATGCAGCACAATTTTATATGCACCAATGTAGCTGTAAAAGCACTTGTTCTTCTCTCTATGGACTGTAACCATCCTCTGTCTAAGTCTCTTCACTGTACTGTCTGCTGATAGCTCTAAAAACTAAACAAATACATAGACATTATACCAGGAACATATTTGGTACTATTACAATTATATTTATAACCTATAACAAACACATTAATGCAATAAATCCAAGAATGTTGTATGTATCAAGAAAGCAATTTGTTTTTTTCTATAGTTCAAGACTTTGAAATGTAAAATAATTGCTATATATGTTTCATATGCAGTTTTTATTGTGTCTTGGTAATAGATGATTAATTGCATAAAAAATTAATAAATAATATAAATTTTTTGTTATTAAGTATCTCTCATTGTGATAACAATAAGAAAGGATACAAAAAAAAGGTCTTCTTACAGAATTTATGATTATAAATACTGTGTTTAATTATTGGGTCTGTGTGGTTTAAATTAAACAGAGTAAAGTTATTTTATCATTTTTATTATCGATACACTTTTAAGCCTTATAAAGAAATTAAAATGTTGTAAATGAAGAATTTTATCATTAATACTTTATTATTATGTTTTAGAAGAAGACGATGAAAATCAAAATGATTTGGAAGAAGATGAGGAGTCTGTACTGGAGGAGGAAGATTCTCACCACTCCACAGCTCGTCCACGTCGCATTACTGAAATACCCAAAGAAAAAATCAAAAAGATTCCAGATGCTACATCTTTGTTTTTGTTTTCTAGTACAAACAGGTGATGATATCTTTAAGTCTGTGTTACTTAAGGTATCCGGACCATAATTGACCACGTGATCATATTTGATGACCCGGATGTCCATTGCTTTTCAATGGAGCAGACATCGGTAATGTTCGGCAAACATCGGAAATACTAATTGAGTAACCAATTTTTTTTGCTCAAAACTGTCAACATTGACTCAAAGTAGCAATATATATTTAACTTGTATCATTAATTAGCATAGAATGATTTTAATAAAGTTGTATTTCTTTGTCGAAAAATAAAATTAAACGGTGACTTCAATTATGGGTCGGATACCTTAACTTGTTTCCTTGTTCTGCTTCATTTTTTTATTCATTATCATTGCTGAAACACAATCATATGTCATAAACATTTTTTATAGCTGGTTCATTGGCAGGTGTCATCCATATTTAGTCTATTATAATAACCTGTCCTTAAATATTAAACCTTATCTTGACATTATAGTTATTTTTAATATATAATGTGAATATTTCCATTACAGATTCCGTGTGCTGTGCCATAAGATTTGTAACCACTCCTACTTTGGAAATGTAGTTTTAGCATGTATCATAATTAGTAGTGCTATGTTAGCTGCTGAAGATCCTCTGGACTTTGATCAGGAGAGAAATAAGGTATGTGTTATCTTACAGGATAAGCGATGTTTACTTCGTTATGTGAACAATGTCAAAATTATACAAATAAACATTTGTTTGAAAAGTTGATTTAATTTACTTGCATGTTTCACCACAATATTTTGGACAAAAGTCAGTGCACTGAAACCCTTCGTAACTAACCCCAGAATAAATAAAAGGTACAAAAATATAATTTTTCTGTATAATATTAAAAGTCTTTGTAAATGGTTCATTTTGTAAATGAATTGCCTTGTGTAACGGATCTACAGTGTGACTCACTGTCTACTGTCTTTGTTATAGTTTTAACATTTTTGACTTTTCAGATTCTCAACTACTTTGATTACTTTTTCACCACCATTTTCACCATTGAAATTATTATCAAAGTAAGTATTAAGCTATAATTAAGGTTAAGTATATCATTTGCAGCAGCTCATTAATGTACTGCTGTTGTTTAATTTTGGAAGCTAAAATGTTTGACATAATTTTTTGTTCATTTGTGGATTATTTGTTTTGTGCTAGATATTCAATTTTAACAGCAATTACACATTAGTCTGGTGGCTGGGTGGTAAAGGTAGTTCCTCTACTTTTGATCACATGGTCTGTCAACAATGAGATTGCAAAGTCGCACTGCTGGCAGTGGGTTTTTTCCTGGTACTCAGGCTTCCTCCCCCAATAAAAACTGGATCCCATGATATAGGTGAAAAATTGCTGTAGTGGCGTTAAACATCAAACAAACACATTAATCTGTTATTTTCATGCTATAGCCAAAAACAAATCTTGCCTGACTTGAAAGTGCATCAACTTATTTTTTTTTTTAACTTTGTGCTGATGGTATTTTTATGACAGAATTTTTTGCTATATGATAAATAATGACAACTATTATAAGAAAACTGTAGGAAACTGTTGGACTCAAATACACTTTGCTCACTATGTGTTAAATATTCATTCTAAATATTTCAGATTGTTACATATGGCCTAATGTTACACAAAGGATCATTCTGTCGCAGTTTCTTCAATATATTAGATCTGATAGTAGTAGCTGTGTCATTAGTTTCTTTTGGATTTAGGTAAGTTAATTGTATGTTTACTGTATATTTATGACTTAATTGATAGATGTAATATTTCATGTGATAGCCAATTTTAATCCTGTTTGTAAGAGATATAGGTTGAAATAAACAGGTAAAAAGGTTTATTATACCCCCTGCAAACTAGTTTGGGGGGGTATATAGGAATCACCCCGTCTGTCTGTCCGTCTGTCCACATCCCTTGTAAGCGCTTCTCCTCCTAAACCGCTTGACAGATTTTGATGAAACTTTACATGACGGAAGTACATCATATGTAGATGTGCATGAAGAATTTTCGTCGCTGTCGGATATTATTCAGGGGAGATAATTGGACTTAGACTTTTAAAATATAGTATTCAGTGCAGGACCTCGCAAGTGCAACTCCTCCTAAACCGTTTGACAGATTTTGATGAAACTTTACATGAAGGGAGTACATCATATGTAGATGTGCATGAAGAATTTTGTCTCTGTCGGATATTATTCAGGGGAGATAATTGGACTTGAAGCGAAGCAGGGGGTATCCCTTTGTGAGCGTGCTCACAGCGTGCTCACAGTCCAAACTTGTTGAGGTCTGTTTTCTTATTATTGTACTGGTACTTGTCAAGGGTCTCTCTAATTTTCGATTAAAAAAATCTATTTAATTCAAATCCATTCCCTTTGGATTATTGGAGTGTGTTCTTAAAAATATTAGTGAAACACGAATAATATTACAGATTAGCTCACATTATGGTGTAAGTAGGAGGAATGTTAGTCTTCTAAACATTTTTTAGCTCACCTGGACCGAAGGTCCATGTGAGCTTTTGCTATCACTTTGCGTCCGTCGTCTGTCGTCGTCGTAAACTTTTTCTAAAATCTTCTCCTCTGAAACTACTGGGCCAATTTTTTTCAAACTTGGCCACAATCATCCTTAGGGTTCCTAGTTTCAAGTTTTTACACAGAGTGTTGATCAACAGACAAATATGGCCGCTGTTACTAAAAATAGAACATGGGGGTCAACACAGGTTTTTGATCAGTATCTAAAAAATTATAATAGCTATAGAGAAAACCGTTACTTCAAATTGATCAGCACATTAATGTCTACAATAGTTGCTATTAGTGTGAAGTTGTGTATTGGCTTCTTGTAGGAGTTATTGCCCTTTATTGACGATTTTTGACAAAATTTTTGGTATTTACAATATAACCTGAAAACTATCCGAGGTAGAGTGAAACTGTAAATGGCAAAAATGATCAGCAATAAAAGCCCTACAATTCACTTGATTGGTCTGAAATTGTCAGATGACTCCTTATATGAGTTATTGCCCTTAAATGGTAAATTTTTTAAAGAAATTTTCCGTTTTTGTCCTGTAACTTTAAAAGTATAACAGCTAGAGTTAAACTGTAAATAGCAAAAATGATCAACAATACAAGCCCTACAATTCACTGTATTAGTCTGAAATTGTCAGATGACTCCTTATAGGAGTTATTTCCCTTAAATTGCAATTTTTTATGAAATTTTCCATTTTTGTCCTGTAACTTGAAAACTATAGCAGCTAGATTGAAACTGTAAATTGCACAAATGATCAGCAATAAAGGCCCTACAATTCAATTGATTGGTCTGAAATTGTCAGACAACTCCTTAAATAAGTTATTGCCCATACATGTAAATGACAATTTTTATGAGATTTTCCGTTTTTGTCCTGTAACTTAAAAACTGTAACAGCTAGAGTGAAACTGTTAACAGCAAAAATGATCAGCAATACAAGCCCTACCAATTACTAAATAAGTCTAAAATTGTCAGATGACTCCTTATAGGAGTTATTGCCCTTAAATTGCAATTTTTTATGAAATTTTCCGTTTTTGTCCTGTAACTTAAAAACCATAACAGCTAGAGTGAAATAATAAATTGCAAAAATGATCAGCAATAAAAGCCCTACAATTCACTTAATTGGTCTGAAATTGTCAGATGACTCCTTATAGGGGTTATTGCCCTTAAATGACAATTTTTTTTATGAAATTTTCTATTTTTGTCCTGTAACTTGAAAACTATAGCAGCTAGATTAAAACTGTAAATTGCACAAATGCTCAGCAATAGAAGCCCTACAAATGATTGCTTAGTCCAAAATTGCAAGATGACTCTTTATAGGAGTTATTGCCCTTTCATTATGAATTTGGACAAATGAACAGTTTTTGAATTATAAATTAGTCTATAACACACCTATTAGTAGAGTAAAACTGTAAATTTCTAAAGTACCCTAAAGGACAATGCCTAAAAACCATTTAATTTTCAGAAATTGTCTGTTGGCACCTTATAGGAGTTATTGTATTTAACAAACATTTTTGAAGAAATGTTTAGTTTTTGCACAATAACTTAAAAGCTATAACAACTAGACTGAAACTGTTAATTTCAAAAATTTTAATATATACTAAATGTTGACGTATTTTTGTTATTGTTTTTGCGTGACAAATGAAAACTACTTACCGCGTATGGTCCAGCTTACACTCATTTTGTAGATCACAAAATGTGTAAATTGAATTCATCACTTTGTTTTCCACAGTTAATTAGCGTTTTTAAATGCGGCGTATTTTTCAAAGTGATAGAGCAATTTTCTATAGTAAAGTTTGACCTACATTACAACGAAAGTGTTTGTTTGGAAGAGTCCATTGTCGTCTGTTCGAAATACTTCGGGTAATATCGTCTGCAGTTAAGGCGGGAAAATCCTCGCGGTTTGTCCGAATACCACTGAACGTTACGAAAGCAGATGATCTTTTTGAAAACAACGCGAGGTCCCTGTAGAAACTCAAATGGCTGACTTCCTATGTAAAATTCCCGTAGCAAATGTCAAGGACGATTTGGAACTTGTCAACAACAAAGGCATATATAAAATATGGATGTGTTATCGTGTAGAAATGTTTTAAATTGGATTTTAACACTACAAAGGTACAATATGGAATAATAAAAAAATGCAAGCAAAACACCTAGCGCAGCGGGGTGTAACATTTAGTATAGTTGAAGTCATTTGGATTCCAGGTGAGCGATTACAGGCTCCTGGGAGCCTCTAGTTATTTTATGCGTCCTCTCAGAGCTTTTTTTTCCATTAGCACTTTGTATTAGCTGCATTTTGTATTGTCTGTTTTTTTTACTTAAAACACAAATGCCTAAAATGGTGGAATGATTATAATTTGCTACAGCTAATTATTTTGAATATGTATTCTTGTTCTAAAGCAACATAAAAACTCCTTGAAATAATTTTTTATCAGATCTAGAAAACTTTTTTAAAATTTTCATATAATATAAGTCAACCACTTAATAAACTTAAATTGAAATATGCCTTGATGTTGCATTAGAAGTCTGTTGAGGTTTACAAATGTTGTAATTTTCTTTATCATACTTTTGCTGTGATTTTGTTGTTACGAGTAGATAAAATATGTCTAGTTGAATTGAAAAAACATATTATGTCGCATGAAGTGTACAATTTATAGTTTGGACTAGGTCTACCCAAGAAATGAAGTGGATTGATACCTTCCATCTTCATTTTTGATCATCAGTTGGCCTTTCTGATGATCTCATTTATTAAAGTGAGTTTTTCTTGAATTAAAACTCTTTATTTGCTACCGTATTAAAACTAGGCTGACAACCACTATGTTAATGCCTCTGCTGGTGGTCTGCTCCTGATGGTAAACCACTATGTTAATGCCTGTGCTGGTGGTCTGTTATTCCCTGATGGTAAACTACTGGGTTAATGCCTCTGCTTGAGGTCTGTTATTCCCTGATGGTAAACTACTGGGTTAATGCCTCTGCTTGAGGTCTGTTAGTCCCCGATGGTAAACCACTAGGTTAATGCCTCTGCTTGAGGTCTGTTAGTCCCTGATGGTAAACCACTAGGTTAATGCCTCTGCTGGTGGTCTGTTAGTCCCTGATGGTAAACCACTAGGTTAATGCCTCTGCTTGAGGTCTTTTAGTCCCTGATGGTAAACAACTAGGTTAATGCCTCTGCTTGAAGTCTGTTAGTCCCTGATGGTAAACCACTAGGTTAATGCCTCTGCTGGTGGTCTGTTAGTCCCTGATGGTAAACCACTGGGTTTATGCCTCTACTTGAGGTCTGTTAGTCCGTGATGGTAAACCACTAGGTTAATGCCTCTGCTGGTGGTCTGTTAGTCCCTGATGGTAAACCACTGGGTTTATGCCTCTGCTTGAGGTCTGTTAGTCCGTGATGGAAAACCACTAGGTTAATTCCTCTGCTGGTGGTCTGTTAGTCCCTGATGGTAAACCAGTAGGTTAATGCCTCTGCTTGTGGTCTGTTAGTCCCTGATGGTATACCACTTGTTTAATGTCTCTGCATGAGGTCTGTTAGTCCCTGATGGTAAACCAATGGGTTAATGCCTCTGCTTGAGGTCTGTTAGTCCCTGATGGTAAACCAGTAGGTTAATGCCTCTGCTTGAGGTCTGTTAGTCCCTGATGGTAAACCACTAGGTTAATGCCTCTGCTTGAGGTCTGTTAGTCCCTAATGGTAAACCACTAGGTAAATGCCTCTGCTTGAGGTTTGTTAGTCCTTGATGGTAAACCACTGGGTTAATGCCTTTGCTTGAGGTCTGTTATTCCCTGATGGTAAACCAGTAGGTTAATGCCTCTGCTTGAGGTCTGTTAGTCCCTAATGGTAAACCACTAGGTTAATGCCTCTGCTTGAGGTCTCTTATTCCCTGATGGTAAACCACTAGGTTAATGCCTCTGCTTGAGGTCTGTTAGTCCCTGATGGTATACCACTAGGTTAATGCCTCTGCTTGAGATCTGTTATTCCCTGATGGTAAACCAGTAGGTTAATGCCTCTGCTTGAGGTCTGTTAGTCACTGATGGTATACCACTAGGTTAATTAATGCCTCTGCTTGTGGTCTGTTATTCCCTGATGGTAAACCACTAGGTTAATGCCTCTGCTTGAGGTCTGTTAGTCCCTGATGGTAAACCACTGGGTTAATGCCTCTGCTTGAGGTCTGTTAGTCCCTGATGGTATACCACTAGGTTAATTAATGCCTCTGCTTGTGGTCTGTTATTCCCTGATGGCAAACCACTAGGTTAATGCCTCTGCTTGAGGTCTGTTAGTCCCTGATGGTAAACCACTGGGTTAATGCATCTGCTTGAGGTCTGTTAGTCCCTGATGGTATACCACTAGGTTAATTAATGCCTCTGCTTGAGGTCTGTTAGTCCTTGATGGTAAACCACTAGGTTAATGCCTCTGCTTGAGGTCTCTTATTCCCTGATGGTAAACCACTAGGTTAATGCCTCTGCTTGAGGTCTGTTAATCCCTGATGGTATACCACTAGGTTAATTAATGCCTCTGCTTGTGGTCTGTTATTCCCTGATGGTAAACCACAAGGTTAATGCCTCTGCTTGAGGTCTGTTAGTCCCTGATGGTATACCACTAGGTTAATTAATGCCTCTGCTTGAGGTCTGTTAATCCCTGATGGTATACCACTAGGTTAATTAATGCCTCTGCTTGTGGTCTGTTATTCCCTGATGGTAAACCACTAGGTTAATGCCTCTGCTTGAGGTCTGTTAGTCCCTGATGGTATACCACTAGGTTAATTAATGCCTATGCTTGTGGTCTGTTATTCCCCGATAGTAAACCACTAGGTTAATGCCTCTGCTTGAGGTCTCTTATTCCCTGATGGTAAACCACTAGGTTAATGCCTCTGCTTGAGGTCTGTTAGTCCCTGATGGTATACCACTAGGTTAATGCCTCTGCTTGTGGTCTGTTATTCCCTGATGGTGTAACAATTGCTTGCTAACAAAAAAAATCATTGATGAATTCATTGATGTAGTCTGTATTTAAATTACTGCCCTAAAATACTTGTAAATTCTATGGTTTTTCTATTTCCAAGATGTAGATGACCTTTATTAGGCCTCAAATTAATGGAAATTTGGTGATAAAGCTGTTCAGCATCTTAATTGCTTGGCCTGTTTAGCTTACCTATGAGCTATTCTTATTACTTGACATCCATTGTAATCAGAATTAAACTTTTCACATTTCAATCTTGGCAAATTGGAATTAAACTTGCCAGGAATTTTAATTTTGGCAAGATCTTAACAAATTTTTTGGAGCTGATCAAATATTCAACATGGCTGCCAGGGTCATTATTGTGTTCTAATAAGTTAAAATTTTAAAAATCTTCTTTTCACAAACTGTTTGGCAGATTTATTTGTGATATAGTGTAAATGAAACTCATATGGTCCTTGGCAAAGTTTTTGTGCCAGTCTTAAATGCAAGATGTCCACCACAGTGGAATATAGTTTAACATATAAGACCCTATGGGAAAACATACAAACAGCTTTTTCTCAGAAACCATTCCATACATTTAAACCAAATTATGCAAAAATGTAGTACCATAAGGGAAATAAATTGTACCGCTTCTTCTCAGAAACCCTCTCACTGAAGCATTAAAAATCAAAATTTGCATGAAAATTTATATCTCCTAAAATGTTGTTTGGTAGGTCAGGTGATCATTACAGTCTCTTGAGAGCCTCTGGTTTATGTTTAACACCATTGACAAGTCTTGTTTTTCTGGCATAATAATTTTTCAAAACCTTGATTGCATTAATTTTTTGTCAAATTTAATTCCTTCTATGAAATAAAGATTTATATATGCAGCATATTTTGTTACTGTAAAAGGTTTTTTAGCTCACCTGGACCAAAGGTACATTTGAGCTTTTGCCATCACTTGGTGTCTGTCGTCCGTGGTAAACTTTAAAAAAAATCTTCTCCTCTGAAACTACTGGGCCAATTTTTTTCAAACTTGGCCACAATCATTCTTAGTGTTCCTAGTTTCAAATTTATATCCAAGGTTTTGATCAACAGACAAAGATGGTCACTGTTACTAAAATAGAACATGGGTGTCAATGCAATATCTCAAAATAGATAATACTAAATTAACCTAGAGGACAAGGCCTACAAAATCATTTGATTTTCAGAATTTATATCTTATAGGAGTTATTGTACTTAACCAAAATTTTTGAAGAAATGTTTAGCTTTGGCCCAGTAAATTAAAAGCTTTAACAACTAGACTGAAACTGTAAATCTCAAAAATTTAAATAATTTGTGTTCCAGGTGAGCGATTACAGGCTCCTGGGAGCCTTTAGTATTTGTATACAGGTTAAATGCTAGACCTAGTAGACTCACAGCGGAAAATTCTTCATGTCTTTTAAAACTTATCCTCTGCTGCATTTAAAAGGCTTAATTTTGAAAGTTTTGTCATGGATAGATGGTTTTTGATGTAACAGAGGCAACTTCCATAGTTTCAGTAATGTTTGCTGTATTTTTTTTATCGTAAATCATTGAGAATTTTTACTTGTAAGGAAAATGAGAGGTTATTTTACAAAATGTAATTAGATAAATTTAAACAATATATTGATAAGAACAATGTATGCATAAATAAATAAAATCCAAAGGAATTATAAACTAATACTGTCTGAGGCATGTGCATTATTGTTTTTGTATTTAGCTAGACCGACAGTATTGTGGCATTATTATTATTCTTGGCTGAAAAATCTTTGGGAAAGAAAACATGTTTGATTTTGTCTATATATTAATGAAATATAGTGATATGATGTCTTTCTGGCATCCTAAACATTTTTATGCTCACAGAATGAAATTCTAGCTAGGAAGCAAATAGTCCATCTATCTCAGTGTTGCATTAAAGCAAATTTGTGTCGTGTCACATGCATCATTCAGGTTGCAACCTTGAAGATCAAGGTCACAGTGCAGCAGGGAAGACAATCCTTGTGCAGCATGTACATTTGTTTGTTGATAGACTTTTAATAATGTGGCACAGGTGCAAGACAATGTGAAAAATGTTGCTATTTTGAATGTCAAGTATACAATGCTACTTTGAAGCAAAGTTGTTTTTTACCCTTTACTTTGTTATGTATTTAGAAAATTTCAAGAAATTGGTGATGTGACACATTTTACAATTATTTGTCCATAGAGCCAATATTTGATGAGGACATGTTGCCTGTAAAATTGCTATATTAAAGGTCAAGGTCAAGCAGTTCCCATAACTTCTTTGTAAAGTTGGTATTTTAGAGTCATTTTTAAGAGCATCAATCAGTTTCACTGATATTCGTATTGAAAATAGAACATTAAAATTTTATTTTTGGAACAGTTTTACTTTATTAGTTAATTTTGTATATAGCTAACACTGCGGAGTTAAGCATAGATACAAATTTATGGTTATGTTTTTAATCAATGGTGTGTATTACTATATTTTCAGTAACAATACCATATCTGTTGTGAAAATACTTAGGGTCCTTAGAGTGTTAAGGCCTTTGAGAGCCATTAATAGAGCCAAAGGACTGAAGGTATGTATTCAAAATGTGTTTTGCATTTTCCTTATTGCCTGAAATAAGAAAAAAACAGTTGAATAAATATTCATTTATATAATGTTTTGTAGAATTCCAAACTATGAAACCTTTATGAAGATTTAATTTTTGTGAAGTTCTAGACTTATTTCATGCTTTAACTGAAAAAAGAAAAATGCTGTTACAAGATTATTGTGTTTATGTAGGTACAGTGAAACTTCTCTAAATTGGCCGCCACTGGGGCAGAGAAAAATGGCCAGTTTACAGAGGTGGTCGGTTTAATGAAGTTTAGTGAAATCTACCGTGATTTTCAGTTACTGCCAAAAAATTCATTTGCAATGCCTCTGAAAAATGTTCACTTGTTACAACAACAAAAAATAGATCACTCGAGTTTGGTGATTCCCTTTGTACAGTAAACCAGCCCACTTTCAGTAACGTTATTTTCCGTATCTTCCAACTGAACATTACGTGTGGTCTTCAGTTTGTTAAAAGACTGAACATTTTTACATTTCATTGCAAATTTTAGCTAAATATCAAATAATGATCATACAACTAGTATAATTGAAGAAATATTTAGTCCTGTTGTAAGAAATATTCCAACGAAAGTAAGCACATGTTTCGATTTTTACTATCATCTCATTAATATTCATGAGCTGATTTACCGGATGTAAACACACGTATTAGCCACATGCTTCGTTTATTTGCGTGGTGTTTAGCGTTGTTTTTCATTAAAATTAGTTCAAAGGCATACAGATAAAATTATATCTATTTTAAAGATTTATTAACAAATAACGAAGAAATTATGTTGATGTTACCCGAATTGCATAATTTATGCTTAGGTGGACGGATTTACAGATGGCATCGTATATTTATTGAACAATAATATTCAATGACATTTAATTGATGTTAATCAATTTTTATTTTCAAACCATAATTTATGAGCTTGGACAAAGATCACACTAAAATGTCATAAATTACTCTTAACTGGTCATCAAAATAATGTACGGATTAGTGCATGTTTGTGTACACAACACTTAACACTAATTAAAGCCTCCACAGGTGAACTATTGCGTAATGATTTCCTGATTCTTCAGTGTTTTATGACAGGTAATTTTTATAACTGGCCGGTAAAGTGGGGTGAAATTTACTTGGGTAATTAAAGCAAAATTTTAGAAAAGTGGCCGGTGTCTGGTTTGTAGAGGTGGCCGGTTTTGTGAAGATAATTTACATTAACTTTAATGGGAAATGGCTGGGACTTTTTAAAACGATTGATTTGAGGGGGAAACAGGTTTTCTGAGGATCTGGTTTAGAGAAGTTTCATTGTACCAGTTTGTTCTCTAAAAAAACTGGTTAAATATTTTGCAATCAATCTTCGCAGCTGAATTTATTTAGTTTAACATTATTAGAAGCTAGAAATAAAAGGCTGTTACCAGTTTATTATCCCCTGCTTTGAAGAAGAGGGGTTTTCTGTTTTACCCTTGTCAGTTCATTCATTTGTCTGTTCATTCGTAACAAACCAATTCTGTTGCAGTTTTCTAAGCAACTATAGGATACAGAAGCCTGATATTTTGCATGCAGCTTTATAGTACCATATAGTGTACAGTGATTATATGCTCCTTGGTCATCTACTTCCTGTTTATCGAATACTTAGATTTTTACACATAGTTGACATGCATTCAAAATTTTTGTGAAAGTGGGGCTATCAATAGTGAGCATTCTCTCACAGATTTACCTTGTTGTGCTTATACAGTTACTAGGTAGATAGTTGACAGTCATTCTTGTCTGCACTTTTATTCAGTTCTTTTTATTTTTCAGCATGTTGTACAATGTGTGATTGTTGCAGTAAAAACCATCTACAACATTATGTTGGTTACATTCCTCCTCACTTTCATGTTTGCAGTCATTGGTGTCCAGCTGTTTAAGGTTTGTTATTTATATTCTAGGTAATCATGTAGGATTTGATTTATGTTTGATTCAGTTTTGCTCCAATTTTAGCCATCTTTCAGCTTTCGTGAAGTCTTGTTTTAATAGGGAGAGGACACCAAAGTACCCAGTTAGAAACTTTAACCCTTGGCAAAAATACTGGCATGTCAAGGATGAGGACTAGCCCACCTTTTTCTAGGCCATGCTCAAACTCACAACTTTGGTGTTGAATCACAGATGTCAAAAAGGTGCTTTGCAAGTAGTTGCATTATTATTGATGTCTTTACACTTAATTTTTAACTATGGATATTTTTATGCCCCCGCGACGACATGTTGGGGGGCATTAAGTTTTACTCATGTCTGTCCGTCTGTGCGTACGTCGTTACAAATTTCTGTCCGTACGTATGTACGTACGTCCATACGAATTTACGTCAAAACTTTTCTCAGATACCGTACATTAGAACAATTTGAAATTTGGCAGGGTGGTTCAGTATCACAACTTGTATGTCCTAAGCGACTTTCAGACCTGTCAGACAACTACTCCCTGTTTGGGACTTCATTTAGCGGGGGCATCTGTGTCCCATGGACACATTTCTTAGACTTTTTTTATCATGTTATTCAAACTTTTCTGCTAATGTTTAATAGGAAATATTTTAACTTTAATTTTGTTCTTTTAATGAAAATTGAAAAATGAAAAAATATGTCATAGTTTTTTCAAAAGGCATGAAATTAGTTTGCCAATATTTTGCATGGTGCTATCCCACATTTGTCACTGTTTCAGGGAAAATTTCACATGTGTTCAGATGGATCCAAATTAACAGAAGCTGAATGCCAGTAAGTTTGTGTTATTGTTCTTTATAAGGAGTGGCACAGTGTTTAATTTCTAGGATGGATATAAAATTAATGACATGGTCTTATATGCTTGAAATTTGAATTCTGTGTTTAAAGGAAGTAACAAGTAAAACAAAAATGTCATTAAACTGGTTGTAGTGATAAGACAGCTAAGTAACAAATAGTCTTGACCCAATCAGTTACAAATACATGTAGAGTAGTTAAATGATTTAAATTAGTATTGAAATATTTTTTTTGTAACTCAACTTTTAAAATTTCTCCATTATAAAACAAAGACTACATTTTTTATTTACCATTCTGATATGACGTGCTTTAAAGGCTTTTTGAGACCACAACTGTGGTAAAAAAATGAGCAACACGCGCTGAGGAGGGCGTGTTTTAAATGGCTGTTCCAATTACAAAACTGTAACTCCCACATTATTGCGCTATTGCGTATGACGTATAAATCTTATAAATAGCGACACGCACTATCATTATCTGTTGCAATATATTGTGTGTTACATTGACGGAACAGCCAGTTCATGGCGGAAATGATGTTTTCTATAGGTACGAAAATATTATTAAAGTACCATAATTGTCTTATTAGAATAGAAATAATTCACGGAGGCTGTGATTTATCATTGTTTTACAACTGGATGACCATTTATGTCGTTATTTTATCCCTCGCTGTCGCTCGGGATAAAATAATATGACATAAATGGTCACCCCATTGTAAAACAATGATAAACCACAGCCTCCATGAATTATTTCTGAATTAAAAAAAAATTGTTGTGTTTTTGTTTGCAGCGGAGTTTTTGTGGAGTTTCCAGATGGAACAATGAAAAGTGCTAAGGAAACTGAACGGGAATGGAGTAACAATGATCTCAATTTTGACGATGTGTCAAAAGCCATGCTGACATTGTTTACTGTTGCAACATTTGAAGGGTGGCCTGAGTAAGTGTTTTTATTCTGAAAATACTAATTTACCATAGCATAACAATTTTTTTTTAATATATATCAAAATAATACTGTTTTATTGTTGACTCACATATATAATTTGTGTATTCATCAGGAAATGGAGAAAAATTCCAGTTGCATTTTCTTGTCGCAGGTTGTGGTTTTTACTGGATACTGTATAAAAAACTGACAGTGGCACTAAACTTCCCTCAAACAAACCGAAAAAATAATATGTTTTCTCCTGTTTCAAATTATCAATAGGCATTGACAATATATCTGGATTTTATATGATTTATAAACAGTACGTACCATCAAATTTACCAACAATTTTTAATAAATGAAAGGCATAGACACTAGTACTGATTATGTATATATTATTCATCCTTTATTTCTTTTTTGATAAGTCAAAATTATTGTTGAAATGAAGACATTTGTTTGGACATAAAGATTGATTTTATCTATTTACTGTTACACTACTCTATTCAGTGATCATGTACAAGATGAATCGTTATTTGGATGGTTGAGCAATAATTAAAAAAAAAATTCTTTTGATCATTTGTATTGAGAACAAACATTAATCATTGACCAAGTAACTGATTTAAGAGTGGTACATTTGTAAAGTGTAAATGGTCCTAGGAGGTAAAAGAACAAGTTATACTTACAATGATCGGTTGAATGGTTAACATGTCTTAGCTTACAAAGAATGTAATTCTGCATTGCATATTGATAGAAGTTTGTGTTGCATTAAATGCCAGAAAGTTTTTAAAAAATTCAATTACCTTTTTTTCTTGTTTTTCAGTTTATTGTATTATTCTATAGATTCACATGCAGAGGAAGTTGGTCCAAAATACAATCACCGCCAAATTGTTGCTGTGTTCTATTTTATCTACATTATTGTCATTGCATTTTTCATGGTAAACATCTTCGTAGGTTTTGTGATAGTCACATTTCAGAATGAAGGAGAGCAAGATTATAAAAATTGTGATTTGGATAAAAACCAGGTATGTAATTTTCACTACATGTATTTTTAGCTCACCTGGACCGAAGGTCCATGTGAGCTTTTGCTATCACTTGGCGTCCGTCGTCTGTCGTCCGTCGTCCGTCGTAAACTTTTTCAAAAATCTTCTCCTCTGAAACCACTGGGCCAATTTTTTTCCAACTTGGCCACAATCATCCTTAGGGTTCCTAGTTTCAAGTTTGTACCCAAGGTGTTGATCAACAGACAAATATGGCCGCTGTTACTAAAAATAGAACATGGGGGTCAACACAGGTTTTTGATCATTATCTAAAAAACTATAATAGCTATAGAGAAAACCGTTACTTCAAATTGATCAGCACATTAAGGTCTACAATAGTTCCTATTAGTGCGAAGTTGTGTATTGGCGTCTTGTAGGAGTTATTGCCCTTTTTTGACGATTTTTGACAAAATTTTTTTAGCAAAAATGATCAACAATACAAGCCCTACAATTCACTGTATTCGTCTGAAATTGTCAGATGACTCCTTATAGGAGTTATTGCCCTTAAATGGCAATTTTTTATGAAATTTTCTGTTTTTGTCCTCTAACTTGAAAACTATAGCAGCTAGATTGAAACTGTAAATTGAACAAATGATCAGCAATAAAGACCCTACAATTCACTTGATTGGTCTGAAATTGTCAGACAACTCCTTAAATAAGTTATTGCCCATAAATGACAATTTTTTATGAAATTTTCCGTTTTTGTCCTGTAACTTAAAAACTGTAACAGCTAGAGTGAAACTGTTAATAGCAAAAATGATCAGCAATACAAGCCCTACAAATTACTTTTTAAGTCTGAAATTGTCAGATGACTCCTTATAGGAGTTATTGCCCTTAAATTGCAATTTTTTATGAAATTTTCCGTTTTTGTCCTGTAACTTAAAAACCATAACAGCTAGAGTGAAATAATAAAATGCAAAAATGATCAGCAAAAAAAGCCCTACAATTCATTTAATTGGTCTGAAATTGTCAGATGACTCCTTATAGGGGTTATTGCCCTTAAATAACAATTTTGTTATGACATTTTCCATTTTTGTCCTGTAACTAGAGTAGCTAGATTAAAACTGTAAATTGCACAAATGATGAGCAATAGAAGCCCTACAAATGATTGCTTAGTCCAAAATTGCAAGATGACTCTTTATAGGAGTTATTGCCCTTTCATTATGAATTTGGACAAATGAACAGTTTTTGAATTATAAATTAGTCTATAACACACCTATTAGTAGAGTAAAACTGTAAATTTCTAAAGTACCCTAAAGGACAATGCCTAAAAACCATTTAATTTTCAGAAATTGTCGATGGCACCTTATAGGAGTTATTGTATTTAACAAATTTTTTGAAGAAATGTTTAGTTTTTGCACAGTAACTTAAAAGCTATAACAACTAGACTGAAACTGTTAATTTCAAAAATTTTAATACAGTTGAAGTCATTTGGATTCCAGGTGAGCGATTACAGGCTCCTGGGAGCCTCTAGTTTGTTTTGTATTAACGACTACATGGGTACATATTATTTATAGAATTAATTAATCGAATGGAAATATATGCAGTGATGATGATAGTTATTTCAAACATTGTCCTGAATAATGCATTAATATTAGAGTAACACATTTTACCTTTAAGGTAAGTCTAATTCAGCATTACAGTTGATATTAGTTGTACCAAGTCAGCAGTGTTAAAATACATCATAAGTGATGACATCACAATGCATTTTACTTTGATCTTCCAACACTTACAATAGATTCTACACTTACGACTTTTGTGAAATAGACTCCTGGCCCAGCGTCATAAAACCTACTTGAGTAAAAATATTTTTCTCAGCATGAGAATTAACTCAACTACCATGACAACAAGGGAAAAGGAAAGATTTGATTGGATGAAATTGAGAATAAAAAAATTCTCAGCAAAGAAAATGTTTATGGCGCCAGGCCCTGGTCCATTTCTGTAGTTGCATTCATTGATTTGTAGATTTGTCTATTTTACCAGTTTTCTTTGTGTTTGGTATTTTTTTATTACCTTTATTTACAGACGAACTTCAGTAGCTCGAACTCGACGGATCGCTCTAACACCCTTGATTTCTCAAACACCTATCAATGTACGGAACTTTCCCCCAATATAATCAATGTTAAAATTGCTTCGATTTCTCGAAAACCCGAACTAAATCAACAGTCCCAATACTAAAAATCCATCGAGAAAACCATGAATAACTTGAACTAAAATTATTGACAGCTTGCATGACTATTTGGTTGTAAAAGGTGTAAAGATGGAAGCCATACCTGTAAAATGCCAAGCTTGATCTTTAATGATATAATCCCTAATAATTAACCTAATGTCATCAATTTGTGTTTTTGTACGCCTGTGTAGGTAAATTTGTTGAAATTGTTTTTAATTAATTAAAATCTGCATCAATAAATTGCTATCAAATCCTAATCGAGATCACTGACACAATTACGTAATGCAATAATACTTATCAATCCTTGTGCACAAAATTAAAAAAGAAATATAACAGTAAACATTTTTATTTCAATAAAAACAAAAATACGTACTTGAAAATTAGATTTATATATGAAAAGGAATGTAGAAACACAATGTTATTAATCCAATGTGACACAGGAAATTAACTGCAATATATAAACCGATATCGATTCCGGATCACACATGAATCATTTCCAGACATCACAAGCCCAGGTTTCTCGAACTCCCCATTTCTCGAACTATTTTTATCGGCCCCTTCGAGTTCGAGCCATCGAAGTTCGACTGTATTCATGTTATATATTTGAAATCATCACTTATCGGGTACCAGTGTAGCCTTATGGACTAGATACTGAGTTTCACTGTAGCTCATTAAAGCTCAGTGTGAGTTTGGGCTCTACTCTTTACCCCACTTTTTACAATTCAGAAAATAAAAATTTTTGTAGCAATTATCTATTATGAAACCTTGTGCTTTTAACTATTGATTATTAATGTTGACTAATGAGTATGTACATTTACCTGTTGCTTTGGTTTGTAGTTATATGAAATTCAGTAAAAATAATTATGTTTGTTGGACAAACACATGTGAAAAAACAACTTACCTTGTGTTCTATGATTTAATGAAAAAAATAATAAACTAAAAAACTTAAGAAAAAAATCAATTAACAAGAATTCACAAACACTTAAAACATCCTGAAAGATGCCCTTAATTATAAGTGAATCAACTTTCATGCGAGCATGAATGGTCATCTGTTATCACAAATACACAAAAAGACCAGCACACTGGTAACTTCTGATCATAATTAAATTTATTGGTAATTTAAGTTAAGTTTTCTTCAAAACCTGTAACCAATCAAAACATTTTGTTTGTTTATTTACAGAGGAAATGTATAGAGTTTGCATTAAAAGCCAAACCTATTAGAAGATACATACCAAAGGCTCGGTGGCAGTATAAGATTTGGTGGGGTGTTACATCCAGATTCTTTGAATATGTTATATTTACACTCATTATGTTGAATACAGTCATCTTAGCATTAAGGGTAAGATATTTTTTACAAGTTTGGGGTGTAAGTTTGTTCAGATGTTGGAACCAGCAAATGTGGTCAGAGGTTTATTGAGACAGAAATTCTTATTAAACCTGCATACATTTTGAAAAAGGGGACTTGAAATTAGGTGCTGTGAGGGAATGTCATTATGGATGGTTAGTGTGGAATTATTTACCTAATCAACTTTGTTTCTGAGGACAAAATTTTGACCATTTATAACAATTGAGCTGTATAGTTTTTTTATTTTAATGTTTGTTTTCTTGTATATAATTGATGTGCCTTGAAATATGCAATATTATAAAAATTTCAGTTTTGATAATTTTTATATGAAGATATTGGGTCTGTGTTTGCTTAGCACCATTGTTTATGTTGTTTTTTAAATAACAGGAATTGTAATGTTCCTACTTAGTCAACGAAATAGTAAACAGAAGGACCATTGTAATTAAATGTAGTGAGTTTTCATCCAATTTAAAGTTTATTCTGATAACATTTGTTATTTTCAGTATGACGGTCAGTCAGACATGTACACAGATGTTCTAGATTATCTCAACATGATATTTACTGCCATCTTTACTATAGAATTTATACTCAAACTAATGGCATTTAGATTTAAGGCAAGTTGATTACCTTTATATAATCAAAAGTTGCAGAGTTTATTTAGGGTGTTGGTGACTTCCCCTTTATAGATTCTAATAGGAAGTCATCCATTCGGGTTTTTTTTTTTGGTTTTTTTAAAATACAAACTAGATATGGCCACTGTTATATTTTAACTGGCAATTGTACCATTAGTAAAACATAAACTAATTCCTCCACTGGAAAATATTTTTAATAACTTGGGAAAAACAATATGGAGCATTCACAATTTCAAAATAAACATTATGTAAGTCAGGGGAATTTTACCCTGTTGTGTTAAAAATACATTGTAGCTGGATGCATTTGAGGGGTAGTCATTCACTAGAAGTAATTTAATGTTAGAAGCACTTAATACATGAGGATTTTGGCCGAATAAAGCAGGCAGTTGCTAGCGAAGGGGATCATATAAGAGATATACTACTGTATTTAAAATATATAAGTATTTGATATTGGCTTTAATTTCTTCCACTGAACAGTAAGTGGAACAGAAATTTGTTGTGATATACAAAAAACTGCACCTGGCTTTTTTGTGATGACATCAGGATACAAATTTGATAATGCCATAAGAAAAGGGATAAATTGATTTTTGAATTTTTGATTAATGCAAAAAGTGTTTTCATTAAAGATAATAAAATTTGATTCTTGTTCAACTATACTGCAGATAAACAAATGTTCTGTTTGCATATTTTAAGCTACTTTACTAACATGCTTAATAGAACAAAGACACTTTGCATACAAAATTACAGCAGATTTTGGTGTAATAAAAAGCTGTCTTTGATTTTCAGAACTACTTTGGAGATGCATGGAATGTATTTGATTTCATCATAGTCCTAGGAAGTTTTATTGATATCATTTATACTGAAGTTAATGTAAGTATCACAGTGACTTAGATTCAACCTCATGCACATCACTCAACTTTCATATTGTGCACTATTTTCTATTAGTTCTGCATTTTCTAAGCCACCTTCTTTTGAATTTCCTTTTCTTCATAAAAAATGCTTTAACTGGCTAGGGTAGACTATTACCTGTGTAACACTTTGTTAGATTTCCAAACAACTTCACTTTGCATTGATTAGATATTGGGAATTGTTGCTTTAGGATCAACTTAAAAACCTGTTGCATCAATAACACATATTAATTTATTATTGATGCTTCATTACTTCTTATGTTGGGAATTTTAAATTATACTTAAAAGAATGTGAAAGATCAGTAATATTTTAAGTCTAAAGGTTATCAGTGTTTTGTTTGTTTTTTTTTTATTATTTTGGAATTTTAAAGTTTGGTTTGGTTTGGGGAATTATAAAATTTACATTGGAAGTAGTGATGAAGAATCTGCCATTTGCTTCCCTGCATATTACATAATTAATTGAGTGGCTGTACAAAATTGTCCTTTGAATTCAAATTATAAAAAGCTCTTTATGCAGCATTTTTGTTGCATCTGTTTCTTGCATGTTTTTATTACTTTTATCAAAACTTTTTATGGAATTCTAAATTTTGACTTGCCTTGCCTTGTATTTAGACTTCTAAGGTAAGTTATTTCTGTTTATTTTTCAAAGTTATTTTTTTATTAAATCACTAACTATTCCCAAAATAAGAATTGATAGGCTAGCTGCATCTACCGCCTAGAGCAAACTGCAGTTTTACTTTCGAAGATAGTCAGACATTTTTCAAGATTTTTCTCATTTAAAGTGAATTAGAATCAAGAAACATTTAAAAAGGTTTTGATATTACAATTACTATTCAGTTTCTTATTCCGATAATGCAGTTCATAAATTTTATGTAAAAGAGAGGAACAAGAAGGTTTTGATTGATTGGATGTCTGCTTTACGTCTAGCGAGCAGTATTTCAGCTATATTCAGGACGGGAAACAAGAAGGAGATGACAAAACTAGTAGAAAACAATAGGACAAGACAAGGGGGAGAAAAAAAACAATAAGGAAAAAAAAATATAGATAAGATGAGGTAATATTAGCGGTTACTGTGTTTCTCAATTTACGTAAATTATCCATTGAAAGTACCATAATATAACATTACTTCTGTAGGCAATGTTTTGGGGTCACAGAATGATTTTCTTCTATTTTAGTTCACCTTGCTGAAAGTAAGGGTGAGAATGTATCACTTTTCCTCTAATTATTCCATATTTTGTTAAATGCAGCAACCACTTCAACTCAATAAAACATACTTTAAGTTGATTCCATAAAAGCTGAAAACTGTTTGACTATCTTTGGCAGTAAGATGTAGCTTACACTAGGTTTTTTACAGTCACCATTTTGCTTTTTTTAAGCAGCTGCACATATATGTAATAATAGCTGTTAGAGATGTTGTGTTTTTGTCATTTAATGAAAGTCCTTTTAAAGCTTTTTGTTATCTTTTCTCATCTTTTGCATTTATACAGTAGAATTTCATATTGTTACTGCTTATGTTTTCTTTCAGGAGTGTAGTGTTATATTTAACATTGTGTGTGATATATATATATATATATATATATATATATATATATATATCCAGGGAGTGTTATTAATTTTTTAAAATTTCTACAGGTCATTACATTTTACTGTTCTATTTTGAATAAATTTGGCAGGTGCCCATTATGGAACCTTTAAGCAGATTAACAGCTGCAGATCCACACCCTAAACCATTGTCTGATTGTTCTCCACTGAATTAGAGAATACAATGTATACATTTTGCATAGTATTTAAGCTCTGTCATTGTTTTCTTGAAAAAACGTTCAATAAAAATTAAATTTTTATTATTTTGTTCAGTTTAAATGACAAGATCTTATATCTTGGAGCACACTGAACAGTAGAGTGAAATATACTGTAAAAGTAACAATTAGTTTCATAATTATATAATCTGTGTCTTATCCAAATACATATTATGTACATTTAAAATGGTACCATTTGATGTTTAGGATGATGGTGTTTGTAGAATTGATTTTAGAATGAATTGTTTTTCAGTTTATGCAAATAAATTTTTTTAGCCATCAGTAGTAAAATGCTTATATTGGACCCAATTGGTTTTGGATATACAGTCAAACCTCGATAAGTCGAAGTTTATGGGACCGTAAAAATATATAAAGTTATCCGAAGTTCGAGTAAACCGAGTTTAGGGTGTGACATCAGTATGTCATGTTTATAAAATCTAAAGGGTATATATTTCATGTATATTTGTTTCAAACTTCGGCATCATTTGTATTTGTAGCATGCGATTTATCAAGTATTTTTGCTATATATCCATTCAAATAAATCGACAATAATTGATAAGTATTGTAATCAAATTAATAAACTTTATTACGAAATCGTGGAAAAACATTTCACGATAACACTTTTCAACTTACAGTTCGAAAGAACTAATTCAACAATGCAGAGTGTTTTTACGTAAATGTAAACAACACACAAATCAACAAAAATAACAGAACGTCTTTAAAGAAACGAAACTTAACCTCATATATTGTTGATCAGATCAAAAGTTATCATTAGCTCACCTGGACCGAAGGTCCGTGTGAGCTTTTGCTATCACTTGGCGTCTGTCGTCCGTCACATGTCGTCCGTCGTAAACTTTTTCAAAAATCTTCTCCTCTGAAACCACTGGGCCAATTTTTTTCAAACTTGGCCACAATCATCCTTAGGGTTCCTAGTTTCAAGTTTGTACCCAGGGTGTTGATCAACAGACAAAGATGGTTGCTGTTACTAAAAATAGAACATGGGTGTCAACACAGGTTTTTGATCATTATCTCAAAAATTATAATAGCTATAGAGAAAACCGTTACTTCAAATTGTTCAGCACATTAAGGTCTACAATAGTCGCTATTAGTGTGAAGTTGTGTATTGGCTTCTTGTACGAGTTATTGCCCTTTATTGACGATTTTTGGCAAAATTTTTGGTATTTACAATATAACTTGACAACTATAAGAGGTAGAGTGAAACTGTAAATGGCAAAAATGATCAGCAATAGAAGCCCTACAATTCACTTAATTGGTCTGAAATTGTCAGATGACTCTTATATGAGTTATTGCCCTTAAATGACAATTTTTTATGAAATTTTCCCTATTTGTCCCGTAACTTAAAAACTATAACAGCTAGAGTAAAACTGTAAATAGCAAAAATGATCAGCAATACAAGCCCTACAATTCACTGTATTAGTCTGAAATTGTCAGATGACTCCTTATAGGAGTTATTGCCCTTAAATGGCAATTTTTAATGAAATTTTCCGTTTTTGTCCTGTAACTTGAAAACTATAACAGCTAGATTGAAACTGTAAATTGCACAAATGATCAGCAATAAAGACTTACAATTCACTTGATTGGTCTGAAATTGTCAGACAACTCCTTATATTAGTTATTGCCCATAAATGGCAATTTTTTATGAAATTTTCCGTTTTTGTCCTGTAACTTAAAAACTGTAACAGCTAGAGTGAAACTGTTAAAGCAAAAATGATCAGCAATACAAGGCCTACAATTCACCATATAAGTCTGAAATTGTCAGATGACTCCTTATAGGAGTTATTGCCCTTAAATTGTAATTTTTTATGAAATTTGCCGTTTTTGTCCTGTAACTTGAAAACTGTTACAGCTAGATTGAAACTGTAAATTGCACAAATGATCAGCAATAAAAGCCCTACAAATGATTGCTTAGTCCAAAATTGCAAGATGACTCTTTATAGGAGTTATTGCCCTTTAATTATGAATTTGGACAAATGAACAGTTTTTGTATTATAAATTAGTCTATAACACACCTAGAGTACTGTAAATTTCTAAATTTCCCTGAAGGACAAGGCCTACAAAACCATTTAATTTTCAGAAATTGTCTGATGGCACCTTATAGGAGTTATTGTACTTAACTAAAATTTTTGAAGAAATGTTTAGTTTTTGCATAGTAACTTAAAAGCTATAACAACTAGACTGAAACTGTTAATTTTAAAAATTTAAATATAGTTGAAGTCATTTGGGTTCCAGGTGAGCGATTACAGGCTCCTGGGAGCCTCTAGTTTTTAATAAAAAATATGACAAAATAATTAGGACGGTAATGAGCGGATCGTCAATTAACCTTAGTAATTATGTACCGTGCTTGGATTATCAATTCGTTTAATTAAATTGCCAATTCAAATTGTAAAAGCCAAATAGTAATCCGGTTTATGGTTTTGACATGTGTGTAAAATAAACAGACGCGAATTAAGTAACAATACAAATGAAATTGTTAGTTTTGACATATGATTCGAGAACAAAATCAACTTCGAGACAACGAGGTTAAAATTACACTAATTAATATTGTACGGACTACAAAAGTCCATCGAGTTAAGCGAAATATCGAAACAACCGAGATCGACACATCAGAGGAAGAAATTCATTGTTGATATGCGAAAAATGCCGGGACTTAAAAATTATATCTACATAACCGAGGTATCGAGTCAACCAAGTTTGAGACAACGAGGTTTGACTGTAGTTATGATTTACTGTCTGTGGTTATTTTGATTTGATTTATTGAAAAATTTGTTTCCCAAGTTAGGGGACGCAGTTATGATGTGTTCATTTAGATTAGCATGACTAATTCGTCAACTTTAACAAAAAAAATTTGTGCAAATTTTCTCAATACATTTCATTGGTTTTAGAAAGTTTTTGAATGTTTTCTGGTAATGTTGGAAAAAAGTAAGTTGAAATTTTCTTGAGATAGATTCGATTTTCAGAGGCCATTTGGTTGAATACCAAAAGTCACAATGAATAGAAGCTCATTCTTAAATGGCTTCTTTTTTGGTGCTTAGATATTTTAAATCGTTTATATGTTGTAAAAATGTTACGAATAGGTATTTACAAAGAAACATTGATTGAATGAAAATAGGTTCCCTTTTATTCTTTTGAATGCTGACTTTGTCAAGTGTGTTTAAAGCCTTCTGCATGAATTTTCTCTTGGCATGTTAGGCAAGTTTTATAAATACCCTGTTGTATAATAATGGCCATTGACTGTAAAACTAGAAACTATTGAACCATGGTTGCATGATTCTGGTATTTTATTAATTTCAAAAACATTAGTTAATTTTATTCGGCTCTTCACGATATTTTTTTCTGATATTGCTCACAAATTTAATTGATTTGCTCACAAAGTATGTAATTTTCACATTTACAATTTTTTTAATTTGGCACGAAATAGAGGGCTAATAAGGTTTGTGAATAAATGTGTCAATATAAATGTCTGCCACGTCCTTGAGACGGGCAAGATGTCCTTTGCATGTATCCAATTCCCTCCTATAAAAAATCTTTGTTACCAAAGCATGCACTGCCTGTTACGTTGTTACTTGACGGCACACTTGTTTGTATGTTAGTATGCAGTATCAGTTAGGAACATCTTTGGTACAACAGGGTCTATTCCATAACATTCTGTACACTTCAATAATTCTGAAGATTATCTAATCTGTATTTAAATACTTTTTGGGTAAAGCATAATTAATGCAAATTATCTACAATGCAGAGAGCACTTTTCTAGTTAGTGGAATTTATTGGTTTGTTACTAAATATTCTTTTTTTTTTGCGCTAAAGAGGGCATCAAACAATTTAGAGCTTATATTTGAATGTAAAAAATGAAAGAACATGATAGAATTTACCTATAATTACTTGTAATCTATGGGGAAATGCTCTATGAAGTGACATTTGTAATGCAAAATGTAATATATTCCTCCTTTTTTTTCCTTAAATTTATGTGTTTATTGACAGAGATGTTTTTATCTTATTTCCAGTTTGAACAAAATATGTATAAAGCTATATTTCAGAAAAACAGTAGAAAATCCTATGTGTATAATGTCCAATGTCAGTGTCCATGGCTCTAGACACTGAGCTGCCCAGTGTACAGGAATCAAGACACTAAGCTGCCTAGTGTCCAGGGCTCAATCCACTTAGCTGCCAAGTATCCAGGGCTCAATCCACTCAGCTGTCCAGTGTATTAAGGTGCTCTCTTGCGGGACCATAGTGGGTGACGTGATTTAAAATTCCCACACAGCTTGCATGCTCAAAAAACCATTTGTGTAGATTTTGAAATGAGTAGGTGCATGAAGTTACAACATTCAAAGTCTAACTGTTGGCAGTTAAAATTTCCCCTTTGATTGGTTCTTATTAGTTGCCCAATTGATTATTTGTTGTTGATATTTACCTTTGTTTTTGCCCTGGATATGGCAAACAACTGCTTGCTGGATGTTTATCCAATCAGTTGCAAAGTATAAAATTTCCAACCAAAATGTGTTGACAAAAATAATAAATTACTGGTATTTTCTTAAAGCTTTTGTTGTCAAGTGTGTGAAATGTTCATGTCAGTTGTTTATATATGTTTATATAACTTGTACACAATAATTGACTTGTATATTGTTATATCTGAATGGTCAGATTTACCTTAAAGCTGAGTACTAACTTTAATATTTTGTTATTTTCTTGCTAAAACATTGTATGACTTAATAGTCTTAATTTAGAAGTTCTAGAGGATTAACTGTACTTTGAATAAAAGGAAAAACTGTAATACTTAAAAGGAAAAACTGTAATACTTATATACAAAGGAAAACTTTTAGTCAACTCCTAGACCAAATGGTTTAGTCCTGGTTTGCCCACATTTAATTAGCTATATAATTAATTAAGTAAAATAAACAAAAAAGACAATGGGTTTACTGACCATGAAGATCTAAAGTCTGTTCTATTTTAATAGGTACAAAATGTAAAGACAGTATATATTTTTAAATATTTCTCTGTGCAGAAAGAAAAGTGATAAAAGTGTTCTATATTTTTTAAATGTTTTAAGGGGTTGTTTTTTTTCTTCACTTTATATATTTGTGTTTAAATAGGAAATATGATTTTTGTGTTGAAAATAGGAAAATGTATTTTAAACAATTGATACTCTTATTTGATGATTTTTATCTATATAAAAAAGGATTTATTAAACATTCAAAATATTTTATTACAAAATATATCACATATTTTAACATTAATAAAAATTAATCATCAGCACTTAGATAGAAATAAGCACAAGTACAGGTCATATCACTAAATAGAACAAAGGTTATCCTGGTTAGCTGGGTGGTTGTGTGCTGGACCAAACATAAGTATGTGGCCTTCATGAGTGTTGTCTGTTGCTGCACATGTTAGTTCAGTGCATCTCCAATATACTATGTTGTTGCGGTTATTCTCAACACTTTTAACTGTTGAATATATAGCTGATAATTTTTTTCAAACAAAAATTAAAACTTATTTAACCAAAAACAAATTAAACTGAACTTTATGATTATTATTCTTATGTTTTATTTACCATGTTTATTCATTAAAACAAACTTTTTTATTCAATATGAAATGTTCATCAATTATTATCCTTTAAAATTAAATATGTTCTATCTTACATTATAAAAGAAACCCTTTATTTTGATATGTAAAGTACCAATGAATTTTATTGTATATGCCACACTTTTATCAATTTATTAGTATAAAATACAGGTGAAAAATCAGACTATAATTTCAAGAAATGAACTATAATTGCTAAAACAACAAAACATCTTATGTTTATATATACCCCTAATTAAAAGTGGGCAAACCAGGATGACACCGACCAAATTAATCTGAAGATTGTTTATACAACATTTTTGTTACTTGTTTTGTTCATACAATATTTTTGTTACTTTTTTTTACACCTGAAACCACTGAGGTAATTTTAAATTAGCCATGTCATAGATGGCCTTTCATGTCATTTCAGCATTGTATCTTGTACTCTTACCAACGTACAAAGATGGCAGCAGTTAGTATAAACTGCTTTAATGGCTGCCTTTGTTACGTTTTTTATTCTTACTATTTAAACAACAGGACAGGACATTTAATGAAAGGTCCTTTGGCGATCCACATAAAAAGTTATGTCCAGTAGAACAAAATGGGCATTGTTTCAAATTAAATTTGGTGATTAATAGATATAGATGTGTTTTTCTAATTAAACTATAGAATTCATTGAAATGGGATGTGATCTTATGTCATAATTAGAAATTATATTTTATTTCTATGATCTATATACAGTTAACGGAAAATACAGAGGTAAAAGTGCACGAGTACTCAAGTACTCTATCGTATTTTAAATATTGCTTAGTAAAGGCAGGATGTGTAATTAAAAGTAAAAACAAATATGGTACTGGTTACCATGGAATTTATGATAATAGAATTGCATCATGCTAAATGTCGTCTGCTGTATTTGCAGCTTATAAAATTTGTGTTGCTCGGGGAAATTATTTTGTTTGCATTCTTCACAGAGTATTGAATTGCCGTTCACATTTTGTTAATTTTTCTTCTTATGTTTTCCATTTTAATGTATATTGTAATTTTATTGTGAGTTAGATGTTAGGTAGTTAGATAACAAACTATATAGTTAAAAAAAATAAACTCTTGTCAGTAACATTATGTTTAAAACTAAGAAAGCATAAATTTCCATAATAAATATAGAATTTTACTTCATATGTGTTGGTTTTATAAACACAGCAAATTGCATCCCCTACATTTCTTAATTTAATGCCATTGTGTAACATTTCAAACTTTAGTTTTTATTGTAAATTCATTAATGGTACCAAATTATTGGATTCTTTTTGGCGAAACATAATGTTTACTGTAGTAGTAAATGTAACTTCTACTATTATAGCTGATATCAGTTTTATTGGATAGAAAACGTTTCCCATAATATGTTTTAATATTTGTTTTATGAGTTTTTAAACAGACAGGGACAATTATGTTTAACATTGAAGACAACACACATGGAACTCGTTAACTCTAATAGAAACTTAAGATATTTATATAATTAAAGGACAGAACTTGACTACTTAAAGTCTCCTCTCTGGGTTTATAGAGGCCATTACATTTGATAGAGTCAAATTAACCACTTACAATATTTTAAAATGTAAAATAAGGTATCATAAGCATCAACTTCTTCCGGTTGTTCTGTGTCACGAGGCTGTCTAACATTTGCTGTCTTTTAATGCCCTTATTGACTTGAGCATAAGTTTACAGTTTTGTGATTCAAAAACTTAATTTTTTAAAAAGAAATCATTGCACAAGAATGTGGCAAATACATATTTTAGATATTACCAGAGCAAATAAAACATTATTCATGGTAGATGTTTGCTCATGAAAATAGTGCAAATAAATTTTTTGTTTAATTTGTTATTATACTTATATGCATTTATTTTCATACTTGTAGCCTACAATATTTTAAAATGTTGTAACATTTTCCCTTTTTTAATGGCATTACTGGCGTGAACATAAGTTTACAGTTTTGTGATTCAAAAAGATAACTTTTCAAGAAATCATTGCCCCTATTGACATGAACATTAGTTTACAGGTTTATGATTCAAAAACCTAATTTTTTAAAGAAATCCTTGCACAAGAATGTGGCAAATACATATTTTGGAAGTTAACCAGTGCAAATAAAAAATTATTCATGGTAGATGTTTGCAATTAAAACGAGTTCATATAAATTTGTTGGGTTTCTGTGTGATATGTTATTGGTATACTTATATGTGTCTATTTTTTTACTTGTAGCCAGGACAAGGTATCATAAGCATCAACTTCTTCCGGTTGTTCCGTGTCATGAGGCTGGTAAAATTGCTCAGTAAAGGGGAGGGTATCAGAACACTCCTGTGGACATTTATCAAGTCATTTCAGGTAATTTACAATTGTTAAGGTCAAGAGTTTTGTTGGCCTTCAGTATTTGATTTATTAGTCCCCTACTGGCTTCGCTAAAGGGGACTTTAGGTTTGCACTCCGTCCGTCCATCACACATGTTTTCTGGACTCTTTCTAAACGCTTGCAGATATTGAGATGATATTTGTTATGTGAGTCAATCATGATGAGTTAAAGACCAAGTTTGAATATAATTCCAGTCCATTGATTTTGACAAAGTTATGGCCTTGGACTTTAAAAAAAAAAAAAAACAGTTTTCCGGACTTTTTATGCCCCCTTGTGGACATGTCAGGGGGCATTAAGTTTTACTCATGTCCGTACGTATATACGTCCGTATGAATTTCCGTCAAGCTTTTCTCAGAAACAGTACATGAGAACAATTTGAAATTTGGCAGTGTGGTTCAGTATCACAAGTTGTACGCCCTAAAAGACGTTCAGACTTGTCGAACAACTACTTCCTGTTTGGGACTTCATTTAGTGGGGGCATCTGTGTCTCATGGACACATTCTTCGATTTTTTTTCCACACGCTTGCAGATATTAAGCTGATATTAGGCATGTGCGTAAACCATGAGGAGGTCCGGATCAAGTTCTAATACTGTTCCGTTCCAATGATTTTGATGAAATTATGGCCCATCGAATATCAAAATTTCATTTGCCTGTAGGGACTTGGTATTGCTCGAGCAATACTATCCTCACTTGTTTAATTTGGTATATTTACAGGACCTTTGTTTACCTTAAATTGTCCCTTTTTGTTGCTGTTTTTATTCTGTTAGAACACAAATCGAACACAAATCTGTGTACTTAAAGAATGAATTTGATGTCATAAATAGAAAATACACAATTGAATGCAATGTGTGTGTTTACTACATTAGATTAATGTGAATTTCCCAGTGGAAGTAATTTGGAACTGCCACACATCACACCTACAATATGGCATGTTGATCATTATTACTTTTTTGCAAAAATATTGGTCTCCAAGCATTTGATGGACAGTTACATTAGAAATAATGTAATTCATGGCTGCCATACATTTACACTAGCCTTAGTGTTATTATATAGTATATATGAATCTTTCCATGAAGGCAAAAAAAAGTATAACTTGTGGGGAGACATATTGTTTTATGTCCTGTCCGTCTGTCCGTCACAAAGTTATTCCGCTCAACTCCTCTGAAACTACTCAACCAAATTTTACGAAACTTGGTATGTAACAAGTACAACATATGTAGTTGTGCATATTACCTGGAAATTCTGATCTTCAGAATTTTGTGGGAGTTATCATATGGCCCTTTGCAGTTAGAATTTTCCAAAAATTCCTCATAAATCATGGTTTACGCTCAACTCCTCTGAAACTACTGAACCAAATTTTACGAAACTTGGTACATAGCATGTACACCATATTTGGTTGTGCATATTAACAGGAAATTTTTATCCTCAAAATTTTGTGGGAGTCACGGTCCTTTGAACTTAGAATTTTCCAACAATTCCTTATACTGTAAATCATGGTTTCCACTCAACTCCTCTGAAACTACTGCATCAAATTTGACTAAATTTAGTTGTTTGTGTAAAATCTGGAGAATGGAGGGAGACATCGTATTTGTCTGCAAAATTAAACTTTAATTCAAACTGAACATAGTTTTGTTTGTGTTGGTAAAGGATTAATACATGGTATGAAATTTGTATTTTTATTTCAGGCTCTTCCATATGTAGCACTGCTGATTGTGATGTTGTTCTTTATCTATGCAGTAATTGGCATGCAGGTAAGTTAGACATGTACATAATTTTAGATCGAAGGTAAGCAGGACATGTACATATAGTCAGAACACAAGTAAATAGAACATGTGCATAAATTCAGAATGTCTTTAAGTAGAACATGTACATATATTCAGAATGCCAGTAAGTAGAACCTGTACATATATTCATAATGCTGGTATATAGGATATGTACATATAGTCAGAACTGTATTTAATTCTTGTACTTGCACAGAAGCATGTCCCATAATTTTCAGAGCACTTTTAACATAGTTTCTTCTGTGTCCATAATCAGCAAGAATGATGTAAATAAAATGTCATCAATGATACCAAGGTTATAAAACTTTACTACTGACACATGTTTCATCTTATCAAGACTCTGTAATGCCATTCATAAACCCCACCGCCCCCCTTTCCAATTTCATTTGTTGTAGAGCTTTTATCATCAAAATTCCTAAATGTGATACCAAATCCAATATATTTTACTTTTAGGACGCAATCAGAACATTTTTCACTGGTGACTGCATTTAATTTTTAATATGTTTCAGATTTTTGGAAAGATTTCAGTATACAATGAAGGCAGTGAAATCCACAGAAACAACAATTTCCAAACTTTTCAGCTAGCAGTTTTAATCCTCTTCAGGTAAATGTATGATTTTGCTTGCCAAGATTTTCCAGTGAAAAATATATATCCCCCAGACTTAAAATTTTTCTTATCATGCCCCCGCGATGACATGTGGGGGGGGGGGGGGGGGCATTAAGTTTTATTCATGTCCGTACGAACGTATGTATGTCCGTCCGTCCGTCCGAACAAATTTCCGTCAAGCTTTTCTCAGAAACCGTACATGAGAACAATTAGAAATTTGGCAGGGTGGTTCAGGTTCACAAGTTGTATGTCCTAAGCGACTTTCAGACCTGTCCGACAACTACTTCCTGTTTGGAACTTCATTTAGCGGGGGCATCTGTGTCCCATCGACACATTCTTCGATTTTTTAGTTGAAGATACTGTAGTGTAAAGTAAAATTTCCACTTAGTTTTTTTATACCCCCCGCAAACTAGTTTGGGGGGGTATATAGGAATCACCCTTTCTGTCTGTCTGTCTGTCTGTCCAACTGTCTGTCCGTCTGTCCACATTCCTTGTAAGCGCTTCTCCTCCTAAACCGCTTGACAGATTTTGATGAAACTTTACATGAAGGAAGTTCATCATATGTAGATGTGCATGACGAATTTTCGTCGGTCGGATATTATTCAGGGGAGATAATTGGACTTAGACTTTTAAAATATAGTCTTCAGTGCGGGACCTCGTAAGCGCAACTCCTCCTAAACCGCTTGACAGATTTTGATGAAACTTTACATGAAGGAAGTACATCATATGTAGATGTGCATGAAGAATTTTCGTCGCTGTCTGATATTATTCAGGGGAGATAATTGGACTTTAAGCGAAGCAGGGGGTATCCCTTTGTGAGCGTGCTCACAGTCCACACTTGTTTTGCTTCATCTTCAATTCGTTTAGTTAGGAATTTGAAATTCTACATTCTGATTTTTTTTTATTTATACCAACACTCAGTAGGGGACAAGGGAGTATACTTTTTTCAGTCTGTGGGTGTGTCAGTCCATTACCTTTTTTTTTTTCAAATTTTTGTCAGCAATGTTAAATGATAAAATAATGAAATTTTGTCGATAGCTTTGTATGATCATGCCATATTGTAGAATTTATTTTCACACCTCTCTTAATACTAGTTTATTTCGAATTGATTTATTTGTGTTCACAGTTAGCTGAGTTTGTAAGGAATAAGAAAAAACAGGTTCAAGATTTATACTTCAATGCCTTCTGTCCATATTTGATATAGTGTATGTTGCTGTGATTTTGATCTCAGTGTGTATTTTTTCTGGTTGTCTTCAATTTACATTAAATATTATTATAAGAAGTTTTACAAAAATGACTGCATGTACGTATGTACTACAACTTGATGCTATAGAATTACACAGTTGATGTTTTATTATTGCCTTTTAGATCTGCTACAGGAGAATCGTGGCAGAATGTTATGTTGTCCTGTGTCAACAAACCAGGCGTCTTTTGTGAAGCAACACCCGATAATATTACTACCCCAGGGGATGATGCTAGTGAACGTCAAACTTGTGGAAGTGATTTTGCTTATTTTTATTTTATATCTTTCTACATCCTGTGTTCATTCTTGGTAAGTTAAAAAATATTTTATGTTAATTATTGAGGCAATGTTACGATTTTTTTGGTGCATATTTCTGGCTGCATTCTATTTTTAGTCCTCTACAGGCTACACCGAAGGGGACTATAGGTTTGATCTCCGTCTGTCATCCTTTCAATCAGTCGGTCAGTCACACCTGTTATCCGGACTTTTTTTCAGTCAATGATTTTTTTACAAACTTGGACGTAGAAAATTTCTAAAAATTAACAGTTTTCCAGAATTTTTTTTCTGATCTCTTACAGATATTGATCTGATATTTGGTATGTGAATCAACCACTATTAGTTACAGATCAAGTTCGAATATCAATATGGTCAAATGATTTTTGAGAAAATTATAGCCCTTGGACTTTTTGAAAATTTTATTTGCTGGAAGGGGACATGGTATTGCCTAAGCAATACTATCCACACTTGTTAATTTTAATTCTTGGTTTTGGTCTTTTGGGGAGCAGTTCTGGACAAAGAAATTAGCAAAACAAATAATTTTTGTAAATATCATCTAGGTTGTATCCCCTTAAGTGTGTAAGAAAATGAACACAAAAAATGTTGCTTTTGTATGGGTCTATTGGAAAGAAATGATAGCTGTTGAGACTTACCTGCTCACCAGTATTTCTTCAGTCAACCTGTATTCTGATATAAAGGTGGAACATAACAACTGTTTAACGAATTAAATATGGATGTTATATTTTTAGGGGCTGTTAATATATATTTGTGGTTTCATTTAATCCGAATTATCTGTTGCAAAATTCTTTGTATGGCAACAATAAAGTGAACTTATTTAATTTTGTGGATATAAATAAATATGGTTTAAGAAAAAGTTGCTGATTGGAAGCAAATTATTTGGTGTTTATTGAAGGATATTTTACCATGGTTTTGTTCTTATTAGAACCAAAAAACTGTGTATTTTTCTTAATTTCCTGCACGTCAACTACACCTTGACCATATTTACATTCACATGAAACAGTAAAAACATACTTGATAAATACCTGAGGATTCCAAGCATTGGTTTGCTTGCTCCCACCATTTAGTATGCCACAGATAATGATGCAGACCCACAAAACTTATACAGTGTTATATGCCACTTTTGATGACATACTGTAATGACAAGCATTTTTGATTATTTCTAGATTATAAATTTATTTGTTGCTGTCATCATGGACAACTTTGATTATTTGACAAGAGACTGGTCGATTCTTGGTCCTCACCATTTGGATGAGTTTGTTAGGTATTGGTCAGAATATGACCCTGAAGCCAAGTAAGTGATATATTTTTATTACAAAAGTATCAAAATGTACTGTGAAAGAGGTGTTTTTATTTTTGTGCTATAAATAGACTGTAATAGAGGTAACAGCACAAGATTTAAATAAATTAGAGACACCCATGGAAGAGATGAAAAAGTCTCTGACGTTTCTTTGGCGGTTGAAATGGTCTGTTTACTGTACTTTAAAGGTGTTATTTTCTGTTTAAATCACATTGATTTAAAATAACAATATTTTAACTTTATTTAGACATAAAACAGTTCCCTCCCATTTATGGAATGTAAGTTGTAATTTCACCAATTTGCAAAATGCAAAGCAAATGGCAATAGTGTGTCATATCTTATGGCATGTTGAAGTGGGTTTGTGGTTTTGAACCACAATTCGGAAGTTAGGTGCGACAAATTTTTGAATGTGGATATAATTTCAACTGTCAGCCAGTTTCTTTGAAATGAGTTGAGTAAAAACCAGTTAATGTCAGACCTGTCCATATGAGTGCAACCTACATTAGTGGCAAAGGGCAGAACAATAATGGCCTCACCAAAGGTTTTACAACAATGTTCCTGTCACCCTGGAATTTTAGGAAAAAGTCTATAAAACTAAAAATCAAAACTCAATGGCCTTGAGTACTTTGTGTATAAAGAATATATAGATTCAGTACAATTTCCCTGTGAAACCTAAACTTGTAATTATGAGATTAATTTTCTCATTTTCATAAAACTACTAGAATTTTGTTATTGCTGTCATGTAATATTTTTTCATAAAAAGATCCCTTTTAGTATTTCAGTGTAATTTTAAATTGTTGCTCAATTTTTTTAGTTTCTTTTCTATTTGAATTTCAGAGGAAGAATTAAACATTTAGATGTTGTCACTTTATTGCGGAAGATATCGCCTCCACTTGGTTTTGGTAAATTATGTCCACACAGGGTAGCATGTAAGGTAAGATTGTCGGGATTTAACTGGTAATTACTGCTGGTTCGGTTTTTAGCAGTGAAAATTAACTTTTATCAAGTGCTTTTCAAGGAAATAACTAATTGGATCATTACAGACTTGTAGTTGATATAATATTATGAGATATTTAGATGATAATCAAGTGTCAAATTGCATAAATTCATAAAATTAAATACCGTAATTAGGGTCCTATTGTCCTCTGTCTTTTTCTTTTAATTTTAGTTGGAAAGGAAGGGTGTGGATTATACATAAATACAGACTCGATAGAATTTTTTCGCCCCGTTAATTGTTGTCAATGGCGGTCGCCATTTTGTTGTAGTGTCATATGCCATATTTTTGTACTATTCTAACATTATTCTTTTGCAGACTTCCATATGTATACGTTGTTTTGATATTAATTTTTACTTAAATTATTTTTTGTAATATTATATTAATTATATAGGACGAATAAAAATTAAAACAGATACGAAAATAGTAGATGTGTAACCTGTATTGCGTAAAATGCAAATGGCGTCGTTATGTAACCTCAAGTGTTTGAAGATCGATATTTTGATTGCAATCATTCAGGGATTAAAATAAAACGTGTAATCTTTTTGTTTTCTTTGTTTTGATTGATGAATCAAAGTTCATAAATTGTTTTGGTTAATGTATGATTATCCGTTTTAACAACGATCAAAATAGACGGTACGAGATTGCTCTATTTTTTATTTATTACATTCACTAGAAATTAATCAAAGTTTAAACATATATTTAGAAAGAGAATAAATTACATATTAAAGTGAAAACTTGTTAAGAAGCGCGGCCAAGTCGGACTTCATCTTGAGACGTTTGTGAAAACTTGTACGTGCGGATTGTACATGCATATAAGAATTTTTCCGAAATTTTCTGGTCCAAGAAAGGGGTGCGGACAATATGTAAATGCTGACTATACACAGCGTTTTACGGTAGTTAATGTATGCCATACTTGATTTGTCAGAACAATTAAACTGATTGTTTTTAATTCAAATTTCAAAAACCTTTAACAGAAGCCATGTTTTTATATGTCTATTTACAGAGATTAGTCAGTATGAATATGCCTTTAAACAGCGATGGCACAGTGATGTTCAATGCTACTCTCTTTGCACTGGTACGAACATCGCTGAAAATTAAAGTGGAAGGAAACATAGATGACTGTAACGAAGAGCTTAGGAAAGTCATCCTTAAAATTTGGAAGCGAACTAATCCTAAACTACTGGACCAAGTGGTCCCCCCTGCTGGTAGTAAGTTTGTTATAACCTTCCTGGTAGTTTTCAACATCATTAAAGTTATCCTTCTTTGTTGCCATATCATGGTATTACTACACCTTTAACAGAAGAAATATGAATTTGATACTTGTTATGTTTTATTGGAACATGTTGCAACAAAAGAAATTTCAATTTGAAACTACTGAAACAAAAAATTTGGGGTTTTGTAAAGAATAATATTAAATTAATCCTTGTAATTTATAACAAAAGGCAGTAAGACCCAACAGATTGCCTTATTAAAACATTACTGTCGTTTTAAGACCTCTCCAAATTATAGTTGTTTAAAATTTGTCTCTTTTGGAATGCCAGTTTTAGTTCTAAAAATTACTATTTACTGTCCTGAATTGTTATGTGATGAACCATCTTATAACAAAAAGTCACCAAACTGATAGATAACTTTTTTGATGACTGAATTTTATCTTTTAGCTATTTTTTGTTATGGCTGACACCATTAGATTTATGTAGATCCTTTGATGTGGTATACTGGAAGCTGGGACTGTCATTCAGACTCGCTGAATTATTTATTGAAGAGTGTTGTGATGTTTGGCGTGTTTTTTTTTATGATTTCAAACTTAGGGGAATTAGACTTTTATGGACACTGTAAATGTAGGATGCATATGATCACATGTTATGGTTTTAACTTAGATTTATGTTATATCAAGCCTATCTGGAGCTTTTTTTATGCCCCCACAAATATAAATCAGAGGCATATAGATATGGTTGTTTATGTACATATGAAATAGGTTTCCATATGACAACTTGAGAAATTCTTAAGAAACTCATTTGTTTGGAAATATTTTTAGGGATCACTAAACACAGGTCAAGGTTGAATCGACCCAATTTCACTTTTGTCGTTTATGCCCCTCATAATGCTGGAAAAAGGCAATTTTTGTGATTTTTGCATGATAACTGAGAAAGCCTTGTTCAAATCATTTCAAAAATGCTCTTTTGGTTATTAAACACAAAATGTGTTAGAATGTGACCATTGTTGCTCCTTATAAAGCAGGTCACCTCTGTTCTGTGGGTACATTCTTATTTATTTTGTTTTATTTTTCATTAAAAATAGATGTAGTCAAAATGTTTCCAAGGCATGAATTTTGTTGATATGTTTGATTTGGTGTCTTCATTCCATCAAAATGAAACATCCTAATTTTAATTTAATAATATATTATGCTAGTAAACTATGAAATATATTTTTCATTAAATAATTTTCTTAAATAATGGATCAATTTAAGAAATAATTCATGAGGGGTATTATGTTGTACTCATTTACTCATGGGCTGGGCCTTTATATTTGATAATTTTTTACCAGGCTATAGCGTGGTAGAAAGTATGAAGATAAAGGCAGAGTCCATGTGTAAATGAGTACAACATTATACCCAGAATGAATTATTACAATTCTAATATGACAACATCCTGTGTTTTTTTATTCGATTGGCCCTATAGGCCCATGTTTTTCCAGCCGCCGTTTTCATGACAAAAAATTGTTGGTCAAGAAATCCTTTCAAGTTTGCAATGTACTGTGGATGAATACACTTAAACAAAACATTTATTGAATATTTTACCATAACGTGCCCTGGATATGTCTTATTTATTGACTTTTAGTAAGAACTTCAAAATTAAGCAATTACTATTGTGAATTCGTAAAACCTTTTGTGATGTTATGTCGCAATGCATGTGTGCAAAGTGGGGATATATATCGATTAATATATCGGTTGACGTTATAAGGACGTAATATTAGAATATAATATTGTTCATTTATATTGTTCAAAAACTACACACATTTATAATTGAATTAAATTTCAACCAATTTGAACAGATATCTATCTATATAATGCTAGGTACAGGTTATTTACAACCATAACAATATCAATTTTGTTTTCCTTTTTGATAACTGACAGTTATCAAAAAGGAAAAACAGTTACTGTCTACTAATGAATACAAGCATCAGAATTTCTTACAGGCATTAAATATTCTTTTTTTTATGCCCCCGCGACGACATGTCGGGGGGCATTAAGTTTTACTCATGTCCGTCCGTCCGTCCGTCCGTCTGTATGTCCGTACGAATTTCCGTCAAGCTTTTCTCAGAAACCGTACATCAGAACAATTTGAAATTTGGCAGGGTGGTTCAGTATCACAAGTTGTACGTCCTAAGCGACTTTCAGACCTGTCGGACAACTACTTCCTGTTTGGGACTGGGCCGATATGAAAATGTGTTAACATGAGTATGAAAATTTCCGTCAAGCTTTTCTCAGAAACCCTACATCAGAACAATTTGAAATTTGGCAGGGTGGTTCAGTATCACAAGTTGTACGTCCTAAGCGACTTTCAGACCTGTCGGACAACTACTTCCTGTTTGGGACTGGGCCGATATGAAAATGTGTTAACATGAGTATGAAAATTTCCGTCAAGCTTTTCTCAGAAACCGTACATGAGAACAATTTGAAATTTGGCATTGTGGTTCAGTATCACAAGTTGTACGTCCTAAGCGACTTTCAGACCTGTCGGACAACTACTTCCTGTTGCGACTGGGCCGATATGAAAATGTGTTAACACGAGTATGAAAATTTCCATCAAGCTTTTCTCAGAAACCGTACACAAGAACAATTTGAAATTTGGCAGGGTGGTTCAGTATCACTTGTTGTACGTCCTAAGCAACTTTCAGACCTGTCGGACAACTACTTCCTGTTTGCGACTGGGCCGATATGTAAATGTGTTAAAATGAGTATGAAAATTTCCGTCAAGCTTTTCTCAGAAACCGTACACAAGAACAATTTGAAATTTGGCAGGGTAGTTCAGTATCACAAGTTGTACGTCCTAAGCGACTTTCAGACCTTTCGGACAACTACTTCCTGTTTTCGACTGGGCCGATTTGAAAATGTGTCAACACGAGTATGAAAATTTCCATCAAGCTTTACTCAGAAACCGTACATGAGAACAATTTGAAATTTGGCAGGGTGGTTAAGTATCACAAGTTGTACGTCCTAAGCGACTTTCAGACCTGTTGGACAACTACTTCCTGTTTGGGACTTCCTTTAGCGGGGGCATCCGTGTCCCATGGACACATTCTTCAATTTTTTTTCAATAGATTTCTGCATATTTTACATCTTATGCTTTAACATATAAGTATATTACTTAATGTTGAAATAATGCAATAGTTTTCTTCCGTGTTTATAAGTAAAATTGTACACACACATCTAATTATATTGACAAGTGTATAATGCCCAGGTCTATTCAAGTTTGACAATACTTGGCCATTAAAGTTAACAAGTTATGTATATTTCATTGTTTGTGTTTATACTGTAATAAAAAAAAATCATTTGTTTGTTTTCAGGGGAGGATGACGTCACAGTAGGAAAATTCTATGCAACGTTTCTTATACAAGATTATTTCCGTCGCTTTAAAAAACGTAAAGAACAAATGCAGAAATTACAGAAGGGTCAGGAGCATACAAATGCTTTACAGGTATCTAATGAATATTCATGGTGACTTCCTTTATATTTGCATAAAACAGAAGATAAAAGCAGGGAATCCCTAGGTATAGATATGACCTGGCTTTTCTCTGGTACATCCTTGTCTCATTGCAGGTCATTGATTGTAAACGATACACATCCAGTGTTCATCTTTGCATGACGATTAATTCTGTTGTAGGGTAGTACTATGCCCTGCACATAAAGATTCTCATGTAGAACCTCCTTAAAATTGATCTATAGGTGATAGAAAAGTAAGCTTAAGTTTTCTGACACTATCCATTGTGTCCACTTTCTTCCACCAAATGTGCAGCTCATTGATCTATTCCATTGCCTTATTATACCCCCCACTTCAAAGAGGAGGGGGTATACTGGTTTATCCCAGTCTGTCCATCCTTTAGTCTGCAACATAACTTTCATAACAGCAATTACTTATCACAAATACTTGAATTTATATATGTGTTCTTACTATGAGGTGTTATATTGGGAGTACGGATGTCTGTTGCATATCTACTTCCTGTTTACCGAATTAGTCTATTTTCAACATTAGTTGTCAATGGACGAAAAATTTCAAACAGTTTTCTCAGCAACTACTTATCACAACAATTCTTTAGGGCTTTGTAAATATTTCATGCTTGAGTGAACTTAGAAATAAGGGGGTTGTTTACCAACAATGACCATGCAGGACATCAGAGTCATCAAGTCACATTTTCTTGTTTTATAGATGTTTTCTTGTCCTGTTTATACATGTATTTACCTGCTATGAATTACACATCAATCTATCTTTGAATAAAAATATAGATGCATTCCATAGTTAAAACAATTTTTAGTCAGAATTGTAGATTCCAAACCTTATATTTAATTTAGTAATTATTTATTAACATATGTATAAATAAATGAAAGCTTATTGGTGTAGGATTTTTTTAACTTCATAATTGTGAGTTATTTATTTACAGGCTGGACTACGAGCTGTTCATGATTTAGGTCCAGAATTACGTAGGGCCATTTCAGGTAACCTTGATGAAGAGGATTTTGATACCACGAAAGATGTAGAAGAACCAATGCATAGGGTAGGTAACATAAAAAGAAATAGAATAAGTTTCAGAAGAAATTTTGCTTACTATTTTTGATCAGAACAGCTCAGATGTGAACTGTAGTCCCAAGAAGAGTAAAGAGTTTTTTTTCTCAAAAAAGCAAGACCTTTGGGGACTCCTTTAAAAATAGATTATCCTTTAATTAGATTATTCTGCTTTACTTTTGAAGCAAAATCAGTGGAAATTTTAACTGTCGTCTTATGAACTGAATTTGTTTAACATATATTATGGTTTTATTTAGAAAAATTAAATACCTTTCAAGGTTTTTAATTTGTTTTATCACATATAGTTCATGTGAGTGATAATAGGCTCCTGCGAGCTTCTGGTTAAATTAAGATTTATTATCGCTATTTTTAGTATTTTCCTTTGATCCTTATTTGTGGTATTATCCCATCTAACTCTACTAGCATTAGATGTGCTTATATTCACCTGGCTGTCAAGACATTGTAAAGTAAACAATGTCATGTCACAATGTAACAAAACAATTATAAACAGATTACTTACAGTTTTTTTAACTCGATGCATTTTCTTGTCTCAATCTCATCAAAGGGCAGCAACTCTTCAAAGAGATGTCAAGACAATGCATCACTTTTCAAAACCTTAAATAACCTATTATTGCCGGGTACTTCACAGACTTGTTATAATGAACCATTTTTGAGGTTAAGCCCACTAAACAAATTTTGTGGTCTGTGAAATTTGAACACTTGAAACTCATTACATTATGATTCTTGGGAAAGACATTTTAGGAATGCACGATTTGTCGACACTTTGGTCAGGAATTAAATAGTACGTGTACTAAATTAACTTTGGGGTAAAGGACAGAGATGTTTTTACAATTTTTACTTTTGTGACTCGAACATCTTTCACTATTTTCTTTCAAAATTAGGAAAATTTAATCATCTCTAATGGACCAGACAGAGAACATTTTGAGGTACAACATGTGAGTTGGGCATTCTATGACTCTCACTATCAACTGTTTTATTATTTATGTAGAGATGTTGTCATTATAGAACTCGGTTATTTCAGAGATACAATTTTCGTTTATGCTACATGATTTCAACTGTATGTGTTAGCTTATTTTCAACATTCATTATGAGTGTTATTATTTGGGTGTGTTAGACTTGTTAGAGTCATTTAAAGATGTTCCCCTTAGTATTATTTCATTTATATAAGATATATTTTTATTGTAAACATGGCTGAATAAAGTTCAATCACTAATAATGTATTGAAAGACTAAAAATGTGAACATCTTTACAGAAAGTTGCAGAATAATTTTCTAAGTTTATTTGTTAATTTATAGAGGACAATAGAGTTTTAATTTTGTTTAAGCATAATTTACATTAATGTTGTACATTATTTAAGATCTAAGTCTTTATTAGTTGGTAAATTGAGCATCATAAATGCTTATCTTTATTAATCTTTAGGACAGTTTTGATTAGATGTTTGATCACAAAAAAACATTTATAGAGCTTTAGTTGAATTCATATACAGATTGAAAACTATGTATGAACAACTTTTCAATGATATGTGAACTAGTTGAGTTCATTGTACAACTTGTGCAAAAATTGCTGAGCCTTAGATTGGGCAACATTTAGCACAGTATACAAAGATTTTTTTCTTGTTCTTTGCAAAATTTACTTTAAATTTGTATGGTAGTCTGTTTAAAAAACAGTCTACACTATGTTTAGCATCATTATGATATTACTGGTTTTTAAGTGCTGAAATTAAAAACATGTAACTGATACAAAATCAAATATTTGAACTTTTAATAAGGTTCTCGTTTTTATATTAGTGAAAATGTGGAGTTATATTCATGTCTTTTTTCAGCTATTCTTTTAATAGCTAGTACAATATTAGTTAAAAACTGTTAGTTACTGGCATTTTTACCTACCAGTATATTATAATATCAGCAACAGGCTTAAACAATTCAATTTTTTTAATGCAATGATTAAACACTTTATATTGTTTTATTATGTTTTACAGAGGAACCATAGTTTGTTTGGCAGTGTTATGACAGCTTTTATGGGAGTCAACAAAACAGCATTACCTATTGCTGGGAAAACGCCACAATATCTCGTCAACAGCAATCAAACACCCAAAATAATTCCTACTCATCCTTCACCTCATACTACCATATCACCTCAGAACTCTCTTAATGGGAAAGTGACACCTGGTGGATCTAGTAATCACCTCAATGTAGAATATCGTAATGCCATTAATCGTTCTCCCTCACCACTAGCTCCTGTCAAGGTGTCGCCAATCATGTCACATGACATGAGACGCCTTAGTCATACAAGGTTAGTCTATAGAATCCTTTATAATAATAGTACTATTCTGAAGAGTGTATTAATGCATTTTTAGCTCACCTGACCCGAAGGGTCATGTGAGCTATTGCCATCACTTGGCGTCCGTCGTCGTCCGTCGTCGTCGTCGTCGTTAACTTTTCTTCAAAAATCTTCTCCTCCAAAACCACTGAAGGGATTGCTTTGAAACTTTGCACACATCATCAGTAAAATGTCCTCTACCAAATCATGGCCTCAGACCAACCAACATGGCCGCCATGGCTAAAAATAGAACAGGGGGGTCAAAATATAGTTTTTTGCTTATAGTTCAAAAAGTATAACAGATACAGGAAACCGAACAGACCTTCCTTCTTCAGCATCTAAAGCTCTACAAAACACTCCATTGGGTCAAAGTTGTATGATGACTCCTTGTAGGAGTTATTGCCCTTTAATTGTCCAAAATTGATGATTTTTGCCATTTTTGCCTCAAAATCTTGAAAATTATTAGAACTAGAGAAAAAGTTAGCATTGCTTAATTGTTCTGCTCTATGAGGGCTACAAAAATGACTTAAGGGTCAAGATTGTCTGATTAACTGTTAAGAGTTATTCCCCTTGAACTGTTTTTTTAATCGGTTTTAATTGATTTTATAAAATCTTCTCCTCTGAAACAACTGAAAGTACTGCTTTGAAACTTTGTACACATCATCCATCAAATGTCCTCAACCAAGTTTGTACCAACCATGGCTGCAGATTAACCAACATGGCCACCATGGCTAAAAATAGGACGGAGGGGGGGGGGGGGGGAATACAGTTTTTTGGCTTATATTTAAAAAAGTGTAACAGATACAGGAAAACCGAAGAGACATGCCTTCATCTGCATCAAAAGCTCTACGAAACACTCCATTGGGTTGAAGTTGTATGATGACTCCTTATAGGAGTTATTGCTCTTTAATTGTCCAAATTGATTATTTTTGACATTTTTGCCTCAAAATCTTAAAAATTATTAGAACTAGAGAAAAAGTTAGCATTGCTTAATTGTTCTGCTCTATGAGGGCTACAAAAATGACTTTAGGGTCAAGATTGTCTGATGAACCATTTAGGAATTATTCTCCTTGAACATTTTTTTAATCAATTTTACTTGATTATAAAAATCTTCTCCTCTTTAACCAATGAAAGGACTGCTTTGAAACATTGCACACATCATCTTTAGGACGTCCTCTACCAAAATTTTGCAAATCATGACACCTGACTACCTACATAGCCATGTTGGCTTAAAATAGAAAAAATGAAAAAAGGGAGGGGGGGGGGGGGGTGAGTCGAGAGAGTTTTCGACTGATAGTTAAAAAAGTATAACAGGTACAGCAAATTTAAAGTGAACCTCCCTTCTCCCTCTAAGCATCAAAAGCTCCTCATTATAGGAGTTATTTCCCTTAAAAGGTCAAAATTAATGATTTTTGCAGAAGTGTTGGGCAATTCCTTATAGCAACAAAAAGCTGGATAAAAAAGGGTTGTTTGGTTTCAGGTTCAGGTGAGCGTTACAGGCTCCTGGGAGCCTCTAGTTTTATATTCTTTGCCTAAATGTAGCTTTGTTGTTAAAATATAAATTCTGTGTTTGTTGCCTGATGCTTATCACCATATTGTCAGACATTTACTGATATGTCCAATCAAACCTGCTAGAAAATAGGAGACAAATATCTTCTTCAGTAAAATCATAATAATAGGATTTAATTATTGGTAATGGGGCTTGGTGGCCAAGAGGACTTCAAATTGTTGATAGTTTCAGTTATTTACCATTAGCTGTAATTTAAGTCTGACTTATAATGCTACCCCTATACTTGGTTGAAGAAGATTAAAACTTCTTTTACCGTGTGTTTGTCCTGACCATGAATTATGTGGTTCTGTCTCACCTTTTTACCTTAGAACTCATATTATGGCATAAAGCCTCAAAGAGCTGTGGCAAATGTCCAGATTGTAAATGCTCTAAAACCTGTTAAAAGTGCTTTCAAGCAAGTGTTTCATTTTAGATGACATAAAAGGTGTCATTTGAATAATGTTGATTGTAGTTTTATATTTTGGCTCTATGAAAATGAATTGATCAAACCTTTCACTAACTTTGTAGTGCCATATCATCTGCATCAGAATCATACAAAGATGTCCAACCTCAGAGTCCTGCAAGTCAGCAGTCAGATACAGAAACCTATCCTTCCTATGATGGTGCTAATGACACTAGGAGCAACAGTATCAAGCCAGGTTCCACAGATCTGACCAAAAAACAGGGAATTTATGTGTATAGGGAGTATGTATCGGTTATCATTTTAAACAAGTTATTCTTAGTAAAGATGAGGTAGTGTTATATATGTGCATAGTTTTATCTTTTTTTTTAATTCTCTCACCTGGACCTTAGTTCTAGGTGAGATTTTGCCATCACTTGCTTGACGTCCATAGTTCATTGTAAACTATTTCCAAAAATCTTCTCCTCGGAAACCACTTGACCAATTTTTTTCAAACTTGGCCACATTCATCTTTAAGGTACCTAGTTTCAGATTTGTACCCATGGTGTTGAAAAATAGACAAAGATGGCCACTGTTACTAAAAATAGAACATAGTGTCAATACACATTTTTGATCTATATGTCACAAATCATAATAGCTATAGAGAAAACATTTACCTCAAATTGATCAGCACATTAAGCTTTATAAGAGTTCCTAATAGTCCATTGTGTAATGACTTCTCCTATAGGATTTATTGACCTGACAGAATTTTCAGTTTTTACAATATAACTTGATAACTATAAGATCTAT